>JAJEKV010000064.1:4975465-5601062 GCA_021234155.1 Isoetes taiwanensis
CTACAAAGAAACAGAGGGTTGAGATAATCCACGATTGTTTTGGTAATCCGAGTCCTTTACGTTTGCAGTGCCCAAAAACTGTAATAATTGTAAGAAGTGACATGCTTGGAATTTCAATTTGTCTGCTGCTGCTCATGCCCAATGTCTACCAAATTATATGGGGGGATTCAACCATGTATGGTCTAAATGCATCTAAACATCTTTCCATTGATGCCTATTTTGATAACACAAGCCTTTATCATTAGCCAAAATGCTATGTTTTAGTATGTTACAAGTTTAGATTTATAACCACCATCTTCTTTTGATAGAGTTTTCCTTGGATGCATTGCTGAACGGCTATTCTGAAGATTCTTTACCAGATCTCCTGCACGACAAAGGTGTATTGGGAACTATGGAAGAAAGAACTCTCTCAGTGTTGCCATCTGCATTGCTTCCCTGGAAATTCAACGCGAAGGTCTTCAAGTATTTGTTTTCTTTCATCAAGCTAGATTGCAATTTATCATAATTGTGATGAAACATCTCAGAGAAACTACTCTGGATTGAACTTCCAATGGATTCTCTTTGGTTGTCCCCAGCAGCAAGTGAATGGAAATCATCACAATCAAAATCACTGTGTTCGAATCTACAGCTAATGTGAGCTTGTGGTAACATAAGTAGTGGTGATGTTCTATATCCTTGCAAATCCACACCAAAGTTTAAATTTGCAACCTGCATAGAAACGATAGATTAATAAGTTAATATATATCTTTAGATTAACAAGTTCATATATATCTTTAAATATAAACGCATGATGCATTGCACTTTTTGATCAGAGATAGAAATAGGATCTTTTAACAACTGGCCAGACACCATAACTGAAAGAAAGGAATTAGAAACCTTATAATCTAGAACTACATTTGGCCTCCGCGGACGATAAAAGAACCTTCCTTCCTTCCTTCCTTAAGAATACTAAAACTAACTCACCATTACCATTGAGATAAATTAATCCGAGGTGGAACGAAATAGAAAGATACCTTGTTTTCAAGCGCCATGATCTCTTGCTGAAGTCCTACAATTGTAATGTCTTTTCTTCTATTGATATCCTCCAGCAATTCAAGCTGCTGTAAGACTCTCCAAACCACCAACTTGAGATATTTTAATGCAGGAGATTAGCTAAAGATTGCATGATATTGAATACCTTTACACTGGCCTCCTTTGCTGCATAAACAATAGCCATTTCTTCATTTAAGGCAGTGACCATTCTTCTCTCATGCAGTTGCGAAATCTCTTTAGCCTTAAAGCAAGTACAACCTAGATTCGTCAGAACAAAAGATTGTATGAAATCGGGCCTAAAAGTGCATCCAAAAATAGTTGCCATAGCGTGTATATATTCAGCCCATTATTTAAATGATCCATTCAGAAGCGTCACCACCATTTAAGAAATACTGTAAGCTGCATAAATCTGTATGTCAAGTGAATCGAGATGGTATACGTATGGTTCAACATATTTGGCATCTTCAGCTGCAGAAAAACATACAATTACCAGACTCCAATGTAGCCTGCAATAGAAATGCATGAAGTCAAATTTCAACATATGGATATGATATTGCGCCAACATTATTTATATTTGTGCTCCATAATAAACATTTGCGCAGTCAAGTTGAACTGAGACAATCATTTACACATTCACTGACTAAATGACTCTACAAGATTGCTATGGATTCACCATTCATGAACTGCAAATAGTTATAGACTTTCTGTTGGTTTCCCTCCATTCCTTTGACACCCAGAAGGTTGTTGGATAGTTTCGAGTGTTGAAAGAATTTGCTCTCCCTCAATACAAATATGATCGTACATTGATCACCAAAATGCAGATGCCAGGTACAAGGTTTAATGCTTATTGATTTCTGATGCCATATGACATGATATGTAACAAATTGTTTCAAAAGCTATGTCGTTAGTGCTATCCTTTTATGACAAGAGAGCAAAGATCACTCACATGAAGCTTTCCAATTCTCTTTCGGTTTTATAAAGATACAAATGCCAACCAATAGAGCTAAGGGCCAAAGATCGAATTGCTTATTTTCTTGATATAGAATAAGGGAAGTTTTCGTTTGCTTTTGGACGTAAAATATAAACAAACATTCTAACGACATGTGGGAAAGTTGCATACTTGTCATGAAATGGCATAATCAAGTAAGATTTTTCAAAGATATTGATCCCTCTTGTCCATTTCCGTGGTTTGACTACTTCTTCTTGTTGCTTGAGGTTTCGCAAACTCAATATGAGAGACAAAGTTACCAATAAGCAAAAACAATGTGGCGGAGAAAAAAAAAAGTGAAGCAAATATCCAATTTCTACCTTTGAAACTTGGATTTCCATGAGTTTCTTAAATAAGAAGCTGCTAAAGAAGTAAAACCTTTGTTTTCTTTATGGAGGCAAGAGCTCCTCCCTTTGAATATATCTGTTGAAAAAATTATGTAGGATGTTCTTGTATCCATCTACAATAAGATGCTAAATAAAGATATGAGAATGGCATAACATACCTGATGTAAAAGTCTATGATGGTGTCATTTAGAAATTCCATAGGATTCGTGCAATTGCATGTCATGTCCAATATGATTCTTCAACTGCATCAGGATCGCCTCTGCAAATATCAATGCACAAAAGTTGATTCCAGGAAAACTGCATGGGCGCTGGATATTCCCAACATCGTAAATTATTATGTCTTGCAATGATCCTCCTAATCGAAGCCTCAAAGGGTATAAAAGTCGCACATATTTTTAGTATGAGCATTCCTTAAACAAAACCGATACACAAAGATCCACTCATGAATAGCATGGTAGTTACCTTTCACCGCCTTTTCAAGCACTGGATTTGTAAGGTCCTGCATGGGCGTAAGTGTTTTTAGAAACCCAATGACACATATTCCTTCCATTTAGCTCCCACCAATAGCGGGCATTATCGGCTCTAAGCCTAAAATACTACTGCTTTCTGTTGCCTAAGTAACTTATGCTGCAAATTGATGGATAAATGAAAAGGCTTATAGATCGTCACAAATCATCATCTGCCAGACGTACCCCGATCTGCCAATCTCATACTTCCCCAACTCGGGTTTGGAGATCGGGAGTTTTTTTTAGTCCAGCAACATTTTCGGCTAGACATGAACCTCAAGAAATTGACCTGCATAACCTTGAATGCTTCAGGATGAGGATGCGTATGCTGCACCAACGAACCAGAGCGATTGCAAAAGCTTGTTGCCCCACCGGAAATTCCAGAAGGAGTATGGACTGCCAAAAGGTAATTGCCGGAATCTCAAAATACCCTAACAGACCCAATTGCAAACGGGAAAGCAAATGAAGAGGGGAAAATGTGCCGAAAGGGCCCTTGAGAAGAATGACGAAAGCAAAAGAGTAAGTCAGGAAAATTTCCAGTTCCAGTCGGAGATGCGCACACATTTTGAATGCATAATAGGGCTCACGTTTTGTGCCCGCTGAATCAAATAGGAAGACATTGTTTTGGGCATGCATTCCAGAATTCAGGAACATGAAATGGAAAGGGGAGACGCCCAGATTTGTGGGAAGAACGTATCAATAAAAAACCGCCAAAAGCCAAAATCAAGGGATGAAAATAAGTGAAAAAATTCAACGTACAAGATCGCACACAAACTATCATAAAACGCCATTATTATTACACATTCACTGAGACAATCATTTACACATTCACTGACTAAATGACTCTACAAGATTGCTATGGATTCACCATTCATGAACTGCAAATAGTTATAGACTTCCTGTTGGTTTCCCTCCATTCCTTTGACACCCAGAAGGCTGTTGGATAGTTTCGAGTGTTGAAAGAATTTGCTCTCCCTCAATACAAATATGATCGTACATTGATCACCAAAATGCAGATGCCATGTACAAGGTTTAATGCTTATTGATTTCTGATGCCATATGACATGATATGTAACAGCTGTTTCAAAAGCTATGTCGTTAGTGCTATCCTTTTATGACAAGAGAGCAGCATCACTCACATGAAGCTTTCCAATTCTCTTTCAGTTTTATAAAGATACAAATGCCAATCAATAGAGCTAAGGGCCAGCATCGAATTGCTTATTTTCTTGATATAGAATAAGGGAAGTTTTCGTGTTGCTTTTGACAGAAAATATAAACAAACATTCTAACGACATGTGGGAAAGTTGCATACTTGTCATGAAATGGCATAATCAAGTAAGATTTTTCAAAGATATTGATCCCTCTTGTCCATTTCCGTAGTTTGACTACTTTTTCAGAAGTTGCTTGAGGTTTCTGGCAAACTCAATATGAGAGACAGGTTACCAATAAGCAAAAACAATGTGGCGGAGAAAAAAAAGTGAAGCAAATATCCAATTTCTACCTTTGAAACTTGGATTTCCATGAGTTTCTTAAATAAGAAGCTGCTAAAGAAGTAAAACCTTTGTTTTCTTTATGGAGGCAAGAGCTCCTCCCTTTGAATATATCTGTTGAAAAAATTATGTAGGATGTTCTTGTATCCATCTACAATAAGATGCTAAATAAAGATATGAGAATGGCATAACATACCTGATGTAAAAGTCTATGATGGTGTCATTTAGAAATTCCATAGGATTCAGGCACTGCATGTCTGAATATGATTCTTCAACTGCATCAGGATCGCCTCTGCAAATATCAATGCACAAAAGTTGATTCCAGGAAAACTGCATGGGCGCTGGATATTCCCAACATCGTAAATTATTATGTCTTGCAATGATCCTCCTAATCGAAGCCTCAAAGGGTATAAAGCTGCACATATTTTTAGTATGAGCATTCCTTAAACAAAACCGATACACAAAGATCCACTCATGAATAGCATGGTAGTTACCTTTCACCGCCTTTTCAAGCACTGGATTTGTAAGGTCCTGCATGGGCGTAAGTGTTTTCAGAAACCCAATGACACATATTCCTTCCATTTAGCTCCCGACCAAGCAGGCATTACTGGCTCTAAGCCTAAAATACTCTGCTCTGCTGCCTAAGGAACTTATGCTGCAAGTTGATGGATAAATGAAAAGGCTTATAGATCGTCACAAATCATCATCGCGGGCGCACCCCGATCGCCAATCTCATACTTCCCCAACTCGGGTTTGGAGATCGGGAGTTTTTTTTTAGTCCAGCAACATTTTCGGCTAGACATGAACCTCAAGAAATTGACCTGCATAACCTTGAATGCTTCAGGATGAGGATGCGTATGCTGCACCAACGAACCAGAGCGATTGCAAAAGCTTGTTGCCCCACCGGAAATTCCAGAAGGAGTATGGACTGCCAAAAGGTAATTGCCGGAATCTCAAAATACCCTAACAGACCCAATTGCAAACGGGAAAGCAAATGAAGAGGGGAAAATGTGCCGAAAGGGCCCTTGAGAAGAATGACGAAAGCAAAAGAGTAAGTCAGGAAAATTTCCAGTTCCAGTCGGAGATGCGCACACATTTTGAATGCATAATAGGGCTCACGTTTTGTGCCCGCTGAATCAAATAGGAAGACATTGTTTTGGGCATGCATTCCAGAATTCAGGAACATGAACTGGAAAGGGGAGACGCCCAGATTTGTGGGAAGAACGTATCAATAAAAAACCGCCAAAAGCCAAAATCAAGGGATGAAAATAAGTTAAAAAATTCAATGTACAAGATCGCGCACAAACTATCATAAAACGCCATTATTATTACACATTCACTGAGACAATCATTTACACATTCACTGACTAAATGACTCTACAAGATTGCTATGGATTCACCATTCATGAACTGCAAATAGTTATAGACTTCCTGTTGGTTTCCCTCCATTCCTTTGACACCCAGAAGGCTGTTGGATAGTTTCGAGTGTTGAAAGAATTTGCTCTCCCTCAATACAAATATGATCGTACATTGATCACCAAAATGCAGATGCCAGGTACAAGGTTTAATGCTTATTGATTTCTGATGCCATATGACATGATATGTAACAGCTGTTTCAAAAGCTATGTCGTTAGTGCTATCCTTTTATGACAAGAGAGCAGCATCACTCACATGAAGCTTTCCAATTCTCTTTCAGTTTTATAAAGATACAAATGCCAACCAATAGAGCTAAGGGCCAGCATCGAATTGCTTATTTTCTTGATATAGAATAAGGGAAGTTTTCGTGTTGCTTTTGACAGAAAATATAAACAAACATTCTAACGACATGTGGGAAAGTTGCATACTTGTCATGAAATGGCATAATCAAGTAAGATTTTTCAAAGATATTGATCCCTCTTGTCCATTTCCGTAGTTTGACTACTTTTTCAGAAGTTGCTTGAGGTTTCTGGCAAACTCAATATGAGAGACAGGTTACCAATAAGCAAAAACAATGTGGCGGAGAAAAAAAAGTGAAGCAAATATCCAATTTCTACCTTTGAAACTTGGATTTCCATGAGTTTCTTAAATAAGAAGCTGCTAAAGAAGTAAAACCTTTGTTTTCTTTATGGAGGCAAGAGCTCCTCCCTTTGAATATATCTGTTGAAAAAATTATGTAGGATGTTCTTGTATCCATCTACAATAAGATGCTAAATAAAGATATGAGAATGGCATAACATACCTGATGTAAAAGTCTATGATGGTGTCATTTAGAAATTCCATAGGATTCAGGAACTGCATGTCTGAATATGATTCTTCAACTGCATTAGGATCGCCTCTGCAAATATCAATGCACAAAAGTTGATTCCAGGAAAACTGCATGGGCGCTGGATATTCCCAACATCGTAAATTATTATGTCTTGCAATGATCCTCCTAATCGAAGCCTCAAAGGGTATAAAGCTGCACATATTTTTAGTATGAGCATTCCTTAAACAAAACCGATACACAAAGATCCACTCATGAATAGCATGGTAGTTACCTTTCACCGCCTTTTCAAGCACTGGATTTGTAAGGTCCTGCATGGGCGTAAGTGTTTTCAGAAACCCAATGACACATATTCCTTCCATTTAGCTCCCGACCAAGCAGGCATTACTGGCTCTAAGCCTAAAATACTCTGCTCTGCTGCCTAAGTAACTTATGCTGCAAATTGATGGATAAATGAAAAGGCTTATAGATCGTCACAAATCATCATCTGCCAGACGTACCCCGATCTGCCAATCTCATACTTCCCCAACTCGGGTTTGGAGATCGGGAGTTTTTTTTTAGTCCAGCAACATTTTCGGCTAGACATGAACCTCAAGAAATTGACCTGCATAACCTTGAATGCTTCAGGATGAGGATGCGTATGCTGCACCAACGAACCAGAGCGATTGCAAAAGCTTGTTGCCCCACCGGAAATTCCAGAAGGAGTATGGACTGCCAAAAGGTAATTGCCGGAATCTCAAAATACCCTAACAGACCCAATTGCAAACGGGAAAGCAAATGAAGAGGGGAAAATGTGCCGAAAGGGCCCTTGAGAAGAATGACGAAAGCAAAAGAGTAAGTCAGGAAAATTTCCAGTTCCAGTCGGAGATGCGCACACATTTTGAATGCATAATAGGGCTCACGTTTTGTGCCCGCTGAATCAAATAGGAAGACATTGTTTTGGGCATGCATTCCAGAATTCAGGAACATGAAATGGAAAGGGGAGACGCCCAGATTTGTGGGAAGAACGTATCAATAAAAAACCGCCAAAAGCCAAAATCAAGGGATGAAAATAAGTTAAAAAATTCAATGTACAAGATCGCGCACAAACTATCATAAAACGCCATTATTATTACACATTCACTGAGACAATCATTTACACATTCACTGACTAAATGACTCTACAAGATTGCTATGGATTCACCATTCATGAACTGCAAATAGTTATAGACTTCCTGTTGGTTTCCCTCCATTCCTTTGACACCCAGAAGGCTGTTGGATAGTTTCGAGTGTTGAAAGAATTTGCTCTCCCTCAATACAAATATGATCGTACATTGATCACCAAAATGCAGATGCCATGTACAAGGTTTAATGCTTATTGATTTCTGATGCCATATGACATGATATGTAACAGCTGTTTCAAAAGCTATGTCGTTAGTGCTATCCTTTTATGACAAGAGAGCAGCATCACTCACATTAAGCTTTCCAATTCTCTTTCAGTTTTATAAAGATACAAATGCCAACCAATAGAGCTAAGGGCCAGCATCGAATTGCTTATTTTCTTGATATAGAATAAGGGAAGTTTTCGTGTTGCTTTTGACAGAAAATATAAACAAACATTCTAACGACATGTGGGAAAGTTGCATACTTGTCATGAAATGGCATAATCAAGTAAGATTTTTCAAAGATATTGATCCCTCTTGTCCATTTCCGTAGTTTGACTACTTTTTCAGAAGTTGCTTGAGGTTTCTGGCAAACTCAATATGAGAGACAGGTTACCAATAAGCAAAAACAATGTGGCGGAGAAAAAAAAGTGAAGCAAATATCCAATTTCTACCTTTGAAACTTGGATTTCCATGAGTTTCTTAAATAAGAAGCTGCTAAAGAAGTAAAACCTTTGTTTTCTTTATGGAGGCAAGAGCTCCTCCCTTTGAATATATCTGTTGAAAAAATTATGTAGGATGTTCTTGTATCCATCTACAATAAGATGCTAAATAAAGATATGAGAATGGCATAACATACCTGATGTAAAAGTCTATGATGGTGTCATTTAGAAATTCCATAGGATTCAGGAACTGCATGTCTGAATATGATTCTTCAACTGCATTAGGATCGCCTCTGCAAATATCAATGCACAAAAGTTGATTCCAGGAAAACTGCATGGGCGCTGGATATTCCCAACATCGTAAATTATTATGTCTTGCAATGATCCTCCTAATCGAAGCCTCAAAGGGTATAAAGCTGCACATATTTTTAGTATGAGCATTCCTTAAACAAAACCGATACACAAAGGTCCACTCATGAATAGCATGGTAGTTACCTTTCACCGCCTTTTCAAGCACTGTATTTGTAAGGTCCTGCATGGGCGTAAGTGTTTTCAGAAACCCAATGACACATATTCCTTCCATTTAGCTCCCGACCAAGCAGGCATTACTGGCTCTAAGCCTAAAATACTCTGCTCTGCTGCCTAAGTAACTTATGCTGCAAATTGATGGATAAATGAAAAGGCTTATAGATCGTCACAAATCATCATCTGCCAGACGTACCCCGATCTGCCAATCTCATACTTCCCCAACTCGGGTTTGGAGATTGGGAGTTTTTTTTTAGTCCAGCAACATTTTCGGCTAGACATGAACCTCAAGAAATTGACCTGCATAACCTTGAATGCTTCAGGATGAGGATGCGTATGCTGCACCAACGAACCAGAGCGATTGCAAAAGCTTGTTGCCCCACCGGAAATTCCAGAAGGAGTATGGACTGCCAAAAGGTAATTGCCGGAATCTCAAAATACCCTAACAGACCCAATTGCAAACGGGAATGCAAATGAAGAGGGGAAAATGTGCCGAAAGGGCCCTTGAGAAGAATGACGAAAGCAAAAGAGTAAGTCAGGAAAATTTCCAGTTCCAGTCGGAGATGCGCACACATTTTGAATGCATAATAGGGCTCACGTTTTGTGCCCGCTGAATCAAATAGGAAGACATTGTTTTGGGCATGCATTCCAGAATTCAGGAACATGAAATGGAAAGGGGAGACGCCCAGATTTGTGGGAAGAACGTATCAATAAAAAACCGCCAAAAGCCAAAATCAAGGGATGAAAATAAGTTAAAAAATTCAACGTACAAGATCGCGCACAAACTATCATAAAACGCCATTATTATTACACATTCACTGAGACAATCATTTACACATTCACTGACTAAATGACTCTACAAGATTGCTATGGATTCACCATTCATGAACTGCAAATAGTTATAGACTTCCTGTTGGTTTCCCTCCATTCCTTTGACACCCAGAAGGCTGTTGGATAGTTTCGAGTGTTGAAAGAATTTGCTCTCCCTCAATACAAATATGATCGTACATTGATCACCAAAATGCAGATGCCATGTACAAGGTTTAATGCTTATTGATTTCTGATGCCATATGACATGATATGTAACAGCTGTTTCAAAAGCTATGTCGTTAGTGCTATCCTTTTATGACAAGAGAGCAGCATCACTCACATTAAGCTTTCCAATTCTCTTTCAGTTTTATAAAGATACAAATGCCAACCAATACCAGAGCGATTGCAAAAGCTTGTTGCCCCACCGGAAATTCCAGAAGGAGTATGGACTGCCAAAAGGTAATTGCCGGAATCTCAAAATACCCTAACAGACCCAATTGCAAACGGGAAAGCAAATGAAGAGGGGAAAATGTGCCGAAAGGGCCCTTGAGAAGAATGACGAAAGCAAAAGAGTAAGTCAGGAAAATTTCCAGTTCCAGTCGGAGATGCGCACACATTTTGAATGCATAATAGGGCTCACGTTTTGTGCCCGCTGAATCAAATAGGAAGACATTGTTTTGGGCATGCATTCCAGAATTCAGGAACATGAACTGGAAAGGGGAGACGCCCAGATTTGTGGGAAGAACGTATCAATAAAAAACGGCCAAAAGCCAAAATCAAGGGATGAAAATAAGTTAAAAAATTCAACGTACAAGATCGCGCACAAACTATCATAAAACGCCATTATTATTATATATAGATATAGATATAGATTATAAAGTATAAGTTAACAAAAAATACTTTTTGAAGGGAAGTATAACCCTAATAGGTACGTAAATAAAGTTGGAGAGTAAAAAGGTGCAGATTACTGGATTTCCTGCCTCTGCCTCTAACCATAAGCGACAAGACACAGAAGGCGCACATGCATGATTCTGCTTTAGCCATGTTAAATCGACCTTTGCTGTCCTTGGCTTCACAAAGCATTCCCCTTCTTGCATCTGGATTCTGATCACAACAGCAGTTGCACAGGCACGGCTCGTTATGACCATAGAGACTGAGGGAACCGGACACTTTGATCCATTGTTGATTAACCACTGGATCAATCCTTTTCCACTTAAACTTGCGAACCAGTACAAAAGTAATTCTTGAAATACCAGAAAGAGAGATGTAAGAATCATATATTATCCTATGCAGCAACAATAATCCATTTAATGTCATATTCAACTTGCTTGATGATAGCATCCGGGTGAGTTATATCACAATTAAAAATGAAGTTATTCCTTCCCTTCCAAATTCTCCACAAAAGAATGTAAAGCCTCCAATCATTGGGATTATTCGGCAGAAAAAACTCCAGAGAATCAAGTGAATTAAGATCATAACCAAAAATAGTGGGTTTGATTTCTCTTATTCCTAAAGTGAAAGAACCTGTGAGCATTCATGATTGGCGCCCAATAACTCTTCTATCTACTATCTATAAAATTATTGCAAAAGCCTATGCAGAAAGACTTAAACCGGTTTTGGGATTGAGAATAGATGCGGCTCAGTCAGGCTTTCTTCCAGGTCGGCAAATTTTTCATAATATAGTGGCAGCATATGAGGGAGTTCATTGGGCCCAATGTTCGGGTCAAAATCTTCTATATTTAAAATTGGATTTTGCTAAAGCTTATGATAGTGTGAAGTGGACTTTTTTGGATGCCATGCTTTTGAAATTGGGATTTAGGCCTGGTTTCCGCTCTATGATGCATAAAATGTTGATTTATGCTAAGGGGGTAGTACTGTATCATGGAGAACCCTTGGTGCTTTTTCCAATTGAACGTGGAATACCCTTTAGCTCCTTTTTTGTTTACTATAGTGGCAGAAGGACTTTCGCAATTATTGCATGAGGCTGAAAAGGATGGTTTGGTAAAGGGATTATTATTGGTGGAAGGTGACCAGGTTTTGGTTAATCAGTTTGCAGACGATACCTTCTTGCTAGTGGATGGTGAAGAGAATAATGTGCAGATAATCAAAAAGCTTTTGGATATATTTTCAATTGCATCTGGTTGTCTCCTTAATTGGGCTAAGTGTCGTGCTTTATGGGTGGGGAAGGAAGCAGTTCCGCATTTTTTATATGAGTATGCCTGGAAGGTGGTTGTACCTTCTGCAAAGACAAAGCTTCTAGGAGTCCCTTTTGGTCTAGATATTGACATGAATGAAGCATGGGATGAAATTATCTTAAATTTACAAAGGCATCTGATTTGGTGGAGAGGCTCAAAGTTATCCTTGGCAGGTAGAATTCAAGTAGCTAAGTCAGTATTGAACAATACACATATTTATTTGGTTTTGGTTCTATTGGCTCCAAATTCTAAGTTTGCAGAGAGATAAAAAAAGATTGTAAGAGATTTTTGTGCGGTGTAATGCGATAAAGGAGGCACTGTGAAGGTGGCGTGGAAGAAATGTATGTTGTTTAAACAACAAGGAGGACTTGGTATGTTGGATCTTTCTTTACAGGGTAAGGTCTTAGCTTCTAAGCTATTGTTCAGTTTGTTGAAAGATGATTGTGCATCACCAGGTATGAAGTTACTTAAACAATCAGTGAAGAAGTGTATGGTTTTTCATAAGCGAGGTGTGAGAATTGAGCTCCCTTGGGCATTGTTATATCCATTGAAAGCTTATTCACATGCCTCTCCAGTACTGAAAGGCTTGCTTCGGGCCTGGAAGGTAGTCCAGCAGGTGATTACATTTGATTGGGAAGCTTGTCTTCAGGCATCTTCCCCCTTTTTGTGGTTGCCTTTGTATACTCATGGACAACTACACCCAGTTGTAGAATTTATGCATGCGCATTCCCAAGCAAGGTGGAGGAGAGCAGGTATTATTTCTATTGAACAATGGTATTTTGGTATTGACATTGCTCCTTGGCAATGGTTTCAGGAGAAATATGGGTTGTTGGATAAAGATATCAGTATATGGGCTTATGTAGCAAGTGCTCTTCCTTTAATTAAGAAGGTTGGTGACCAGAGATGCTGGAACTTTGTTCAAGGTATTAAAGAAGGCAAGAAGCTAGTAAGTTCATGCTACAGATTGCTTACATCCTCAAGTACTTTATCACCTTCTCGAAAATGGCACTTACAGACTTTGCCTTCTCAATGGCAATCCTGCTGGAACCTTGTTTGGTCTAAATATAATCCTCCAAAGGTAAATGTTTTACTTTGGCAGGTGATTCATCGCTCTTTGAGAGTTAATGAGATGGTTCATCGCTTTAAGCCGGGAGTTTAGTCCACTTTGCCCAATGTGTGAGCGGTGCATTGAAACATTGGAGCATTGTTTATATTTGTGTGCAGAGCTGAGTAGTCTTAGGTCCTGGCTGCATTCTCTTTTTGGAGTATCTTTGGATAGTCAGCACTTTCTTTTGGGTATTTACCCAAATCAGTGGACTGCTTCTAAAAGAATTGCATTTCACATGGCAAAGTCTTGGCTAATATGGAGTGTATGGAAGCGAAGGCGAAGAAAGGTCTTTAATGATAAGCATATTTCTTCTCAGGTGGTACTTCAAGAAATTCGTAAGAAGTTGTATCATTGCTTTCAGATCTCCAATTGGCCTGATCGTATTAAATTTCCAATATGGAGTGATCATCTAAAAGTGATTGATGCTTCAGGGATATTTCTTACTTCTGGAAGTACTTTGTAATATTTTGAGTGTATAATATGAAGTAAAACACGTTCTTCAAAAAAAAAATAGTGGAAGCAAGCTCAAGAACCCATTCCGACCAGATACATGATCGAAATAGGTGCTCCTCATCTTCCCTGAAGCTGATGCATCTGGAGCAGACATCCGAATCTGTCATATGGAGCCTATGTCTTTTCTGGTTGGTAGCCAAAGCCCTGTGCCAAAGCTGCCACATGAAAGATTTCACTTTAGGGGGGATGGGGCTTGACCACATGAACTTTAAGTTCCTTATACACCTTTCCTCCTCAATCTGCCATTTGCTGTGTATGGATAACTTTTGGCTCCTCATCAGGTATTTGTAGACAGTTTTAACCTTGAAACCAGCAATTCCATTATGGACCCAATTGAGGTCATCATCTATCCACCTAGCATCAGGCAAATATTGTTGTAGAGAACCTCAGTATTAATCCCTTCCCCTGCCACAGCTGAGTACTGAAAGGGGATAATTCCATGATCATCAAACATGTCCCTGATGAAAAGGAGGCCCTTGCTTCCCCAAATCCTGGCCTGCTCTGGAAGTGACATGCTAAACATAGGGACGAATCATTAGTAAGGATCGCCGGGTTCCAGAAGATGGATTGATCCATACATAGAAAGTCCCTCCTTCCAGGTAAACATCCCCTTAACTAGATTCCAGGCTCTAATCCATTTCTTAATAAGACCAGGGATAGAATTAGGAACCGTGAAGGGAAAGTAAATAGAGTGGGGCAGGACTAAATTTAACTTCCTCCATCCATAGGAAAGACATTTGCTCAGATAATGCCTGATTATTATGGAAACTGGATGATTGATCTTATTATAGGCTGCCTTATAAAAATATTTGGCAGCTAAGGCTATCCCCTGCTTCTCAATATTAATAACCCCAAGTCCCCCTAAGCTCTTGCTTTTGCAGCATTCCTCCATGGCAACCAGAGTCTAGCACCTTCTATTCTGACCACAAGATATAAATCTGCCAATGATGCTTTGGAGCTTGGACGCCACTTTCTTCGGAGCGAGGATAACAGAGGACTGATAGACATGGGATGAAGAAATAACAAAATTGGCAATAATGGCCCTCCCCTGCTTAGATAAATATTTGGAATTTAAACTGTCAACCTTTTTCTGGAACTTTTCAATGATATCTGACCAGATATTAGAAGGACTACCTCTTAGGGCCAGGGGAATTCCTAGAATCTTAGAAGAGCTGGTGGGAAGGATATACTTACAGCCCAGGAGAGCAGTTGTTTGCTCTCCTTTTACCTGATCTCTGGCCACAACTTTAGATTTAATGGGATTGATTTTACAGCCCGAGGCGACTCCAAATTCCTCCAGTATAATTTGAGTGTTGGTAAGGGATCTGTTGTCCATCGACACTAAGAGGAACGTGTCATCTGCAAAATGTCCATTCAAGATTTGATCCATTTCTCCATTATCTGGGAAGGTGAGACCTTGGATCACATTAGTCCTTTTTGCCTCTTCCAATTTACCATGAAGGGCTTCCATTATGATAAGAAATAGGAATGGAGCCAGTGGGCAACCCTGCTTTACCCCTCTTTGCAAGGGGAAGAAGGGGTCACATTCTCCATTAATTAAAACAGAAGATCTAGAATTTGAGAGAATTGCCCTAAATAGAAGGATTACCTCATCCGAAAAGCCCAAGGCGCTGCAACATTTGAATAGAAAATCCCAACTTACTGTGTCAAAAGCCTTGGTGATATCAAGCTTGATGAGGGCAATATCTTGATTAGAGTCTTTGGCCCAATTCAGCCCCAACATTGTTGTAACCACATTGTCTAGGATAAACCTATCCTTTAAATAGGCTGTCTGGGAAGTGCTAATGATCCTTTCTAACACACTCTTAAGTCTTCTAGCAATTGTACCTGAAATAATCTTATAAATAACATTGGTTAGCGAAATAGGCCTGTAATCCAAAAGAGTAACTGGTATATCAGTCTTGGGAATGAGCGTGATGAAGCTAGTGTTGATCCTCGCATCCAAACACTTTATAGCCCTAAACTCATTAGCCAGATTAGCAAAGCTGTCCCCTAAAATGGGCCAAACCTTGATAAAAAATTCCACCGGGAGCCCGTCAGGGCCCGGACTTTTTCCTTTCTCCATTTCTTTTGCAATTTGAAAGAGCTCCTCGTTGGAAAAGGGTTTCTCGATGCTTGAATTTTCCTCGACACTTACTTTTGCTTGGAGATTGATGAACCCGTTCATAGTAGCCTGGGGACTGTCTTGATTGGTGCCCATGATATTTCTGAAATGGTTAGCAGCAGCTAATTTGATCTGATCTTCATTTGAGATGTCTTCATCCCCAACTCTTATTTCAAAGATATGATTCTTCTTAATTCTGTCCTTAGCTTTAACAAAGAAGAATTTGGAGTTGCTCCTCTCATCATCCTTTATCTCTCTTATTTTAGCCTTGAGCTTCCATCCTTCAGCTATCCTAATTTCTTCTTTCTCAATTTCTGCTTTGATGTTATCCTTTTCCTCCTCGGGGGCATTGGGAAATCTATCCCTCAAATTCTGAAGGGAGGAAAGCTTACTAAGATGAACTTTTTTTCCCCATTCTTTAAGCCATTTCTTTATGGCCTTAGCAACTTGAATCGACCAGAACATCCACCCTGATTGTCCATTTGACTTGGAAAATTTATCTAAAATCTCCTGTAATCTATCCATAAATTCTTCATGCTCGAGGAGGCTGGTATATTATGCTTGAAATAAGTTTTCCTCTTATTCTTGGACTGGCTGTTAGCCATAATTCTCAGCTGTTGTGGAAAATGATCCGAGAGAGTATACCCCTCCAGAGCAAGCTTGATGCTAAAGATGGTACAGAGAAGAATCTGCTACCTGCCATCCCTACTATTCTCCAGGGGTTGGGAATCACTAACATCCTCCTGGAATTACAGGATTTCTTAGTTGTTTTAGAAAACTTGATCACCAATGCAGTCGATTCTCAATCTAGAATAGGCTTTTGTAGGTTCGGGCTTAGTTCGTTCTTCTTGTGTATTCTTTGCTTTGATAGATCAGGTTCTTTAAGATTTGCAGCTCACAATTCTCAGTCGTACCTAGCCCTGGGGAACAGATTTGAACGTAATCTTTTTACAATGAGCGCTCCTTTGGAATTCGGGATAGAACCAATCTGTCACTGGGCAACATTCTTTGATCTCCAGCCATCCCAACATATCAGAGACCTTGATGTGGTGGTTTGGAGGTTTCTAGTCTCTAATTAGTTTGCTTCTTGGGCCCCGAGCCAGATCTAAGGGGCTTGTCAGGGTAGGGTCAGGTTTGAATTTCTAAGATCTGCATTCTCTGATATTTTCTGAGTACGGCCTGTCAAATCTTGGGCATATTCTCAGACTTCTTCTTGAGGGAAGGAACCTCCCTTTTTGGTGGGAAAAGTGAAGGGGAAAGATCTGTCGTCTCTGATAATGGCTGCTCGTTCTGCCTCCTCCGGTTTGTGGAGACCTCTTTGGTTCCAGCAAATCCACAGGCAAAAGCATGAAGACCAAGGCGAGCACCTCAGCTTCGCATAGCAGTAAGGAAGATGACGAATGGAATCAGATTTTCTGGCTAGATAGCAAGAATGATAAAGCTTGGGGGATTCTGAAGGAACTTTATACGGGGTTAGAGATTATAAAAGACTAGCAGAAGGCAGCAGCCTTCTGCATGGGAGTGCACGAAGAAGTCGGTATTCTGGCATGCAGGGAAAAGATGGAGATTATTGATAAAGACTATATGAAGGGAAGGGACAACGACAGGGACTGGGTGGGAATACCTTTGGCTATTTGCAGGAATTAGACAACACCCTTTACAAGCTTATAACAGTTAAACAGGGACACACTGAGACGGATTGCTGCAGCCTCAAGAACAGTATTTTCGGGGCTTTCATGGACGAGCTGTTAGTAAAAGTAAAGAACCTCATCATTCAATGGGATGGGCTAAGAGAGAATTCCAATGCAAGTATCAGGCTCATAAGAAGGTGGGAGGCAAAGGTCAGTATTACTATTCTTATATTGATGAGGTGAAAACGAAATTGGAGGCAAACGAAATAACAAAGGAAAGACTGATACAAGGTCGGGCCGATCTGCGAATTCCACTGCTTAACTGTCGAAGAACCTAGTTAAATTGGAGGCAGGCGTTAAGAGTAACATGGACTGAAGAGGGAACCGATCCAATGATAAAAGGAGCTTATTGAAAAAACAATGGTCACTAGTATACTACTACAGTGATATAAGGTCAATGTGTTTTATTTTATGAATTACACTCACATTGTCTTATGGTTTAAAGAATTATCAATGTCTCACTTGTTCATTGCGTAATTCTACAATTGTGTTTATCCTAGTATAACAATTGTGCTCTAATATTCACAGACATGACAGTTGAAACAGTAAATGCAAGGTTGGCTCAGATGAGGAATCAGATGCAGCAGTTATTACAGTGGGCAACACCCTAATGCATGCTCAAGAGTATGGACCTCCACCACCACCTCTAGGGGGTATAGACGAAGCCCCTCAGCCAGAAAGGGAAGAAAATCAGGTTACTGAAAAGAATAGAAAGAGGAAAAGAAGAGGCAGGAGGAATCCATCTCCTTCCAGGTCTAGCAGATCGGAGACCTCAGACCGTGGATCCGGCAGTAGCTCCGACAGTGAGTCAGACACATCACAGGGCAGAAACAAAAACAGAAAGACAGACGACTACCAAAAGAAGGTAGACAGTGCAATGAGCAATGTCTGGTAGACAAGAAACCTAGGACAATTCTCGGATAAGGACAGGCCAGGCATGGAGGCCGAAGCATGGCTGGATGAGATGGAAGAATTTGGAAACTCTTATGGAATGAAATATAAGGATAGAGGTAAGGTGGCAATGGCAAACTTGATAGAGCCAGTCAGAATATGGTGGAAGGGATACGCAAAGTCAAACAAGTTGAGAAGAAACAACTGCAGGTTTAGGATATTCAGCAAGGCATTCCGTAAGCACTATGTCCCGAGATCACACACCAGCAGACAAATACAGTAGTTCTATAGGTTGGACCAGGGTAATCTGTCCGTGGCTAAGTATACGGAGGAGTCCATGAGGTTGAGATTGAATGTTCCAAGAATAACAGAAAGTCAAGCAGTAGATGGATATATCGAGGGCCTTAATAGCAACATCAAAAGGCTAGTGAGGGCAATCAACCCAAGAATAGTTGGGGAAGCATAAGATAAAGCTCTCAGCTTAGAAGAGGCACCAATGACCCCAGCACAGAAACAACTTCCATACAAAGGAAAGACAGCAGGGCAATATCAGACTAGGCAGACGACCTTTATGCCAGCAGGAGGCCAGTACCAAGGAAAAGCTCAGGGGAAGTCTTTTGGAGACCGCAAGCCACAGGAAGGATCGGGGGGCAAGTCAGTTAGATTTCTCTTAGACAGCATCCCGAAAGAGAAAAGATAGGAATGCATAGAGAAGAAATTGTGTTTCCGGTGCTTCTAGCCAGGGCACCGAACGCACAACTGCCCTTTAGTTATGCAGGCGGCACTAGCTAAACTTGCCGATTGGGAATCACCAGCCGAAGGAGATGAAGAAGAAGGTGACCAACAGGAACCCCAAGACTTCATAGAAGGTGAGTGTAAAATTTGTGCAGCCATTGAGTCAGGGGAGGTTAAGAATCAGTCTACAGTCATCTCGGCAGAAGGAATTATAGATAGCAAGCCATATATAGTCTTGATAGACACAACTAGTTCCCACAAACCTCTCCAAGGCTTGCTGCTCTCATGAAGAATAAGATCTTGAAGTCCAAGCCCAGGCCAGTCAGCATGACAAGCGGCGCTATTCGCCACTCTAAGGGGAGGAGAATCAGTTTTGACATAGATCTTAGTGGAAGCAAGTGGCCGATGGGTGCCGAAGTGATGGACATTGGGAAATATGACCTTATAGTAGGAATGGAGTTCCTAAGGCCAGCAAAAGCTATGATAGATTGCGACCACAATGAAATCTCTAGGACGGCACCGGACGACAATCAATATATAGTAAAAGGTAAGAAGGTAACTTCAGCTATGCAATGTATCTCTATGAAGCAGTTGAGGAAAAGCATAATAAGAAATAGGGTGGATTACATCTTGAGGCTAGAGGCAGTTGACCCAAGTAAAACAAAGGGAAGTGAGCCAAACAGAAATCAGTTGCCTAGGCCGATAGCAAAGGCTCATTAAGGAGTTTCAGGATGTATTCACGGATGAAATCCGTCAGCTACCACCTTATAGGGGTGTAGAGTGTGAAATCACACTAGCTCCAGATGCTAAGCCTACCAGCAAGGCACCTTATAGGATGAGCACTCCAGAGCTGGTAGAGCTCAAGAAGCAGTTGCAAGAACTGCTTGAGCTTGGGTTCATAAGAGTAAGCGTGTCTCCTTTTGGAGCACCCATTCTTTTCGTCAAGAAGAAAGACGGAAATCTAAGGATGTGCATTGATTATCGTCAGCTTAATAAGCAAACGATAAAGAATAAATATGCTCTGCCAAGGGCAGATGACTTGATGGACTAACTCCAAGGATCAAAAGTCTTCTCCAAAATTGACCTAAGGTCGGGCTATCATCAGATAAGGATCAAGGAAGAAGACATCTACAAAACCGCTTTCAGAATGCGGTATGGGCACTATGAGTTCACGGTAATGCCCCAGCAACCTTCATGCACTTGATGAATGATATCTTCAGAGAATTCTTAGATGAATTCGTCATCGTATTTTTCTATGACATCCTAGTCTATAGTGGGACCATGGAAGAGCATTGTCAGCACCTGAGAAGAGTTTTGAATAAGCTAAGGCAGCATCGATTGTATGACAAGCTTTCCAAGTGCCACTTTGCAACAGGTCGAGTGGAGTATTTAGGGCATGTAGTGACATCTGAAGGGATCTCCACAGATCCGGCAAAGATTGAAGCCATAATGGATTGGTCGGCACCAAGGAATGTGGGCGAAGTAAGAAGATTCCTCAGCTTGGCAGGGTATTATCGGAAGTTCGTAAAGGACTTCGCGAGGTGGGCTTCCCCTCTGTCGGACCTCACCAAAGATAAGAAGATGAGGGATTGTGTGACATTCCCCTAAAACATACCGTATGTATACGTATGTTTTGGGCTACGTCACCATACAATCCATCGTATTTAGATTGGTATGTCAATTAGATAGATGCAAGTCACATTATAATGTAACTTGATCAACCTTAGGAAAGGTTAATTCCATGTGGCACTACCTGATTGGAGTAGTTAGCCACGTGTTCACATCCCATTGGACAAGGTGTCAACCCTAACCCTAACTTTGCCTATAAATATCTAACCCTAACCCAGAAGACACTTTTGCTCCTCCCACTCTTGAGGCTATTGTCACACCCGAAGTTCAGAATCAAGATCCAGAAGCTGCAGCATAGCACGGTCTAGCGGCCCAAGCAGCGTGGACGTGTTAGATTCAATTGCAGTAATCTCGAACCCTGAAGAATCAATGGAGACCCCAGGATCAAGGAGGCAATGCGTCAGGAGCAGGTATTTTGAAGCAGTTTCAGTTGTAGATATGAAGTAGAGTCATGTATTCTAGTAGATTCTTCCTAGAATCACTATTTCACCTCATGAACCTAAGAAAATATCCATTAGGAGGCATAGTAGTGAAACCGGGTCATATACCATGGAGGCTTAAATATGGCCATTTCATTTATCCTATTGTTTAAATTCGGTTTTTCCGGCAAGTGGGAAACTTTTTAAATTTTTTTTCAGGCCTATTTTTCTAAGGTTGTGGGTATTTTTTACGCTGGAAAACAATTCCGATTGTCCAAAAATTAACATTTTTTCCTTCCTATGATTTGGAGAGGCCTTTTTCTGCGATTAGGTTGGAAATAAGGATTTGCATGTTATCGTGGTAAATAGAGATTTCGGATTGCATCTCAACAGACCATATGCCATAGCTAATTAGGGCGGGATGCTTGTTGTCTACCAGGTGCAAATCCTGGCAAATCTGAGTATTTCCAAGGCTTTCTGCCCAGGTTAGAATTGTGCCGACATCAGATATTACATTCTTTTTTAGAACTAACGTCGTGGATCTGGATTTTTGATCGTCAATGTCGTCTGAGACGCTTATAAGAATCAGAACAATCCAGGTAATCATGGAGCTTATTGTTAAATCCCCTTTTTCGTTCTTATATGGAACACTAATTATATATGTGCGTTTGGAAGTTCTTTTGTCATGCATGATGGAGGAGAAAGTGGAGCTCCAAGTGGTTCTCTCTTTGGCACAAAACTTCTAAGCTTTGATGCATTTTTATTCTTTATTTAGTCTATTGCAACTGGATTCCCTCTTTTTCGTTACTGGTAAGCTTTGATTCCATTATGTATTTTGCCAGAACTAAAATTACGTCTCTTCAAACAATATGTTTAAGATGCAGGCACATATAATATATGATATGGACTTGGTTGCTGCAGGACTTGGAGATCCTTTTCAAGTTTTTGTATGACCATGATGCAGAACTATGGCTCAGAGCCTGTGGCTGAGGTAGCTGCTTATGTTGAGGTAGCTGCTTATGTTGCTGAGCAATATATTTGTCAATAAATGGGCCAACAAAATTCTCAGAAAGCTCTCTGAGGTGAATCTTAGAGCATATGCATGTTGTTGCTCTCTTTATGTTTTCAGATTAATCTAGACATAGTCCACTATCTGTAGCATGCTTCTTTAACATGTCTACTCTTGCCACTGTTTCAAGTCGTTCAATTCTTGAAGGTGTACTTTCTTGGTTAAAACTTTTTCTCCATTACATGTTATTGAGAATTCCTTCATATGGAATCTCTGCATGTATATGCTAAGTTTGATAAATCTCTTTTGTTGCAGGAACATTCAGCTAGAACTACTTGATACCTGATTTTTGAAGTAGCTCTGATGCATACAAGGTATGCTAATGCTTCGCTGCGTAATTACTGGGTTAGATGTACCAGATGATAATGTGCAGCATATTGCACAACTGCTCTTATAATTTTGGGTAGGCAAACTAACTCTCTCATTTCCTTTTAATCAAATTCGTTCACTTCATTGTCTAGCCAAACTGTAGAATAGGAAATATTACGGTGAATGTGTTAGAACATATAAGATTATCCAAGAACTTTTGCCCCTGACACTGCTTCATCTTTCACGAATTTAGTTGTGTCTCAATAGGCATGTCTTGCTCACGTCCTCTTTCCTCAACTACAGCAAAGTGACGCAATAGAATTTGGTGATATAAAGTAATAGGAAGACGTACCATGGTAAGTATTTGTAGAATAAATTCCAAGCTGTTGTTTTGACTATTTGGACCTGGACCAGAGCTTTTGTGTCAGCCAAATATTTTGTATCACCCGATACCTTGCTATGATTCAGAAAGATAATAGGCATATAGTGCCTTCAAATATTTTGTATCACCCAATACCTTGATAGTTTTGCGTAAATAAATCTATGATTCAGAAAGATCTTTAGACATATAGTGTCTTCATGTGTATTTCTCTAATTGTAAATTCTGTCCTGCATTATTCTGAGATTATCCATCATTCTGCGCAGGCAATTCATTAGAGTGCACTGTAAATTCTATTCTGCATTATTTTGAGTGTACCCATCATTTTTTGTAGGCGATTCATTAGACTGCACATTACAGAACTCTTCATATGAGGTAATTATTTTGCATTTATAATCTGCGTTATGTGCTGATGTGCTTTAATGCCTAGGAGTAGGTTGTGGTTTGTTCTGGTGGGTGCTAATCCAATATATTAGGCTTGAAGTAATGTGGCCTTCATAATTTACAGATCATACTAAGTTGCTAGATATGAGAGGTTTAGTGGTAATAGGATAGGTTCACATTTGCTAGAGTTTCTTTACATAGGTGCACTGCTCTAGATCTGATATGACTACATGCAAGCTGGCGTTAGGCGCTTAAAGCTTATGGGCCTGTACTTGCAATTATTATCATGTAGTTGTTCTGCATGGGTGCAATCAGATAATATCATAAACTCAAGACTGTTGAAATAGTTAACATAGAACTCTTCGTTTTTGTCCTAACAGAATGACTTTGTCCATGGAGCTTTTTGTAGTCCATGTTTTGACTTTAGATGCCATGCAATTCCTCCATTGTGTGACTGTCACAAACATCTACCATATTAGAAACCTTAAAACCAGGTGTCGCTGTGACAGAATAATTATCTTATAATTGTTGCCTCATATGTTGGAGCTATCGACCATGCCCTTTATACTACCTTTACGTCTCTTCCACCCAGCTAAGATTGCGACGATCCTTGGCAGGCATGAAGTGATGGCTAAGGTATAGCGGCGCACAAGGATTTCTCACAGATTGGTCCGAGTGGTATTTAATATGTTTCTTATCTAATGCGACAAACTGGAACATCATTGCGACAAACTGGAACATCATTATGTGTTATGTGTGACTGTCTACTACGACAAATTTTCTTTGTAGAAAGTGGAACTAAAAATTTTGTTTGGAGAAATTAGTAAACCTATCTATTTCTTATTCTACTACATATAACTCATCATGCATTTCGATGTTTATGAGTCTCATCATGCTTTCGATGTTCATAAGTTTCATCGTGCTTAAATAGAAGAGAAAAGGTTACTCCAACAATATTTTGCACCAACATTAAATGAAGTAACAACTTTATGCTTTTGGATGTTTATCCATGTCTCATTATAAGGGAAAGGGTTATTTAGATGGCAAATAATGTGGCCCTTGGCATTCCACTGGGTATTAACCCATGTTTCCAAGCACTTGAATGTTCTAAGTCCACGATCGTTATGCAAATAGATAATAAATTTATGCTTACAAAATGAAGAGAAAACATTATACATATTGTGCATCAAATAAAAAGCCTAATAAAACCATGCTACCTCATTCTCAAAAGCTCACAAGATGAAAGGGTGCCTTAGCAATAGGAGCATATTACCATTCGCAAAAAGTAGGAGCTATGTGATAAAAGAAACAATTAGCCTCTCTTTGATTCTATTCAAGAGCAAATCCAATGAAAGCAGATTGTTCTTACATTTCCATCTTAGCTGGTCCCTTCTTTTTATTTACTTCCATCACAAATTGGCCTGAGTCTCCTTCCTTCCTTAAAATATACATACAAAATATAAAGCAACACAACTACAAACAACCACCCTTGGAAATCACTACTAAAGCCCGGCAACGCCGGGCACCATAACTAGTTACATTTGTTGCACATTTACCATTAAGAAATGTTGGAATGATGCAATTCTGTTAGGCATTAGCTTATAAGAGCTTTACATATAATCTTCAAGGGCTCAATTTTCAAGAATTGCAAGAACAATGGTCCCATATGAATTTTAAATCTGCAAAAAGTCTTATTTTGGCAATGGGCAAAAGCCTTTTGAACACTTTATATACTTTGAGAAGTTTCCTTATAGTAACTTGTTTGCAAAAAGCCAAGTTACGGCAAAGGAGAAAAGCCATAAAATATGTTATTTGATAAGAGATGCTTATGGTGATGCCGATTGTGATGAAAAGGGCCAAGTGTGGCTTTGTATAAGTGTGGCTTTGTATAAGGTATGCTATATCCATCGCGGTCTAATTTCTAAAATTATTTTTTAAGACCATGTTCATGCATTTGGATTTGCTTGGAAAATGCACATGGCAATCGTGGCCCTAAAATATGGCGCCCAAATGGCCGCTTCTGTAATCCCCTGATTGTTCACATAGATCCTATGGCCATTCACGATCAGGATGCTTAGTTATGGCGGTTCTGCTAAGATAGGTATGCCAGGTTCTGTTAAAATAGGTATGCCAGTAGCCGCTTTTGCATGATGTGGAGAAAAAATCGTGGTAAGCCTTGGGCTTTATACTTTCTGTAAACAACAATAGAAGGTTGTTCTGCCCTGTAAGGATGATTTCGACCTATGCTACAAGGTTTCTGGCCTGTTCTGCTCTAGCTTATGGCAGTAAAAATGCAGGTGTTTTACCTTAAGCGGTTGTTCCAGAATCATTGGGTTCTTGCCGGTTTATCTAAGTGATGCATTTTCCGGTGGAGGATAAAGAAGATTGACAAGTTACTATGATATCGGCCACTTCTATTCAGACCAATGGAGCAGGAAGTCAAATGGTTAAGCAAAGACAACCTACGACTGATGGGAGCGCAAAAAACTCAGGTTTTTATGCATAAAATATTTCCTGTCACATAATGTATAGAAATGTAATGCTGTAAAAAGAGCGTGATTCCAATAGTTCTACAGATTACTATGCTATTCCTTTTTAGGGATAAATTGTTTACTATATTTTACTTGCTCCAATATGAATGCCTTGATCATAAACGTCTGGTCTAAATGGCATGGTTCAGAACTGTGATGTTTAAGCAACTACGGCTATATGGATTTGCTTGAATGAAATAAATGGGTTGAGTTTTCTAACTGCAGTAGGATGCAGACTGGTTTGTTAACATGGTTGCACAGATAGGCATCCTTGTGGTGTAAGCCTTATGCAGGATAATGATTCACTAGTTTGTGTTATCTGATTAATACTACAGACCTATATGTGCTAGGATGCTTGTAGCATGTCTAGGCATCTATTATTTAAAGCAGCCACTGATTTATTCTTACGTGCTTGGATGCTTGTAGCACGTCTACGCATATTATGTCTAAAGCAACAAGGTTTGCTGTTGTAGTTTAAAATGATATAAATGTTTGGATATGCTATGAAATTGACTATGGTTATCAAGGTTGCCAGCTAGATTTGGGACTAAGAAATTAGTTCTCGTCTAGTGGTAATGCTTGAGACCATAATGCTTGAGACCAAATGGGAAATTTAAAATATTGTATTCCAGTTTCCTTTTCTTGTTAAATGTCACCTCAGGGCAAAAGGATACAATTGATGATCAGCGATAAGCTGAGAGACCCAATGTACCTTTTGGCCCTTGCACATTTACCATTATCATGCTAATTGTGTATTGATTGGCTGCAGGTACGGGTTCTCTCCTCCAATTGTCTCTATTTTGCTGTTAGAATCGGTGTTAACGCGGAAATGGAATATCTGGATGCGTAAAGAGATGGAATAAGCAACACTTTGATAGTGGCAGCAGTTCATCTGAATGACAAAAACAAAGCCAAAAAACTGGTTATTAATGTCAAATTTTGTTTCTGGAATGCTTTTGTATTTCTGAATTTCAAACATGAAATGTGATAGAAGGTAATTTAGAGTTGAAGGCTCTATTTTCAGCTTTAAAAATCTGATGTGATACGTTGATAATAGTCTTAAAGATGGAATTCTTTTTTGGCTATGTCTTATTAAATATATGAGAAAGCATTTTTTGTCTCATAATGCACATGCTTCAATTTTTTGTCAGTAATCAATGGTCTTCAAATTAATTAGGCTTTGGAAAGAGAGGTACTAATCTAGACTGGCTTGTTCAGTTTAGATAGTAGGATGATAATACTGCCAAGGGATTGACCGAGGTAGATGCTGATCTAGCGTATGCTAGTTTAGGCCAGGTTTTTTTTTTTTTTTTTTGAGTGAATGGGGTTTTTTTCATTAATTATAGAAAAAGGTGCAACATAGTGAGTGAGCCTTTATAGATAGGCTATTGATGAAAAGACAAGCAAATGAACACAAATGAAATAGGTGCTGCTGTAAGCACATAGTAAAATAATATGTTAACAAAAGCAGTAGTGAACTGTAGAAGTAGATGGGATATATGTTGTGCTGCAACTAAGTGTGTAGGCAGCATAAGTGAACACACTTATCAAAACAATTCCTGTGGATCGTTCCAAAGACGATTATCGCCCGGGGCGATATACCGCATCGCCACACGCCACGCCGCGTACCGCCACTCACCGACGGTACGCTTAGCCGTCAAAGCCAGTGAGTAGCCCTAGGGGGCAACTTGCCAGAAATATGTGCAACTATTAATGTGCACATTTTCCAATGTACACATTAATGTGGGCACACATTTCCAAGTGGACACTTCATGCCAAGTGGGCCACACCCATAGGTGCAATTAATGTGCACATTTTCCAATGTACACATTAATGTGGGCACACATTTCCATGTGTGCACATTTGGCCACCTAGCCCTTAAAGGCAAGTGGGCCCATTTCCAATTATCCCACATGCCAAAAAGGGGATAATTGGAAACCCTAGCCAACCCCCTTGTCTATATAGGGTAGGAAACCCTAACTAGCCCAATTTTCGATTTTAGGGCTTGAGAACTGCTTTGGTCAGCCTCAACAGCCAAAAACCGCATCCCGCACCACGATTGGGAGAATTGCATCCTTAGTTTCTCTAGATTCGGCGTTTGTTGCCAGGATGGTCGAGCTCAGGTCAGGAGGAGCCTCTCAAGGATCAGGTATTTGGCCAATTAGATAGTCTAAACCCTATTTTAGTCATTGTATCAGTAGGTTTAGCCTATTAGATTGGCCATAGCAGCCCTCTAGATCTCTAGATAGCAGATTCTAACTAAAGAACCTAACTCTATGTTGTAGATTAGATTTAGTTCTTTAGTTCTCTGTGAAGTATATGGATGATGCATCTCTATGAACTCCTTGTATTGGGAAGGGGGGTAGAGACCTAAAGCTTTGTAGTTGATGCTCCTAGAGTAGCCTCTCTAGCACACTGTAGATGCGGCCTGTGCACAAGAGCCACACCTGGTTGTGGGTGAAGGGGCCAGACTGGCTTATAAGGAGGTTCGTGTTCTGACTCCTGAACGATCCCTATGGTGTGTTAGTGCTTTGCCGGGGGATCATTGTGACTAGGTCTAATGGCTTGCCACCGCTGCGTGTGGGCAAGGCATGGGCTCACACTCGTGAGGTGGTGAATATGACCTTCCATTGAGTTCAAGTCGTATCACGGGCAAAGGCCCTCTAGTCACCTTGAGTCGGATGTAGATCTCCGGAGGGAGAGATCCCTACCCGCCCCATCGAACCGGGAGATGTAACCCCAGATATAGCCCCTTGGCTATGCATCCCGGCTACACAGTCCCAACACTTTTCACCCTACTCGCAAAGTGTGCACAGGGGGCGGATGGAGGGACAACCTTAAGCCATGTTCATATGCCGCCCAAATCCATTGCCATGAATTGCATGCGCAATGAACTCGAGACCCAAGCCATCAGTCATCCCTTGAGTCCGAGCCTTGGGTAGGATTCCCTATGTGATGTGCTGATCTTTGTCTATGCAGATATGTGGAGGACCATCCTTCGTGATGGTCATATGATGTTGATGTATGTGCTACTGACATGTATGTTTACGCTTCCGCAGCTAGGTAGGCCCTGAGGGAGACGGGGTGCAATGACCCTTCCACTCTTCCCACTGGAACCCGTCACGGTTGCAGTGTCATGTGGAGGGCCCTGTATTAGCATGGAGCTGGTATGGGGGATGAACTCCTGTTTGTATACGGTGAGTGCACCGTATACGAGTAGGGGACGTCACAATTCCTGCAGAGAAATAGTAGATGTTAATGAGCTGTAGAAGTTATATGCAAGTTTGTTTCAAGCCAGAAGGGATAGGTGCAGGTCACTGATTTGGGAGGGTGGGATGATTTGTGTGAAAGTGATAGGAGTTTAGGAATTCATAGTGAGCTCGAAAGTTTGGCTGAAGTATAAGAGTTCTGTCATTTTCCCAGTTCAGTTCAGTGATCAGCCTGTCTGCATTGGTAGTGGACATCAGAATTATTAGAGTGCCATATGCATCTGCCAGTCCCCTATGATGGTAGTAGCATTCCTTGTAATACTCAAACTGCTGATTTGTCATTCTTCTACTGTTACTCTCCATAAACTACCATATCTCATGCATTAGGTATGTGCTTCTGCAGAACTCCATAGCCCAATCTAATTCTTCATCAGGTATGTCAATTATGTCTATATCCGTGATGCCTCTAACTGTGCCTGTCCACATGTCATGTGTGTATTGTATGTCATGTACCAGCCTCTGCCCTGGGAACAGTATGTATTCTGCAGGCTCCACTGAAGTGCCAAAGTCTCTGCTAAGGCTCCTCATGTAATCTAGCAGAAGTACATTGAGTGTCAGTAAGTAAATCATGACAATTTAGTTTGAACAGTCTATGAGCTCCTATGAATTGGCCTATATTTAACCATTTCGTGTCCACATCATCTTTGTGTAAGTGTTTTTGACTGGTGGCAACCATCTCAATGTCATATATAACTTGAGATTTAATCCAGAATATAGATATTTGTTTTCCTCCATATTGGCACCTGTTTCTATGCTTCCAAACATTCCATAATGCAATGCAACATAAAGTATTCTTATAAGCATCATCATTCATGATAAATTCAAGTAAAGTAGCAGGACAATTTATATGAAAAGTATCCTCAAACCATGCCCAAAAAGTAGTAAGCTTTACACAGCCAAAAATGTGCTCCATAGATTTAACATAGCTGCATCCAAGAGGGCAGTAGGGATTAACTGAATTTGTTGCAGAATTGGAGTGCCTTGAGATAGTTTCCAGACATGGCACACTCTTATTTGCAATTAACCATGCAAAATAAGAAATTTTGGGGGGTAAGTAGGAAAGCCAGATATTCTTGAACAATCTAAATTCAGTGTCATCTGAAAGATCCCAATAGAGCTTAGATTTGGATGGTACATGAGGCTTATTTAAACAAGTATATACCTTGGATACATTGTATCTGGGTTTACCACAGAGGGTCCATTGGGCAGTGATAGGATTGTGTTGAATGTTGACATTGCCAATTCTTTGCATGATGAATCTGTATATAATTTTGTCTGAAGAACTGCCTCTGATTCGATTTTTCAGATTGGTCCAGGAGATCCATCTTGTGTGATCCCAGAGATCACCAAGATGTAATATACCATAAGACATCCATTTTTTATAGAGCTTTGGGTGGTTTATGGCCAGAGGAGTAGTATTATCCCTGGAGAAATTGGGATTCTAGAATAAACTTGTGTTAGAGTGACTGTTCTCAATAGCAGAAATATCAAAGGTTTTGTGAACCTTGTTCCAAGCCAGAATAAAGCTTCTCATGAGAGGGGAAGTATTAGGGGCAGGTTTCAAAGTTGTGAAAGCTGAGGAAGGTAAGCTATGGCTGATGGAAGGATGCCCTTTGGGATGACTGCAAGATAGCCCTAGTTAGATTCATGTGATTAGGTTAGTATGGATATGATATGGTTGATCTCTTGTTATGCTCCTCATGTATTGGGAAGGGGGGTAGAGACCTAGCAGCCTTATGTATGATGCTTCTAGATAGACCCATAATACCTATTACATGCGGCCTGTGCATAGAGCCCACCGGACTAAGGGAGTTATGGATTGACTGAGCACCAGATAACGGGATCAGTGACGAGATGGTGGAATAGTCCCGGCTGAGCACGGCTACTGGGGACTTGGGGCGCACTAGGCCTATGGTCGGTCACTTCGTGTGGGCCGGGCATGGGTTCGTCACCCCCTGGATCAACGGTGTCGTCCTGATCCTGAAGAGCTGCAGGTGTCGGCCTGGTTCTTGCTTTGGGAGGGTTAAAGACATGAATGAACGTGTGCCGCCACGATCCTCTAGTCGCCCATCGAATCACTGATTTCCAGGAAGGGGAGATGTAACCCGACCTTGCCTCATCGGACCAGGGAGATGAAACCTGGAGTAGTCTCTTCGGGTGATTCCAAGAGATTGCGTCTCCGGCGGCTACAGTCACGCCATAGCTCGATTTAGCCCTACTGCAAAGTATGCACATGAGGGGCGGATGGAGTGGTCAACCCTTAGCCATTGTCTTATAGTTAGCCATTGTCTTATAGCCAGCCCCGCTTCCGTCTGTATCTATCTTGAGACCCTAGCCGTCAGTGTACTTTCCCCACGAGTCAGAGCTTGGGTAGAAGCTTTATTGTTTTGTGGTGTATTGATCCTTCTGACGACTCTATGGATGGATGGATTGAGCTACCCTTCGAGGTAGACTTATTGTTATTATTGTTAGTTGCAAGTACTGACATTTAGTTATATGCTTCCGCTGTTATTAGGAGTCCATAGGGGACGGATTTACGAGACACCTCCGTGTCCCTTACCGTTCTAGCCATCTCTAGAACGGGATAGATGGAGGGCCCATCCAGTAGACGACACTGGTTGGGGGATTTTCCGTGGAGTGTACGGTGGTTACCGTATATTGTGCGGGGAGCGTCACAATGGTATCAGAGCCATGTTCTTGGTTGACCAAGAACTAGCACTGACCATATCCCTGATTTACTAGACTAATTGACCTAGGAATGGAATGAAAAATTCCAATCTCGGACTTCGTTAAGTGGGGAGAAATTTTTCCCAATAGGATGGTCCTAGAGTTAAATTAAATTATAGTTAAAGAGGGGATGAAAAAGGAGTCAAATGAACATTCTAGTAAGATTGTGGGTGAAAATTATGCATCTACATCAAATCTCATCTCAAAAGGGTCAAAGAATTTTTAAATTCTAAGGTCCCAGTGAAAAATGTTGAAGGTTCATAATTTTCCAACCAAGAAAATGCGAAAACTAAATTCTTTTCCAACCAAGAAAATGCGAAAAATTAAATTCAGAGAGATATTAATGAAAGGGGGCTCAATAAATTCCACCATAATGAAGAAGGAATATTCCTCCATGATTCCCCATAAACTACCTTTTTAAAGGTCAAAGGGAGCAGATACCAGATTCCAAGCAGCAATAGGCAATTATTACATCATGATGAACTACTGTAACAACAACAGGATCACCAATTGGGAAATCAAAGCATACCTATTCAGCACGATAGTAGCATCAACACAGTTGTACGGATGTGAGACATGGGGGCCAGGCCTGTCAGAAAAGAAATGGGAAAAACAAGAAGGCATACTGAGGCAATGGCACAGACAGGAATTCCAGGTGAAGATAGGCACATCATTGGCAACAATTTATACGAGACAGGGGAAAAACCAATGGAAGTGAGGTCCTGGGAAAGAACAGTTAGATACCTAATAAAGGACAATAGCTATGGGAAAGAGGACAAACTGTCGTCACTAGCAATAGACGAATCAGCAAAACAGCACATAACAACGGGCAAGGGTTGGTTCAACGAAGTGGCGAAATGGACAGCAAATATGGGGATGCAACTAAGCCAGATTATACAAGCGGGCGGATGGGACGAAGAATGGACGGGCAGAGCAATGAGAAACTGGTTGGCACGACACACAGGACCCAAGGCAGACTGGCTATTGGAAACATTCAATCCAGGGAGACAGATAGGGCATATCACATACAAAAGCAGCATAGGGGAACGCTGGCCAGGTTCAGGATGGGAAGCCACGACCTCCGAATTGAGAAGGATAGATGGAGGAAAATAGATATGGCAGATAGAATATGCCGAGTATGTGACTTAGGAAAAATAGAAGACGAAGAGCACATGGTAAAGGAGTGCCCAGTTTACAATGATATAAGGTCCAAATTCAACAAGGTCAGGTGGGATCTCCCACTCCCAGCACTGATGGACAAAGAAGAGACACTCACAGATATAGCGAAAGCTATAAAAGAAATGATAACAAGACACCGGGGGGTGCAAAAAGAGAGAGGGCTAATAATCTGAAAAGCACGGATGATGCGGATCAGAGAAGCCCACAAAGTACAGTTCAAAACTGTTTATAACGATGCATTTGTGTATGGCCAAGAAGCCAGTTATAAACACGATGCGGGTAATATATAAAGAACAAGTGAAGCCCGCTAGATGGCTACATAAAACCTATGCGTCTGTTTGCTGGCAGCACCCTATGGGAGCTCGCAGGATGCTACATAAGTCCGGGGGCCTAACGGCCTGAGGGACGTTAATGTATATTCTATTCTATTCTATTCTATTAACTAAAACCCCTCAAAAAGTCTCTTAAGCTCCTTTTTCTTAGTGATAAGTAGTTTCCTAGCCAATCAACGTTCGTTTTCTGAAATAAAAAACATGGCCAGAACCAAATCCACTGCCAGAGTTTGTGGCACATACGCAGAACAAATTCACTTAGCCGCTCTAGCAGCAGCCGGCCAGCCACCCCCTCATGAAGAAGAAGTAGTTGAAGAAGAAGGGGAAGAAACAAGTGAGGAAGAAGAGCAAGAATCAAGTGAAGAACAGGAGGTTGACGACCGAAGAAGAAGCAGTCTCTAGACCCACAACAGGTGGGAAGCAGCTGTCGAAAAGTATGAGACCCGACCCCCAAGAGCGACAAGTGCGCCCAAGAAAGAAAGGCAAGGAAAAAGTTTCCGAATGGGCCTCCGAAAGGAGGGAGAGAAAGAGAAAGGAGAGAGAGGAAGAGGTGAGAAGGCAAGAGAGGAGGACGAAGAGGAGGCAGGATAGGCCTAGGGGGACAATTACCATTCAAGAACCCCCAAGGGACAAAGAGCCAACTGAAGAACAGGAGGATGAGGCCGAGGAAGAGGAGGAGGAAGACCCCGAGGTCGAAAAATCAGGAGATGAGGCCGAACCCTCCGACCCCAATGCCCCTCCACCATACCCAACATGGCCCAAGGCACAAAAGACTAAGAAGAAGCAAAAGCCGGGCGAAAGGGCGTTCAAATTGAGTCACGACGCCCAATTTGAGAGAAAGAAGGCGGCGTATAAAATATGTTTTCGCCGCTGGTACCTTTACAACGAATGGTATTGCAAGCAGAACTTCCCAAGGACGGTAAAGGGGGGCAAACCCAAGAAAAATCAGCTGAAACCGCCCCCACCACACCCCAGAGAGCCGAAGAGGAAACACCATGGACCCAACTCGAAGCACTCCCGTGCATTTAGGGAGATTAGGCACTTCCAACAGTGCACAAATCTCCTTATACGCAAGGCACCCTTCGAGCGGTTGCTCAGAGAGGTGTTGCAGGAATTTAAGATGGATTCTCGGGTCACGCCTTTGATGGTTCGTGCTCTGCAAGAAGCTTCGGAGGCAGAGCTAGTCCAATTATTCGAAGAAGGTAACCTCTGTGCTATTCATGCCAAGAGGGTTACCGTAATGCCTAAAGATATTCACTTGGCAAGAAGAATTAGAGGGGCAAAGTTCTAGGTAGTTACATAATTGTCTAAAAATTTTGTAATTTTGGATTCCAAAGCTATAGAAAGATGTTTTGTTACTTGTTAAAATTAAAATTTTATGAAAAATTGGAAAAGTCAACGGTGGCAAAAAGTCCACTCGGGTCACACCGCGCCAATCGGCCTTCCGAGGGGCTCGGAAACCCCTTTCGCGTGGTGTAACCGGAGTGGGGTAATTTAAGTGACAAATAAGTTAGATTTTAAGAAATAAACATGCTAGGTTGTCTAATTTTGGGGAATAAATGCAAGTTAGTATGTTTTAATAGCAAAATCGAGATCTTAGAAATAGAGTTTGACCCAAATTCGGTCACACCATAGCTCATAAAAGTTAGAATTTTCTAAACACTTATGATTGGCACGAAAACCTAGGAACCCTAATCTCTATAAAAGGAAGGTCATTTCTATTTTTTCTTCTTAGAGAGAGCTCCTATCCTTTTAGACGATCTTTCAGGCCTTTTGCAATTTTATAAAACCGTCTTTTATACCTATCTTGCATTAATGGCGCCTACAAACTTCATCGAATGGTATAACAGCTCCGAGCACAAGGGAGAAGTACCCGTTCAGCAGGCCTTTGAGGTGTTTAATCATACTTTTGATCTATACGCAACACTAACAAGAACACCATTCTATACAGAGATAATGGCCCAGTAAGATCAACAGATATTGCCATGGGAAGTTAACATTCCACCCAGATCAGGAAACTGGGTTCCACTGGAAGCACTCTCCCGAGTATTAGGCAATACCTCAAAAATCAAGAAACAGATATGGGAAAGAGCAAGCAACATGCCGGATTATATGAGTTGCACAGTACAAAGGCATAGGCACGTCTCAGCTCAAGCAGCACTTGCAATTTTTATGCAATTTAAGGCCATCAATCAGGTAGGGGAACCTTCAGTTCAGCCCCTAGACCTTGCACCCTTGAACACAAGGGTTAATCAAGATGATATCATCGAACTCGACACTACCGAGTACGTGACCCAAGGCACAACACATGGAATACTCAAGCTACAGGATGATTATGAAGAAACCGGTGAGCTAGATGAAGAAGAAGAAGCGAGATTCGCTGAAAGATGGGAAAGGCAAGTCACTATGCACGAAGAATGGGCAATAACAGCAAACCCACCACCAATAGGCATCACTGCCTTATCTCCAATAATTGTCGAAGGAGAAGAATACCTGCTTGCAAATGATATATTACACCTACCTTACTGCATGCAGGAAGGCCTAAGGATTGATGAACTCCTAGGCATCATCTCTGAAGGACAGCAGCATGACCTCATCGACTATTCTTATCAGGAGATTCCTCGTGAAGTAGCAGAGCGCCATTCTTATACGGGTGAAACAATGTCCGATATTGAAGCCTACCAATACATAAGGGAATTCCTTAAGCAAAATGAACCCATTATATCGGAAGAAGAATTCCAAGAAATTCAAAGCACCTTGTATAAACCAGGCAGAGGACCTAGCGCGAGTAATCCCAAGAGATCATCAAGTGTCAGGGAAAGAACTAGCATCAATCTTGAAAACGCGACGACAATGATGAGAGACCATAATGATCTCCTAGCACTTGACATAGTGGGATCTGCAGCAGCAAGAAAAGGAACAGGCAAAGGAAAAGCACTAATGGGGCATCAAAAACGCAAGGCCTTGAGATACTATCTCCCAACCCTGTGTCAAGGCCTAATGTTAGTCTTTCACAAAGAATTTAGCCCAAGAGGGGAAGAAGCAGTGGCATTGCTCATGGCACTCACAGGTTTCGGGCAACATGCCAAAATACGAGAAAATATCGATCACGTTATTCTCATTAAAAGATCGGTAGCTCTCTATAGTTTGGATTTTGTCCGAGGCCATATGCGAGATGGACCACTTACAGTTGTAGCAGCTACGGCACCGGAACTCCCGGCACCACAAATGCAGCAAGCCTTAGAAGGAGGCTCGGCACGAAATATCCTGCGAAATATGGGCAAAGGCCTCAGACTCAAACATATTAGGGATTTCTTCAAATCCAAGACGGGATCCAGCTCCAAGAAATAAATTATCAATTTCATGTTTAGCTTTCTTAAACTTATGTCAAGTATTTACCTCCTAAGGATAATATTATAATTTTATGTACCCATGTGTTTTGAATAGAAAAATTACCTTATGATCATATAAATCATTTTCTATTTTATAATCTTTTATGGTTTATTTGAAGCAAGATAACAATATCATAACACCAACGAATATTGCATAAACAATGTATTTTGATAAAATCTTGCAGCAGGAATATTCGGTTTGCCACCTCAGGAACAAGAATTTCAAGGCCGGCAACGAAACTGGTTGCCAAGAAACTTATTCGACCATGACAATGATGAATCAGTCGAGGATGACATGTCACCCGAAGCTATAAACCGACGATTAGTGCGCATGAGAAATCAAATGACACGGATAGTCAACTGGGCAACACCACTGATGCAAAACCAGGAGTGTGCACCTCTACCACCACAAATTCCAGGAGTTGATCAACAAGTTCACCAAGGGCAGAATCCACCACCGGAAGTTCCAAAGGAGAAAAAGAGAAAGAAAAGACATAGGAGAAGTATAACTCCTTCAAGCTCAAGTGCAGACAACACCACATCAGGTACAGCTAGTGACAGTAACTCCGACACTGAGTCTGATAGTTCCAATGATAGGAACAGACATCGAAGAGGAGGAACAGTACGTCGAGCGGAAGATTACCAGAAGAAAATAGACATTGCTATGAGCAATGTCTAGAAAACAAGGAAACTGGGGCAGTTCTCTGGAAAGGACAGATCCGGCATGGAAGCAGAAGCATGGCTTGATGAGATGGAAGAATTTGGCAACTTCTATGGGATGAAGGATAAGGACATAGGAAAGGTAGCAACAGCAAATTTGAATGGTCCAGCCAGAATATGGTGGAAGGGATATGCCAAATCTAATAAACTGAAAAGAAATAATTGTAAGTTCAAAACTTTCAGTAAAGCATTTCGCAAGCACTATGTACCTCGATCACATACAAGCAGGCAGATTCAACAATTTTATGGGTTGGATCAAGGAAACTTAACCGTAGCCAAACATACAGAAGAGTTCATGAGGCTACGATTAAATGTGCCAACAATAACAGAAAGGCAAGCCGTAGATGGATACATTGAGGGACTAAACCCCAACATCAAGAGACTTGTGCGGGCCATAAACCCGCACAGGTAGTTCACACAATTTTGCATCTCCTAGACTGGCAGCATTATTAAAGTCAAAGACCCTGAAATCTAAACCCAGACCAGTCAGCATGGCAAATGGGGCAATTCGACATACAAAGGGAAGAAGAGTTAACTTTGACGTCGGATTGACCAGAATTAAGTTCACCATGGGAGAATGACAGAGGAACATGTTGAAATTGTTCCTGAAGTCATCCTTGACAAAGCACTCAAGAAAACACGAAGATCGGAATTTCTTTAGTACTTAGTCAAATGGAAGCACGTGCCAGTGGAAGACGCAACTTGGGTACTGAAACAAGATTTAGAAAGACAATACCCAGAATTTATGAACCAATTCGACGGCCAAGTCATCTCCGAAATGGCCAACATTGAATATATAGGTCTGCCATTGATTAAAATCTGTAGTAGAGTAAATAAGTTAGTGAATACTTTGTAGTTAGCTATGATAATTACAAAGTATAGATTATCGTGTTTTAGATAAGTCTAGAAGAGAGTGTTGGCGATGATGAGATCATCCATAAGACGTTCTCTATGCCATTACGCACTGCAAGTGTACATGACCATAGTGGGGGTCATGTAAAATAAAAGTGATCATGGGCAATGAAGGATTCAATTGCATGTTCCTAAGCTTAAACCATGAAACCATGAACCACAATGGGGTGCATGATCAACGGGGGAAGGTCATGCACAAGGTAGCTACTATCATGGGCAATGATAGGATCATCTTAAATGATTCCTAGCTTAAACCGTATGGCCATGATCGTATGCAGTTAGAAAAAAAAGTATAGTGAGTAATTAAGGGGGTGGTCCCCTTAAAACCACAATTTATAATTTAAACTAACGTATTGTGCTACTCATTGCAGGGAAGTGAACACAAGCAAATACGAGGGAGCACATTACGAAAAGTTAAGAGTTAAGAATTTTGTAGCTAGCTATAAACTCCTAAACTTAAATTATGAATTGATGTGTCCAATTCATAATGTGTTTATAAATAAATTGTATAAGCTTGCAAGGATATTCTTACAAGCTCCTTTATAAAAACAAATATATATCGGAAGTTATCTTTTTAATAGATGCTAATTCAATCTAATAATAATCGAGTATATAAGATTATGCAGGTTCGAAAAACCTTACTCTAATGCTGCGGACAGCATTATTTTAAGGGGGGGAGAATGTGACGTTCCCCTAAAATATACCGTATGTATACGTATGTTTTGGGCTACGTCACCATACAATCCATCGTATTTAGATTGGTATGTCAATTAGATAAATGCAAGTCACATTATAATGTAGCTTGATCAACCTTAGGAAAGGTTAATTCCACGTGGCACTACCTGATTGGAGTAGTTAGCCATGTGTTCGCATCCCATTGGACAAGGTGTCAACCCTAACCCTAACTTTGCCTATAAATACCTAACCCTAACCCAGAAGACACTTTTACTCCTCCCAATCTTGAGGCTATTGTCACACCCGAAGTTCAGAATCAAGATCCAGAAGCTGTGCAGCATAGCGCGGTCTAGCAGCCCAAGCAGCGTGGACGTGTTAGATTCAGTTGCAGTAATCTCGAACGCTGAAGAATCAATGGAGACCCCAGGATCAGGAGGCAATGCGTCAGGAGCAGGTATTTTGAAGCAGTTTCAGCTATAGAAATGAAATAGACTCATGTATTCTAGTAGAGCCTTCCTAGAATCACTATTTCACCTCATGAACCGAATCAATGAACCCTAACTCCCTAGTTAGATTCATGTGATTAGGTTAGATCTTATTCTTATTGTTCATGTTATGGATATGATATGGTTGATCTCTTGTTATGCTCCTCATGTATTGGGAAGGGGGGTAGAGACCTAGCAGCCTTATGTATGATGCTTCTAGATAGACCCATAATACCTATTACATGCGGCCTGTGCATAGAGCCCACCGGACTAAGGGAGTTATGGATTGACTGAGCACCAGATAATGGGATCAGTGACGAGATGGTGGAATAGTCCCTGCTGAGCACGGCTACTGGGGACTTGGGGCGCACTAGGCCTATGGTCGGTCACTTCGTGTGGGCCGGGCATGGGTTCGTCACCCCCTGGATCAACGGTGTCGCCTTGATCCTGAAGAGCTGCAGGTGTCAGCCTGGTTCTTGCTTTGGGGGGGTTAAAGACGTGAATGGACGTGTGCCACCATGATCCTCTAGTCGCCCATCGAATCACTGATTTCCGGGAAGGGGAGATGTAACCCGACCTTGCCTCATCGGACCAGGGAGATGAAACCCGACCTTGCCTCATCGGACCAGGGAGATGAAACCTGGAGTAGTCTCTTCGGGTGATCCCAAGAGATTGCGTCTCCGGTGGCTACAGTCATGCCATAGCTCGATTTAGCCCTACTGCAAAGTATGCACAGGAGGAGCGGATGGAGTGGTCAACCCTTAGCCATTGTCTTATAGCCAGCCCCGCCATTGTTTATACTTCCGTCTGTATCTATCTTGAGACCCTAGCCGTCAGTGTACTTTCCCCACGAGTCAGAGCTTGGGTAGAAGCTTTATTGTTTTATGGTGTTTTGATCCTTCTGACGACTCTATGGATGGATGGATTGAGCTACGCTTCGAGGTAGACTTATTATTATTATTGTTAGTTGCTAGTACTGACATTTAGTTATATGCTTCCGCTGTTATTAGGAGTCCATAGGGGACGGATTTACGAGACCCCTCCGTGTCCCTTACCGTTCTAGCCATCCCTAGAATGGGATAGATGGAGGGCCCATCCAGTAGACAACACTGGTTGGGGGATTTTCCGTGGAGTGTATGGTGGTTACCGTATATTGTGCGGGGAGCATCACAGATTGGACAAAGCATTGGCTCGAGAATGTCCAAGCCTCCTTTAAGAAGCTCAAGGAGGCACTAACCACAGCACCGGTCCTCATCCTGTCAGATCCAAGCAAGGATAAGCTTGTGACAACAGATGCTAGCAAGCTAGCAACGGGAGCAGTCCTCATGCAGGAGGGAAGGGTAATCGCATATGACTCCAAGAAGATGAGTGACGCAGACCAACGCTACCTGACTCAGGACCAAGAGCTTTTGGCCATTGTGAGGGCCTTGAGAATCTGGAGACACTATTTGTTGGGAAAAAAGTTTCAATTAGATACAGATCATCAAAGTCTCCAGTACATCTTCACGCAACCACTCCTGAATCTAAGACAAAGGAGGTGGATGGAGTTTCTCGAAGAGTACGACTTCGAAACAGTCTACAAGCCGGGCAAGTTGAATGTAGTCGCAGATGCCCTTTCTAGGAGGCCATTTGAGACAAGAACCCATTGCAATGCCATATCGACTCTCTCAAGTGAGTATGGCAAGAGGATTGAAGAGGCATTGCCATCAGACGGCGACTTTAGGGAGGTATGGGCAAGCCTCTCCAAGGAGGCAAGAACAGATAAGGAAAGGGAGACCTTCAAGCATTATAAAAAGAAAGGTAACCTACTATATCATAACAATAAGTTGTGTGTACTCCCAAGAATTATAAGAGGCAAAGATGCATTGATGGTGGTTGTGGATAAGTTGTCCAAGATGGCACACTTTGTGCCTTGTAGAACCACAGATACGGTGCTAGACACTGCCATCTTATTCACAAAGGAGATGTTTAGACTCCATGGCATGCCTCATGGGATAATCTCGGATAGAGACTCAAAATTTATGAGTGCATTCCGACAGGATTTGTTTATCACCATCCAGACCAAGCTCTCCATGAGCACGGCCTATCATCCTCAGACGGATGGTCAGACAGAATGCACCAACCGAATCATTGAAGACATGCTAAGGAATTATGTTCGGAATAAGCAGTCTAAGTGGGATGATTTCATCCACTTAGTGGAGTTTGCCTACAACAGCACGAAACAGGAATCGTCGCATATGCCTCCTTTCATGATTAATTATGGGTACCAGTGCCTGACCCCTGATACATGGCACAACCCAGTGTCAAAGGTAGAAGTCTCCCAACAAATGTTATCAGATATGCAGCAGTTGGTTGAAGAGGTAAGGGGATATCTATTAGCAGCAAGAAGTCGGCAAAAGAGTGTAGCTGACAAGCACAGGACCGTAAGGGAGTTCAAGGTAGGCAACAGTGTGTAGTTCAAGATTAAGGTGAAGCAAGCCAAGCTTCGAATAGGGAACTACAAGAGCCCCTTTAGGATCTTGGCACCCAGGCCTACAAGCTAGATCTCCCGGCAAACCTCAAAATCCGTAAGGTCTTCTATGTGAGCCTCTTAAAAAGGCACAATCCGAATCCTGATGAGGTTTTGGAAACTCCAACCCTGTTGGAAATGATGGAGGAACAAGTTGAAATTGTGCCTGAATTGATTCTTGATAAGGTATTCAAGAAGACGAGAAGGTCTCAGTTCCTCCAATATTTGGTCAAGTGGAAGCACTTGCCCGTGGAAGACGCAACGTGGGTATTGAAGCAAGATCTTGAGAAGCAATACCCGGACTTCATGAGGGAGTTCGATGGGCGAGTCGTCTCCGAGCTTGTCGACGCCGACCTGCCAGGTGCTTAGCTTAGTGTGCTTCGTAGTTAGCCCGAGTAGGGCATATGCATTCTAGTCAGTAGAGTGCATGTGCCAGGATCTTGGACGTGTAGGCGATGATGGGATACGCCCCAAAGGCATTCTCTAGGCCAACACACACCAAGGGTGCGCATGACCAGGAGGGTCATGTGAGAGAGGAAGAACGGCATGGTGGGCAATGACGGGACATTTGCCGGATGATCTCTATGCCACGATGCGGGGCATGCGCACCTGACCATAGGGGGTTGTGACGTTCCAGCACAGTATACGCTCCCAGGACGTATACTGTACTGCCTCATCACGCGTACACGCCACCCCGACTGACGTGTACGCCAACGTGTAGCCAGGCTAGTAGCCCTAGGGGGCAACTTGCAAGGAGTGTGCATTTAGTAATGTGCACATTCACTTAGGTGCACATTTTCCTATGTGGCCACTTTATGCCAAGTGGGCCATACCCATAGGTGCAATTAATGTGCACATTTTCCAATGTGCACATTCATTAATGTGCACACATTTCCATGTGAGCACAATTGGGTGCACACATTTCCATGTGGGCACATTTGGCCACCTAGCCCTTAAAGGCAAGTGGGCCCATTTCCAATTATCCCACATGCCTAAAGGGGATAATTGGAAACCCTAGCCTTAGAGCTCTGTTTTGACTGCCCCAAGGGTCAAAACCGCCTCCCAGACTCTGTCTGAGAGAATTGCATCATTAGTTTTTCTTGATTCGAGCATCTCAGCGGGATGGTCGAGCTCAGGTCAGGAGGAGGAACTCAAGGATCAGGTATTGGGTCAATTTAATAGCCTAAACCCTCTTTTAGTCATAGAATCAGTAGGTTTAGCATATTAAATTGCCCATAGCAGCCCTCTAGATCCAACCGAAAGAAAAGAAGTAATCTAACAAGTCCGGCCAACTTGTTACGATGACATCAATTCGATTGGTAGGAATATTCCAAGAGTTTAAATAACTAAGAAAGGGGGAATCTCTAGAATAATAAAAGAATAATACATGTAAGGTACATCTAAAATAAGAATTATAGTAATCAAATAGTCTTGTGGGACAAAAGGAATTGTCATGATGACAAAACCTTGTGGTTTAGAATTGTTAACTAAGTAGGTAACCCATAACTATATTGAAATAAATGATAACATAATATGTGCATCCATCTTAGATGGTTATATATGTCAGCTAAGGCTAGTAAATTAATATGCTAAGTAAGGAGCGTATAACCTCTTAAGGGGAGAGAATAGATATGACGTTGTGTACAATGTCATTGAAGGGGTGCAGGACCATTTTCTTTTCGAAGAAAGTGGGAGGGCTCAATCTTATGATTGAATGTACTTGCACCGAATTGACTGACCCGTAGAATAGAGTTCACTCCGGCAATGGCCGAAGCGAATAGAGCGTAAGATAGATAGATAGATAGCTCAGGAGGTCTTCAACGTGCGAGACTGACGTAGTAGCTAACTACACCAATGAAGTGGAGCAAAACTATGGGAGCAATGCAACGACCAAGTCATCTCCAAAATTACTCTGACGCCGGCTCAATGGGTGGATGCATTCTAGCCTTAGGTAAGTTGTGCGCATGTATTATAAGCTTTAATGTGTCTTACTGATAAGTTAAATATAGATCCTAATAACTGGATAGAAATTGTTGTACGTATATGTATTATAGGAAGGAAGGAAGGAAGGAAGAAATTTTTAACGTCCACGGAACCCAATCGGGTTATGGGACCAAAACAAACAAGGGGGTCAAACCCCGATCAAAAAACAGAACAACATGGGGTCTAAGCCCCGTTACAACCAAAACAGAACATGGGGTCTAAGCCCTGTTACAACACAAAAATGAAATGGGACCAACCCGAAAGCAGTAGCTCATGGCTAGGCCCAGATCGGCCCAGGATCGGGCCACCAATCGATCCCTAATGATAGCCCGGCCTCCCCCTATACATGGCCCATTTCACCGCAAGCGAAGCCGCACGCGACGGCATAATTCTTCGGGTCCGTCTGGCAGAGTCAGACGGAGTCAAATCTTCCTGAACTGAAAAGGTGGTTCCTTTCAAATGATTGCCATGCCGCAAGATGTGCAGCCTGGAAAGAGCCTCCTGAAAGCGCATCAGAGATGGCGGGCGGTCGAGCCGTCGGCCGCTTTCACCCGGCCGTCTTTGAAAAGGATGCCGTCGGCATGTATGTGCATCACCTGAGTGAAGAAGGAGGCCGCCTGCTGCTGGGGAGACAAATCACTGGGTCTCTTCAAGACCCAAAATACGCAAAACGGCTGGTGTGTGTTCTGGGGCATTTTAGTCTCATGAAGCGGGACCTCGGGAACAAAGATGTCCAGGGGGGCTGCAAATCCTTCCGTGGAGGCCGCGCATGGAGATCGTGGCGTCACGGCGCAGTGCACCACTCGCCGCATTGTGGGATGGCTCCATACCACCGCACGGTGAACCACCACCGCAGGATCGGCGGGTTGGGCCCCGCAGACCGGAGCAAAGAATCTAGGAGCCGGACCCATCCCGCTAGTGGCAATCGGGCGATGTCTCGCGGAGAGTGACAAGAGAACGGATCGCGGTGGATGCCGCCAAGTACTCCCGGTGGGCAAACACCGAGCCGCGATCGGTTCACCCAAAGCCGCAGCTAAAGATGCAAATGAACCGGGTGTGCCAGACAGTCAGCCGGGGCCCAAATGATGGGGCTGCCCGGCGGTATGGCGAATTGTGGGGTCGAGGGGGCCTATTCAGACTGGCTCGGGGCAATCTAATGAGATTCTTCTCTTTATGGGGTCCCCCGCCATGCGCGCTTTGATCCGGGACGGACCATTCCGGATGACAAGGTAGTGGCAAAGGGACCAGGTGGTGAAGGCCAAAGCAGAGGCAAGCCAAGGCAAGGAAAGTTGGTGAAGGCTAAATAAACTAGAAGCAAAGGATATTGAAAGAACCGAAAAACCAAACAGGGCTATGCAAACAGGGAACTCTCCAACCAAACTGAAGAAAAGACAAAGAAAACAAAGCCAATAGCTCGGCAGGGGATGGGCCATAGCAAAGCAAAACGCAATCCCAAACCTGAATCAAGCAACCCACTATGAACAAGGTCAAAGCCAAATCGGGCTGTGGCTGCTGAAGCGAACTGGATTTTGCTTATCAAAGCAGACCGGAAAGGAACTTCCGCAACTTGCCTACTCAGAGGCTTGCCAAACGCGTTGTGTCGCCCTTGGGCTATGGAGATGACCAGAGATGACCAGAGAAGGGGACCGAAGCCACACCAGAGCCGAAGCCGACGGTGCCGGTGGGAAACCGAAGTTGGGAGGATCGATACGGATAAGCCACAAAACTGACGTTGCTGCCCGTGGATCCACCGAACTGACAGGGCCGAACTGTTTTATGGTGCTAGAGACGCCGAAGCTGGAGTTAAGGTGGCTGACAAGGCCGGATCCTGCCAGAGCTATGCAAACGGTGGATCGGGACGTCTGAAGGAGGGTCGGCTGCATAAAATCACCTTGCAACATCGGGGGTGGGGAAATAAGTTAAATAACAACGGTAATGTGAGGTAGCATGTTAATTAATCCTTCGGAAGAATGCAATCCCTTCCAAGGATAGCTATATGACCTCGGGGTCCTTATAAATATAGATAGAAAATAGAATTCGGATATACTTAAGTGCATCTTAGGGATATACTTCCAAGGGTAATGCAAGACCCAAGGAAGAGAATAAGAAGCACATCTAATTCTTGTGTATGATAATTAAACCTTGTCTATGATACAATAAGTCTAAATCAGAGTTATTGTTTAAATAATCGCGATCTAAAAGTCGTTAAATATTGCAAAGCTTAGAGTAGATATAATTGTACTATCGGAAGTAATGTATCCGATACTATGATAATGTTAATTCATAAATATTACCTTAGGGTAATTATAAAAATCACATGCATTAAAGGAGCCAGCAAAAATCGGCTCAGGCATGTTGATTTGTGTTTAGATTAATTTCATGTGTAGTTAAGATTAATCTACGCATGCAACCTATGCCAGGTATGGGTTGCATGCGTATCACAAGGCACCCAAAATTAAAACACTATATGGTTCTTTTCATGGTTATGACTAGAAAACCATTCCACAAAACCAATGGGTGTTTGGGGGTTAATTTCATTAAAAACCATATGTGGGTAAATTAATGGGTTCTCTTGTAAGATTTGCTGGAGTGGTATTATGGCTTCTTTTGTAGAGTTGGTCAAAGTGGTATTACATATTGGTAAAATGATGTGGTATAATTATAGTGTTTTAAGGCTATGGTTTGCCCATGTGATATAACATGATGGTTGGTTGGTCTATTCATGTGATTTATAATGTGGTTGGTTATTGTGGTAAACTGGCATGGTTAAATGTCAAGGTAAATGCACGTCTTCCCTGCTGTGTTTGTTCTAAGTGTGCATGGTTATCATCTATAAATCCGTAATGTTAACCAGTATCTTCATGGTTATCATTTATAACCATTCATGGTTATCATTTATAACCAATAACGTTGTGTTGTTTGAAGCATTTCAAATTTAGGAGAATAAAATTACTGGTTATCATATATAACTAGTAATGTTTTGTTCTTTGAAGCATTTCAAGTTCAAGAAACTAAAACTACCGATTATCATTTTCAACCAGTAATGTTTATGTTGTTTGAAGCAAGGGGATTTGAACCCCAACTATTTCCAAAACTCATAAACAATAATGATGAATTTATTGCCAGAAATACGCATAGAACAAATTTAAATCATAGCCATAAGTAAAGTAATTGCAGCAAGAAAGGACTACCTTGCACTTGTATTAACGTTTAAGTGCATACATAATCACGTCTAGCTTAGTCCGTGATGCAACAAGGCCCAGAATTCATCTACCTTCTGAATCCTGACATGCATATCTAAGTCATCTGAAGTTTTAAAAATGGGCCTCTGGCATGCATCCGCCAGTCTTATCTCTTTATTGTTCAAAGTTCCAATATATCTTCTCTTCTGCAAGTATTGATTAGAATTATGTTCTCTCTTCAGACAATGTACTAAGTTACTTTATTCAGGCATTGCACACCTGACCTTCATATCACTTCTTGATAGAAGATGGATGCCATAGCCAGAGCTTGGTTCTCTCACTCTGTCAAAAAACAGGGGATAAAAGATCAGTGGAAAACAAAGGAATATGAACAAGGCAAAATGTTAAGAATTAATGGAATGCAGGAGGACTGTTGTTGCTTGCAAAATACTTAACTCCATCTTTAAACCGCAAATAAATAGCCATAGCCACTCAATACAAATGCTACAAAAAAAGGGCGCAATTCATAGCCATGGCCAGTGACTATAATCTAAAACCTGAGAAGAGTGAATTGACCTTACCTGCGATAAGCCAATGGAATGGCTTCCCAAGGATTGAACTTGCAAATGAAAATGTTCGCCGGAATGGCTTCTTAAGAATCGAAACCTGCAAATGAAAGTAGTTATTTTGAGAAGCAAAGGGAGGGATGTAATAAATCCAATAAGAGTTCAAACGATCTTAGATTCCATCGCCGATACAGTACCTTTGTTGAACCTGGAAACTTCAATGTTTAGCTCATTTCATTCCGGAAAGTTTAATAAGACAGATAAGAACCTTACCTGGTCTGTGTTAATCGCAGGATTCTGCCATAGCCCAGCTTTGTGCACCAGAAGCCATAGCTCAAAATGGAGAGCCTGTGAATCTGCAATCGGCTATCTACGAACTAGAAATACATGTGAAGTGAAAACAAGGCCATGGCAAGCATTTCTTCTTACAAAATCGGGCATTGGGTCGAAAAACTGAGGAAGAACATGCATGCCGAGCTGCAATCTGCTCTGATATGCAATCTGTTCTAACATGCCGAGATGCGATCTGCTCTGTTAAAGGATAGCGATATACCAGAAAAAGAAAAAGGATTACATGCTGCCTTTTAAACTCCTGTTTGATCCTTCATTTTTCGGGCTTGGATAGCGAACCCTTATGTCACGGCGAGCTGCATCTGCATGAAGAAACGACGGTGATCTGCATCTGCATCACATGCTATGAAGAAACGGCGGTGATCTGCATCAAGCATCACATCCTATGGCGAGCTGCATCTGCATCTGCATGAGGAAACGGCGGCGGTGTGGAGACTAACCTAACCCAAAAAACAAAACCTAAAAAAAACCCTTACCGATGATGGGACCACTACGGTGATCTCTAGGGCGTGGTGTAATGTCAATGTAGGCATGACCGCGTTTCCGCTTGGACGAGTGGAAGGTAGATTAGAAAGTCTACTTCTGTTCCATGGAAGTAGACGACCTCGAGAGATAGGAGGTCATTAAGGAATGCATTGATAGGAAAGGCACCTTTAGCCCCATATATGCTTTGATAGGAGGAATCTATCCTTCACGCCCCCCACGTGGGAAGGATATCCTCCACGCTGGGCAACTAGAGGTGTAGGCATGAGCGGCATATAGGCATGATAGGACGCTGTCTCCTCGGCCACGATGGAAGAATCATCCTCTTCCTACGCCGGGAGATTAGCCATGCATTCATATAGATAGGTGGGGTGGTCACCATATAACCAAAATTTTTGTAATAATTAATAATAGATAGTGTCGACCAAGGCCTAGAGCTCCCCTGGCAAGGAGGTCAAGTTATTTAGGGCTTGCAACACAAAATTTTGTATAATGTGTTGCAAGGGATGAAGAGTACCTTAGAAGTGTAAATTTTGTATGAAATTGATAAACTTTGATAAACTTAAATGTTGTATTAAGTAAGGTTAATAATTACTTTGCGTGGATTAAGTTATGAAGTGATAAGTTAACTGGATAATGAAATAGTACAGTAATGTCTTAAACATTACCTTAGAGTAATTCTAATAATTAAGATAGTAAGTACATAATTATAGATATTGTAAAATTAATGCAGGATTTTAAGGTGCGAAGACTTGCAACACAAATTTTGTTGGAATGTGTTGCAAGGAATGAAGAGTATCTTAAATAATAATTGTATATGAAAGTGTTAAATTGTGATAAACTAAATGTTGTGATAATAGAAACTAATAAGTACCTTGTTTTAGTAGAAGTTACGAATTGACAACTTATTTGATAATGTAATGGCGTAATAATGATTTAAAAATATTACCTTAAGGTAATCGTAATAAATGTGTAAGTATTATAGTAGTATATCGTATGCATCAGGTTGATTGCAGGTTAGGAAGAGTCCAAGGTGGGGAGACCCACGATGCTGCGGACAGCATCATTTCAAGGTGGGGAGAATGTGACGTTCCAAAGACAAAGATATACGCCCCGGGGACGATCTTGTCGCATCGCCTCATCACGCCGCATACCGCCACCCGACCGACGGTATGCCAACGTGTAGCCAGGCTAGTAGCCCTAGGGGGCAACTTGCAAGGAGTGTGCATTTAGTAATGTGCACATTAAGCCATGTGCACATTCACTTAGGTGCACATTTTCCTATGTGGCCACTTTATGCCAAGTGGGCCATACCCATAGGTGCAATTAATGTGCACATTTTCCAATGTGCACATTCATTAATGTGCACACATTTCCATGTGAGCACAATTGGGTGCACACATTTCCATGTGGGCACATTTGGCCACCTAGCCCTTAAAGGCAAGTGGGCCCATTTCCAATTATCCCACATGCCTAAAGGGGATAATTGGAAACCCTAGCCAACCCCTTGTCTATTTAAGTAGGAGAACCCTAACTTGCCCATTTTCGTTTCTAGGGTTTTAAAGCTCTGTTTTGACTGCCCCAAGGGTCAAAACCGCCTCCCAGACTCTGTCTGAGAGAATTGCATCATTAGTTTTCCTTGATTCGAGCATCTCAGCGGGATGGTCGAGCTCAGGTCAAGAGGAGGAACTCAAGGATCAGGTATTGGGTCAATTTAATAGCCTAAACCCTCTTTTAGTCATAGAATCAGTAGGTTTAGCATATTAAATTGCCCATAGCAGCCCTCTAGATCTCTAGATAGCAGACTCTAACTAAAGAACCTAACTCTATGATATATAGATCTAGTTCTTTAGTTCTTCTGTGATGTATATGGATGATGTATCTTTATGAACTCCTTGTATTGGGAAGGGGGGTAGAGACCTAAAGCTTGGTAGTAGATGCTCCTAGATTAGCCTCTCTAGCACACTATAGATGCGGCCTGTGCACAAGAGCCACACCTGGTTGTGGGTGAAGGGGCCAGACTGGCTTATAAGGAGGTTCGTGTTCTGACTCTTGAACGATCCCTATGGTGTGTTAGTGCTACCGGGGATCATTGTGACTAGGTCTAATGGCTTGCCACTGCGTGTGGGCAAGGCATGGGCTCGACACTCGTGAGGTGGTGGATATGACCTTCCATTGAGTTCAAGTCGAATACGGGCAGTGGCCCTCTAGTCACCTTGAGTCAGCATGTAGATCTCTGGAGGGAGAGGTCCCTACCTGCCCCATCGGAACTGGGGAGATGCAACCCAGGATATAGCCCCCTCGGCTATCGGCGGGCTACAATCAGGTCCCAACACTTTTCAGCCTACTCTGCAAAGTGTGCACAGGAGGGGCAGATGGAGTGGAACACCCATTGCCATGTTCTTATGCCAGCCAAATCCATTGCCATGAATTATGTCTGCAATGAACTCTGGAGACCCAAGCCGTCAGTCATCCCTTTGAGTCTGAGCCTTGGGTAGGATTCCCTATGTGATGTGCTGATCTTTGTCTATGCAGATATGTGGAGGACCATCATTCATGATGGTCATATGATGTTGATGTATGTACTACTGACATGTATGTTTACGCTTCCGCAGCTAGGTAGGCCCTGAGGAAGACGGGGTAAATGACCCCTTCACTCTTCCCGCTGGAACCCGTCACGGTTGCAGTGTCATGTGGAGGGCCCTGTATCGGCATGGAGGGGGATGAACTCCTGTTCATATACGGTGAGTGCACCGTATGCGAGTAGGGGACGTCACAGGGGTCATGGTGAGTTTTGAGTGATCATGTGGGATGATGGGATCGTGAGACGTTCACTAGCTTAAAACCCTAGGGGGCATGAGGCATTGGGGTGTACCCGATCTGGGGGATCGTGTACAAGGTAGCACTTGATCATGGGCAATGATAGGATCATCGTAAATGGTTCTTAAGCTAAAATCCTTATGGGGCCATGATCGAGTGCAAGGTAGTAGGGTAACCTTGAGCTAGTAGTTCGGCTCAAGGAGGTAATTAGGGGGGTGGTCCCCTAAAAAACCACAAACTTATTAACTAAACTAACGTAATGTGCTACTCGTGCAGGCCAGTGATAGGGGAGCATCGAGGAGGAGCGCATTATGTGGATATGGGGAGCCATGATTTAGACTTAAATTATGAACCCTAATAACTTTTGTGATAATGTTTGACTTGTTATAAGGAGTAACATCGTAAGGCTATATATAATTTTCTATAGGTACAAATATAGCCTATATTACACGTTGACTGTTTAATAGGAAGTTCATCATTTCAGTTAGTTTGAAGTTGTATACTTTATGTTGTTTTACAGGGATAGTGTAGGTTCGTCACCTTAGCATAATGCTGAGGACAACGTTATCCTAAGGGGAGGGAGAATGTGACATTCCAGGGAAATATACGCTATAAATATGTATATTTCCGGGTCCGTCACTATACAAGCCTACTTTGTAGCCTTGTATACCTTAGGAAGTGGCATGGGTGCATATCTAAGTTAAGTATATAACTTAGATAACCTTAGGATAAGACCCATTTTCCACATGGCCTTATCCTATTGGGCAACCGCCACATGGCCATGTCATATTGGAGCCACGTGTCATCCCATGTGGACCCTAATCTATATTAACCTAAACCCTAACCCTAGACCTCTTTTTCTGGCCCAACACCCAGGGAACCTTCTTCGCACTCGAAACTCCGTTTCGAGCGTCGTTTGCTGTGGCATAGCCTAGTGCAGTAGCCCCCCCAGAGTGCGTGTCCGATCTTGGAGTGAGCGCTACCTCGACCACTTCGGGGATCATGGAGACGCCAGGAATAGGAGGGAGCACTTCGGGAGCAGGTATTTGGAGTAGTGTTCTTAGTAGCTCATCTGGAAGTTAGAACTCCAGATGAGTTAGTATTTCGTATCTAGAGCCGTCCTAGAACCCTTATTTAACATCTTCAACCCTAATCAAGGAACCCTAACTGTAAGTTAGATATGTATGATTAGGTTAGATGTTACAATGATGATTATCATGATATGAAGTTGGGTGATGATGGTTGATCATGTTTGCTCCTCTTGTATTAGGAAAGGGGGTAGAGACCTAGTAACCTTACTTAGTGATGCTCCTAGTTAGACCCTTTAGTTCCTATTATATTGCGGCATGTACATAGGAACCCACTGGGCTACGAGGGCTATGATGTGACTCAGCACTACATAACGGGGCTAGAGGAGATACGGAGGGAGGGTCCCTGCTGAGTGTGGCTACTGGGGACCCCATGGTGGGCTAGGCTTATGGCCGGTCACTTCGTGTGGGCCGGGCATGGGTCCGACACCTTCTGGGGCAATGGTGTTGCCCTGCCTCTTATGACCTGCAGGTGACGGCCTGACTCTTATTTTGGGGGGTTAAGTCAGGGACGAATCGTGTGTCGCCATGATTCTCTAGCCGCCCGTGGAACCTCTAGACCCCGGGAGGGGGAGATGCAACCCTTCCTGCCTCGACGGACCGGGGAGATGCAACTCGGAGTAGTCTCGATGGGTGATGCCATGATATTGCGTATCCGGAAGGCTGGAGTCATGCTAGAGCCCGATTTAGCCCATCTGCAAAGTATGCACAGGAGGGGAGGATGGAGTGGTCAAACCTAGCCATTGTCTATAGCCAGCCCCGCCATTGTTATGACTCGGACTGCTCTATCTTGAGGCCTAGGCGTCAATCTACCTCCCCATGAGTCTGAGCCTTGGGTAGGAGCTCTCATGTTTTACGGTATATGTTTGTCTCTTTTGTAGCTATGGATATGTGGATGTGCTACCCTTCGAGGTAGTATGATGTATTGTTATTGCTAGTTCTGACGTTGTTCGTGCTTCCATTATGATAGGAGCCCATAGGGGAAGGGCGCGCAAGACACCTTCGGGTCCCCTTCCCGCACTAGGGATACCCTGGAGTGCGGGATAGACGGAGGGCCCGTGCGGTCGAAGGACCAGATGGGGGATTTCCTATGGAGTGTACGGTCGGGCGCCATATATTTTGTAGGGAGCGTCACACCTCCGCACTGACGGGCGTCGTCAAAACTCCCATCCGCAAAATTTCAGATGAGAGGGATAACATCCTGGAACGAGAGTGTTACGTCCTATTATAACAAACGAGGGCCCGGCCCGAGTTTGTTAGTAGCGCATAACACCTGAGTTCTAGGGTGTTATCTGCCTTAACAACCTGGGCCCGAGAGTTTTATAGTGGTTTTGAGGTGCTTTTATAGTGGTTTTCATAACAAGCTAGGTGTTTATAGCCATTTGGCATAATAAACTAGGTGTTTATGCACTTTTTAATGTGTTATTGGTGGGTAACACTCTTGCAACCAATGGCTGAGATCTGATCTTAGCCTTAAAACTTGAGGGCCAGGTTGTTAAAGACTGTTGGTCTTGTATATTTAATGCAGATATGACATATATTTCATGTTCAGGAATATCAAACTTCTTTTTGGCAAAGATAATTAAATCTGAAGACAACACTAATGTGTAAGCGAGTGCAAATAGTGCAAAAGTGAGACGAGCTTGTGATATGATAAGTCTTTATATTATGAGAATGGACTATAAATATTGGGTATGGCATACAGTCTGATATTTCATTATCATTCTAGTAAATCTTTACAATCATTATCATTCCAGTAAATCTTTATAACTACTAGTTGTAAAGTGAATGAAGAGGAAAAAACAATTTGCCAGAATGTGATAAGGAAGGGACTTCTTGTTATGAAGCTAGTGGCAAGAGTCTCTTAACAATCGACGTTGAAGGGCAAATAAGGCGGGAATGAGTGTACTTTCAGGAAGAAAGTGGATAATGTGGATGAAGCTACTGGCAGTAATATCTTAACAGATGTTGAATGGAGATATGGCGGCAAGGGTGGTGGAAATGGAATTCAGAGAAGTTGAGACTAGTAATTATATTGCAGGTCCATTTTTATCTATGAAAATTATGCCAGTCCAACATGTTTCCAAAGCACAAGAATATTACCAAGCATGATAATGAGATGGTACAGAAGGCAGGCATTGAAAAATATGTTGATGGAAGAAACTAACATGTAGCAAAATAAAAACTAGGCAGGAAGACATTGATAAGTATCAGGGTCGAGGGGGGAGGCAATTATGGACTACGTAATCTACGGGAGGGGCATTCCAGTCCAACATAAGGCAAAGCCACAAGAATGTATGCACGAGCGCGAGCCGCCAATCGCCGGGAAGGATTCCCGCCGAGTCCCCGAGGGCGAATTCCCCCGTAGATTCGGGACGCTTTAAAATAAAGAGGTCAAAATTACGAACATAATCGCGTGGCTATGGCTGATGTTCCGTGCCTTCCCTTGCTTCGTGGTTCCGGATCGGAGAAAACATAGTTCTCTTTTCTAGCTTCTATTTCTCGCCTAGCTCTCTATTTCGAAACAAAGAAAACTTCAACTCATTCATTAAATTTTCCTTCACCCTTTCGAGGTTTTTCCGGACTTCAAATTTGTTGAATCCGAGGAGCAAATCCATGTTTTGTAGTAAATCCAAGGAGGCTTTGTTTGGCTTTGTTCGATGACTGAAGAAATAGCGCAAACAGGTAAACAAGGCCGAAATGGGTAAACAGGGCTTCAGATCAAACAATAAACAAGGCCGAAACAGGTGAACAGGGCTTCGGATCAAACAGGTAAGCAATGCCGAAACACAGGGGAACAAACAGGGGAGGCGGGCGCCGCCTGCAAGCGGCGGAGGATATTGCGTGGGAAAAAACACGCAAAATTTCACAGTAATTTTGACCTACTGTTTATTACGGAAGGGAAAGGGAAGGAAATTAGAAGCAGATTCTTGGGAGGAAGAAGGAATACCGTTAGGCTAGGGTTAATGAATTTTTTCTTGGAGGTCATAATCCAAATAATTTGCCATTTTCTGCAATAAATGAGCCAGAGGAAAGGCGCGCTAAATACCAAGAACAAGAAGAAGAAGAAAATCCGAAGCTTTTGGCTATGGAGGACCGGAGGACGGTTCCGTTCAAATCGGATAGGGCCAGTTAGTACAGTGCACAGTGTATGTGGGTTTTACATAGTTGATTGCCGTTGTCCTTCTGCTTTGTCCGGTAGCAGCCTGTCAGAAAAAAAAACAGCTCTATTCTAGCGCAAAAATGTGTGAAGCAGAGGCTGTGGAGAGGTTGGTTGGTTGGTCGCGATGGCGGATCGTGCCTTCCTGTCAATGAATCAACCCGATTTTCCATCTGGGTCTTAATCCCTGTGTTGCTTTGCAAATCCGATTTGCTGGGATTTGCTCTGCAAAGCCTTCATTCGAGCTTCCATATCAAGGGATAAGATAAGCTTCGCCGCTGTTGCAAGCTCCCTGCCCTTTCCGTCGCTTTCTTCTGAAGCTTAAAACTCTCTGCCGGATCGATTTGCTGAAGCTTTTGTTGATTGCGATATTGGGTTTTTTTAATCGGTCCTTTTTTTGCCCTTTCTTCGCTGCGCAGCCCAGATCTTAGGTCAGGAGTTTTGGGCAATTTGTTGGAGTGCTAGCGTCCAAGCAACGCATTTACTGCAGCGGCAGAGACAGCCATCTCTATTTTTTCTTTGCTGTCTGTTTCATCTTTTGGATTGCCGCTGCAGCAGGGTTGGTTTAAATCCCTTTCTGCGCCACAGCCTGCGGCAAAATTTGCATAAACCCTTTTGGGCAGTGGATTTCTTGCTTGGATTTGGTCCATCCATGCCGGAAACTGAAGAGGGCAAGAAAGGAGGGGATCAAGAAGGAGAAGCAACTTCTAGTTTAAACACCATGGCCAAGCTTAGCGCAGCAGAAAAAGAAAAGACCAAAATGAGGGAAAGGCAACGGCGAGCTATTACCACCAAAATTTTTACAGGGCTCCGCAAGCATGGAGGCTATAATCTGCCTCCAAGAGCAGACATAAATGATGTTTTAAAAGCTCTCGCAGCCGAAGCAGGCTGGATCGTTGAACCAGATGGCACTACCTATAGAGGACCGGTATGGATCAATCAAAATTTAGTTCGGTTCCTTTCTCTTTTTCTCAAATTCTGCAGCGGTCTTTTCATTTGGGTCACGCAAAATTTTGTTTCATTTTGATTACTGTGTTTTTCTCATTTTGATCGATGGGTTTTTTGTCAGTTTGATTGCTGTTCTTTTTTTCGTATGAATGATTTTCTTAATGGTTTTTTTTTCTTCTGCAGGGATCTCAGCAGATATCAGGTCTCCATAGCCATTCTTCACTCCGGCAATCTGTAACTTCTGGGCGATTAACAGGGTCGCTAACTTCTGCTAGAACTGCATCAATAACCGGAAGCGGGAGTAATTTAGGCGGATTCAGTGTATCCTTGCCGAGTTTAATTTTGGATCAACAGCTTGAAACCTGCAGAGGAGGAGATTGTTCTACCACAGCATCGCCGAGGCATATGGGTGCCCAATCAAATAATTCTTCCATCAATATCCGCCACACTGCAGCGTTTTCTTCACCTTTTCAATCTCCGGCTTCGTCAGAAGGGGCCCCTCCACGATTGAATATGAACAATCCATACATGAATCCAGGTTCGATCTTTGCCTGCGGACCTTCTGACAGGGACTCGATGCTAAAGGAAGACCCTGGAGCAATTTACTTCAATTCTGAATCCATGGCTAGAAGCAACAGCCTGTCCAGCATCATTTTTAATACTGCCGCTGCAGCACAGCAGGGTCCCTTGCGATTTGGAAATCCGTTAATTCCTCATTCTATGATGCTTCAACAGCATGCATTTTTGCAGGAGCAAAGGGCTTCTAATAACAATACTCCTTTGGGCTCCCATAATAATACTCCTTTGGGTTCCCCACAGCCCCATGCCGGAGGTTGCTGATTTTTTTTCTTAGATCATACAAGATGGGAAGAAATCTTCATATTTGCTCGGGTTTGATCCAAGTAAAGAAAAACCCACATCAGAATCGAAGAAATATTGCCTCGCACACACCAATTCTGTACCATTTTGTTGAATTTCTTCTCTGAATCGAAAGTTTGCAATGCAATTCTGCAACCGCTCTTGTGAATTTTTTTTAACGTGAAAACTGACAAAAGCTCATTATTTATACTCTCATTAGATCAACTGTCTGAGCATCTAGTATCTAACGCTGCAGCTATATATGGATTGTTTATTATGAATGCAGCCAAATTCATGATTTTTTAGTGTTTTTCTTGTGGGCGATCTCGGGCCAGAAATGATAAATCATTCCGCACTAAGGGCGATTAAAAAAAAATAAAAATCGTTCATGGCTGGTCAAAATCTTACAAATGAGACCGGGATTTCAATTTTCAAAGGCCTGGACTGGCTGGCAAGATGGTAAGGAGCAGTTATGCGTCTGATACTCGGAGGCATTGACCCAAATCATCCTTTCTGTACTGGCATTTACTGCGGAAATTTCCGGATTGCTTAGCCATATAATCAATGCGCTGTGCGAAGGATTTTTCTTCTCGTAATCCGGATTACTGTGCAAATGTGGAAGCGAGCAATTTAATCTTGGTAAAGCTGCAGCAGAATCCAGCTGCAGCGGCGATGGGACTGTATGATGCAGAGAGGCAGGAGGCCCCCTCGTTTTAGGTTGTCGTTTTCAGGTGTGGAAATGAGTGATCTTTTCCTTGGGTGGTAGTTAGAGATCCCTCTTAAAGATTCCACCTATTCGATCAAGACCTTGAATTGCTTCAAACACTTTCTTTTATCATTGGTTTCATATAGGATGTTATTTGTAGCCTTTTGCAAGCTAAAAACTAAGGTTTATCGGTCTAGCCGAGGCAAAACCGATAATCACCTTATCGAGCTTATACGAGTACTTGATAATTATTAGGCTTATATAGGGATCAGGGCTCCAAATGGGGGTTCCTCCCCAGAATTTTCGGTTAAAGTTCTTAAAATCCGGTTTCTAAAATAGAGGTCAAAAAATTTTCGATTGAAATTTCGTAAAATACTTGTTAAATCCGGCAAATTAGAGAATATTTTTTGAAAAGTCCGGTAAGTAGCAACAAAGCATGGCATTTTGCCAGTTTAAGCAAAATCTAATCTGGAGACCTGATAGGGATACCAATAGTGATAACCAGTACTAATACTGATAACCAGTACTGCATGAGTATACATGAGTACTGGTACCTAGAGTTATAGACTCTCACTTTAAATAAAAGAGTTCATTTAAGATAGATATATAATATTTTAACGTCCACGGGAACCCAATCGGGTTATCGGACCAGTACAAACGAAGGGCAAAAACCCGATCAGAACTAAACAAAACAAAATAACAAAATAAGGAGCAAATACATATAGGGTATGGTTGCCTTATACTGGTACTTACCTGCTAACTACCGTGAACCATGGTGACCGATATGAAGCTATACCATCTGCAGCTGTTGGGACCTCCTCCTATTGCACGACACCTATCATGTGCCGACCACGAATGAACTTGGTGCAAAGTACAAGTGTCTCGCTATGCATGTCTTGTTCGTGGCCCAATTCAATGCTGGTGGCTAGAATTGCCATCTAGATATCGGAGGCATGATCTCTTTGAATTCCATAGAATTCAAGCATCCTCTCATGCGTATCAAAAGTATTTGGATTTGGGACCAAGCTCAAGAATCAAGAACTTGTAGTGCAATTCTCACACATATGGTTCTCACAAGATCTAGACAATCATAAGCTCAAGAATCAAGAACTTGTAGTGCAATTCTCACACATATGGTTCTCACAAGATCTAGACAATCATATGGCGTGCAAGCCAATAAGAGATCTAACATCGCATTAAGTGAGTTTTGTGCTCCTAGAGAGATGAATGATTTAATTGAATGAATGAAAGTATTTTTATCATCCACAAAGATCAATTGGCTATAGGACTGTAACGTTCCTTAATTAACCACCCCGGCCTAACTAATTGACTAGAACATCTAGATATTTATGGAAATCCATCCCATCCTCTTATGGTGGCATCAGAAAACGCTACACCAAGATTTACTCGAGTGGTCTTCCAGCCAACTGTGATGAGCCTGCTAAGTTGACCTTCCTGGCAACTCAGGATCTTGTCAAATTTGCACTAATTCTAGGTTGGCGTGACAAACAAGTTAATATGGCGAAGAATTGAATCTTCTTACTCGTAATAACCAGATATCAATAATAATATGCTCATGGTAATATATCCCTCATCATAAACAACAATATCTAGAAGAAAACGCTATTCTATATTCACAACATCTAACTGTGAAAAATTCAATCCATAGCTTCTAGCTCAACCATGACCTATAGCTGCACTGCTACCATTAGCTTGACCACCACCTTGCTCATTCCGCACATGACTCAATGAGGTTAGTCTTCGTGACTAAATGGGGATTTCAGGCTACTCTTTTATGCATGAAAACACTCTAAAATCTTGGATAATAAGAACATAAGCAAATCAATGACACAAGAACCTATGGTGCAAGACAACAAAGGAAATGCAATACATGAGCGTCCAAAAGCAAAGAACATAACCAAGTACCAAACCATCATAACGCACAACTCCAAGACAATGAGAAGCTCAGCCAGCCTACATGCAGGCCCTGTTCGCAGAAAAATGCTTAGCCAACATAGATTCCAAGCCCTGTAGCGGGAGTGCTGGGGTGAACCTTATATGCGCACTCCCAGCCCACGTCTGGCACTGAGGGCGTCGTACCATATATAGAGTCCAAGAATTGACGCAATATCCTTCAACAGGAAAACGATGTTCGGGTCATGGAGCACAAGAATACAAAGATCACAGATGACATGAACATGTTGGAGCAACCCAGGCTACCGAGCCTAGAAGCCCAACCTCGGAGGATCCAAGAGACATTAAAATACCAAGACACAGGTGATACAATACCAAAGACCAAAGACATATGATGTTCATTAGATATTTACTACATGCATGTGCCTAGATTTTACCCTTGCCGAGGTTGCCCATACAATCTAACCATGTCGAAATAGCTAACTTACCGATGTCATATTAATGTCATGCTTGGATGTCATATTAATGTCGATTCCAGACCTATGTACTTCACTAAACAAGTAAAGATACTAACACTTTCCAATCTATAAAACTTACCTTAGCATTTCATTGAAGAAGTAAAGATACTAACATTTCCCAATCAAGCATAATTTCATTATATTGGAAAAATTTTAGTAAATTAGAATTTTTTTATTGTAGACCTTCTCATGGAATAATTTAACGGCTAAACTTAGTTATTTGGTGATTTATTTTCAAAAAAAGTTGACTAAAGTAAATGGAAAAAATTGAGAAAAATAATAATAATTTTAGCTTACCTTTTTTCACGCCCGTACCAACTAACGAGCTCGTTAGCCAAATGCTCTTCAGCTAACTAGCACTTTTTTAGCATGTTTCCACAAAGAAAATGATAAACTAAATGGAAACAACTGGGAAAAAGTATAATAGTTTTAGTTTAAAAAAATTCCATTGACCATACTGCAGAAATTTTCTTTATGATTTTGGGTTAATTTTAGCTAAAAACTAGAAAGTATAAGACGAAAAATTTGTAGACTTTAGCTAAACCACAGAAAGTTTTGAGATTGGTTTCGGGTAAGTTTAGCTAAAGTTATTATGACTAATAAGACATATGCGATATACAAAGTTATCTCCTGAACCTTCTGTTGGGGTTGTATACACGTGTACAGTACCCTTATATCATACATTTGTTGTGTACACTACATAAGCATTTAGAAAACTTATTAACGGGGTACCATACACCAACTTCCAAACATAGTCATGTATATATGTATGACAGAAGACATTATGAAATACATGAACATGGTATCATACACTACGCATGCTAAGATAGCATACAAGAGAAATTACATACAAATATGATTATTGAGAACATGACTGAGATTGAGAGCCTTTAGTTGATGCTATATCCTCCCACATGTCAACAGTGTATTTTGGAATCTGAACAGCCTTTGGTCTTTTGCCATTTGCATCCCATGCAAATGTATAGCATCTAACTTCTCACGCCTTGATGGGTCTGATGGATTGGGTTGGCAATGTTTAATTAAGCAAAATATATAGTCAGGACCAATAGGCATCTACCATGATACATAAATATGACCATAATTGGTACTCTGGATCCAAGATGGCATCTTCTTCTATATAGCCCAACCCCGTTGGAGTTTTCATCGTTTCCAGGTTAGACTAAAACAAACATACCTTTCGTGACATGTGCATGAGGATCGAACTCATTCATAGGCAACATTGGACGCCCATCTCCTGGCCCACAATAAGAAGGCAAAGGTCTTACAACCACAGCGGCTTCATTGACCTCTAAATTAAATTGATTATTTACGATCTCTTAAAGACCCTACGGTCTAGGAGACGAAATGTTTACATAGTAGACGCAATTCTTAAAAAAACCTTATGACCTAGGCTACTTATTTAGTTGTGCATCACGAACAAGCAACACTTTTGTGAGGAAATTCGCTAGTTTCCATGATGGCAACTGAAAAAAAGTATAAATATTCACACAATCTGTTTCCTGGATGTTGTGCCGCTCTCTTACAGGTTTATAAGCTGCACAACTAAGCAAAACGTGATGCTCGTCCTCTACTTCCCCTGTCTGACATATCTAACATATGCGACTGGACCTTGGTAATTTATGCTACCTTCCACACTCGACTTGTAGGTGATGGGAGCTAACCCTCATCCGACATATCTGGTGTCTAGATGACATAGGCAGATGGTCTATCAAGTACTGTTGTGCTGTGCACATAACTATGAGATCTATTTCACGCCTGTAAAAGTCCATCTTGCCTTGTGGATTGGCCCATAATCTCTCGATCACTTTGGTCCTGACAAGGTCCCGAATAGCTTCTTCGTTCATACTAATGTTCCATCTTTGCAGCCATAATTCTCCATCTGCGTACCGGCCACTTTCCTTGCTTTCTTCCATTGCCTTATATGGTAGCCTTTCATGTGGTAAGGCTTTAACTCTGGTTACATAAACAAGGTATTGATAGATTGCCTCTCCCTCCAATGGCAACATACCAACTTCAGCAAGCATCATGGCATATGGTGTTTGGAGTTTAACTCCTAGCTCGTCCATTAGATAGCGCTTTTGGACTGCTTCTATATCTTTCCATTTTTTTCTTGCTAAACCCGGTTCCCATATCTGGCATCCATACAATATTACAGGCATAACTAAAGCTCGATATAAGTGAAGCCGCATGGACCAGTCCCATAGCTGAATTTTTCTACATTTAGCTTGCATTGCGTATAAAGCTTTCTTTCCACCAACAATCCTCGTATCTACAGATGTATTCCATCTGTAATTTTCTGTTATCTCAATTCCCAAATATTTATAGCTATGAACATATTCAATGGGCTTATCTTATCTGAAAAACATGTTTCTTTTCCTCGTGCCAAACATCATAATTTTTGTCTTGTCGAGATTGACTACCATTCCTGCTTGATCGCAAAAGAATGATAACACCTCTATATGTTGTTGCAAGCCTTCCGCTGTTCGAGCAAGGAGCATTATGTCATCTGCATATAGAAGAAGCATGATAAGGTATCCTGCGAGCACTACTCCGTCATAGCAATTTCTATTAAGCCACCCTTCTACTTCATCAATATAGATGCCAAATAACGTTGGAGATGCAGGACAACCCTGTTTAACACCAAGATTATTGATTATTTTCTTATTACATTTCTTATTCAATGGAGTGCTCAATTCAGCAAGCACTTGCTCATATAACCTTGCTACACAAGTTACAGTCCCTTAGGAGCATTAATAGCATCTAATCTATCCATAAGTTTTTTTCTGGGTACGGTATCAAATGCCCTTTTCAAGTCCACAAAGCATGCATACATTGCCCTATTTATTCCCTTAGACTTCTCAATGGCTACTCTTATTGTTGCTAGATGGTCTGTAGTGTAGTAACCTGTACGAAAGCCGGCTTGCCCAATAACTCTGATATCCTGATCCTTAGCCCATCTAGATAACTTATGTTCCACCGCTGACCCAAAAAACTTTGCCATAAGACTGCTTATCATGATCGTGCGATAGTTGCTTGCTTTCGTTTTATCCCCACCTTTATGGATAGGAACGATACAACTTAACTGCCATTCCTTCAGAAATCCCAAAGCCATAACTGAGTTAAACAACTCAGTAATCTCATTCACTACTGCGTTTCCTGCCCATTTTATCATTTTCGCTCTAAGCCCAGCTATATCTGCAGCCTTACCATTTGCAAGCTTTCTGATGGCCTCTCCTATAACCTCTGATGTAAATATGGGCTCCAATGTCATATCTCCTATATCTATAGGCGGCTCATCTGCTTTATATAACAGCTCATGTGCATAAGCATCTACATCACTTTTTGCTGTGTATGGCGTATTCAACTGTTTCCAGAAGTCCTTTGGGCAATGTAAGAGCTTATTGTAAAGCTCAATTTGCCGCTTTTTCAAAATATAGTCTTCTTCCTCTTCAGTAACTTGCGGTATTCTTTTAAGTGCATTTTCTTTTGCAGCCCACATAGTATCTGGAGTAAAGGCAACTTGTAGAGGTTCTTGCCTTGTACGCAACCAAAAGTTATCATTTTTAGGTCGTCCTGGAGAGACATCTTCCAAATATAAAAGAACCTCGGTCCAGTAATCCATATTGCTTTGTACTGTCGTGTACACACACTCTTTCTTAATTTTTGTAGGAGGAGTTCCATAATGCTATGTACTTGCTGATGCTATCCGCCAGGCCAGGGAGATCTTTTAATGTCTTTCTTGGAGGGATATTTTTAGGCACCCCTATAGGTAACATTGGCTCACCATTTTCATCCTCCTTCCACATTCTCCACTCTTCATGGGTTGGCAGCATCTTATATTGCATAATGGGCCATTTTCCCTCTACTTTAAATTGAAATAGTAATGGGTCAATATGGCATGTTAGACATTGGCCCTTGTCAGGGATATATCCCTTGACAAAGCCATTTCAATCTTGAACTTCGTCTGTAAAATATGGAACAAGAGACTTTACATTACACTTGCTAAACAAGTAAAGCAACTCATACAAAGTTAGAGCATCCGATGAACTCATTGACATCGAAAAGTTCCTAAACAATGCACCGATATCGTCATGAGTATCCTTAACTATCATGGAGCCAACCTGGATCTCATAAAATACCTTAAGCCATGTCAAATACGAGAGATAGGAGAACATGTATCTATTTTAATTTTGATCGGATGCATTATCCAACTGCAAGTAGGATTTTGAGGAAGGGGATTGAAGCCTTCGAAATTGGCAGTAGAAGATGGGGGCACCACCTTCCGTATCTACACGCTTATGCTGCAGTGGTCGAGTATCTTTTATGGTTTGCATTAATTTGCAATATGTAGTTTTGGTTCCACGTAGATCACCACATTTGTCTTCGCCCAGTAACTCTTAAGATGGTGGAGGATCCTAGAAAGTGATCCAATATGGAAGTTTGAGTATTTTTGTTCTAAAGTTCAAGAGAGAAATGACCATAAGTCCTGTCGAGATATATGCTTGCTGCTAGACGTGATGTCACAGCACTGACAGCACTCAGCACATAGGTGCTGACTAAGCACCTTATCAGCAATGAGCACCGACCTAACTAAGTAACGGCAGTTATTACACTACAAGGGATCGTCGACGTCCAACGACGTCGCGTCGTCGATGAACGTCGGATCGTCGTCGTTGATCGACGACATCGTCGTTCAACGACGACAACGTCGTTTCGACGTCGTTCAACGACGGTCATCATGGCTGACATGTCGGATTTGCCTGCGTGGCATAGATGCTATTGCCAAAATTGCGGCGGGCTTCGGTGTCAAACACGTCGCCTTCGCGTCGTTCAACGGCGTTTCCACCGAGCGGCGTCGCGGCCGCATCATGCGTGGAAATGGGCGATTGCCAAAAATGGCGGCTGCGTGTCAAGACAGCGCCCGGCGTGCGTGGATTGAACGGCGTTACTGCTTGCCCGGCGTGTCACGCGCACGCTGCGTGGCATGGTGCCGGTGCCAAGGCTGGCGGCTGCGTGTCAAGACGCGCCAGCGTGCCGTCGTTGAACGACGTTACTGCTTGGCCCGGCGTGTCACGTCACTGCGTGGCATGGTCTTGCTGCCAGCCAAAGGCTCGCTCACTGCGTGTCAAGACACGCGTCGGCTTAAATGTCGCTTAACGACGTGACCGCGAGGAATTTTTTTTTTTTTTTTTTTGCCAAATAAAACCCTAACCCTAACCCTAACCCTACATCCACGTTATAAGTGGATCCATCAGTAGCTGCTGTTATTCTTATCTTTTGAGTGTTCTTCCCTATCTTGCTATAATGGTCCGGCAGTTGAAGACCACCTTCGCGCGATATGTTCCTTCTAGCAGTAATCCTTCTCCTCCAAGGGAAGACAACTCCAGCAACCCCCCTGCTTCTCCCGCTGAGAACCCTCCCTTCACCATCGTGGCAAAGATGAGTGAAAAGGAGCTTCTGATTGCACTAACATCTGGCGTTCCATGCGGGGAACGACTGGTAGAATGGCTCACCGAGCCAAACAAAGAGAAAACGACATTAATGGTGCAGATAATGATGCAAATGGTTGCATCAAACCGCCACGCCCTCGGGATGGACATAAGTAATGTATAAGCTTTTTTATGAATGGAAACAATAAGTTTTTATCTATTTGTGTTGTCGTTGTATAAGCTTATTTTATGAATGGGAACAATCAAGATTTTTATTTATTTGTGTTATTTGTATTGTATGTTGTTTTGTTATGTTAAACAATCACGCTTGGTCGTTTAACGACGTTATGATCATTTGACGCCGTTAAACGACGCCATGATCATCGGCGTGGCATATGAGGGGGCATCGACGGCGCGCAAGCCGATGTGGCATGCCTAGGTGTCGACGACGTCGGCTTTGGCGTCGTTAAACGACGTCCACACGCACGTCGATAAACGACGCCAAATATGGCGGGAACCCGCCGCCGGGTTATTTACTTTGTTATTTTCACTCGTTTGTTTCGATTTTTTTTTGCGCCCGGGGTCTTCATAAGGTAAGATCTCTCGCTTTAATCTTTGTGTTAGAGTTAAACACCTCCAAATGCTAATAGATTAGAAGATTGAATCTTGAAAGTATGTTAAAAACTTGAGGGATGCATGATCAAGGTAATCGGCCTGGTTCCATCCCTAATGAAGAAGACTAAATGTATCGGGTTTATGCACCTCGTAACGTAAGTTTCAATCTTCATAGATTACAAAAAGATTTGAAAGGTTGTGTGAATATAAGGTAATCGGTCGACTCCATTTCAAATGGAGAGGACTAGATGTATCGGGGTTCAAAGCACCCTTCAATCAAATGCTTTCTAAATATCATAAACGTTGTATGAATCAATCTTAAGAATAAACATTTGATAAAATCATGAAAAAAACATGGATATTTATAATTATTATATTATTACATGGTTTTTTTGGTTGCCCCTAGAGGGCAAACCCTCGCTTTATGGGGGTTTATGGCATATCTTGGGTATATCTTTGGAATATCCTCAAAATATGCCGGGTGGATCGCTAAAACTCATTATCACCAAGAAACCGGGCGGTCAGTCGCGCTCGTTCAACCGATATTCCAACCGATAATCGGCGACTTCTAAGAACACCTTCGATGGAGTCCCTTAGCGTAAAACCGTAAGCTTTGGATTCACCATTTTCGAAATTTTTGCAAATGATCATTCTTACAAGATGCCACGAGAAGAAGAGGAAGAAAGATTGAATAAGAAGGAAGAAGAATCCGAATCCGAGCTCTTTTTACTCCGATGAGGTACTTCCCCGTTAAATCTTGTAGCAAATACCATCATAAGCCCTGCCGCTTCTTCCGCCAAACTTTTTTTTTCAGGCTATCTTTCCCCTTCCCTCTTGCGTTATGATCATAGTATTTTTTTTTGAGCGCCGAGGGCGGTGGATCTCACTTGCATGCCGGTTGGGTATAGAGTCTTAAACAGTTTCGGGCTGCAACATGTGTTTGTTCAACGGATCATTCTTTCCTCTTCTTTCTTCTACCATTTTGTGCACATATTTCTGCTCATATCCTGGTGGATTTCGTACTCCTTGGTGGCATCTTTGCAGCAACAACATCTAGGAAGAGGGTACGATCTTATCATTATTTGATCTCATATGCACGAAAAACAGTATGTTTTTATGTTTAAAACGCAAAATAGCTGACTTTTACTTGCCTGCTGGCGAAGAGCATCAACATGCAGTTTTGTAAAGTTTAGTTTTAAATTGAATGCTCTATCACTCATGAAGATGCCTAATATTTGTTGGTTTGTTTCTTAATGCAGATAAGCAAGAGGAACAGGTCGTTCTTGGCTTCCAAGGGTGAGGCACTCCATGATTTGATCTCATTTATGCTGGAGGTGTCATTTTTGGCGAAGGATTTCGTCCACGACTAGGCAGATGAATGGATGAAGAGCTAATTTAGCTATCATGGTCATGCTTGAGCAATTGTCTTGGGAGTCCTAACAGGTAGAACCAAACTCCTCCTTCCTTTTCTTTGTGTCTTTCACAGGATTTTCTGGTTTTCCAGACGGTTTCTAACTGGTTTTCCAGAAGGTTCCTTTGCTTGTACAAAATCCAGGATATTTGTGTTGGATTTGGGCTCCATTTTATGCACAATCAATTCACTTTTTGTGTGTCTTTTTTCTAACAGACATGGAAAGCGTCTGTAACAATTAATGACTTGATTTCTGGCTCGGAGCTGTCTGTTTACCTTGTGCATTTCGATAGGGGGCAAAATGGGCTTATCAGAGGAGTAAAATCGGCTTTTCCAGGGCAGCAAATCGGGTCCTTGCCCTTTAGGAACCTTCTCTTTTTGTAAGTTCGTTGTCGTTTGTATTTTGCTATTTGGTGTTCTTAGCCCCTTTGCATCTCTGATTTTGTCATTCTACATAAAGCTGTGGGTAAAAGATATTTGATGTATTGTTAAAAAATCTGTGCACTAAATCATGTATATTAAAACAAGCATGTTCTTTGGTTATGCTTTGCGTGGTGGATAAATGCAGTTTGCCTTTTATTTTCTTGGCAATGAATGATTATTTTAGAAATGGAATAGTCATTCTTATGGATTGCTTCATTTTAGATGCTAAGCTGTTTGCGATTTTGTTAGATTGTTTTGTCTAGGATTGTTTACCTGCTGATTAAACCAGTAAACCTGAAGATGGATGGATGTGTTAACTTTGAGCTTTGGACCACTTTCGAAGTAGATGACGCCAGTCAGGCGATTTATGTCTATGGTTTTCTAATATTGGTGCTTTCTAATCCGTTGCTTTGCATTGTTAGAGGTTTAATTTATAGAGCTAACACAAAACGAGCAATTTGTTTGTCTAATTTCAGGAATTTGATTCACAGAGTTGTAAACAACAATTGGCTTTGTTCTATTCTTTTCAAGAAATGTGGGGTCTTCTACTAAAATTTAAAGGCTTAGGTATCGCACCTCTGTTTGACACTATAACTATTTTTGTTGTAAGGTGCATGTAGAAAACACGCTTGGACGACCATTTTTTACTATATTTTCATTTGGTACTTTTGATGTATAGGAGATTAAGACTTGGAGCAAGCAATTATTGTTTCCGATTTGTCTCCAAATAATCTGATAATTGTTTGCAGATCTGCAGATTATTTGGAGCAAGCAACTGTTGCATTTGAAGACTTGTCATAGGCTAGCAAGCAAGTCTTGCAAGCAACGCCATGCCATCTCTGTTGTCTTTCATTTCTGCAGAAAGAACGTTGAGCAAGCAAACTGTTGCATTTAAAGACATGTGTACACAATACATATATAAGACATGTCTTTACATGGAATGCAATGCGAATGCCCAAACAATCTAAGACATGTCTTTACATATAATGCACTCCATGCCGTGCATGACTTTTGCTTATGTACCCAAAAGTCCCCTTCAGCAAGAGAAATCACTGAATAATACTGCAACATAGTATGCATAAGGTTTATAATATATCCAATAACCTCTAGATGGCGGATGTTCCTTTGAATATCAACATTTTAATATGCTGTAATGCATGGCAGAATGAAATTATGTTTTAAGGCTAGGGTTGATAAAGATATGTAAACATTAGAATGTTTCATGCTGGGAATTCTTAAATGCATCTTGGAATGTTTGTTAAAATGTTACTCTAAATCAAGCAACAAGCCATGAAAGACTTTGCAGAATTCTTGAATGTTTATCAAGGCTGTTTATAAGCTAAATGTATGAGATATGGAATGATAAAGGAGTAGTTACATGTGTTGTGTTATGATAAATGTCCATCCCTTAAGAAATAAAACAACTACCATGAAGAAGATGAGAAATATTTGCTGAAGCGAGGCAACATTTTACATCCATTACTGGGATGCTTTCCTAAAGGGCATGAGGGCATCTAATAGACGCTCGCCTCTTGCCTTGAAACATTTTCCTAGGATGTTCGTCTTGCACACCGTGACAATTTAGGTTTATCCTTTTGGAGCTAATGGCTACATTTTCCTACTCAATTTTTTACAAGGTCATTATACTTTCGCATAGAAAAAGAACACGTAATTAGTCAAACTTCTACGCTGAGCCCAACATAATACATTGTTCTCGGAGTTCAACATCGCAACCCCAAGGTACAATGTTGTTAAACCTGAACATAATTGGGGATGAATCCAGTAGAGACAACAATTTTATCAAATTTGCACGGCCTATAAACACACAACCTCTACTTATGCACGACAACGCCGACCATTATACAACGTCATAAAATGCGCAACAAAGCAGGACATCGTATCTGCAAGTGATTATAGACTTGCTATAGCCTCACACAACTTTATACCAAAATGTTAGGTGTTAACAATATACACCAATTTCCAACGGCATTATGAGTGCCTCCTCAAAATATATAACTCCATCACACTTTGGTAGAACATTATTTTTCACCCATGCCATACCATATAAGTCTTTGTTAAGCCATATAATGTTTTATTTACTATAGAGATGATTTATCCCATTCATGTAGAGCTTTGAGAATTGAATCGAATTGAATTGGTTTTTAACTCCCACATAGATAATAATTGAAATGTACATACATAGGTAATACCAAAGAAGCAATAGTATTATCATCATTTGCCAATGTCTCACATTGCTATGATGCTACCATAACATGATACACAATTTGATCAAGTGCGGCAATGCCAGGCACGCGTTTACTTCTTCATCCATGTAGATGGTGCATATTTTGATCCGGTCATATGCCTTTGATCACCATGTCGCCAAATGCCTAAAGCGTGACAAGAATTATCACGTCTCCAATGTTACTTGTGTCATCACACTCTTGGTATATGGTATCATTGGGAACGAAAATGCCATGCTCATGTGCATGGGATACCAAGTGTAGAAATGAAGAAGCTCATTGCAAATGTGAAAGAAATATTTTGCACCAACGAGGTTGTCAAGTTGGCCCCTTTTTATAACATGCCATTTAGCATATTCCCCCTCTCCAATAGAAATAAAAGGTTCCCATGTCTACGAGAGTCTGCAGGTGAGCATATTTATGTTATTGTTATGCTCAAACAAGCTACTTGAATTCCTGACACGAGATGGCATGTGTAACGTGATTATTCTTTGCTCAAAAGTCACCTTCATTGAGGCTTGAATTGAGGTACGTAACTATCCTTTCCATCCTCTCCTCTATTAGACTTCTCCTTATGCTTCTGCCATCCTTGTTCCATACCGAGCACCAAAGACCAATACGTTACACTCAAACCCCAAAATCCATGTGTCCTACCGGATCCTAGTCCAAGAGGACCTCATCATCTAAAGAGGAGTTACTGATGCAAATAGGTGTCATCACCAACACAAAATGTCAATGTTTTAAAATAGGAATTTTCGTTGATCGTAAAAATATGACTTTCAGGTATGATTTAAGCCACTTCAACCTTCGGCCATGGAGGGCAACCCTCCGTGCGCAGCACCTTGTTATTAATATTTTTATTGTTTACTAGAAAAACAACATGGACGAACGTCAGAAGGAATTTGAACGTAAAGTGAGACAGAAAGCTTTGAGAAAGTTACATGGCGACTTGCGCAAGAATGTTACCCCAACAATTGCCACAAATAGTCCAATTAGACCCAGTGGACCTAGTCTTCCTAGAGGCTGGGGTGGTGTGCATGAAATGAATGCCGCCGATGTATGTACCATAAACATGTTTCGAATGATTAGTTAACTTTATATCTTGATGTTACTTTTTTTTTTTGCAGTTGTACTTGACAGAGCGGTTATATTGCAATTGTTCGATGTGCAAAGGACAAATAAAACGGATGAGAAAGACTGTCCTCGACCATGTTGAGAAATATGGTGAATGCCCGACAAATCCAAAGCTCTCGGACGCACATGTGGGGTATTCCAAACGAGGTATAATACACTCTCTTATGAACGATAATCAACTACTCTCATGTACTTGAATCGATGTCTTAACTTAGTTTGCTTGTATTTTGTTAGGAAGAAATTGAGAATGAAGTGAGCTCGGCAAGATATATAGATTTTGGGGTTATGTTGTCATTGGAAGTAGATGATGTTGATACTATGAATGCGTTCATAGAAAACCCTACAAAAAGAAAGCCATCAACTTCCTCAAAGAGTATCCCATTACGTGATAGAACTCGTCGTGCAATGGCCGCCGCCAAGATTGGAGGGAATGACAATGTTCATCAAAATTGGAATGTACTAGATCATGTCGAAGAAAATAATCTTCCACCTTCACTAGTCCATTTGGTCCAGCCCTTTACAGATAAAGATCGTAAGAAATTCAATGCATGGCCTAGAGGCAAGCCAATTATTTATGGGGAGCAATTTACATATTGGGGTAGGCAGTACATGATTAAAAATAGTCGGGTCCCGGTGCTGGGCTCGGGATTATATATTATGACTAGTGTGAAAGTCAAAGATGGTAATGACATTTGTTCCTTTAATGCCATATGTAGGTCCCGAATATAACTTCCGGACACTTGGCATAAATTGAGTAAGCATCGATGGCATGCTCATCTATGGCCTAAATTCAAATGCACGAACAATATCCAAGCCCAGTGACTACGCAAGCTTCACATATATTGATGGTCGTCCTCAGTTGCATGGAAACCTTGCTGCTTTTATTAATAGCTCTATCGAGAATCCTGAAGCTACCAATTGTGAATTTGTCGAGGCAAACAAAGACCAAGAAGATTTTTTTAGCCGTAAAATTGACGGGAGATATATCATGGTTTATGCTATAAAAACTTTGTGTATTGGTGATGAATTGTTCATTGAATATGAATACGGTAGACCAATACCGGAGGTCCTTTGATGATGTACTCAAATTACGATATAATTTTTGTCTAATGCACCATTTTTCTTCTTCTTCTTCGAATTCTTCTTCTTCTTCTCTTGGAATGAGATTGCACATATTGAAGATAAATGTGTATTATATCTTCAATATATGCTTTGATTATGACATAAAATTTTATATTTCGTTCGTTATTAAATGCTTAAAATTTAACAAACACGGGCTCTCAATGTATGTATCAATCACGCATATATTTCGTTTAATCGACGCGGGGGGTAGGCAAGTGGATATAAGACCACATCCAAGCGTACTGAATTGGCGACATCAAAAGTCATTGCGGATAGCAGAATTAGAATACATTGAGCAGTATGGTACAAACATGGGCACAACGCATAATGAAGAGTACAATGATGAAGATGAACAGGAATACGATGATGAAGATGATGACAATGCCCCCTATGGACGACTTCATGGAAGTTGAGGAACCCATAGCCGACATGTTAGATGCATTTGGCCCAATCTTCGACAACGACCTAGATGACGATATAAATACTCCTAACGATGGTCATGAAGATCACGTTTTATTGGAGGAGGCATAAAAGCATTATATCCGGTGCAAGCATATCTAGATTGACGACATCTTTATTGATATTAAACCTTCAAGCCAAATTCAAATGGAGCAATGCCAGTGTTACGGCTTTGTTAGAGTAAGTACAATTGCAATCACTTGACTTATTGAATTTGTAGTTGAATGTATACGTAAAGGTCTGTTTTATACAGGTTATTGCAAGAGAAAATACTCCCACAAGGGAACACTATGCCCAAAAGTCGCCTTGAAATAAAAATATATTGGCAGCCATCTTTGGTTTAGGCTACCATAAGATTCACGCTTGTCCAAATGATTGCATGGTATATTATCCGGATGACATCTACAAGAACACGTAAACATGCCCTAAATGTGGTGCCTCTAGGTACAATGCAGATGCCAAGGGAAAGACCCGTCCGATGAAGGTGGTTCGCTACTTTCCATTGATCCCTCGCGATAAGGCTATTGTTTTCGATGTGAATCTCTAGCTTCGCTCATGGGTTGGTGTGCCGCTAATCGTCAGTGACAATCTACTCCGCGTGGTTAGTGACTGCAAGCAATGGAAGCATATTGATGAAACATGGCCGAATTTGGAAGAGAGCCACGAAATCTCAGATTAGGGTTGGCAACGGATGGTGTTAATCCTTATGGACGCCAATCACCGCCCGCGTGGTCAACTTGGCCAGTAGTGTTGATCAACTATAATTTACCACCGTGGTTACTCATGAAGACTAGCCATTTAATGGTAGTACTATTAGTTCCGTGACCGAAGAAGCCGAAAAGTCTAGATCCATATCCTGAAAATAGTTATTGATGAGCTTTTGACATTGTGGAGTGAAGGTATTGAAGTTCACGATGTCTCAAGAGAACTTCGTCTTTGAATCGAAGATTTACCTTGAGAGCAATCTTAATGTGGACAACGAGCGATTGGCCTGGTTTGTATGAACTCTCTGGACTCCAAGTGTCTGGATATGCGGCATGTCACTTGTGTGGGTTTGAACAGTTGAACTCTCGCCGGTCAACGGCATTGCACAAAAATGTCTATGCAAACTTCAAGAGATATCTGCCAATGGAAAATCGACTTCGATACGTAGGTCCAAGAGAAAAACATTGCACTGAAGAGCCTCCCAAAAGGTTGACAATGAGAGATTGGGGTAACATGTGGGATGCCACCGAAGGAAATAAGGTTAAGGAATGAAGTGGAAAGCATCCTTTTCCTTCTATCCTATTGACAGAAATTGAAGATCCATCATCTTCTTGATCCCATGCACATCTTTAAAAACGTTTCGGCGTCTATTTGGAAGCATGTCACCGGACGTAAGGACACAGATGCAGCACGAGAAGATCTACAAGAAGCTGGATCAAAATCTAAAGCATGGTTAAATGTCGAAGAAGGAATAAGGCCACAAGTGGATTGGATCGTGCCTAGAAAATGTATGAAACCCGTTCGAGAAGCGATCAAGGCAATAAAGACTCCGACAGGATATATGCATTCGTTGCGTAATTGTTTCTCTAACGAAGGGGAGTTAACTGGGTTGAAATCTCATGATTGGCATAAGATGTTGCAGTTTGTTATGCCTATTGTTACTCAGGGGTCGCCTCACGACGGTCCACTACATGCAATATGTCTCCTATCGAGTTTTCCGGTTAAATGCGGATTTAGAAAACACTTTCGCTCTTTGAACTCTCACTTAACTTTTTTCTTTCTTAAATGATATTTAGATGGATTACAAGGAAGGAGATACCGACAAATGAAATTGCGGACATGCGAACTAAGGTCGTTGAGGCATGTTGTATGCTAGAGAAAGAATTCCCAACAAGTTTTCTGGACATACAAACTCACTTACTAGTGCATTTAGTGGACGAAGTAGAGCTTGCAGGCACAACAAATCCTAGATGGATGTTTTTTATAGAACGCTTTCTGAAGGTCCTCAAAGGACTTCAAACGCGTCGAAGGCAAGGCCGAGGGGTTGCATGGCGAGGGTTGGTTAGCACGCGAGAGTCATTATTCTATGTCACCGAGTTCTTGGCCGATCTACACCCCAATGCTCCACGATTATGGACCGATGAAGACACTCCAACTATAATTGGAGAAGTTCCCGAAGGAAGACCACAGAAGAAATTGTTCACACTAGAAGAACAGGCAAAAGTCAATAAGTTTCTCATCTACAACTCCACTCCCATGGAGAAATGGATAAAAAAATACGAGGAAGAAAAAATAAAGAGAGATGAGGAGAGAAGACGCTATCGACAAAAGAATCGCAAACAACCACTTCCAGATCATCTAGGGGTCCTGCCAAGTGAGATAAACAATAAATGGCTGCTCGAACAACTAGAGATGGCAAGGCAACGTGGCGAACATGTTTCTAGCGAAGAATTTGCATATGCTAAAGGCGTGTCACTATTTGTAAGTGCAACTTAATAGCATATAATTCACGAGTTTCGTTCGTTATTTTGAACATTTGTTCCTTTACTTTGTAGTATAATTCATATGCATCAATATGGTCTTCTGGTGCTCACTTTCGACGACAAAGTGTGGATCATGGCAAACGCACTTATGATTGTGGTATATCAGCAAAGTTTAGTACAGTTTGCCAGACTGGTAGTGCAGACCCAAACCCAATCGAGGCAATGTTGGAATGGATTGGTACTATAAAGACTATCATGGAGGTTGATGTCGGTAGTGCATTCAAAACAATGTTGTTTGATGCCGAATGGTTTGATCTTGTGTGTACTGGTGCTCATGCCACGATACGCAAAGATCTAAGTGGCCTATATTCACTAGATTCAACTCGTCGGTATCGTGGTCAAGACACACTCGTGAGGGTTGAGCAATGTGAACAAGTATGTTTACTTGGATGCAATAAAATTTATATATGTCATTAACAAAGGAACTAATGTAATAGAGGTTTTGTAGGTCACCTTCGTTCCAGATCCTTTGCAAGATCAGTGGTGGTTCGTAGTTCCATGTAAGGCTCGCTCCCCTAGATATTTGAAGGTGAAGAAGAGATGGCGGTCGAATAGGGAGGTTGGGGGTTGGGGCGTACTATTGTCATGATAGAAGACTACCATCGATTGAACCTTCATTACTTTATTATGATTATTATATTTTCTTCCCACATATGAATAAGAAAATACTTTGGCATGCTTAATTTGTGTATACTACAAACCATATTAGGCAACATTAGTATTGCAACTTCGAAGTTATCATAGACATTTATGCCAAGTTAATTGGCATCCTAGTATAGACCTATGGCTTGCAAGCGTCGATCGAGCTTCTACATACATATTGAGTACACGCTTTATGTTTAATTAATCATAAAATGTGAAGATTCCCTTCAAAATGCAAGATTCATATACAAAAATCATATATGTATTCCCTTCAAAATACAAAATTCATATAAAAACCCATACACAATTCAAATACACAAAACAAAGTGGTTGCCGGTGCACATCTAGTAGTATATATCAAGATCCAGTGATCCACTCAAGCAGCTCGAAGGTGCTCGACGGTGATTTCCTCCACCCCGCCGTAACAAGCCTCCCGGCATGCATGGAATCCAAGCCCTCCTGCGTGGTGTCCGCATTTTCCCAAGGAATTCATGTAATGAGCACTTCCCCGCATGCCCCGTTGGTCCGGTGCAACTTTTGAAAGTAGGGCTTCAAAGAATGTTTCCCTTCCCAAAGGCCCCTATCCTCTAGCATGCGGGCCAAGCACAACGAAGCTCACCATGCATTTCTTCGTGCACTCGAGCCCCTCAGATTGAGGGAAGGTTCCGCCTCCCAAGAATGCGAAGCGAGGTCTTTCTTGCCCCCATCACGCAGCCTTTGTCATGGCTTGCTTGAACTCCCTTTTCTTGGTTAGGTTAGCTCTCCTCTAGCCACTCGACCGAGGCAGCCAACAGTGCTCCAAAGAAATGCCTGATCGCCTGGTGTGCGCATCAAGCGGCATGCATCGAGAGAAGCGCCATGGCGGATGTAGGTGAGGAGTCCGGAAAGGAGGAGGAGGAGGAAGCCGAGGGCGCGCAGGAGCAGAGGGACGGAGGGCGGAGAGAAGCCGAGGACTAATAGGGCAATATATATGGCATCTCAAAGATACCTAAAACAAAACAAATTTCGTTATAGCCGTGAACGTCGTTATAGACGCGCCGTTAAACGACCTTTAAAACGCCGTTAAACGACGTCTATACGCCTTAAAAAACGACGTCTTCGTTCTTTAAAGTCATCGGTAGACTTTCATTTTTCCCATTTCTTTTATGATTTGAGTATTGCGAACGATCCTCGGATCCTAGTTTTCATTGCGCTTATTGTGAGTTTTTTCTTTATTGCTTTTGGGATACATGGCCATGGAAGGTATGCTTCGACGCTTGAACCAGATTCAGGAGGAGATGAGGATTCAAGAGCAGAGAGATATGGAACCTGTCTTCACAAGTAAGGCTACACTCTGTAGTTTATACACTTTATTGTATTTTATCTATTTTCTAATCTATAGCTTGGTGTAGGAGCCGTCGAGGGCATGAGAAGGAAGGGAATCCTCCGTGAACCCCTCCTCCACTTTCGAAGATGAGGACTATGAAACAACGATCCATCGGATGAAAGTGTTAAAGAAGTATGTGATTGGTGAGAAGGCATCACCAAATTGCTAGGAACCAAAGGAGTCGCCTAGCATGATGAGGGTGCTTCTTGAAAAGATGGTCGGGGTTTGGAAGCACCACAGAAAAACAAAGATTAACATGATACTAGCGTCGACATATGCATGGTGGCCTTGACATACTTGACATGGAGCTATGGTTCAAAGGGGATGGACAAGTGGAGGACTTCACGATAGAAACTATAAGCCAAGCTCAGGAGGAGTATGCTGAATTGTTCAAGTGATCTTTTGTTCAATAAACCTATGTTTTGTACATTGTTATATTTTCTCTTGGGTACAATCTAGCATTGATACATATGCATGAACATGATCTGAAGGATTCTTGAAGATATTTTGCATTCTTCTGTTGGATATCGCCTTCTTCAGTTCGATTTGCCATTTCGGAGCCTGAGGTTTCTGCGACATTTCGACTTGGACTGGTAGAACCAAACTTCCCCATTATTTGTGGTTTGGACTCTCCACGTAGCTCTTACAAATGGGACACTTCCATGTTCTAAATCTTTCAAATGCACATTCTTAGAAGTTTGTGATGGGCCGATCGGCTTGGATTTTTCTCCAACCTTGATGATAGAAGCACCACTAAATTTATGTTTCTTTGTGGCTTGAAGTCAACCATCTCTTCAAATCTTCCAAATCAGCTCGGTTGCCTCATAGCAGGCTGCCCCGACGATTCTAATGCTAACCCTTTGACCTAGACCTTCTCCAAAAATTCCGAAAATTGGGCCGTAGTGTCTTTGGAGATGAATTAGGGATCCAGTGGCAAAAATCAGAATTTATTTTCGTGCAATGCATTAATTATGAATTTAATCGTGTGTTGCCACTGCAAAAGCGCCCCCCGACTTCTAATTGCCACATCGGGAGGAGGACAGGTCCAAACTCCGTTCCGTCAGTTCCCCTTGCTATGCGTTCTCGGCCGCAGCCTTCCCACGTTCCAACAATGCAGACTAGGACTCGGCCCCAAAACGTAAACCCTTCTAGAGCCCGGCAACTCCACGGGGTTTCGTTTGAGGCCCTCTCCTTGTCAGTTCGGCGGGACCTAGCGGCGTGTCTTGAAGTGGAGTTGGGGTGTTGACGCCTTGGCCCCTAAAATCCCTCCGAGGCTGCTTTCCCAAATTTCCTCTCCCTAAGGCCACGGGAAGAACGGGCAACCTCCTCTCCGAACCCACGATTTGGCTCTGCCAATGGACTCGAACGTTGACATTGCTCGAAACCAAGTTCTGGCCAAAGACCGAGGCCCCCAAAACGCCCTTCTAGAGCTTGGCAACCCACGGTTTACGCTTTGAGGCCCTCCTTGTCGTTTGGCCTGACTTTGCTGTCTTGAAGTGGAGTTGGGGTGTTGGACGCGAGCCTGACACACTAAAATCCCTCCCTAAGCCGGGTTTACGTTTCTCCCAAGGCCCCGGGAAGGACGGGCAACCTCCCCTCACCGGAATCGCGATTTGGCTCTGCCAATGGACTCGAATGCCGACATTGCCCCGGGATCAGTTCCGTGGCGGAAGACCGGACTCGCCCCCAAAACGTAAACCCTTCTGAGCCCGGCAACCCACAGGAGGCCTCTCCTTGTCGAGATTCGCCATTTGCTTAATGTCTTGAAGTGGAGTTGGGGTGTTGTTGGCCCGGATCGCGGACACTAAAATCCCTCGGCTTGCCCCGAATTTCCTCTCCCAAGGCCACAGGGAAGGGCGGGCAACCTCCCTCACCGAACCGCGATTTGGCTCTGCCAATGGACTCGAGAATGCCGGCATTGCCCCGGGGATCAACCCGAGTGGGCGAAGACCGGGACTTCGGCCCCAAAACGTAAACCCTTCTAGGAGCCTGGCAACCCACGGGGTTTCGTTTGGGAGGCCCTCTCCTTGTCGGTCGCCGGGACCTTGCGCCATGTCTTGAAGTGGAGTTAGGGTGTTGACGCCCGATCAGCGGACACTAAAATCCCTCGGAGGTGCTTGCCCCAAATTTCCCTCCCAAAGGCCGGACGAAGGGCTTGCCCCTCCCAATCTCAGAATTGCGACCAAGTGGCTACCCAAACTCCAAGCCAATGGACTCCATCACCCGACATTGCCCTCGGGATCAACCGGGAGAAGACCACCCACTGGAAGCCCCCAAAACGTCCCTTCCAGGGCACACAAGTTCCGGGGTCAAATTTTTGGCCTTCGGATTTGAGGATCCGGTCCGGCCGGGAGGGTGGAGTGTCTTGAAGCCCGAGTCTCTAAAACTTTGGATCGCGGTCCGGACCCCCCTAAATCCCTCAGGATCAAAATTTCCTCGGGCTGCCCGAAGCCGTTCTATTTGGCCAGGGTCTATTTGCCATTCGAGCATCCCGGTCGTGAATTAGGGACAAAAACAAAACATTTTAGGTACGCATTAATTCTACAAGGTCGACATCTGCGCAGACGCCTGCTTTGACAAGTTCTCCTTACCGAGTGGCGTCCGAATCTTTTGACCTTCGGGGCCCAAAGGGGCCCCTTCGAGGATCCAGCCCACGAGGTTTGACGTTTAGGGGGCGGGACCTTCCCCGGAGGGTGGTCGTTGGCGGCCTTAGCCCCTCCGGGGCCCCCAAATTTCCTCTCCCAAGGGTCGCCTCGAACTTTTTTTTTTGGATCCCGCGTCGGTCTCTGCCCCTCTTGTGAGGATCCCCGAACTCAAGGTCCCTCACTTCCATCCTCGGCCTGGATGTTGGGGAAGGGTGTCGTGGAGGCGTGAAATTGCTGCCCCGACCGCTCTAATGCTAACCCTTTGACCTAGACCTTCTCCTAAAAACCCGGGGCGCCCTGGGTCGTGAGGATCCGGGAATCTTTTGGACCTGAATTAGGAAGATTGCCGGAGGATCGGTTGGGATAGGGCTGCCGCACCGAATTATTTTTTAGCCTTAAAATTCGATGGCGTGTCTTTAATTTTTTGGATTTGCCATCATTTTAGGTGCAATGCATTAATTGAATTCTGAATGTCTTGCTTCTACCACATCTACGAGGGAGGGGAAAGGCCCAAACTCCGCCCATCGAGTTCCCTTGCTCCGTATTCTGGCACGCGCTTCGCCGAGTCCCAAGTGCAATGCATCGGAGACTCGCCCCAAAACGCAAACCCTTCTAGAGCGGCAACCCGGGGTTTCGTTTGGAGGCCTCTCCCCTGTCGGTTCGGACCTTGACGCCGTGTCTTGAAGTGGAGTTGGGGTGTTGGCCCGTGAGCCGACCCTAAAATCCCTCGAGGTCTTGCCCTAAATTTCCTCTCCCAAGGCCACGGGGGCCGGGGCGGCGACCTCAAGCTCTCCCGGGAATCGCCCGATCTGACTCTGCCAATGGACCGACGAACGCGACGACATTTATACCTGGACTGTTTTGGGCCTTCCAACGAACTCAAGGGCCAAAGTAGCTCCGCTTCCATCACACTCGGGATCCAGGATATTGCGTCGGATAGTCGGGAAGTGGAGTGGCCCGGCCCGGGAACTTGCTCCCTAGGGTAATTTCGCCATTCCCAGGGACGATTTGGCGGCTATTTGATAGGAGCCCGAACGACAAAAGCAAAGGCGGTTTCTACAAGGCCGACATCGGGCTGCAAAGTTCTCCCGGACGGGAATCTTTTGGACCTTCGAAGGGGCCCCCGTCCGGAGGATCCAATCTCGGATAAGGGGGGATCCCCCGAGGGTGGTCATTAGGTCCCCGGAAGGGTCGCCTCGAACTTCTTTTTGAATCGGGCCTCGGGGTGGGACTCTCCCCTCTTGTGGGATCCACCGCAAGGTCTGCCTCGTTTGACGGCTGCCCTACGGTTATCGGGACCGCGTTCTAATGCTAACCCTTTGACCTAGACCTTCTCCTCGAAAATTCGAAAATTGGGTAAAGGTGGCTGGAGATGAATTAGGGATCGGCAAAGCGAATTTATTTATTTTAGATGCTGATGCATTAATTGAATTCACGAATGTCTTGCCCTTTGCAAAGCCCCAGAGCTTCTACTTGCCACATCGCGGGAGGAAAGATAAACTCGCTCGTCGGTTCCCCTTACTCGTATTCTCGGCTCTTTGCTTCTCCGGCCAGGTCCCCGTTACTGTGAGACTGGGACTCGGCCCCACGTAAACCCTTCTAGAGCTGGCAGCCACAGGGTTTTACGTTTGAGGCCCTCTCCTTGTCAGTTAGTAGGGACCTTGCGCCGTATCTTAGTGGAATTGGGGTGTTGGCCGCGCCCGGGCGCGGACCCTAAATCCCTCGGGAGCTGCGCCCCATTCCTCTCCCAAGGCCACAGGGACGGACAGGCGACCTCGCTCTCAGGAATCGCGATCGACTACGCCAATGGACTTCGAGCGTCGACATTGCCACTGAGGACTAAGTTAAAGTGGCGGAAGACCACCGAACTCAAAGGGCCAAAGTAGCTCACTTCCATCACACTCGTGGTCAATTGGCCTAGGATATTGCATCGCGGGGATCTTGTCGTGGGCGTGAGTGTTTTCCTTCTTTAACAAAACCGGCCAGGCGTAAACTTGCTCCTAGGAATTTCGCCATTCGGACCGATTTGGCGGGGTCTATTACCGATAGAACATCCCGGTGCACGACGACAAAAGCAGTCTTGCGGTTTCTACAAGAAATGAACATCGGGGCCAGCAGTTGACAAGTTCTCCGGACCCGATCTGGAATCTTTTGGACCTTCGAAGGGGCCACGAGCCGGAGGAGATCAGCGGTCGGATGGGGGCAGGGCTCTCCTGAGATTGGTCATTAGGCGTCGCGACCCAGGGCGCTGCCAGGAAGGGAGCTGCCTCAGGAACTTTGGATCCCGAGGCAACGCTGACATTGCTCGGGAAACAAGTTCCGGTAATAAAGATCTGATTCCGCCCCCGCACCAAACCCTTCTAGGAGTCGGCAACCTGTGGTTTACGCTTCGTGGGAGGCCTTCCTCCTTTGTCAGATTTGGCCGTGACTTTACCATGCCTGGAAGTGGAGTTAGTGTTGACGCCAGAGCGCTGACCTCTAAAAATCCTCCTGAGGTCGCTTCCCCAAATTTCCTCCCCCAAGGCCCCGGGAAGAACGGGGCAACCTCCCTCCGAACCACGATTTATGCCCGCCAATGGACTGAACGTCGACATTGCCCCTCGAAACCAAGTTCCGGGGCTGTAAGATCAACTCCAAGAAGCCAAACGCTCACCCTTCCATCACACTTGGCAATTGGCCTAGGATGGCATTGATACCGGCTGCAGGGCTCAAGGTTTCTTGTCGAACTTGGTCCCTACTTTAATTTCGCCATGTCTTGAAGTGGAGTTGGGGTCTTGACCATTCTGCCCTCTTGGGTGTCTGGACACTAAAATCCTCTCCTAAGTCCGCTGTCTTGCCCCCGGAATCTTTCCTCTCCCAAGGCCCCTGGGAAGGGGATCCGCAACCTCCCCTCACCGGAATCAGTGATTGGCTCGCCAATGGACTCAGGGAATGCCGACATTGCCCCCTTTTTGGATCAAGTTCCGCGGCCGAAGACCGTGACTCGCCCCCAAAACGTAAAACCCTTCTAGAGCCCGCAACCCACGTGGTTTACGTTTGGAGAGGCCCTCCTGTCGGTCGGTAGGGACTTTCGCCATGTCTTGAAGTGGAGTTAGGGTGTTGACGCTTGGTCATCGGACACTAAAATCCCTCCCAAGCCGCTTGCCCATTCCTCTCCCCAAGGCCCGGGAAGGGCCGGGCCAACCTCCCTCACCGAACCGCGATTTGGCTCGCCAATGGACTTCAAATGTCGACATTGCCCCGGGGATCAACTTAAAATTGGCGGGCCGGGACAGGGGCCCCAAAACGTAAACCCTTCTGGGAGCACGGCAACCCACCGGGGTTTACGGAGGCCCTCTCTTGTCGGCGGGGACCTTCTTGTAGATGTCTTGAAGTGGAGTTGGGGTGTTGACGGGGAGCGCGGACCTAAAATCCCTCCTGAGGCTGCTTACCCAAATTTCCCTCTCCCCAAGGCCACAGCGGGGCCGGGTTGAGGCGACCTCGCTCCTCGAATCGCCCGATCCGACTGCCAATGGACTCGAGGCGTCGACATTGCCACCGGGGACCAAGTTAAGGTGGCAGAAGACCACCCAAACTCCAAGAAGCGCCAAAGTAGCTCACTTCCATCACACTTTCGTAGTCAATTGGCCTAGGATGTGCATGCGATACTTTGTCGTGGAGGGCGTGAGTGTTTCCTTCTTTCGCGAAAACCGACCCGTGTAACTTGCTCCCTAGGGTAATTTCGCCATTCCTGACGATTTGGGGGTCTATTTGCCATTCCGAGCATCCCCGTGCCCGAACGACAAAACAGTCACGGTTTCTACAAGGCCGACATCGACGCCCACGCTTTGACAAGTTCTCCCGACCGATCCGAATCTTTTTGACCTTCCCCCAAGAGGGGCCCCCTGAATCGGAGGATCCAACGGGCCGGATAGGGAACCGGCTCAGGAGGGTGGTCATTAGCGCAGCGGCCCGAGCGCGCTGGAAGGGTCAGCCTCGGAACTTTTGGATCCCGGCCTCACGGGTCCTGGACTCTCCCCTCTTGTGAGGGATCCCCTAAGGTCCCGGCCTCGTTTGACTTGGGAAGGGTGCCAGCCGGTTGCCCTCGCAGCGGGCTGCCCGACCGTTCTAATGCTAACCCTTTGACCTAGACCTTCTCCGAAAATTCAAAAATTGGGCCGTGTGCCGGAGATGAATTAGGGATCCTTACCGGCAAAAACCGAATTTATTTTCGTGCAATGCATTAATTGCGAATTTACGAATGTCTTGCCATCAAGAAAAGCGCCCCGACTTCTACTTGCCACATCGGGAGGAGGAAAGGCCCAAACTCCGCCCGCCGGGCCTCCCCTTGCTCCGTATTCTACTGCCGCCGCTTCGGCCAGTCCCCAAGTGCAACAGACCAGACTCGCCCCAAAACGTAAACCCTTCTAGAGCCCGGCAACCCACGTGGTTTACGCTTGAGGCCCTCTCCTTGTCGATTCGGCGGGACCTTTGCGCTTCTTGGTCTTGAAGTGGAGTTGACGCCAGAGCGCTGACCCTAAAATCCTCTCCTGAGGTCGCTGCTTGCCCCAAATTTCCTCTCCCCCAAGGCCCCCGGGACGGGGACGGGCGACCTCCGCCCTCCCAATCGCTGATCCGACCGCCAATGGACTCGAACGCCGACATTGCCCCCGGGACTAAGTTCCGCGGGCCGGCGGACCACCAACCCGAAGCCCAAAGTAGCTCACTTCCATCACACTCGTAGTAATTGGCCTAGGATGTGCATGCGGGATCTTTGTCGGGAGGGCGGAGTGTTTCCTTCTTTCAAAAAACCGACCGTGTAACTTGCTCCCTAGGTAATTTCGCCATTCCTAGACGATTTGGCAGTCTATTTGCCATTCCGAGCATCCTGTGCCCTAACGACAAAAAGCAGTCTTGCGGTTTCTACAAGGCCGACATCGACGCCTCACGTTTGACAAGTTCTCCCTGACCGATCGAATCTTTGGACCTTCCCAAGAGGGGCCCCTCGAAGCGGAGGATCCAACCCGGATAGGGGAACCGCTCCGGAGGGTGGTCATTAGCGCAGCCCCGGGGAGCGCCGCCAGAAGGGTCGCCTCGGAACTTTTTTGGATCCCGCCCCTGGGTCCTGACTCTCCCCTCTTGTGAGGGATCCCCGCAAGGTCCCGGCCTCGCTTGACTTTGGGGAAGGGTGCCACGGGGGTTGCTCCAGCAACCGCTGCCCCGGACCGCTCTAATGCTAACCCTTTGACCTAGACCTTCTCCCAAAATTCAAAATTGGGCCGTGTCTGCCGGAGATGAATTAGGGATCCGGGTAAAAACCGAATTTATTTTCGCGGTGCAATGCATTAATTGCTAATTTACGAAATGTCTTGCCATCGCAAAGCCCGACTTCTACTTGCTACATCGGGAGGAGGAAGGCCCAAACTCCGCCCGCCGCCCCTTGTTCCGTATTCTCAGCTACTTTGCTTCGGCCAGTCCCAAGTGCAACAGACCAGACTCGGCCCCCAAACGTAAACCCTTCTAGAGCCCGCAACCCACGGGGTTTACGTTTAGAGGCCCTCTCCTTGTCGATTCGGGACCTTGCGCCCGTCTTGAAGTGGAGTTAGTGTTGACGCCGTGAGCGCCGACCCTAAAATCCTCCTGAGGTCGCTTGCCCTAAAATTTCCTCTCCCCAAGGCCCCGGGACGGACGGGCGACCTCGCCCTCCCAATCAAGGACTGCGCCAATGGACTCGAACGCCGACATTGCCCCGGGGACTAAGTTCCGTGGGCCGTAAGACCACCCGAACTCCAAGAAGGGCCAAAGTAGCTCACTTCCATCACACCGTAGTCAATTGGCCTAGGATGTGCATGCTGATACCGCCGTGGAGGGCGGAGTGTTTCTTTCAAGCAAAAACCGACCGTGTAACTTGCTCCCCTAGGGTAATTTCGCCATTCCTGACGATTTGGCGGGTCTATTTGCCATTCCTGAGCATCCTGCGTCTCTAACGACAAAACAAAGGGTTTCTACAAGGCCGACATCGGGGCGCCGGCTTTGACAAGTTCTCCCGGACGATCTGGAATCTTTTGACCTTCCCCAAGAGGGGCCCCCAACGGAGGGATCCAACGGCCGGATAGGGAACCGCTCCGGGAGGGTGGTCGATAGCGCAGCCCCGGGAGCGCCGCGGAAGGGTCAGCCGGGAACTTTTTGATCCCGCCTCCGGGTCCCACTCTCCCCCCTCTTGTGAGGGATCCCTCGCAAGGTCCCGGGCCTCGTTTGACTTGGGGAAGGGTGCTGCTGCTTTCTCGCCCGGGCCGCCCCTGACCGCTCTAATGCTAACCCTTTGACCTAGACCTTCTCCGAAAATTCAAAATTGGGCCGTGCTGAGATGAATTAGGGATCCCGTACCGGCAAAACCGAATTTATTTTCGCGCAATGCATTAATTCTGCACTTAATGAAATGTCTTGCCATCGCAAAAGCCCCCACTTCTACTTGCCACATCGGAGGAGGAAAGGCCCAAACTCCGCCTCCGCCGGTTCCCCTTGCTCCGTATTCTCCCGCCGCTTTCGGCCAGTCCCAGTGCAACAGGGCCAGACTCGGCCCCCAAACGTAAACCCTTCTAGAGCCCGGCGGCAACCCCACGTGGTTTACGTTTCCGGAGGCCCTCTCCTTGTCGATTCGGGCCGGACCTTGCGCCGTGTCTTGAAGTGGAGTTGGGGTGTTGACGCCAGAGCTGGACCCTAAAATCCCTCCGAGGTGCTTGCCCCAAATTTCCTCTCCCCAAGGCCCCTCGGGACTGACGGGCGACTTCCGGCCTCCCGAATCGCGATCCGACTCTGCCAATGGACTCAAGAACGCCGACATTGCCCTGGGACCAAGTTCCGCGGGCCGAAGACCACCCGAACTCCAAGAAGCGCCAAAGTAGCTCACTTCCATCACACCGTAGTCAATTGGCCTAGGATGTGCATGCGATATCTTGTCGTGGAGGGCGTGGAGTGTTTCCTTCTTTTACAAAACCCGACCGTGTAACTTGCTCCCCTAGGGTAATTTAGCCATTCCTGACGATTTGGCGTGGTCTATTTGCCATTCGGAGCATCCCTGCGTCCTAACGACAAAACAAAGGCGGTTTCTACAAGGCCGACATCGACGGGCCAGCGGGTTTGACAAGTTCTCCGACCGACCTGGAATCTTTTGGACCTTCCCAAGAGGGGCCCCCGAATCGGAGGATCCAACGGCCGGATAGGGGAACCGCCCGGGAGGGTGGTCATTAGCGCAGCCCCCGGGAGCCGCCAGAAGGGCTGCCTCGAACTTTTTTTGGATCCCGCCCCGGGTCCTGGACTCTCCCTCTTGTGAGGATCCCCGCAAGGTCCCCGCCTCGCTTGACTTGGGAAGGGTGCCAGCTTCCCCGCAACGGGCTGCCCCGACCGCTCTAATGCTAACCCTTTGACCTAGACCTTCTCCAAAATTCGAAAATTGGGCCGTGTGCCGGAGATGAATTAGGGATCCCACCGGCAAAACCGAATTTATTTTTCGCAATGCATTAATTAAGAATTTACGAATGTCTTGCCATCGCAAAAGCGCCCACTTCTACTTGCCACATCGGAGGAGGAAAGGCCCAAACTCCGCTCCGCCGGTTCCCCTTGTTCCGTATTCTCGGCTCTTTGCTTCTCGGCCAGTCCCAGTGCAATGACCAGGACTCGGCCCCCAAAACGTAAACCCTTCTAGAGCTCGGCAACCCACGGGGTTTACGTTTGAGGCCCTCTCTTGTCGAGATCAGCCGGGACCTTTGCCGTGTCTTGAAGTGGAGTTAAAAGTTGACGCCAGAGCTGACCCTAAAATCCCCTCCCGAGGTCGCTTGCCCCAAATTTCCTCTCCCAAGGCCCCGGGACGGACGGGCGACCTCAGCCCTCAGAATCGCTGACCGACTCTGCCAATGGACTGTGAACGCCGACATTGCCCCTGGGACCAAGTTCCGTGGGCCAAAGACCACCCGAACTCCAAGAAGCCAAAGTAGCTCACTTCCATCACACTCGTAGTCAATTGGCCTAGGATGTGCATGCGGGATACCGCCGTGGAGGGCGTGGAGTGTTTCCTTCTTTCGCAAAACCGACCGTGCTAACTTGCTCCCTAGGGTAATTTAAGCCATTCCCGACGATTTGGCGAGGGTCTATTTGCCATTCCTGAGCATCCCTGCGTGCCGAACGACAAAACAAAGGCGTTTCTACAAGGTCGACATCGACGCTTCAAGTTTGACAAGTTCTCCTGGACCGATCGAAATCTTTTGGACCTTCCCCAAGAGGGGCCCCCGAACGGAGGATCCAAATCGGCCGGATAGGGGAACCGGCCCGGAGGGTGGTCATTAGCGCGCCCCCGGGGAGCCGAGCCAGAAGGGTCTGCCTCGAACTTTTTTGATCCCGCCCCTGGGTCCTGACTCTCCCCTCTTGTGAGGGATCCCCAAGGTCCCCGGCCTCGCTTGACTTGGGGGGAGGGTGCCAGCTCTGTTGCCTCAATCCGGCCTGCCCCGACCGCTTCTAATGCTAACCCTTTGACCTAGACCTCTCCTAAAATTCAAAATTGGGCCGTGTCCGAGATGAATTAGGATCCCACCGCAAAACCCGAATTTATTTTCGCAATGCATTAATTGCGAATTTACTTAATGTCTTGCCATCGCAAAGCGCCCGACTTCTACTTGCCACATCGGGAGGAGGAAAGGCCCAAACTCCGGCCCGCCGGGCCCCTTGTCTCAGTATTCTCTATTGGCCGCTTCTAACACCAGTCCCAAGTGCAAACCCACAGGACTCGGCCCCCAAACGAAACCCTTCTAGAGCCCGGCAACAAATTAATTGCCGTGGCGGTCTACATTCATATGGACTCATTATGGAGGTACGAAAAATTGAATATCTCGAACTCGAAATTCAAGGTGAGACGCCGTTGAACCCTCGTCGTAATCCAAAACCCTTAGCAGTAATCTATGAAGAGGCTGCAACCATATATGAAGTTGTATGTGATCATGCACGAGAGAATATGGCAAATCAAAGAAGCTCTTCTTGCAGCTTTGCATGGACTGTAGCTGGGCATGCCTTGTGTAGATTGTATGCGTAAGAGCAACCTCGGGTGAGCCATATGTTTGCAATCAAGCTACAAATATGATCAAGTGATTGGCAAGCTTGATTTAGTATGAAAGTATGCAAGTGAAGCTCAATGGTGCACAAGTCCGGTTTTATTAAAGTGGATAGATAAACAAGGATGGAGAGAAATCTAAGTGGATAGAAGAAGGATAGATAAAATACATAAGTAATCATTGCCAACTAGTGCTCCATTATTATCTGCTCCAGATGTGTTAGTTTCATTGGAAGCAATACCCCAAGAATCATTGGCATCCGAAAGGTTTCCTCCCCATCCATCATCATTTCCATTTGATGCAATTCCCCAACTATCATTCTCACCGATTCCTTGTTATCTCATCATTGTTACCAATAGCATCATGTTGATTTCCTCCCCATCGATATTCACAGAGTTTCAATGATGTTCAATGCTTTAAAATCTCAAATAAAAGGGCCACCAGAGTTTATTCTATGCATTCTACCTCTCGAAAGACCGATCTCTATGCCGGTAATGGTTTGATTCCTTTTATATGTAGTTTACGGAAAGATGCAATGCATACTTATGCAGAGAGATGTTTTGCGGTGGCCGCTTAACAAACCAAGCTTCGTCGACGCTGGAGTTGTTAATCGCTGTATAGTTCCTCCCCGTAATATAAATGATCAAGATTTGACGAATGTGGCTTTGAAAATTAATGCCAAGGTAACTCACTTGGTACCCCATAATGGCTCCCTGCTCATTGAATCAAGACTTACTTTCAAACCGTAGTGTGGAGGATATAATACGATGTTATCGATGGAATTTCGCGGGTCTTCCAAAGGTCTCCGTGGAGCCAACTATAATCTTTGGAATGGATGTGTCACATGGAGCCCCATTCTCGCCAAATTCACCATCAATTGCAATTGTAAGGATTGAACTGTGTGTGCACTTGACATTTCAAATTTCAATTCATTCATTACATTCCTATTTTAACTTGCGTGCAAGGCTCTACAGATTGGCCAACGATATCCCAGCTTTGTCGCATAAGCCCTCAAAACACAATCACGAAAAATGTGAAACTATGAATGCGCTTGTAATGAAGAACCTTCTCCGGGGCATGATTAAGTAAGTAACATAAATAACTTTTTCAACTGATATTGAAAGGATAATTAACTTTTTGCTTGTGGCGTGGAATTGTTGAAAGGGTTTGCGTGCTCAGTAAGTATCGGAACAAAACAAATTTGCTCCACGCCTTTGTTGTATTCGTGTTCCTACCCCTTTATGGCTATGTATAGTTCTCTCCCAAATTTCGTGTTCAATTTTAATAAATTTTATTGTATTGTGGACTTCGTGGATGGTGTCAAATAATCCCAAATTGCAAGTGTTCTTAATGTAGGGTTGGCAAAGAATAATGAAAGGTGTGCGATGTTGGTTTAAGAAATCGATTTTGAAATGTTTAATAAATTGATTTTTTGCAGGAGATGTTTAAAGGGCACGCCGCTTAACACAAAGACGCCGTTATAGACGCGTTGTTTAACGACTATGACGGGGCGCCGTTAACGACCTCACGACGCCGCTCAACGACGCCCGTAACTTTTTATCGAAAAACGAGCGGCTTTTCCGCCAGTTTTTTTTGGTTCTAAGCGGGCCGAGGAGTGTTTTTCGTTGGCGATTTTGGCGCGGATCATCCTTATGGTCCTTTTCAAGCTTCAAGCAAGCATCCAAAGGTATTTCAATGGATCAATCAACTCTATTTTTGAATTAGGCTTGTTGTTTGATAGATTTAGGGCTTCTTGTTTTTTCTTGTTTGTTTTCAATCCATCCCATTTCTATCCTCCTCTTCTTTCCATCCTTGTTTTTCTTCAATCCATTTCGCCTCTTATTAGTATGAATCGAATCCTCCTCCTTCTTCTTCCAATGATCTTCCAATCATTGGTTTCTTCCTTCTAATCTTCCGTTCTTCCAATCTTCTATTCATTTTCTTCTTCTTCTTCTTCACCACTTTCTCATTCTATTCAATCTTTCTTTCCTATCTCCCTTTCTTCTTCTTCTTCTTCTTATTCTTCTTCTTCTTCTTCTTCTTCTTCTTCTTCTTCTTCTTCTATTTTTTTTCCATGGAAGAAGGACGTCGTTGAAAGACGAGGCCCATTCTTCCTCTATTTTTTATTACAAGAAGGGGACGCCGAAAAAAGACGAGGCCCCTTCTTTTATGTTCTTCCTTTTTTTTTTTTCATTTTTACATGTTAATATATATTTCTTTTTAATTAACAATGTAAATAGTTTTAATGTCAATGATCTTTTCAACGTGAATCGTCTTTTTTTGTTTTTTTTTTTTTTTATTTATTTCTTTATTTATGTAAGTTTTCTAATTATTGAATGCCTTTATTTTTTTGCATGTACACTAATAACAAAATGCGTCGCTCTTGGAAATCGATTTTCGCAGCTCGAAGACATTCTAGGTAAGAATTTGAGTTTGAGTAGGAGAATAAAATTTTAATGTTTTATTTAGGTTAAAAAAAAACTTGGGAGACTTGGACAAGGGGCATGGTCTGGCTCCGCCTTGAGTGGAGAAGACTACTTGTTCCGGTCCAAGCTCACCGTTTACTCTTGTAATTTTATTGATTAATGTATTTAGTTTAGAAAAAATTGGGGAGACTTGGACAAGGGCATGGTCGGCTCCGCCTTGAGTGGAGAAGACTAGGTGTTCCGGGTCCAAGCTCACCGTTTACTCTTGTAATTTTATTGATTAATGTATTTAGTTTAGAAAAATTTGGGGAGACTTGGACAAGGGCATGGTCGGCTCTGCCTTGAGTGGAGAAGACTAGGTGTTCCGGGTCCAAGCTCACCGCCTACTCTTGTTTATTTTTTTATTAATATATCAATAAATAGAAATCTTTACGGGATTGGACAAGGGCAGGGTTTTTGAAAAAAATTGCATTATTGATTTTCGGGTTTCTAGTTAAGAATGTTGTTTTTTAAAGATGTTAGGGATGTCAAAGAAACACTGATGTGGAGTGGTTAAGAGCAAGAAAAAATTTAAATAGTTGGTTTTAAAAAAAAAAATTAAAAGGGAAACTAACTCTTAAGAAAGTAGGTAAAGATTCATAATGAAGGTTTGAAAAAAGTCACAAAGCAAGATTAATGAATCTAAATTGGTTTGTAGGTATGGCCCCGACTGTGAAGACACTAATGATTAGTGAGATTAGACGCATGGTCATAAATGAGATATGTGCTAACGAAAGTCCCGACCGGGAGATGCAAACGGTCAACGGTGTCGACCATTTTGTCGACAGTGAAAAGGAAGTGCCAATTTGAGTTAGCACAAAAATGGCGGTGTCAAGAAGAAATGTTGACTTCTCTCCTTGACACACATGTAAAGCCAATGATTGGAAACCCCATGGATGAATCCGAAGACATGTTTGAAGCATTCAAAGTCAAAGCTTAAAAGTCCCAATGCCGAGGCTCGTGGTCAAGGAATGGGTAGCTTCATGGAATTCCTCAAAGAAGCGGCGTTTGATCACAAGAACATCATTGCGGATCTCAATGCACGCCGGTTGAGGTAATTAAAAATGCTTTGCATCGTGGGGAAGCTCTAGTGGAGCAGGGGCCTAGCAAGCCCCACTTTTCTTTGGAGAATCACATGAACACATCAATCTTCGTTGATCCCATGCCCGTAGAGGCCGTGGATGTGATACGCCTTATTGAGGAGAAACCAACACATCGCATGCGATCAAATCAAAATCAACGGAACACAACACTTCCAAGATGATGAGCTATACAAAGGGATGGGTTTTCAAGGGCAAAGATAGGGCGTAGACGTATGAGATGGCTCAAAGATACATACGCTTCAAGAGCCCGCATCCCGCTTTGGCTACATCCATTGGACTTGCATATGAAGTTGCTAGCTCTAGTGGGGATACCATAGGGCCAATGGTGATTCTACCTTTCATGAATGGAGAGACACTTGCACACTTGTTTGACTATTTACCTAATAACTTGTCACGCTTTAGAAGATGGTCAAATGCAATTGCTAGAGCCAAGAAGAACCGACAAACACATAGGCTGAACTTAGGAGCAAAATGCGAGTTGTATATCAAGATGTTCCGAGATAGCTCTTGCCCTAGCGTAAGGTGTCGTTGAGATCCACAAAGGCCACTTCACTCACACAAAGCTTAATTGCAAGAGAGTCAAATTACATTTTGATGATGAGTACCAAAATGTGGGGTGGCCATTGGTGATTGGGACAATGCAATTCATTTTTACGCCAAAGAGCCGTCGTCCCTTGTTGAAGTGTTTCCAGATTTTACTTTGGGATGGACAAGCAAAATATCCATGGTTAGAGGAAACCGTGTTTGAGAAATCAAAGGATGATGATCGTGTGTATGGGGACACGAAATTCATGATGTCTATGCATTGGGATATATTTATGAGATGCTTCGGATTTCGTGCAAGCTATGCGACGAATGGAGTGGTTTAATAATAACAACAATGCCCAATGGATTAATCCAACCCATATGTACCAACGACGCCTTGACAAGTTGGAGGAGCAAAAACAAGAATGATGTGCCTACGTGAAGACGTATTCTCATCACGACACCCAAAAGCTTCCGGGTTGTTGAAGCCTTACAAAGTGTTGGAATATCTTCTACCATGGTTGTGAGACAAAGACGACACATGAAGTGCATGGATGCCTTGGAGATGTCAAAATTGTTGTTGTCACAACTCAAATAATGAATACAATATTGTATATCTTGCCATGTTTAAGAGTATTAAATTTTTTAATTGTCTAATAACCAAATATATAAAGACACTTTTAATTATTCAAATCCCAATGTTTTGTAATGAACTTCCCATGTTGCTAACATTTGTTGCTTTCCTACTATGTTATTCATCGCACTCCATATAAATAACTTGCAAGTTTTTGCACATGTCCAAAGAACCATGGGATGCGCACGATGGCATATCTATTGTTCACAACTTTACTTCTCGCGGGCTTGGTAGCCTTATTGAAGCCCTAAACCCGCAAAGGCCTTTAAGAGGCGGTTGGTCGCTCGGGTTTAGCTCACCACCACCGCCACCTCCACCATTGTGTGGATTTGGTATGGATTTTTTCTAGGATAAAATGTAAGTTAACCATTTATTTTTAACGCTCTAATGTTTTTAAATGTAGCGTGTAAATGCGGTTGCGTCCTTCTTTTCCTATGCATAATGTTCGCCGTCGTGGGTTATGGGCGGATCTTCTTCTCAGCACCACCGTAGAAGAGATCGAAAAAGGACCTCGCATCCAAATAGAAGACGAAGAGCGTGGAACTCCGAGATATCAACGAGGCGATAACCCCGAAGATAGGTGGAATGCCTTGCAATTCGGGATGTCGCCCGCAGAAATGGAGATTGCGCCGTGTCGTTGAACAAAGTAGGCGGAGGTCTCCGGCGCCCATGACCCTCCACGCCATAGCTCATACACTCCTTCGAGAATTCAATCTTGGGCCCGCCTCCTCGAAGCACGGTGGAGAATGAACCCCCACGGCGAGCCGCCGACCGCCGCCACGCCGAGTGGACGCAATTCCTCTTCAAGCTCATAAAGATCGTGCACCACCGCACCACCTCCACGAAGGCATCTCTTTCAATATGAGTGAGTTCATCTTGAATTATGCCCTTTTTTGTTCACTAACACATATTCATATGTTAGTCGATGTTGAGTGTAGTAGCAAGAAGTTGCCGCCACCACAAAGACCGCAGATGGCGACAATTTTTGGAAGATGGCTAATAATGTCACAAATAGCGCTTTGCCATAACGCCCACAAGGGTGAATGGAACTCGGAGCCTATGATGAGGAAAAAGAGAGGATCAAGGAGATTTTAGAAGCGTAATATCCCGAGCTCAAGTCGAGAGATCTCATGGAGGGAGGTTTGTTCAAAGCGGGGTAAACATGTTAAATCCACCAGTATTAGGCTCTTTCGCTCTTCATTATAACCTCATTGTACTCATATTTTATTTATATTTTGCGAGGTAATCGGAAGAAGCACCGAAAGCTCTTGCCAAAGCTACAGAGTCCCGATAGAGGAAGTGGCACGACCTATCCGTTGACTAATGAGGCATTTCAAGTACATCATCTCTCCCATGAGTCGTATAATTAGATGATGCCATGTGGACTAAGTCCTTGTATTGCATTGTAGTGTTTGAAGGCCAACATATTATCAAAGAAAGGGGAAGCTAGAACAAAGGCAGCGCTGGACGCGAGGTACGACGAAGTGGGTGGCATAGTGCCAATAAGACTGGTCCGCTATGGCTTTCTCGGATAAGCTATTTGTAAGTATAAATTTGGTTTATAATGTAGGTTCTCGAGTTGAACACTAACATTAGTTTTGGTGCTCATTCTCACTAGGCGCCATTTGTCGGGTCGCCCTACCGCTAAAGATGAACGCGAAAGGGCCTTCAAACAAGGCAAATATGCGCGCCATCGCAGACGCCAATCGCTAAGGCGTGAAAGGGGGATGAAGTGTGTATCATTCATTAGATAATTATTTGTGACTACAATGAACTAATTGTTATGATACAATATAATGCGGTAAAATGAAGACGAAGCCAATGAAGAAGAAGAAGAAGAGAGCAACAACTAAAGACTTAATATATTTTGTAATGTGCAAATTACATTGTGAAATATATTAATTGAATTCAATTTAAATTTTTATGCTTTGTTCTTATTATTTGTGATTTTTTGTTATGTTAATTTTATGCTCGATTCTATTTTTTTTATTCTTAGATTTATTAAACATTTAATTACATATTAAACAATAATGCTTATCTACCATTAATATAATTTAATCAATATTTGTTTCTATTTTTCGAATTTTTAAATTTTTAAATATTTATTCTCGATTTATTTTGTTCATATTTAATATTTATTAATACTATTAATATTATTGATAATATTAATATTAATAAATATTAATAAATATTTATTTATATTAAATATTTGTTAATTTTGCATATGAATATTAACTGTCCGTTAAATCATATTGAATAATATTAAATAAATATTTTTTTTTATCAAAATTCCTTAATCGTCGTTGAACGACGTTGTCTGCGTGGCCGCCACGTCAGCAGTGACTCGTTGAACGACGTTGTCTGCGTGGCGCCGTGCCGCCAAAAAGCCGCATACCACGCGGCCAGTGGCGATACGCCCGGCAACGCCGTTGAACGACGTTTCACACGGGCAGCCCATCGTCCGGCCTTCTGGCGCTTGCAACGCCATAATGGGGCCGGACATGATGACGTGTACTTTTCGCCGTTGAACGACGCGTTGCCGTAATCATCGCCGCCCGGCCGGCCGGGCGCAGGTCCACTGGCAAATAAGCGGCGCGGTCGACCATCGGTATGCTAACGACGTTGAAACGGCGCCATGTCGTCGCTTAAAGACGCCGCGGTTGCGACGCGTATAGCGATGCATAAACGTCGTTTATCGACGCTCCGACGTCGAAATAGACGTCGTTTATCGACGTTTTGACGTCGATCATCGACGTGCAAACGACGTCTGGACGTCGTAATAGACGTCGTAACAGGGCTTTGGTTTTGTAGTGTTAGTGGGCAGTGGTTGAACGGATAATACTATTCTTAGTATCACCGTTTTGCTTATATCATTGTACTTCTGTATTGATATACAACATTGAATACAATTCCAATTTGCCTTTGTTTTGGGAGCTTGCGCTCTCGGATATTGGTGTGCATCCCCTTCTCTCCCCTTCTTGGTGCAACCTTGACATGGTATCAGAGCACTAGGTGTGCTGAGATTGATTCAAGATCAACACAGCAATGGAGAAGGATGCAAGCTACAACCAGATTACCTTCCCTGGCGGTCATGCGATTCAAATCTTTGACGGCACATGTTTCCAGCAATGGAAAAGCGGAATGATCTTCATTCTCAAGGATGAAGGAGTTTGGGGAATTGTCAATGGCCAAGAACCTGCACCGGATGCCAAAAATATTGCTAATTTGCATGTTTGGCAGCGCCGAGATGACAAGGCAATGGCATATATCGGGCTCTCTTTAGCTGACTCTATCCTTGATGAGTTCCAGCAAGAGAATAGCCATGATTTGTGGCATGCTCTCATTGAGAAGCATGACCAAAAGACCCATATGATTGGGCATTTGCATGCTGAAGCGGTGAATATGAGCTGGAAAGAGATCGAGAGTCTTGACCAAGATCGCATGAAGCACACCTTTCAGCAGATTGAAGCTTTTGGAGAAGAGCATCAGGTCTCACAATCGATGCAACTATTTTTCTTCCTCAGGTCACTATCTAATGCATTTGATTCTTTGTGCAACAGCTTCATGCAAGACAAAGATATGGGCTTCCATCAAACAATCACTTCTATTAAGGAGGAGATCATGATGAGGCAAGATGCAAGTAAAGATGATCATGCCACTCTCTTTGCAGCAGGGCATTCAAAGACTCAATCTACCCTAAATGGGGATGAGCATGATGAGGAAGAGAAGCACATTGGCAGCAGATTATCTCTTCCTATTAAGCATGAAGTGATGGATTTAGATCCTTCTACTTTTTGGATATCAGACGATGCAGTAGCACCCAATAAGTGGATGACAATTTCTGATATTCCAACACCTTTCAAGCAAGGATTAATAGATACCTCAGCCATCGAGCTAGGATATCTTGATGTGGCCTTCGTCTCTCCATTTTCAAGCAATGTAGCAACACTTCATCAAGTGGCATTCATTTCTGATACTTTGGCGACGTTTATGCAAGGAGGCACTCAGGTTCTAACACGTGATCAACTGATTTTTCTGTTCGGATTACAAAGAACTTCCAAAGACTTACAAAGACTTCCAACACTTCCAAAGACTGTTATGGCACTCAACTCTTTTCTGTTTCCAGATCAAGGAGGAGATCTTAATTCACTTGATTGTGAAGGAGTTGAATATGCATCATATATGATCATGATTCCAAAGCAAGGAGAGCAGTTGACTCTTTACTTCTAGCAACACTTGATCAAGGTCAAGCGAAGGTACTAAGGTTTGATTTTCATGGAGAATTCCGACCTAGCATTGTTGGAGTAGCTGCATTTGTGGTTATTGAATCCATAAGTCTTAACGAAGTACTCATATCTGATGCTTCTATTGCCTATATCGAGGCTATGCATGAAAATAGTTTTCATGTTCCTCTTGGCAAAACAATGGATATAATCAAAGACAACCTCTATCGACTTACTGTTCCTGATACAGTGGTTGATCAACAGGTCTATTTACCTATCAGAGAGAATAGAGCTGGTCTCTTCATGCAAACTTGGTTTTTGAGCTTTTCGGATGACCCTGATTAAGCAAGCCTTGACCAAGATTCAGATCTTATCTCCAGGAGGAGAAGGCTGAGCATGGAGATGGTGATCTCTCATCAAGGAGGAGTGTCGAGATATATGATATCGAGATCACCATCTTGCTGCTAGACGTGATGTCACAGCACTGACAGCACTCAGCACATAGGTGCTGACTAAGCACCTTATCAGCACTGAGCACCGACCTAACTAAGTAACGGCAGTTATTAGTGGGCGGTGGTTGAACGGCTAATACTATTCTTAGTATCACCATTTTGTTTATATCATTGTACTTCGGTATTGATATACTACATTGAATACAATTCCAATTTGCCTTTGTTTTGGGAGCTTGCGCTCTCGGATATTGGTGTACATCCCCTTCTCTCCCCTTCTTGGTGCAACCTTGACAAGTCCGTCCACCATGACCATGTGTCAATGCACCCGTCAAGCTTCTTTTTAAGAAATCCCCCCTCCAAACTGACTTTACAAGATAATGATTTCTTGGGGTGAGTGTTTTGACCTGATCCATCTTGTCATGTATTATACAAAGGTGACTTTCTGGTGAACGATATCACAGTGCACGCCAATGCCAGTATTGACTCCTACAGGACTGTTGTTCCAACATATGTGCCTATTGTTTGAAAGGTTCCGCCTCTCCCTTGTATCCTTTGTTCTTTCCAATTTCTGCTTAATGAGACTACACATATGTTATATTTGGAGAATATTATATTTTCTGCTATGCTGACATCTCGAAACTTTCTTTTCCAAATAGTGTAAATAGAAGGCAAAGTTACACATTTTTCTATCAACTCTTCCACCACGGCACCCATTTCCTTATGTATGCTCTTCTTGTTAAGGATAGAAGGAAGTTCCCGAAGACGTATTTTCACTTGAGGGGCACTCAACATATTTTACATCCCTCTTTGGCCACTGAATAAATGTGCCTACTGCTTCACCAATGTTACCTGCCCCTCTGTATGGGACTGGAAGTTCAGTCGATGGGACCACAGACTCCATGACCTCTATTGCTACACTTAAAGAATCTATATCCTTGCCATGAAGAGTGGTTCTATTCAAAATGTAGCCCCTAGCAACAACTGTCCTTCCAACAAACAGGTTATACAAGGGGAACTGGAAGGTGCTTCAAGCAATCCAAATTTTCTTAGAACATGTGAACTACGATAAAAACATCTAGAATACAAGCAAAAATGGCGCCATTAAATACAAGAATGGAAAATTCGGGCAATATATGTCAGGAAATGGCATCATGACTGTGTTCCATTTATTACAAGCACATTCAGTCCAAATGGTGCTATGGCACCATTTAGACTGAAATGGCAAGGTGGGTGCCTTATGGTCAACGGGATATGGCGAATTGGTCAGAATTTGAACCAAATGGCGCTGCCATTTAGCACAGGGCCCTTTCGACCAATAATGGGAGCAAATGGCGCCATGTTTGGCCAAGAAGGAAACCACATGGCACTAGGGCCATGGCGCCATTTATAGTGATTATGCCTCCAAATGCACCTGTGCTTCATCAAGAAATTTGCACGAGGTGCCTATCTTATGCGTTCTTGCGTCTATTGCTATACCTGGGTCAATAGAAGCAGGCATGCATAGCACGGGCACCCCTGCCCATTTTGCAAATAGAGCCATGGCGCATAGTGTTGAAGCCTTAAAATGCACCTTTGCTCCATTCTAAGACATGTATATGAGGTGCCTATATTATGTATTCTTGCGCCTGTTGCTATATTTTGATCAAAGGCGCAGGCATGCATAACAAGGGTAACCTTCTGCCCATTTTTTAAATAGACCCAGGCGCCATTTGGTCGATACAACATAAAGAATCACTTTGAGCCCCTTCATTCAGGGATACACACGGCAAGGATTTCAGCATTGGGAGAATAGGACACAGATCATTGAAGTAGATAGGCATTTATTGGAAATAATGGATAATCTAAATAATAAACTTACTTGATGTTGGACATATTCATAGTAGTATGGACTTCCGGAATAGAAGAATAAACTCAAAAAAGCTAGCAGATTTCAAGGCACGATGCGCCTTGAATAACTTGGAATCGCTCAGAAATGGAATCACTTAGAGTTGCATGAAGGATCGCCAAGGATTTTGGTGAGTTCCCAGAAGGAATTGCCTAACAGCACGCATGCACCTAAGATATTTTTGTTTAAGCGTTTGAGAAAAACCTTGCGCGTTATGTGAGCAGCAACCGCAGCAACAAAACCGAGTCAAAATCACCTAAATCGCACACATAAACATCTACGTCGAACTATAATTGCCTTAAGAGGATGACATGCGACAAGGACAGATTTTTAAAGGTCAAAGAATATTTTAAGTTAGTGGGCAACATCTTTTTGAAAAAGTAGCGGCAACTTTCAAATTAAAGCGGCTTCAAATTTGGATGGGCGGGAAGTTTAAATTTCAAATTGCAAGTGACAACTTTTGAATTTAGTTTCAAATTTGGGCGGACGGGCGTATTAAATTTTCAATTTGGGGTGGGCGGGGTTTTGATGTCCGCAGTTTGCTAATTTTTGTTCATTTGGTGATAGGCGCCTGATGGGCCCGCTGCTTCCCACACAACACCTGCTGGATGCTAGCAGGACTACCAATTGGCCATGGCTACATCTCAAGTTTTTGTTCTGGAGCTGGCTCACTTGTAATTCGCGAAGACACGCTCCCGACATCAGTGCCTTTCTCCTAACCGCCAGCGCCCAACACCCAGACGCTTTAGCACCAGCGCCCATATTTTTTATCTTATTCAACGCCCAGCAACTAGCTGCTCTGAGTACATCTCCACTTTTTGGCGAAAAGTAAGGCGCTCAACATGGAAATGAGCAAACTGGGAGGCACCGAAGGTGTGGAAACAGAAGCCAATGCCAGCAAGGCACAGGTATGTCCTTTTTTGAAAGGCTATATTTAGTTTGTTTCTAGCCGCGCTATTTGCTTGCCATCTAGCTCAGTTTAAGATCCTGGATTTTGTTTTAGATGAACTCGAACAGCATATAGAAGCGGTCAAATGGCGCCACGTTGCACCACATCTAGACTATTTAGGGACCTTTTCGTTTTTGGTAGTATAGGTTTTCATAAGCTAGATTTGCATGTGAAGCGGACAAATGGCACCATAACACCATTTGCCCACTGATCTTTTATATATCTGCTGGTTATCTTATTTGTTATTAATCAGTTACATTCATATTGCTGTTTAAAAGCCACAAATGGCGCCAGTTGCTTGCTTAGTTATGTCAAGACAGATGCTTAAAACACAACAACAAGTTTGCTAAGTCAATATAAAAACTACTATGTATATGGCAAATGGCACGATGGTGCCATTTGCTTCATTAGACAACAGTTTTTATGTTCGCTTAATAAACTTGCTGTTGTGTTTTAAGCATCTGTCCTGGCATAACGGAGTAAGCAAATGGCGCCATTTGCATACTAGGTGCCTGTATTGATAGGAGCACCCTAATATGCAAATGGCGCCATATTTGCTAGCTTCGTTATGCCAGGACATATGCTTAAAACACAACAGCAAGTTTGCTAGGCCAACATAAAAACTATTGTGCGTATGGCAAATGACATCGTACGACATTTGCTTCATTAGACAACAGTTTTTACGTTGGCCTAACAAACTTGTTGTTATGTTTTAAGCATTTGTCCTGGCATTACTAAGCAAGCAAATGGTGCCATTTGCATACTAGGGTGTTTCTTCATTGAAATTCTAGTATAGGTACCCTATTATGCAAACGACGCTATTTGCTTGCTTGGCTAGGCGAAGGCAGATGCTAACAGCACATCATTAGGTTATCTGTAATGCATCTGTGTTCATGCAGCTAAGCAAGGAAATGGCGCGATGGTGCTATTTGCATAATATAGGGACTATAATGGGTTCACTACTTGTGTGCCGTTTAGGTTCCTTAGTGAGCACATGATTTGCAAGTCAAAAGATGCAAATGGCGCCATGGCATCATTTGCTGCTCAGCTGGGCCATGATTGACATACTTCTTTGTTTCAGCTGTGCTCTACTTGGATCCACAGTTCCAGTCCGTCGAGATAACAAGAGTGAGCACATCTTCTCCTACATGTTCCAAGGCTGACACTAGAAGAGAACTTTGTTTGCTGACAAGAGAGATGTCCGAAGATTCTGAAGGAATTTACCAGTTGGCTATCATTGTCAACATGAAGAAGATTCTTAAGAACGGTCGCAATGACTGGGTCCGCGTGGTTCTGGAGGACACGAATGAATTGAGGATAATCACATACTATGTGGACTGGAAATTTCATGACCCCACTCTGATGTCTGCTAGTATCACTAATGTACCTGGGTCAGCCAAGAAGCAAGGATAGGCGCTTTCCTTTTACAACAACTTTGAAGAAGCAGACATTAAAGGTCTTGATGAAATCTTGAGAGGGCATAATATTCTTCGAAAATGTATGAACGAGTCCAAAAACTTCCCTTCATATGTTGTGAAGGCATTGGCATCTCAGAAACCTCGCGTCATTGTGGACACGCCCTGGCTTCGAACAGTTACTAAGAAGAAGGCAAGACAAGTTAAAGAGGCAGCTGCAACTGAAAAGGACTCTTTTTTTGATAGGAAAGAGGGAGATCATAGAGCAGAGGACGAAAAAGCTATTGAGAAGATTAAAGCTAAGAAAAAGGATCATAAAGATCCTGATAAAGAGAAAGAGGGAAAGGCCAGCAAGAAAGAAAGCAAAAAGGAGAAGAAGACAAAGAAGGACGAAAACAGGAAAGAAGGGAAAGAGGGGACATGAGAGGTTGATGAAAAGAAAATGAAGAAGAAGCACAAGCTAAAGTCTTCTGACAAGGAAGCCACTCCTAAGAAGCATCGCAGAAAAATTCATATACCCAGTCCTGAAGCAAGTCGAAGCAGACTAGAAAGGAATACGGAATAGGCAACTGGAAGTGGTGGTGACCACTCTGCAAGCCCATCACACACTAAGAAAGCTTCACAGGATACTGCAGGCACTTCTAGTTTGCAGCGACAAAGAAAAGTGAGAATGCCCGACTAATGTATGCCACCCTGAAGTTGAAGGGACCGGCATCTGCATGGTGGGACATTCACACCGAGAATGGTCAGACGCTGCGTACTTAAAGGGAATTTTGTCATTTATTCCGACAGGAGTATGCACCTCATTATGACCGGCGACATGCGCTCATACAGCTGAAGGAGCTCACTCAGACAGGGTCTCTATGGGATTATGTGACGGAGATGAGGGCGCTCTTTTCGCGATTCCCCGAGATTACTGCAGGGATGCATGGATCATTTTATAAATGGTCTATGGGATGCTAGCATTCACACGCATTTGTTGCAGGCTGAACCTGCTGACTTTGAGTTGGTTGTTGCCAGGAAACTGGTGGGTAGGGATGACTCCAGGAAGGCTCAGAACTTTGCTAATTGGAAGGCAAAAAAGGGTCGGAGGAAACTCCCAGGGATCTGCTCCCTCTAAGAAGCAGAAGAATGATTCTAAGGATAAGGCTGCCAGGGGCAAGGCCAAGGAAAGTGACGCCAAAACGGATAAGCCTAAGGGGTGTTATCGTTGTGGGGTGGTCGAACACTTTGCCCGACAATGTACAAAGCCTCGCAAGAAAGTTTGGGCCAGCATTGCAAAGCTAAATGATAAGCCGGAGGTAAAGGCGTTATCAGTTATCGCTCGAGAAGAGATGGTAAGCCCTACTTCATGCTCTTATGCAGATAAAGTTATAAGATTGTTAGGCAGAATCAATGGTAGAAACGTGGTTGTTTTGGTTGATTCTAGAAGCACTCATAACTTTATTTCTGCAGATCTAGCACACGATCTGGGGCTGGAATTGAACGAGGTGGCTCTGTACGTGATCGAGTCTGAGGCCGGGCCACAAACTCAGTATCACAGTGAGCAAGCACGGGGTGTTTGCTTGGAGTTGTTGGACAAAGAATCCCGGATTGTAACATCTATGTCCATAGATCTAGACATCGCTCAGTTGAAGCGATATGATGTCATTCTAGGCATGAAATCGTTACAGCATGTTGAGCCATAAATTCTCTAGCCAACACACACCTTGGTTTTCAATTTACCGTCAAATGAAGTAGTTAGGGTTCAAGGTTTATCACATGTAGAGCCTAGTAAGCTCATGTCAGCCACTCAGGCTAAAAAAGTTTTCAAAGTTAATACAAATGTTTTTTCTTTGATGTACTTGAGAAAAGAGGATTTGATTATCAAATCGTGTAACTCGTTGGTGGTTAACATCGGAGTAAACTCTGAGGTAGACCAAAGACTAAAAGATCTTTTGCATACCTTCAAGGATATTTTTCCGGAAGAGTTACCTGAGGGACCACCACCCTCACGGGTGTCGAGCATGAAATTGAGCTTGAACCTGGGGTCAAACCCATGGCACGTGCTCCCTACCAATTAAGTCCTCTAGAACTTGAAGAGGTTAAAAAGCAAGTGAGAGAATTGTTAAGCAAAGGTTTTGCACGACCAAGTAAATCACCTTTTGCGAGTCCCGTTTTGCTTGTTAAGAAAAAGGATGGTACTATGCGGATGTGCATAGATTACCAGGCACTTAACAAAGCAACTGTAAAGGATCGATATCCTTTACCCCAGGTCGATGATATTCTGGATCATCTTGGGGGCGCCAAATGGTTCATCAAGATAGACCTTCGAAGTGGATATCATCAGATTAAGATTCGGGAAGGGGTCGAACCTAAAACTGCATTCAGAACTCATCAAGGACATTATGAGTTTCTGGTTATGCCATTTGGGCTTACAAATGCGCCCGCAACATTTATGCGACTAATGAATCAAGTGTTCTCTGAGCATTTGGACAAGTTTGTCGAAGTCTTTTTAGATGATATTCTCGTCTACTCGCAAACTGTTGAAGAGCATTTCGCTCATTTGGAACACGTTCTTCGAATTTTACGAGAACACAAACTTTATGCAAAGATTTCCAAATGTGATTTCTTTAAGCAGCAAGTGGCTTATTTGGGACATATCCTATCTGATGCCGGTGTCTCCCCAGATCCCGCCAAGGTACAAGTGGTACAGCAATGGCTCCCACCAGAAAATGTTTCGGAATTACGAAGTTTTCTAGGGTTAGTCACATACTACTGCAAATTCGTACCTAAATTTTCTAAAGTTGTTGCTCCTCTCACTGATATTTTGAAAAAAGATCACGATTTTGTGTGGGGGAGAGAGCAGCAAGAGGCGTTTTGGCGCATTAAGGACTTGCTATTAAGCAGTCCTGTGCTAAAGGTGCCAAATTTGAATCAGGCATTTGAGGTCTATACTGACGCTTGTGGCCAAGCGTTGGGAGCAGTATTAATGCACGGGGTCACGTAGTGGCTTATGAAAGTCGGAAATTAAGTCCTGCGGAAAGGAACTACGCAACTTATGAGCAAGAGTTGCTAGCGATTGTATGTTCCTTCAAGTGGGGACCTTAGGGAGTCAATTCTATATGAGCACCATGACACTCCACAAGCTGGGCATGGAGGTGAATGGAAGACGCGTGAGTTGGTAAAAAGCTTTTACTACTGGCCAAAGTTGCAAGATCAAGTCAAGGACTTGGTAAATCACTGCTTGGTGTATCAAGCGGTGAAGGCGGATCATGGAAAAACTTCGGGATTGTTACAGCCCCTCCCTATACCAAATGAACGCTGGGAAAGCGTGAGTATGGACTTTATAGTCGCATTACCTAGAACTGCTAGGCACTCAAATTTTGGTCGTAGTGGATCGGCTAACCAAGTATGCTAAGTTTATAGCATTAAGAGGGGAGGCTACGGGGCATGACGTAGCAGTTGCCTATATGCAGCACATAGTCCCAACTTTCGGGCAGTCTAGGTGGGAAGATTATTTACCCTATCTAGAGTTCGCTTATAATAATAGCCATCACACGGGAATTCGGATAACTCTCTTTGTGGCTATGATGGGCCGAAACCCAAGAGCTTATTCAGGTGTACATAAATACCTCCGAACTGAAGTTGCAGTACACATGCTTCATGATATGGATGCAATCCTGCGGCAATGCAAGCAAGCATTGCGAAAAGCTCAAGATAGGGCACAAATGTCTGCTAATCAGCATAGATGTGATATCTCTTATGCGGAAGGTGATTATGTTTTCCTACGGGTCGTTTATCCTTCAGCATAACGAATGAACACATTATGGCCTTTAATCAAAGGTCGGGTGCCTAAACTTACTCCGCGGTATGCTGGGCCTTTTAGGATTACACAGCATACGAGTTGAACTTACCACAGGAAATAGGGATCCATCCTGTATTTCATGTAAGTCAGCTAAAAAGGGCTATATACTGGATATCGCTAACGTGGTTAGTCCGCAAAGTATACCGATCGTCTTAAACTCCTCTGTAACGCCAGAACGTCTTTTGGATAAAAGAGTTCGACAGCTGCGCAATACAGATGTGATAGATGTGATAGAACATCTGGTTCAGTGGCAAGACCAGTCTCCTGAGGATGCCACCTGGGAGACGGAGGAATTTGTGCAGCAGTTCCCTCATCTAAAGGATCAACCTTGAGGGCAAGGTTCAAAAGGAGGGGGAGGAATGTTACAGGTGCTCCCAAGGGCATAGCTGGAATCGGGCCCTTGACGGACGTCCATGAGCATGGGGGTACTGTTGTTCGCGATTGCCTGGCAGTTGTGATTTAATAGGCCATGTTGACTGTAATCAGTCTATGGTGACGGAATGGGGGATAAGTGGTAATAATGGCTAGCAGCGGGTAATGTTCGCTAGGGGCAGTAATATTACTAAGTATTAGTGCGAAAGGAGCTAGCGGGGTTTGCAGAGACAAAAGACTTATATGGATGCATGGTTAGCGTTGTTATGTTAATGTTAATGGAACTAGTATAGGCACTAGGGGCCAAATGCATTAACATAGAAGAATAAGTAGTTAGCTATGCTAAAAGTTAATGTTTTAAAAGGACACGTGGCATTGAATGGTTGGATGGGTCCATAGAACCTGATATATAACAGAAGCAAACGAATTTGTATCAGCATCCGGCTGCCAGATCTAATGGACGTGTCGTAGAGATGAGATTGGATCGAATCAGGGCATGAGCTGGCCGGTTTTGGGCTGTAGAAAACTTCAGTGAACTCCAAAGCTTGGATTATAAAGCCTAGAGGAAGAATTGGCTGGAAAAGGGAAATTGGGTCTTAGGAAGACAAGAGCCGATTCTACTATCAGGGAATTATGTTTGATTCAAGACTTGGGCCTTGAGGTTGGATTTGCGGCCCGAGGCTGTGATTGTGGCCCCAAGGTAGGTTGATTACTGCCACGGGTCGGATTGAGCTTGGCCAGCCGGTTAACATTCATCCAGGGAGGATTATCTGGAAGGATCCGGTCTGCTGTGAGTAGTTTCACATAGCAGCAAGCCATCGTGGTCAATCAGGGGGATCTGGGATCCAAGGTGTGGGCGGTTCTGACTGGCGTAGTACACGCGGGCAAGGGTTTCTCTTGGGGAAAAAAAATTTGTTGTAACAAGACATGAAGAAAATGCATTCAAAAACTGAATTCTAAAGGTGAGATTCGACTAGGATGATGTACAAGAAAGAAAAATGGAACAAAAAACCAAAATGAAGATCCACAAGGCAACATCTGCGCAAGTGACAATTATATTATTTTTTTGGGCCAGCCAATATTGACAGTCCTTTAAAAAGGGCTTGGCAATGCTACATGGGTATTTTGAATAACTTCTAGTCAAGTGAAATATATCGCAACTATAACTTCTGACAATGGCAACATTCTTGATAGACACATCGTCTATTTTCAGAAAGTGGTTACTATGGGTGATGCTCGGCTCCTGCACTTGGCTTACACTGTGGCAATGAGTCCGCAGCGGCTTAGGGCTTGTTGGAGGGGTAAGAGAGATCAATGGTTCGCCAGATGGAACGTCGGGAGAGCCTGATGCATGCAGTGGACCACGGTGACGATCGTGGCGACTGCGGGGAGTACCTAGGCAGCTTGTTTCCTTGGCAAGCTCGGGACCCGGCTCTAGAGCGGTCAAAAGCGGCCCATTACAAGGAGCACATCAACCCGTGTTATCCCGGGCCCACGAATCTACCGCATTCCCGGTGCCCTCAAAAGCGCTTGAGACTCATTGCCTCCATTCGCGACAGGTGCCCACCATCTTCGCATCGAGGCGGGCGGGTGGATTGGGGAGCCCCGCCGGGGATGAGCTCGGTCGGTCTTTGTCAAGCGGGTGCCATTGAGGATGAGTCTCACACTTTCCAGAGTTGCCCAAATGCGTTGATCGGTCCGGGCGGATCACGCTCCCTTTAGTGCGGGCGGACTTGCCCTTTACATTTGCCGATGAACACACCGCCGTCGATGCGTGCCACGGGGTCGTACGTACATTCGGGAGGTATTGGACTGCGAGGAGGTCACCTTTTCCCCCCGGCCGCTTTCGTGATTAGGCCTTCATGTGCTTTGATTGCATGATTTGTATATATTTGGGTGTTTCGCATTTTGTATGTTAGTTTGTCGGCCGTGATTCTTTGCCCGGTTTTCCCTCGAAAACCCTTCGGGGCGGGGGTTTTTTAATCCGGGCAGTAATCCGCTTGCTGCGTTTTTGTATTGGGTCCCATAGACCGATTGGTCTCCGTGGACGATAAAAGTACCTTCCTTCCTTCCATTGGGTTTCTAATTAAAATTCTAGGTTTTAAAGTCATAGTAGAATCTCACCCTAACATTAAAACTAGAGAGAAAGAGCAGTCCTCAAATGTCGCTGCCTTATAACCCTTACATCCACAAATGGCTTGCTCCAGGCCGTTACCTCTTCCGTTAGCATTCCAAATTATAAAACAAAGCAATGCCTTTCCTTTTGAGCTCTAAAAAGCTCCTTCAATCCAACGTTGTTATGTTCTGCAAACTGGCAAGAACTATTAATCTTCAAAAAATCGACCTACAAACACAAACGCTAAATCCAGATGTGCTTAACAAGCTAAGAACACAACAATTAAGCGGCTAAAAACAGAGATTATAAAGCATTAGATAGCTAAAACAAAGATTATGAAGCAAAGGCATGGGGGCTGAAGCTTCGGCTTCATCCGACGCAAAAAAAAAAAAAAGGCGGCGGCCATGGCAAGGAATGAAAAAAAAAGGGTCAGAGCGAAAGCCAGCCATACACAACAGTAACAGAGGCCAATCCTCTGAATTACAGAGGCATTCAACGTAGAACAAATACCTGCAATGTTGGCCCGAATATTTGCTCAAATATCTGCAATATTTGACCAAATATTTGTTGAAATACATCTCCAAAAGCCAAGCCGTACAAAAATTGGCTAAGCAACAAAACATGGCACCAAAGTCGTACAATTGACACATCTGTGTGATCATTATCATGAGCTCTTTGCACTATGTAACTGTTTAATCCGTCCGGATTAGCTCGGGCTTGCCCAAGGATCGCCGGAGTTTATCGGCTGCTGTTTGAGATAAAAGATGTTCATATTATTCTAGGATGCTATAAGGATTATCTACACATATATAATTTAGCTTCCTATTTCTATTTTCTGTTTTTGTCGTGCAAATTTTTTCTGCGCCAAAATGTAGTTCTCTATTTATATGCCACGTGTTATTCAAACTATCTACTCCGTCAATTCTTTGTAAGGCGAACTGCTATTGTGGTGCTTCTTTCTGCTTCTTCTATGGCGCTGCCTCTTGTCTATATGGTTGAGTGCTTCTTCAAGGGCTTTTTCGGCTCGTGGCACTTCCTCAAAGGCTTCAATGTCTGCTTTTTTGGCACTTCCGTAGCAGGTAAAATGCCCCAATCCAAAAAATGTTTGTAGCAAGATTAGCGCAGATCATTTTTCTGGGCTCTGTGGCTAATCAAGTGCTTAGCTATGGCAGAAGTAGGATGCTTCAATCTGCATTTACGGTCCTTTTCTTCAGATTTTGCTGTCTCTAGAGACCCATGTACTCTGTTTCGAGCATGCATTGTTTTCTCTGAATCTTTTCCGTTCCTTTGTTGTTTCCTATCATGGCATAGCAGCAGGGGAACCTTTTTGGCTCTTGTGGTACTTCCTCAAGCTCCAGCTTCTGCTTCTTTGGCACTTCCGTAGCAGGTAAAAGGCTCGAACCAAAAAAAACGACTGTAGCAAGATTGGCGCAGATCTTTTTTTCTGGGCTTTGTGGCTAATCAAGTGCTTAGCTATGGCAAAAGTAGGATGCTTCAATATGCATTTACGGTTTGTTTCTTCAGATTTCGCTGTCTCTAGAGACTCATGTACCCTGTTTCGAGCATGCATTGTTTTCTCTGAATCTTTGTCGTTCCTTTGTTGTTTCTTGTCATGGTATAGCAGCAGGGGAACCAAAGCTACAAGAGAACCTCTGCAAATGATCACTATCTTAGTTTATTATTGTCTATATACAAGCTCAAAACTGTGGATAAAATAGTGGGTAGCTCTCCAACCTGAAAAGTATAGTTTAAATCAATCATGTTGATCCATAATGCCTGTGTAGTAACCACAGTATTTTCGTTCAAAGCATTCCGCTGTAGCAACAAATCCAATAAACTGAAGCTAAAAATCTTAGAAGGGGTTTTCAAATTTGTTGAAGCTGAGATACAAATAGTTAAACCGTTGCAGCGAAGTCATATTGATTTATAGACCTAGAAATGGAATTTTGAGAACGGGAGAGGTATTTGAGAGATTGGGGCAGAGATGGCAAGCTGCGGGAGATTGGGGCAGAGATGGCAGGAACGAACCCAGCAGGAATGGGCTCCAATTATGGGGAGACCATTTGGAGTTGTTAACGTTGCTCACAGCGGGACTGGTTCTTCATCAGCATAGTCCAAATTAACGTAAGCCTAAGCCATAGAACGACCCAACTTCGCTTTTTATAAAATCTCCATTTCCTAAATCCTACAACTAAATTCTAAAGATAACCTACAATAAAAGAGAGGAAAGAACAAGGCCAGTTTCATCAGACCACAACTATGGTAATGAACTCTAGTTTTTCGCTACTTTCTCCCTCTACATTAGGCGTATACATCATCCTCTGCACCGTTGAAAATAGTTCTTACCTGAAGACGGTTGAACCATTGTTTTTTTGAACCAATCTATTTAATGGTTCCAACCATTGTTTCTCTTTAACTCTACCTCATGGTACCCATTATTTACAGAATAACCCACCCCTAGGATACAATAATGCTTAGCCTGGAAAAGATAATCCAAATACATGGTCTATCATTCTTGCATAGAATGCATCGCCCAAATAGAATCCAAAGATTTCAAACGAAGGCATCTTTGATACTAAGAGTTCCTCACATTATCTTGAATAATCATAGTACAAACTAGAAAATAAATCAAACAAAGGCCGCCGCTATAAATGTCTTGTAAGCTTAAACCTAAGAATCTTTTTGGAACGACTATTATGGAGGGTTGTAGATGGGGTTGACGTGGCTTTATTAAGCCGAAAAATGGGCTTTCGTCATTATAAAGTGCATATAAAAAATCTATTGTTCAATCAAATCCGAGGATAAGGAACATGGAAGTCGTTTGTTATAGCACCAGTTAAATGGCGAAAATTTCGTCGAGTTGGGATCTCCGGCCATCGCCTCATCGATGTCCTGCGCTTCCAGCAGGCTCCGTTTCATGGCTTTCTTCGTTTGGTAGCTCTTTTATCCGTTTATTTCTTTTTAGTCAGTCAACTATCTAATGTCACTAGCTTCAATAGCATGCTAATATAAAAACAACTGAGTTGCTTTTCCACATTAAGATTCTGTCAACTGAACTTCTGCAGGTACCTGGAACCTGAGCAATATAAACTTTGCAAATAGAATCTCATCACTCAGCCCTCATGCCACAAGGAGCATATGTTGTGTTATGACCAAAACCACAACTGATATCCCATCTAACCTTGAGAAGGAACCTCATAAGTATTTTGACCAGGTAGTTATAATTGCACGTTCTGGAGATGGTGGGCATGGAGCAGTGTTTAACATGCCCAGACCCACAGCCAAGGTTCAACCCAAAAAAAATGACAAGGAGGCCACAAAGAAGGACAAGCCACAGGAAAAGAAAGTGAAAAAAGGTCCTCTTAAGAGAGGTTCTGATGGTTCATTGATTTTACCCATGGGCGGCCAAGGTGGGGATGTAATTTTGGTGGCTGATGAGAATATTGATTCTCTACTGGAGTTTCACAGGAAAAAGAGGTACAATGCGAAGAGGGGATCAAACGTGGATGCCATAGGTGGCTCATTGACACCCTTTCTTCATGATGGGTTGTCTGCATCACCCTTAAGAATTCCTGTACCTGTTGGTAAGAAAGATCCTTATACAATATGGAATTTTCTTGTTTTCAAATAGGGTCCCATGGTGTATGCTAGTACTGATGGCATTGGATCTTTGGTACTGCAGGTACAGTAATAAAACGGAAAAGGGGTGGAAAATTTCTGGCAGATTTAAGTCGCCCAGGTGATGAGTTCCTTGTGGCTCGTGGTGGCCGTGGAGGAGTATGTATAGTCTAGCATTTGCATGAGAAATTGTCCTTCATTTACTTAAGTGCTTTAGTTTTATGCCTTGCAGATAAGCATGGTAGAGATTCCAAAAGATAACCGAAGTCACTTGAAGCCTGTAAATGCTCCTGTGATGACTGATCCAAATGATAAGGTGTGCAAAAAAAGTTGTCTTTTATAATTCTGTTGCAAAGATAGACTATACGCATTGTGCTTATGTCTTGTCCTGGTTGACAGTCTATAGAGTGATGATAGTTTTTTGCTGTTTGATCATTTACGATACATCTCTTTATGATTATTTAATGCAAAAATTCAGCTTTGTGGATACCAAGAATCATTCGGGTTTTATATAATTATTCTTCAAGATAGCATTTACAAGCTTTCTTTGTTTAGATTTTAACAAAAGGGTTACCAGGAGAGGAGGTTGCACTGGAGTTGACCCTCCGTGTAGTTGCTGACGTTGGTCTTGTGGTAAGTACACATGTTTTATATCTTAACCACTATATTAATACTGAAATTTTTGGGTGCCCTATTCTCACACTTCTCATTTGGGCAGGGCCTTCCAAATGCAGGCAAATCATCTCTCTTAGCTGCTGTATCTCTGGCCAGACCAAGTATTGCAGATTATCCATTCACAACGTTAATGCCAAATCTGGGACGGATTGAGCAAAATCTTGAAGACTTGCGTCCAACTGTTGCTGACCTTCCTGGATTGATCAAGGGAGCCCATCTGGGTAAGGTAACTCCCATACTTTGAAAGATTTTCCTTGTCCATTATTAATGTTTGTATTCATTGTTTTACTAGAGAATTGCAGGGATTAGGACGCATGTTCTTAAGGCATCTGCGCCGAACCAGATTGTTAATTCATGTTGTGGACATATCTGCACCTGATCCAGTGAATGATTATAAAGTGTTACGCGAGGTAAGAAAGACTCCTAATAGGGTGTTATTTCCTGATGTTGGTCATGTCTTTTTTTTCTTGGCAAATTTCCCGTCTTCATTCTAGTTCTAGATTGCATAGCATTGCACAGCATTATATTCTCATAGCCTGAATTCTCCCACATTATACAGTTCTTTATTGCATGCACAGGAAATAAAAATTGTGGATGTAAATGCATGAAAAAGGCTTGCTGATTATGATACATGAATTGGCTAGGATCCCTGGGTTTAAGTAGAAACGCAACTTATTGTGTTTTTGATCAGTTGGGAATTCCTAAATAGGTAAAGATTTCTTATCTGGAATCTTAATTTTGGATTGAGACTATGAGATTGAGATTATTGTGACACTCACTATTTTGGCTTTTATGTTCACTACTTGTTGACGTTTCTAGTTCCTATTGTAATACTATCTATTGTTGTAATACAGGAGCTTCATATGTATAATCCAGATTACCTTAGACGACCACACATTGTTGCTCTGAACAAGCTTGATCTTCCAGAGGTGAGCTCAATCTTTTATTTCTAGCGATTTATTTCAGCCAAGTGACATCTAGTCCTCACATTACGAGAATGTTTCCCTTCTCTTTAATATGATGGATCTTGTGTTTAATTCTTTTATTAAATTATTCCACAGGCAATGGATAGGGTGAATGGTATAAAGAAAGAGATTTTGGAAGACACGCATATATTTTCTCAAACTACTGTTGATGATAGTGATTGCGCTGCTGCTCTGCATATTAGAGAAGAGTTTATCGAGGATATGCCCAGAACAGCCAAAGTGAATCCCACTACCCTGGATTTTCCTCGCCCAGTTGCTGTTGTGGGAATTAGTGCATTGTAGGTATTTCTTATTTTACTTCTTGCTTTTTAATAAAGGATATGAATGGGATCAATATGTGCAGGCAACAAGTGGGCATAGAAAGTCTCCTTACTGAAATCAGAACACAGCTAGAAAAGCTTGAAGTGGAGAAGGATGATCTAGCGAGCAGTCAGGCAGAACGTGAAACATATTATAAATCTCCACAATGGCGACTTTAGCATGCTTTCCAGTTTTGCTACAGGGATAGCGACTTCCTTGCATTCATAATAATGCAAAAGAGTTTATTTCTTCCTCAAGTGTCATCATTCTGCTAACGTCATTCTGTAATTTGCTTATTCAATGACTATAAAACCCTGTGTATCCCAAAAACTTCTTTCCACATGGATTCTGGCCTCCATATCTCACATGCATATAAAAGATAATAGCAGTTCTTTTTAATCTCTTTCCCTCTATTCTTTCTTCTCTTTATATATCTTCCTATCCTCTCTCTATTCTCCTCTCTTTATATTCTCTTTATCTTCCTATTTTTGTCTCTTTGTTCTCTCTTAAAAATCCTATCTATTTCTTTCAAATATCTCTCTATTTCTTCATTCTCTAAATTCTCTACTCTCTATGTCTCCTCTCTTCTCGTTCTATTCTCTTCTCTTCTCTCTTCTTCTATCCCCTCTCTATTCTTTCTATTCTCTATCTTTTCTCTTTCTCTCTCTTTATTCTATTTCTATTGTATTATCTCTCCATCTCATCTCTATTCTCCCTCTATATTTCTTGTCTCTCTATTCTCTTTATCTCCTTTCTCTATTTATCCTTTTTGTCCTATCTATTCTCTCTCTAGTCTCTGTCAATCTATTCCTTGCTCTCACTATCTCTTTATTCTATTCTATTCTCTTTTCTCTCCCCCAAAAAAAAAAAACCTCTCTTCCTTTTTCTCCCTTTCTCTTCATTCTTGTGTTATATTCTCTAAATTCTCTCTCTTTGCTTTGAATTATCTTTTCTTTATGTTCTCTCTTTTTCTCTTTCTTCTTTAATAGATCGACACCAAGATTATAACTAAAACATATAAAATACATCCTACAATCTCTTTCTACCTTTTCTCTCTATATTCTCTTCTCTTTCTAGTCTCTCTCTAACTCTTCTCTGGTCTCTCTCTACCTCCATTCTATTACTCTATCCCTTTTCATTCTCTATCTCTCTTTAAATTATTCTCTATTATTTATATTTTACTCTCTCTCCCCCCTCCCCTCCCCCCCCCTCCCCCTCCCTCTCTCCCTCTCCCTCTCTCCCTCCCCGTCCCCCCTCCCCTCCCCCCCCCCTCCCCCTCTCGCTCTCCCTCTCCCCCCAGCCCCCTCCCCCTCCCCTCCCCCCCCTCCCCCCTCCCCCTCCCCTCCCCTCTCCTCTCTCTCTCTCTCTCTCTAAATCATCTTCTCCCTCATCCTCTATTTTACTCCCTCCCTCCCTCCCTCCCTCTCTCTCTCTCTCTCTCTCTCAGGTTTCCCACATGATCGCGAATTTTTTATCTCTCGCCCTCCTCTCGAGCTCGAGAGGAGCTCTTCTCTCGGGCCTTAACAGCGGCCGTTTTGCTGAGTTAGCGGAAATCGAAGGCGCCAAAATCCACCGGCCTGCCGGAATTCAATTTGTTGGCGCGAACCAATCTTGGAATCATGAAATGGCTTTCTTTCTTTCATTTTCCCCAAAGCTCTGCTACAGTCCGACCTCAGTGGGTTTTATTTTCCTCCATTTCTTCCCAAATCGCTGCTATAGTCCGGCATTAAGAAGATTTTGATATGGATCCTGTGATTTTGGGGATGATTGCAATGGTTTTGCGCACAATTATGCTCGGCATTGTATTGCAGCAGTTCTGCCTAAACCTCATGGATTCATATCACGATTTCGAGCTCTTAGACTTAGAACACGATTGCAAATTAAACGGGAGTGTTGCATCACTCCCGTTTCAAAGATTCCCTTTAAAAAAACACCAAGTTTCTAAAATAAGCCTTTTTTGATAGTTGTTAAGAATTTCTAGAGGTTTGCATTTTTTTTCATGCCATTTTGGCCCATTATTAGACGAAAACTTTGTACTTATGAAACACAAATCATAAAAAGAGCAAAATTTAGGCATAGACTTGAAGAGACTGAAAGCATTACAAAAAACAAGCACCAGAATAGAAAGGAAAAAAAAGTACTATGTTTTTAATAAATTGTTGTACATCAATATTGAAGATTCATTGTAATAAATAATGATAATTTTAATATGCAAGAGTCAAAGATCTACATCATAGTCCTCCTCATTCTTTTTTTTGCTCTCTGCCCATCTCGTCCTTCTACATTCTATCTCGCTCCTTTCTTTGGAGACTTGAGTTTTGTATCCTCCTTGTTCTCGGAATGGTAGCTAAAGCTACTTCTTTAAGCTCTGCAAAGGTTGCCTCATCGTCTAGTGAGTGGAGAATGGAGGTCAGTATCTCTCGAGGGCGTTAGTTTAGCATAATCGATGAAGACTTGGCCCCTAACTCCCCGATTTTCATCCGGTAAAGTAGGTAAGGCAGCCAGTCTCATCTTCACAAAATGCACGACCTCCTTATCAATATCCACGGCTACGATTCTATGCCTTTCTTAAGTGCACATGCGATAGTAGTACGGAACCGGAGAAAGCATCAAGTACCCAATCTCCGGGCGCGAGAACATGTCCGGGAGATGGTTGATGAGCTTTGTGGTTTCGGTAGTGATTCACAATCCCCGCCTTTTGTGCACTTGGGTCCCGCAATTTCGTAAAGACTGCTGAAACTCTAGGACGTTTGAAAAGTTTTGACAAAGCGCGGTGTTAAAGTGATCCATGGTCCTCTTCCCATCAAAACTCCAATAAGCTACATGAAGGTACTCTACCTTGCCGAGCAACCTTGGTCCTCCACCATGGTAGTTGATGTTCGCTTTGTACCTAGTGAAGCATTTAAAGTGATATTAGCAAAAACAAGAAAAAACACTTCAAAACCGTAAACAGGGAAATACTATTCCTAATACACACTACGTAATTAAAGAGAAAAAGTAATTGTATTCGAATAAGACTTACCGCATAAGGTTTTCATATCCCCGCTTTGTTGGAGAACCAAAGTGATTTTTGAAAGCTGATTCCACCAAGCCGATCGCATGCTCGAATGGAACGTGAACTAAACGCCAATGTTTGGCCGTTGAGATCTGCTTTGATTCCTTCAATAAAAGCATTAAACTCTGAAAAATTTGAAGGGCTCTGGTCGTCGATTCTGGCCGTCTTTAAGCTTAAACCCATAGGGAAGATCAAAGAATAACCAAAGTAAAGTCCTCGTGGCTTAACCGTTCCGACAAGGTTAAATGCAATCACCATGAATGATTGAATATAAATTGTTTTGATCAAACATGCACTCTCGTAGTCGGATGGTTCTCGCTCAACAGTTCTTCTTTTCAACTAACGACCTCTCTTCCCGTCTTTGTTCTAACCAAATTCATAAAACCCTGGGTAGGTCTTTATTTTTCTTTTTGCTCTAAAGGAAAACAAAACAACAACTGTCAAAGAGATCGTTTGTGTGCAGAGAAGGAATTCTAAGTGTAATTACCCAGCCCTCAAAATTTGGTGAATATTGGACAATGCGCCATTTGGATGTGGCAATTGGGTAGAGTTCCTTGCACCTTTCCCATGTGTCGACGTTTAGCTGCTCCATCAAACATGTTTGACATGTTATGACGTTTTTTGGTCGCAAGACGTTAAGGAAACAATGAGTTTAAACGAAAGAATGAAGGCAACGTAAAAGAAAAACAAATACAAGTCAAGCTAATTGTATTCGAATACAAACCGTTAACTTGTGATGCTACCTCGAAACAATATGCGAAAAATAGTTCTACTACGGGACAAACACATTGCTTCTCTAAAGGAACGCATGCGTATTCCGTAATACACAAAGGCCAACATTCAGAGGAGCAATGTGTATTCCGAATACACACTTCCTTCACCACGGGCAATGTATTCCGGAATACACAATGCCTTTCTAGAGACAAGCAATGTGTATTCCTAATACACATTGCCCGTAAAAAGAAAGGCATGTGTATTCGAATACACTAGCCACGTTGATGTTTTTGGGAATCTAACATGCAATAACTAATGTTTGTGTCGAGAACTTACTTGTGTAATTCCTTTGACATTTCTTCTAGGCTAAACTCCTTATCAACAACTTTTTGGAGAAGCCGCCGAGAAGCTCCGTGGCTCGAGAAGCCCCGCATTTCCATGCCAGGCGGTAATGGTCATTTCTTTTTGGATGCGTCCCGAGCTTTTTTTTCTTAGCTGTCTCCTTTCCCTTGCTCTTTAACTCCCTCGCCGAACATTGTAAATATCCGGTCCCCGAGTTCCCAAATCTGTTCAAGAAGATTCACGCGTTAAATAGTTGATTTGCTATTCGAATACATTTTGTGCTTACCTTGCCATCTCTAAAAGCTAATCGGAACCAAATTTGTCGGGGCCAATGAGAGATCGCTTTTGTTGGCCTCGTCATATTTCAGGCAAAGATTCAATGGCACACGCCTCTTCCTTAAGCTCCAAGGAAAATGCGGGCTTCTTCGGTCCTCACCGCACTTTTCCTTGAATATTACGCACTCCACATGCATGAACCGGATCTTGTCGACGGCTCATCTTTAGTTTATATTCGTTTACGCGATTGTGGGTGTTGGCAACGATTTTCGCTTCTTCATCGGTAAGACCACAAAGAAATGCACAGAGGGGGCGGAGAGGTACCTCGGGTTCTTCTTCTCTTTATAAAGTTGCCTTCTTGCCTTAAAGCCGTGATTGCCTCCCAAGGCGTGAGTGAGTGTAGGTCTCTGCGTTTTCTACGCCATAGTCCCGGGGGTTTTGCACTCTTCCCTGTCAACAAGGACAACTATTGGGGCCACATGAGCATTTGGATTGCTCCTTATTCTGTCTTTCAGGTTCCTTAAGTGATCGGCATAAATTTTGCGAACCTGAAGTGGCCTTTCACCAGCTTCATTTTTCGGTGGAAGCTTCATTGAAGTGACTGGCAAATAAATTACACCTTGCACAAACTTGTGCAGGTTAATCTCTTCCATCTTTTCAGCTGTCTTGTCAACTTTTTTTTCCTTAATCGCAACACCAGGTGCTTTACCCTTCCCCATCTTCTTCTTAGGTTCCTCGGAAATATCCTCTGCTGCAATTAAGGCCGTCTGCTTTTTTTTAGGCTCTTTAGCAGCAATTGTGTCCCTTGGCCGCTTCTTTGGTGGTGGTGACGGTGGCCTTTTCACGGACTGCGGATGGACTCCCGTGTTGTGATGAGGAACTTTCCGGCTCGGTTGCTCATCCTCTTCCCCTTGTGATGACTCGCTGTAGGGGAAGTCTTCGCTCGTTGTGCTTCGAACATAGTTGATGATGGCACTGAGCGACCTCTTGCTGAGGTAGTGAGCAACATACTTGTACAGAGGACGAGGATTTACTTTCACCACTCTAAAATAGGATTCATCAACATGAATAAAGCCTTGGGATGTCTGAAAAGACAGTCTCCCTCGGCCTGGACTCCCCGCCTACTTCACTCACTTGACCGATGGTGCCCATGCAAACAAATTCCCTCTCATCGTACCTTTTGCTCCAAAGACTCAAGTGGACATGTAGGAAAGTAAGTGTCTTTGTACTTTCCGTATACCCCTTGTAAAAACCATTGAGTTTGAAAGTTTTCGTAGATGGCAGTAGCAGATGTCTCCTCAACCCTTCTCCTGTGGGTGCGGTTTCATGGGATTTTAACGGTCCTCTTGTGTTGTTTCTTGCTGCCTTCTTGTCTGTGCAAATTGTGTGTAAACACGATCTTGTTAGAGAAAGCAAATGGCAAAAACTATTCCGTAATACAAAATGTCTTCGCGAAAAGGAAAAAACAAGGGCAAAAAGAGGACAAAATGCCAAAACAACACTGCAATCTTGACAAAAAACAGGTCTAAACAAGTTTTAAAAAGCGTAAAAAACACCTAAAGTCACTACAAAAATCACGGAAAAACAACCTTACAAAAACAAAGAACGCGTGTGTATTCGAATACACTTTTCGCCTTTGAGGGAAACGTGTATTCCTAATACACTTTCGCTCCTTAAAATGGCGTGTATTCAGGAATACACTTACGCCCTTCCCTCGGCGAAAAGTGTATTCGGAATAATACGATATCGGCCTCCCCTCAGGCGAAAGTGAAGGCTAATGTGTATTCCAATACACTTTAAGCCGAAAAAGGTGTAAGTGTATCGAATACACTTTTAAGCCTTCGAGGGAAGGCGTGAAGTGTATTTCGAATAAGAAACGCATAATACACAAATGATTGTACCTTGTACTTTCTTACTCACCTCTCCATGTTTTCTCTATGAGTATCGGAATACATTTCAATAATATTATATTCATATTTGTGCGTCAATACTTTTTCTCCCGACCGGAATACTTTTAATAGGGTTGGGCCAAAATTTCCTTTTAAAGGTGTCCATTCCGTCTTGCTTTCGTTTTCTATGTGAAGTGGAATACGCTTTGGCCCTTTACCGCTCGCTCTAGTGTATTCGAATAGCTTTTAGTTTGCCTTTCGCTTAATTGTTGCAGGAAGTTCTACTTGTAGTAGGCGGGCTTGTATTCGAATAAGAAAAAGCTCGCAAAGAGAGAAACATTATCTAAACTCTACAATCGCTTTGCGGTTCTTAAGATGACAAACCGCTTGTCAACAAACTTCCACCACCTTTCGTTGTCTCAAGCTCGTTGGTTCGAGGACACGCTTGGGACCAACGCCGTTTCTTCCAAGACCGCATTCTCCGACTCCTACCTCTCGCTTCATCGTTCTTGCTTCTCCGAGACACACCGAGTCCAAAGACGTAACAGACTTCCACCACCCTTCCAACCGTCCACCAAGTCCTCAGAGACAGACATCGGCATCTCCTTCCAAAGAATCACCACTAGTTCGAGCGGGCTGCCACCACCCTTTGTTCCATCCCCGGGACTCCGCAGAGCTCCACAACAAAGGGTGCTCAAGAACAAGCTACCCCCCTTTGTAGTTTTTCTCCTTCGTTCGCAAACATACAAGGAACACAGAAAACACGTAAGACCGTGAGATTCACTACAATTTCTCTCACCGTGACTTCACTACAAATGAGGACGAAGCTCCAAGATGCACTCCTCTTCACACAACAAACGGTTGACACATGGATTTGCAGAATTCCAGTCCGCTCTAAAGGAGATGTTTGCAAGAACTCCTTTTCAAGATGGTACAAGAACAAATGATGCCACAACCTCTTATGGGCCATCACCACCCTTTAACATCGTACCCCGCCTATTCCGGGAACAACTTCACGTGGTCTGTTTTCCTCTACAAGCACACCACTCGTGATGAGGGAAGTCACCCCAGAGTAGAAGTTTCATCAAGATGAAGACACCAACGAGGAACAAAGAGATTACATGTTCTCAAGCCAATCTTCAAAGAAATTCAAGGTGGATTTTGGTTTGAGGGCTTGCTCCTCTGCAAGAAGAAGAAATCTTATGGATGAAATGTAAAATGAGGAGACTTTTGAGAACTAAATGTCGCTCATTGGGTTGCATCAACAGACTTAACATGGCTAAATTACGAAAGCGCTTAGAGACAACTACAGTTCCATGACATTGGCGCACTGAATGCCTACTTAGCTTATCATGTAAGACCAGACCGCAACACCTTCTTGCACTACATTAACCGGCCAAGAAGTTTGCCGAAATGTTTTATGGTTGTCCACCGCTTAGGGTCCACAAGAATGTCTAGAATACACAAAAGATCGACAAAAATCCAAAGAATCGATGATCATTGTGGACCAAGAAGAGTTGTAACCATGCATGCCCTTGCTCTTTGTGTCCTGATGGAGAAATATTTTAGAGAAACATGTGAGAAGCTACCTAACAAAGAACATGTATCATTTAACCGATAACATCACCAAAAAGATGTTTTAATGAGTACAAAGAGACTTGCACTCTTTCAAAGACATCTCTTACTCACACTTCACCGTGATGGAAAAGTGAATTCGGTCTTGTGAAAATTCCTAGAAAACATAGAATGTCCGCTTTGCTCGAGGTGTGCGTAATTAAAGAGTCAACGAGAAACCGCAAAGACAGAGGTCGAAAGAAGTAAGTTCATGTTCTCCAATCTCTCACTTGTTTTAGAAAAAATGCTTTGACCTGATTTCTTCTACGATATTGTGCAAATGTAACCTTGCCGCACATCGTGAACAACAAGCGCCAGAGAGAAGAAAGCTTGCCAAGCATAGAAAAAAAGCTCTTGAACGCCCAATCGCAATACATGTCCTGCATTGATTGATGGAATGGACCAAAAAAAAACAACTCTACCACATTTCTTGAACATTCCTAAAGATGTGCCAGAGGAATGTTTTGTTAAGGTCCACCTTGTAGGAGCTATGGTCTTCAAAGGAAGTCTAAGGTGCAAAGTTTTTTTGACGATCCAAACTTGCATGGTGACCCGAACCTCACAATTACAATTCTTAACAAGGTCCCGTGTGAGCAAGAGCAATTACCACCGCTTTTTATCCGCAACTTGACAATACTACAAGGGAGAACAAGAATCAAACACTCTTTATGCATCGTGCCATGTTAGTGGAGCTAGGGATCTTTAGAAAAGTGAAGCTCTGTTTCTTACTTGTAGGCCACACTCATGATCGATTGACCAAATGTTCAAAGCAGATTTTCTCAGGCGCCTTTAGAAGGAAGAAGGCTTTCTGCCTTCCTTCTTTAGTTCAATTATTGAAGATTCTTACACTCCTACTCCATTGGTCGATCTTCTTAAAGAGACTCTGATTTCGAGAGAGTTTGTTTTCTCTCAACGCTCAAACAGAGAACAAGCTGTGAACAAGTTGAATGATCTCACCTTTCAACATCATATCAAGTTCTACTTGAAGGATGGCCAAAGCTTCTTACAGGGGAAGAAGTATACCACAACTAAGGACTGGAGTCCGCCAGAGGGATTACGCTTCCTTAAATATATTCCGGACACTTCCTTCATAGAACGTCTTTGAGCAACTTCCTCTCAAAAATCCTAAGGAGTCCAAGCAGAAGAAAAGTACCCCGTGAAATCATCCTTAAAAGCCATTGAAAATGGAATTTCCTCAGCTTTAAGTACTTCTTAGAAGAAGATCGGATGTGGTGGAGTAATTTCTTTCTCGAACAGTAAAATTGTTGTACAAAATATAGCTCTAAGACAGGTTGCAAGAACCATTTCAATGGCCTAACACCTTCCATCAACCCCAAAGACCAAGCAGGTCCAAGCAAAGCTACATTTGCACCTGAAGTAGAAGACGAGGAGGACCGAGTCATGTACCTCTGACCAAGACGCCAGGAATGAGCCCCAAGGTAATATCACGTAAATTACCAAAGGTATGCTAATTGCTCTTCCGACCGAGGAGGATGACAAAGGTCGGCCAGCTCGGATAGCAAAAGTGCTTGACACAGTCAAGGAGGAAGGCTTAGTCACTAAACTCAAGATTCATTGGCTTGCAACACGCTCTGAAAATGCTTTTGAAGGTAGATATGAGTTAGAAATGAGAAGCCAAGGAAAAGGGAGAAAGTCCAAGAAGGTGGGTTGTAGGGACGAGCTGAACTTTAATGACGGACTATATTGTGCTATGATTTTAAATTGAAATCGACAATCGTCTACGCCAGAAGACTATCAATTTGCTTAAAAAAGCTTGTAATTATGAAGAAGATGATGAAGAAGGTGGTGACAATGCTTCACCGTCTGTTGATAGTGATGAGGAAGATAACTCAAGCACTTCCTCGAGTGACAGTGAAAGAAGTGAAGGTGATGACGATGGCATAAATGAACATGAGGACGTCCTGGATCCCTCTCTCATCACTCCTCACACTTTTGCACATAACTGAGTCTTAGAAAAAGATCAGAATTTTGATGTGAATATGAAGATTCTATCTTCAAATTTTGAGAATACTACAGCTTTCAATTACGGACTTACTTCAATTTTTTGTTAAATATTTTATCCTCCGAAATTAGAGTTTCTCTCTTAAAACATACTTTAAGAACATTCTTTTTGCTAAGAAAAGTGACACTTTAAAAAAGTCAATTCCTTCGTTGCAAAAAAAATTTAGTCATTTCGGGGGGGGTCAAAATAGAATTTCATGCATCTTTTTTTTTTTAACCTCATTTTACCCCCTTTTTCGTAAAAAAAAAGGGAATCTTTGCGGAATATTCCTTTTGCTCTCGTTTCAATGATTTGCTCCCGTTTAATACGCAACTTTGTTTTAGCTATGGAGACCGAATCCATAGAATGCAGCCGACTCATGACTTGCTGTCAATTTACCTTGATTCTGTTGGGGACAGCCAGTTTAAAGAGGCCTTCAAGAAGATTTTACCACACAGTGGGATAGCATTGACAACCATGCCTGGAATTGCTTGCCCTCTTATGAGGATGATATGTGGAGACAATGTTACAGGATGTCAAGATCATTATTCGAAAAGCTGGTAGGTCTTCTGGCCCCATATTTTGTAAAACTTGGCAGGAAAGTAAGGCCTCCCATAGAGCCAAGAAGGGCTGTAGCTATGGTAGTTTACTTCCTTGCTCATGAGGAATCTCCTCTGCATGTTGGAAAAAGATTTTATGCGCAGTCAACAGTACAGAAATATGTGAGGAAGATCACACTAGCTTTGGCTTCCAAGAACATGCTGTACAAGAGATTTGTAGCTATTCCATCAGGGCAGAGATTACTCGACATTAAGGCAACTGGTCTGCCAAACATGTTTGCTGCAGTTGATGGCAGCCACATATATTTGTACAGAAAACCCAAGAAAAAAGATCATGCAAATGACTACTATAGCAAGAATAAAAGACATTCTATTTTGTTTCAAGGCTGTATTACTCATAGTAAATTGTTTGTAAATGTCTGTTGTATTAGAATAGGATCTGTACATGATTCTGGACATTTCAGGAAAAGCAACATTTATAACAGGTTGGCCTCTAAATCCATATTGCAGGAACCTATTGTTAGATTACAAGGGAAGAAGATCAAGAAAGGAATGCCTACTGAGGAAGATGTAGTTGTAAACATACCTCCTCAATTGCTTGGAGATTTTGCATATCCTAGCATGCCATTTCTGTTAAAGGTTTTTCCAGACCCTGATAACAAAAAAAATCGTTTCAACAAGAGAATCTGCAGAGGTAGAGTTGTAATTGAGAATGGTTTTGGTATTGTGAAGGAGAAATGGAGAATTTTGAAGAGTCTTACTGTTCAAGCATCACAAGCTAGCAAAATCGTGCATGCTTGTGCTGTTCTATGGAACTTCTGTATTTTTGAGAGAAAGGGATTGGATTTGCTACCACTAACTCCAGAATGCCCTCATGTCGAGTATTACGAGACTCAAGACATGAACAGGAAGCTGAAAAAGGAGGGAGATCAGATCAGGCACATCCTACTCCAAAATCTGGAAAAATAAATGATTTGGCCTTCATTTCATTTGACCATGGTATTGTGATACCTTGATGTGTTTGGAATGATACATTGAATGAAAGTTCTTTGCATTGTTTGTTTCAGCAACTTTATTTGCATTGTTTATATCAGAAACTTTCTTTGCATTGTTTGATTCAGAAACTTTCTTTGCATGACTTTCTTTGCTTATCAGAAACTTAACATATATAATGCATACATGAATTAGAGAACTCAATACAACAGATATCACTTAAACGAAAAAAACTCAATTGAATTCATTAGAATCAGGTTTACAAAGGTATGCATGCACTCAAATGTAGTGCTAATGAATGAAACAATCTTCAACAAAGAAAACTAAGTCCCGAGTACCAACTACAGTTCATGTACTTAAGAAAAAAAAAGGTATATCAGCGACCCCTCTTCAAAGTTTCAGATTCAAGCTCATTTGTCCCTGTTACAGATCCAAGCTCATTTGTCCCTGTCACAGAATCTGTTAGTGAAAAAAATAAATGAAGATACTACAAAACAATTTACAGGAAAATGTTTCTCCTTTCCATTACTCCAAAAACATGTACATCAGCAAGAAATGTTGTATCTTTACAAAAAAGGGGGGGTTCCAGTTGATTCATCTTCCACAAACTCTGGAGACTGAGCAGATAGCCGAAGAAGGAAACCTGTAAAGCTGAAGAAAAGGAAGAACAAAAAAAAAAGGAGGCCGGCTTCAACATGCAACACAACTTGTTTCGGGGGTTTTGATCTCCATCAAAACCCAAAGACCAGAAATCTTCACAAAGGTAAACTCAACATGGACTTTTTGCCGAACTGGCGCATTCATAGCCCACTCAAAAAGCTCGGGCTCCACTCGAATGCCCATGTCCAAATACTGCACCAAAGCTTGTGCAGTTATAGAGTTATGAGTCTTTCTGTGATTTAGCACAGAAAGCTCATTCTCTTCGACAGTGCATGAAGAATTTACACTGCCTTGAGACATGTTTTCTGAGTCTGAGGAGGAGGAGGATGGCGATGGAGAAGGATGGCACTGTAATCTGAAGTGCTCACGAACTACAAACTTCGGTCTGGCCATCTCTTCAGGAAACGTAGAATAGGAAAAGAATATGTTGGCACACAAATCGAGGTCATAATTTATGGGAGTCTGCTATCTAATGGTACAGGAAATAATGGCTTGAATGACATCTATGATGTAAGTCAACTGCCATGAAATCTAATGGTCGTGAAATCTAATGGTTTTTATGCCCAATTCTGTACTATGACTGATCGTGAACTTGCTGGCAACTTTCTATGTCAGACTACAAATTTCTGCCATTAACTGCTATAGAATAGAATGTTGCAATTCCAATGGGATTTGCAGGAAAAAGACAATACAATATCTAACAATAAAGAACAAAGATACAAAACCATAGCAAACTAAAAATTCTTAAAGTACCTTCAGTTTCCCTGTTTTGTAGCTGAAAGTTTTGCAATTTCAAGCAAAGTCTCTTTGGTCATTTGGCAAATGCTTTGAGTCATGATAGCCATGGATTCTGCAATTTTCAGGCTATGAGAAGATCTCATTTCTACCAGCTCTTTTACCAATTCAATTTTTCGCAGGGAATCATCTTTCATGAACTCCAATTTCTTGTCTTCTGCTGCCCCAAACCGAGATGCCATTTCACTGATTCCAGACGCTATGTCCTCATCAATAGCCAATCTAGATCTCTTCTTTGAGACTGGTTTACCTGCAACTCCAGGCTGCATACAAGCTGCTGATCTAGGACTTATCTCATGCACGCCCTCTTTATCAGCAGAATTGGGAGTACTGTTTGAATTTCCACCATTTGTGTTCAAACTTGAAGGTGTCTCAAGGGGTTCTGTGTTATTACATGGAGGGTCCGTGTTTGGAATGTCAAATTGTTCTTCCTGGAATGCTGCATTGGTTCCAAAGGTTTCATAGAATGATTCTGGCATATAAGTTTCCTGGTATGATGAATGCATCTCTGCAGCATGGAATGCTTCTTCCCCAAATGCACCATCATCTCCAGCACCAGGGAGATCTGTGTGGTTCGTGCAACCTGTTCTCAATTCTTCCATCTTCTCATACCACTGCCAAGAAGAAGGCTCAACCCCTGTTCTATCTTCGGCATATTTCTCGTCCTTGAATTTAGATTGTAGCTTGTCCCATTTATTCTTCAGCTGCCTCAATTCAACTAAACCTGGCACTATGGGGGAGAGTCTTTCCAAAATTTCTTTCCATTGGGAATTGGAAAGATTGATGCTACCATTGTTATGTGCCTTGAATTCTATTAGATGGTTCAATAATGCAGTGATGGCTTCATCAGACCAATCCAATGGTGATTTACGCTTTGCTTTCTGGACCATTGGATCGGAATTTGGATCTACAACTACTAATGCTTGGGACTTTCCACAAGAAACAGAGTCTTGACTTACTTGCCCTGCCTCAAAGTTTGTCTTTCTAGCACAAACTACCGGGGAATCCGACCTGCTTCTTGTCCTCTTTGATTCTTTTGGAGCAGGAAGTGCATGAATTACAGGGGCAGACACTAATCCGGTCATTTTCTTTGCCTTTCTTGGCTGAAATTCCTTTTCACGCCTTGGAGGAACGAAGGCCTTCGAATGATCTGAAGCCCTTGTCATGCTTACAAGTATAAGATCTAAGAAAACTGCAAGCAATGAAGATAATCAGTTTCTAGTTTCTGGCATCCAATCTTCATTACAAAAGGGAAATCGAATTATGCTAAAATGGAATGCGAGAATCCAAAATTCTTAGGTAGTAATGCCTACCTCGACCTCAATCGACCTTGAATCTAGTCGGATCTGCGCCAAGAAGCTCTGTAATACCGCTGGAACAGGGAGATTCACGAGAACAGGGGAAGGCCAATTTAGTAAGTGAAAAATATTCCGGCAGGGGTTAAGCTTAACGGGCGGAAACTGGTGGGAAACGGCCCGTCCGCCAGTTAAGCTAAAATTTGTCTCTCGGGGCATTAAAGGTGAGAGTGGGTTTTCCGCTCTCACCTCCCTCTCGCATCTCTCATCACCTCTCATCGTCTCTCCCACAAAAAAGTCAATCATGTGGGAGAGCTCTCTCTCTCCCTCCCTCCCTCCCTCCCTCCCTCCCTCCCTCCCTCTCTCTCTCTCCAATCTCTATTCTCTCCTACTTCTCTCTTCTCTCTTCTTCTCTTTTGTATCTTTTAACTGTATCCTCTCTCAATTCTCTATATTCTCTTCTCTTTCTGTTCTTTAATTTTTCTTTTTTGTTGTCTCTCTTTCTTCGGTACTGTTGGGGGTCAAATCCTAACAGACGCAATGTAAGGTGGTTGGGGGCAGGGCCCAACCGAGCAATGTAGTGTGGTGTGTGGTCACATGTCCAGTTGGATGCTGCCTAGTGGCGTGACATTAAAATACTATCTATCTATCTATCTACCTATCTATTCTCAGCATCATCATGACCTTATTCATGTTTTAGATACTCAAATCCAACATTTGCCTCCTGCATTATGAGATCATATTTAGAGTATTTATTTTGAGGGATGCTTGAAAGGCACATCTATGACATTGTCTATTTCGACACTGGGCACACCTCTTACAGTTAGTTTTTACCTTGGTTACTAACTATAATAGTTAGAACTCTATATAGACGGTGGATGTCTCAGTGCAAACTTCAGAGCCAAAAATTGAGGTGGAAGTTAAGATGGGAGCGCAAATCTCTCCACTAGAAGGTACAGTGGAATATGAATATACACATCCGATGGATGAGCAAGATCATGGCTTGGATACTAGAGCCCTAAATCTGCATATCATAGGGCTTGAAGAGATGATGATAGACACTCCCATCTAATTGAGGCTTTGCATTGTTTGAGTAATGTCATGCATGTACATGTTGATGTAGTATGCTTGTCAGGTAGGAGCTGTCACTGATCGGCTTCGCCATCTTCTGGTACGATTCCAAGATGCACTTAGTCAACTCCAAATTTTTCAGCATGGCAACCATCTCAAAGGTACGAAGTTCTCAGCACAAGAATATCTCTCTCCTCTTCAGCTTTGTAAGTGTAGAGAGGAGTTATGCAAAATGAGACAAGCGTGGATCCAAAAGAACTAGGCAGTGTATCGTGGAGGTACAACAATTATTCTAGACCATTAGCCATCAAACCATGGATTTGGTTATGTTTAGATAACATGAACCATATATTATTATAATTAAATTCAAAGTCTGATTTAATTGTCTGGCTTAATGGCTTAATGGCAAATTCATAGTTCGTACGACTTTTGCCCAAGCTTTGTAACGTTTTCATTTTCATTATGTTTGGTGTTGTTCTGGGTTGTTATAGCCCATTGTATAGGTCTCATGGCCCCTCCCCTCCCTCCCCTCCCCCTCCCCCCCTCCCCTCCTCCCTCTTCCTCTCCCCATCCATGGGCGCTTCCAAGACAACTAAGAGCACCTTGAAACCCTTAAGGCCGTTTGGATCAAATACGGTTGGTGATGGGGACGAGGCAACTGACAAGCGGATGTCGGGAAAACACGTTGAAGAGCTAAATCTGGCCCTAAGAAAACTTCGGTGGGTCCAATAACCAGAGCAACGGCCTGTTCTTCTGTTCTGGATCCTGTCACAGCAGCCACAACCACAAACTTTTTCGTTCCAGAGGAAACTAATCTAGGAAGAAACAGTGACAGTAAGGGGTCAGAGGTTTCATTACAGGAAATGATGGAGGTTATGCATGATAATATGAAGATGATGCTCTAAGATTTTAAAAATGAGCTTATGAGAGAATTTATGGGGACTGAGATGCAAGAAATGCCGAGGGAAAAGAAACAATTTCTGGCAGCAGAATTCAAGCAAGAATTGGAGAGAGTTGAATAAGAAAATGATGTTATCGTACAAAAGTTAAGAGAAGACATGGATTCGATACAAAAGAGGTTGTATTCACACAGCAAACAGAAAATGAAGAAAATGGAGATGAGAATGAAGAATCACAATTAACAATCTTTATGGGGGGATCAGGATAGAAAGAACAGAGCTTTAAATCTTAAATCTCAGACTGGTCGGATTACCAGAAGAGGACAATGAGCAGATAAAAAGTATTATGGAAAACTTTCTGGAAACAAGAATGCAGATTGCTTCTCCTAGGATAGCAGAGGCTTTTTGAGTGGGAAAAAAGGCAAAAGGCAAACTGGAACCACCATGTAGTGATAAAATTAAGAGAGAAAGAAGATAGACTGAATGTGTCAAGGAAAAGGGCTATTCTGAAAGACCAGAATGTTTGAATCAATGAAGACTTGATAAAAGAGCAGTATCAAATCAATAAAGAAGAGTTGAAGAAGTTCAAGGGGGCAAAAAGTCAAAACAAACAAGTCTTCTGGAGGCGAGGACGAGTTGTCATAAATGAATAGGAAGGAGAGACCATTAGAATTCCTGTCTGGAGCATCAGCATGCTCACAGACACCTAGGTATGTAGTATATCAAGTGTTCTTCAGCAAATAGATCGGATTTGTTTTGTAGAAACTTGGGAACATGAGCAATACGAAACACCGTAGTTGGATTTCATAAAATTTCATCAGTGAAATGAAATAGGAAATACAAGCTACAGTGGCAATGGGGAAATAGTTTGTTATGCCAGGAGGAAAATTTTTCATAGAATCAAGGAGACCAAAACGAACTCTCAACAATACTTGTGGGTAGAGATTGTGGGTCAAAAACCTGTATTCTTAGCCAGTTGTTATTATGCACCAATCTACAAAAAAATATACGATAATGGAGATTCTGACAGGACGGACCCATTATTTCAAATAGAACAAGACATTCTACAATCTTCAAGAAAAGGAGATGTAATAGTGATGGGAGACTTTAATGGCAGAACCAAACAGGCAAGCGACAATCTTGAAACAAGAGAGAGACCCACTTTGGATGGAAGAAATGGACGAAGACGATAGTAAAATTGCTGGTTGGGGCAAGGAGCTCAGAAGATACAACTTATACAACACAAATGGGAAAGTGTCTTCTTGACACGTGCAGCGGTCTAGATTTGAGAATTTTGATGGGCTAGACATGTTTCTAGGATCAGCTAAATGTACTTGCAGAGGTAAAAGTGTCGTTGACTATGTGATTTGTGGAGAGGAAACAACCAGGAGAATAAGGAACGTACATGTTTGGGATCAGCAACTCGAATCTAACCATGTACCTATTTCCTTTCATTTGACTATGGATACATTTCCAGGAAAAAAAACAGCAAGTTCGTAATGATGGCATTAGAATAGATCATAAAAGATCAAGCAAGTACAGGTAGATTTGCGAGACAAGATTGCATGAATTGAAGGATATGCAGCATCTATTAGAACTAGACAAGCTTATCTAGAACATTTTATTAGACAACTAAAAAAGTTTTTGCTCATGGCAGAAAAGCAAAAGGGCTTCCCTGTAACAATTGGTTTGATAATGAATGCAAGGACAAACATAAAAATATCTGATGGCATGCAAGGAAGATAAGAAACTAGAAAAGAAATCTTATGTTGCAATAAATTAGGCGAACAAAAAGGAAATTCCTATTTGATCAGAGAGCCCAAGGCATGTTGAAACAACTTAAAAAAGAAGACATCTGAGAACTTTGATAACGGGGCAATGGAATTATTCCATCATGTGTGGAAGCTATATCGGCAAAAAGACATAGAAGCTATGATACAGATGGAGCAGCAAACACCTGTAGAGTTTATCATTGAAGATGATGTTACAAAAGGAATAAGCTTTCTAATGGCAAAGCAGTGGATGCAAATGACCTTGTGGCAGAAATGCTAAAGTGAGAAGGTGATGAGTTTATAGAGCCTATCACATGGATGTTGAATGCTTCAATAAGAGATGGCTTTCCAGAATTATGGCAGGTGAACCAGATTATTCCCATATCCAAAGGAGGAAATAAGACAGACATCAATAATTATAGAACAATCTTGGTTGTAGCATCTTTTCTAAACTTTTTGCATCTATCTTAGAATTCAAAATCAATGATTGGACGAAGAAGAAACTTGTGTGCTAAGGAAGGAAGGAAGGTATTTTTATCGTCCGCGGAGACCAATCGGTCTATGGGACCCAATACAAAAACGCAGCAAGCGGATTACTGCCCAGATTAAAAAACCCCCGCCCCGAAGGGTTTTCGAGGGAAAAACCGTGGCAGCAATCAGCCTGCTGACAAACTGTCCTAACATATAAAATGCAAAAACACCCAAATATATACAGTCATGCACTGCACCCATAGTGCCTAATCAGCGGGCAGCCAGGCGGGGGCAAAGGTGACCTCGGAGATCCAGTACCTCCTGAATGTACGACCCCAGGGCACGTACTGACGGTGTGTTCATCAACAAATGTAAGGGCAAGTCCGGCCGTACTAAGAGAGCGTATCTGGCCCGGATCTGACTGAACGCTGGGCAACTCTGGAAAGTGTGAGACTCATCCTCAATGGCACCCGTTTGACAGCACTGACAGAGCCTGTCCTGGGGGGGGCTCCCCAATCCACCTGCCCGTCTCGATGCAAAGATGGTGGGCACCTGTGCGAATGGAGGCAATGAGTCTGCGCTTTTGGGGCATTTGGGAATGCGAGTAGAGTGGGCCCCAGGGCTAACACGAGGTTGATGTGCTCCTTGTAATGGGCGTTTTGACCTGCTCTAGGCCGGGGGTCCCGAGCTTGCCAAGGAAGCAAGCATCTAGGTACTCTCGCAGTACATCACGCGATCGGCAGCTGTGTCCACACGCGCGCACTTTGTGCTCTGCCGCGTTCCATCCGGCGAGCCAGCGATCTCTCTTACCCCTCCAACGGGCCACGGCAGCTGCGGACCCATTGCCACAAAGTGTAAGCCAGGTGCACGGGAGCCGAGCATCACCCATAGTAACCACTTTAGAAAATAGGCGATGTGTCTATCATCAGGGCTGCCAGCTGGCGGCAAGAATCGGTTTCCCTCTGGTGAGAATCCGATAGGGGACGAAGGTTTCACCCCAAGTGCACAGTGCCAAAATGCCTTCGCACCTGCTCCAAGTCATTCCAGGAGTCGCCAAAGAGACGCATAGACCACAAACCTCGACCCGTCATGTATGACAGGGAGGGCTCGACCGGTGCAAAACAGATGTGACCGATGGCCCCAATCATAGAGCTCTGCCTGGGGTGATTTGTTATTCAAGATGGCATAAAGCGCTTTCCGGCCTACATCACCCATAGCGGATAGACGCCTCCCCAGAGGCGAGGAGGGAACTCCACCCCTAGGTACTTGTAGGTGGGCGTGACCTCCACGTGCCGCCCCCTCGATATGTGAGTGCCTGAGGCATGGGGTGACGCGGAAGGGATATGAGGACCACCACGGTCTTAGCCGATTCACGCCAAGATGTCGTAGCCCCACAAAATGTGTCTAGGGCATCCAGATGAGACTGCATAGCTTCTGGGGTGTGGGCCAGCAGGCCAACATCGTCCGCATAGATGAGTTGGCGGATGACCTGGTGCAAAAGCTGTATGCCATCCCCCCCATGCTCAGTAAGCCAGGGCTCTAACTGATCAATGTAGAGGCCAATTGGAAGTCACCACGATGGCTAAGCATGACCTATGCATTTGTATTGTGGCTAATTGATGAGCTGATATTCTGATTTTCATTGTGTGAGACTTTCCTTGAAATATATACATCTTAAATAATAAAAGAACGGTAAACACAAGTAGTAACTTCTCACTGTCGGTTCAATTTTTAGCTTGGGCATGCAGGATTCCTGGGGTCCTCTCAGAGTTCTTACTGTGGCTGCACTGATAAATGGAGCAGGAGATATTTTATATTGTACAATTATGGGATACGGGATTGCAAGTGCTGCATGGGCAACTATGTTCTCTCAGGTATTGCAACATCCCTTGCATTTCTACGCGATACAGAGGACCTTTGAGACAATGCAAATGTCTGGATATGCAGTATGTTGGAACTATTTTATTGCTACTCTCACTTGAACGAAGGGGTTACAGGACGACGGCAATATATATACCTTCAATCAGTGACTTATGGAAGATGCTTGAGATTGGTGCACCTGTCCTTCTAATTATGCTTTCAAAGGTACATATGATGGGGAATATGGAAAGGAAATCACCTTGTTATGTTGGTTGACAAGTTTACCTTTGTAGAATGGTTTTCTAGTCACAACCATAGAAAAAACCATGTAGTGTTTTAATTTTGGGTGCCTTGTGTTAATCCGTCTACTAAATAGAGTCTACGAACTTATCGTGTTTGTTTTTGGACCAGAAGATCGTCTTATCCCATATTCAAGTGCGGTACAATAGTCTTATTCATTAGCATAGCTGTGTATTTAGGGCTAGTGAACAGGATGCTAGCTCTAACAAAATAAGCTGGTATAGCTGGAAATTAAGCATCACAAATGCATCTTATAATTTCAAAGGTTTTCCCTCTCCAATAATGACAACTATTTTTTAGATCCTGAAATAATAGATTCATTAATACTAGGACATGGTCAAGTATCAGATCTGCCAGTTCCAAAAAGAACATACTATGTCAGTTTCAGTGGAAAGTCTGCTTATATTGCAAGATTTTGGATCATGAGGCTTATGACCATGGATTTCTTCATGGATATTGCCTTGTAAAACAAGACATATGGAAGCAAGATATATTATTCCATGGTTGCAGAAGTGTCAAGCCTTAACAATTCAGATTGACATAGAAACCCATGTTGTATCTTTTGTTTGCCATTTCGTTCTACTTGTCTCTGTCATTATCATTTCCTTCTTTGTATAGGCTTATCTTTCTGCATATTTCAGTTAAAGATTTCTGCTTAGTCAGTTTGAATATCACAACAAAGGTCTTTTGCTATGCTAGTGAATTGCAGTCATGGAAAGGTGTTTCATTTAGTAACTTGCCAATAGTCTGGCCATCTAAAATACCCACAGATTTTTTGCCTAATAAATAAATGTCAAACGGCATTGCTTGCCCAAATTCACCATAGACATATGAGGCATGAAGAGGATGAGTGGCAGTCCAAAATTTCAAAGGTAGTGGAGAGTAACGGGCCTAGGGTTAAACTTTTGTGAATTGCAGTATCAAGCTTTCCCACCTTAAACATTTGGGAAAAACTACTAGGATGAATACCTTAGTTGGATTCACTACTAGATGAACTATTATGAAAATTTGGATTTATGCTGCTGACGAGCAACTTTACAAGCATTGCTATTTTGGTTTTTTATGTCTGCTGATGAGCAACTCTACAAGCATTGCTATTTTGGTTTTTTATGCCTTACCTTACCTTGCATTGCCTGCATACAACCTAAGTACTTGGAGATGATTACTTGGACCTGCACAATTCCTCATCTTTTGACAACTGCATTAACTATTTGTTTGGAAGTTGTGCCATATTTATTCTACATACCACTTCGTATTGATGCTACTTTTACTCTTCTTCTAGATTGCTTGCATCTATATGGCTGAAAGTCTGCCAACACTCTCCGAGGTCTCAATGTGGCAGCCTAAAGATGTGGCTGCGTATATCTTTAGTCGTTTCTCTTCTACGCCGGTGGAGATTGGGGAAACATTAGTTGTTGAGAAGCAGGTATATGGGATGAGTTTTCTGAATTTCCAACTCAATGATTGGCTTGAATTAGGTTTCGTAAGAGGGTTGGCTGTTGGGATTGCGGGCCTGCGTGATGAAATCAAGAGCAATGCTTCTCTTACTACTGTTTGTACAAATGGATCAATGCTTACCGTCTCCAAAGGAGGTATGTCTAGCCATCAATCAGCTCTAAACGCTGATGCAATTGTAGAGCAAGATGTAAGAAGTGATGAACAAAGGGATATGAGACGTGATGTTGGTTGTCTTGAGAGTTACGGTCAAGTACGATTTGATAAAGTCCCAAAAGCTGGCCATGTTTTTACAGTATTGAGCAGGGGACCAGATTTAAAAAATGGTAGGTTGGCTTTAAAGAAAACAGGGCATCGTTCTCAGTGGCTGCAAATGGTAAATCATAGGGAGATTCGCAATGCTGTGCTATCCGCATTTCAACTGTCAACCATTCAACTGTCACTTTTACAGGGTGATTGCATATTGAGACCTTGGACAAACTTAAGACAGATGCATCTATTTATTATGTTTTATTATGATATTGCCTTAAGAGTTTAGTAGAATTTGCAATTGTGTTTTACTTTTATTATATTGATCCATTGTCAATGTAATATTTATTGTAGCCTCCTATACATTGATTTTTGAAATCAATCTATCTTTACTTGGAAAACTAGTTGTGGTTACCGCTTGTAAGCCATTAAAGAAGGACATGTAAACACAAATGCTTTTAATGAAATGTAGAACTGGTTAAGAACTATTTCAAACTGCTATGAAACCATCGAGGAGAAGCTTAACTGCTTGGACGTGAAAAATAATCATGGTTAATAATCTTAACCACTAGGAGACCACTACATTTTAACTGCTTCTTAGTCTAATATTAAATGCTTGGATGTGAAAAACATGTATGCTTGATAGTCCTAACCACTAGGCATATGGACGCGAAAAACAATTATGGTTAATAATCTTAACCACTACGAGACCACTACATTTTAACTGCTTCTTGTAGTCTAATCTTAAGTGCTTGGACGTGAAAAACATTTACGATAAATAGTCTTAACCACTAGTCATATGGACGTGAATAACATTTATCAATAGGCATATGGACGTGAAAAATGTTTATAGTTAATAGTCTTAACCAGTAGTAAACTACTATATTTAACTACTTGTTTTAATCTAATCTTAAATGTTTGGACGTGAAAAACCTTTGTGGTTAAGAGTCTTGACCACTAGGCCTATGGAATTGAAAACATTTATGGTTAAGAGTCTTGACCACTAGGCATAAATATCAAGAAACTATGTAGTCATAGAACAAATGCATACATATATAATCAATATGTTTTCATTCATTAACCAAAAGTGCTTCAGATCATAGAGAGGTAGTGATTTGTCATCATCACCATTGCTTGTATGATTGAAGAAACTATTAGGTCTTCAGTGAAAAGATCGCCATTCTTTCTATGCAGTAACCTAAGAAGCTTAACACTAGAAATCGTTTAGTGGTTTATCATTATTAACAAGTACACTTTGAGTGGGAAGGACGTCATGCCCTTTTATGCATTAATTGAAACGCTTTAGACTAGAAGCCATTAGTGGATTATCAACTTTAATAAGTACTACAATACGTAAGAAACCATCCATAGTTCTTAATGGTTTTAGTCTATTAACTTGAAATGCTTCAGACTACATAACATTACTAGTTTATCAATGATAACCATGAACCTGATGCATTACAAAACCATGCACATTTTGAGCAAAACAATTATATCTAATTTTGATAAGCACAATAGTGCTTTAATAGAAAACCCTAAACACTTTGACTAATCAACTAATAGTGATTTATTGCTATTAACACAATTCGAACCGTGCTGGTTTACCATGAAAATTAGCCGGGCCAGTTTTCCACAATAACAAACCACAACAACTACCACATTATGAAATCATATGGATAGAGCACTACATTGAAACCACATCCACAACCATCACGTTATACCACATGGACAAACCGTACCCTAAAAACGATATAATGTACCACATCCACGTACCAACATCTAATACCACTTTCACAAACCACCATGACGTAATACCACCTTAACAAACCTTACAAGAAGACCAACTAGTTTAGCCACATATGGTTTTTAATGAAATTAACCCCCAAACCCCGATACTACTGGTGAATGCTTGGCCCGTCGGCTGCATCCTGCCAAAACAACTCTCATACAGCCTGTATATGGCATTCTGCACAGGCAACGGCAGCCTCAGTTGATGCAGTCTAGCCCACAGCTTTTCCCGGGGAACCGTATCAAAAGCCTTCGCGAAGTCCACAAAGCAGCAATAAAAGTCCTGCCGATGGTTCCGGTTGTCTTCAATCAGTGCCCGCAGTGTAAAGATATGGTCAATCGTTGAGTGGCGGGGTCTAAAGCCGGCTTGTGTGAGGGCTCGCACATCTGCTGCCTCTGCCCAGCGGGTCAAGTGCTGCTCGAGAATGCCAGCCAACAGTTTGGCAAACACTGAACTGACCATGATCGTCCGGTAATTGGCCGGACAGTGTGGGTCGCCCGCCTTGTGAATGGGAACAACTCTGCTTGTGGTCCATTGTTGGGGGAAACCTTCCTGCAATGCTCTGTTGAACAGGGTAGTGAGGATCGGCACAAGCGGCTGCCCTGCCCATTTGAGTAACTCGGCCTGCATATCATCGAGGTCAGCTGCCTTCCCATTAGCCAGTCGTTGCAGGCCCTCCACAACATCCTCCTCCACGAGAATCAATGGGGGCCATCCTGGGGGGTATGGGCGTGTCTGGCGTCCACAGTGGGTCATAGAGCTGCCGCAAGTACTATTCCCACGCCCCGGTGTGATGTCCCCTCGTGAGGTCGGGCTGGCCTTCGAGCACTCTCGCCAAAAGGTTCGAGGATGAGTGTCCAAAGAGGCCGAACATCTCCCCGATGCCCGGCAAGGTACCGCTTTGTCTCCTTCGGATGGGCACGGCATCGTGGTGGCCTCGCAAGCTGCACCGGATCCGTATGTGACGGAGCCGCCAGCTATGCTTTACACTCGCATCAAACCATCGGGTTATGAATGTTGTGACCCCGAGCGGCGACGCAAGGGGGGCTGCCAAAGCACTGGGTCCGCCGTGATCCCGTAATAGCGGTCACCGGTCCGTCACGCTTCTCTTGTGGGGGTCCGCACTAATTTTCGGGAGGGCGCCCATGAGCATCTCGGCGTAGTCCTCTCGCACGCCATAATCTAGTCGCGAATCGAGGATGGCGAGGGGCTGGTATAGTGGGGTTCCGGGCGGCTTGCCAAACCAGTCCAAATAAAGTGGGAGGTGATCCGAGTCGACCTCCTCATCCCGACCGTCTGCCCCACCCTAAACGACCGATGAGATGCATATCTTTAAGCAACTACGAAGTACATAATCCACCACGCTAGACCCTCCCCATTGTCCCCGCTGGTCGCATGTGCACTTGCGAATCGGGCCACCGCGGATGTGCCATTGCAAATTATCAAGTCAAAAAATACCACATAGCGAGCAACCGCTTGCCAAAGCGAGTGACCGGCGTCATCCGATCCTCGCGGGCCGGTTGCTTCGGGCGGACGTAGCCGCAGGACATCGCAGGCGAGGGGGTCAAGTCGCATGGGCTGCTCTACTCCTGTCCGTGCATTGAAATCTCCAAGAAGGACGACCCTACCCAACTGCTGGTGCTGCTGTATGTCATCATATAGATCGACATAAGGGTCCATCCTATCCGCATCGGGGTGGCTGCGATAGAAGGTGCTCTCTGCGTGAGGGAAATAACAGGCGGCCAGAAAAAGGGTTGCCACTGGTATTATGCACACGAACCCACAAGTACCGGTTGTGTCTGTCTGTCTTCTGGAGGGTAACCGAAGGTGCCAAGATTGTCCGGTAGTAGCAAGCCACTCCACCATGACCTCTCTGTCCTGTACAGGTATTGAAGACCGAGAAATGTTGGTAACCCGGCACAAGCGGGTCTCAAACCCAAAAGGTCCACAATTGACCATTTGGTGACACTCAGAACCATTATGGATGCAGGCAAAGGTAAGAAAACCTCTATATTGTGTTGATTTTAGTAAAGCTTTTGACTTGGTGCCTAAAGAGCATCTATCGAAAAGAATGGACCAGCTTAATATTTCAGTTGAATGTCGTGATGCAACGAAGAGAATCTATGAGAAGGTAATTGTGGATCTATCTTTTCCTCTTAATACTGAATGTAGTGCTCAAGCTGTGAACAATGTGAGAGTGAAGTAAGGATGTCCTTTATCCCCCACACTATTTGGCCTTTTTATAGATGGATTGGAGAGGTGGATTTTAGATCATGGAGGTGCCAGAGTAAATATAGCTGATTATGTTCTTGCCTTTCTTCTATACGCAAATGATGTTGTACTTTGGTCAAAAGAGAAAGCAGGACTCCAGAGACACCTTAAAGTACTAGAAGATTTCTGTGACTCAACATGTATGAAGGTGAATATGTCAAAAAATAAGGTCATGATAGTGGGATCTCGGCAAAATAGTAATTTTTATTACAGAGGAGAATTGATAGCATCCACGAGTAATTATAAATATCTTGGGCTCATAATAGACAAGAATTTTAGATGGAATAAGTGTATTGAGCAGAGAACAAATGGAGGTTTGAAAGCATTATACGCCATGCAACGAAGCTGTGGGAAAGTGTTTCTACAGAATCTGCGTATGAAGAAGATGCTTTATACAATTTTGGTCCAATCGGTTGTTTTATATGGTTGTGAAGCTTGGAGTCCAGGTTTCCAAATTGCCTATGGGAAAAAATAGAGAAAATTCAAAAATGGTCTTTGTGCACGGAACTAGGAGCGAAGACTCAAAATCCATACCATATGCTGCTAACCAAATGTGGAATGATCCCTCTAGAAGGTGAAGCACTCATCCAAACCCTTATCTATTTGTATAAAACACATGAACTCCCATCTGGCTATGGTTGAGAGCAAGGAAAAAGGCTAGTATAAAAATATAGTGGAATGGCTCGTAAAATGGGATATGAAACTAGAGGAATGTCTACAAACAGAAATACTTGCATGGGTAATACAAGGACTTCAATTGGTGAATTGGAAGAATCCAAAAATAAAGATGGCAGATTATCAAAGATTTATAAATCCAATGCTTCAAGATGCCATATATGTGGATAGTGATATGGCTTTGGCGAAACGCAGAGCAGTAGCACGCTTGGGATTGAGCTCTCATCGATTACACATAGAAGAGGGGAGATGGAAGAAAATCCCTAGAGAGCCTTTTCATTAAACGACGTCCAGACGTTGTTTAACGACGGAAACATATTATTTGAACGACGTCACAACATCTTTTGATGACATCATGTCAACGTAGTAGAACATGTCGACATGGCAGAGCATGGCGGCGTGCCAGCATGGCATGTTAGCATGCCACGAGGTCGACTTGGCCACGTCAGATATCCTAGACGCCGTTTAACGACGTCATCTCAACATGGCAGAACACGGTGAGTGCCAGCATGCATGTCAGCACGCAAACATGGTCGATACGTCAGATCTAAGCCTTGTCATTAAATGACGTCTAGACGTTCTTTAACGACGGAAATGTCTTTGAACGACGTCGACGTCAACATCGTTAAAACACGTCTAGACAGTGTTCAATGACACATTGATGTCATTCAACCACGCCGACCCCTTGTAGTCTTCCCTTTTTCATTATCATTCTCAAACCACTAATCTTCCCTCCTTGAATGCCAGTTTCATCTATATTCCAAATGTGGCTAGGCTCAAAATAAAAATGGATGTAAACTTCTTCCTCTATTGTGTAAAAGGACCGAAGTTTTAAAGGATGTATGGCTCGTGCTCTTGCAACATTCAAAGTTTTTGTTGATCTCAATAAAGGATGTCTTTTTTTGAACAACCTCCACCATTTATCTCCTGGTTTTTCATTCAGTCACAAAATACTTCTGCCTTCACACATACTTGCTGCTTTCAATTTGAATAATGCTATTAGTACAAGTGCCACTAGGCTAGTTCAAAGCAGGGTGCTTCATTTGAATAGGCTTTTATCATTTCAATTAAACTGTCAATTTTGTGCATAAGGGAGGCTTGCCAATGGCATAAAAAGTCCACGGGAGTTTGTACAGCATGCTCCAATCCTTTAAAGAATGATCCTCTGAAGTAGATTAAGCAAGGGACCGAAAATTAGCGGAAAAAGCACATGAAGCTAAAAAGGATAAAAGAGGATTACCAATTTATTGTTGAAAAGAGCCCGACACTTCAAAACTAGGAGAATGCTCTAGGTTATAAATTGTATGTAATTTGATCTCTTATACGCCTTCAGGCCAAGAGTCTTCAGCAATAGTTCATTCTAAAGCTAGATAACATGAAGAATAAAAGGCTTCCATGGCTGGCTGACATGACATGATTACACAATACCTAAGTTTTTGTACCTGCCTGCAATACTATTGAATCAATCCGATCTGTTGCCCAGGTCACAACGTAGCTGTTAGTGATTATTGAGCCTCCAATACCTCTAGTGGAAATTATAGGAACCTAATAAGCAAAAGAGTGCGAATTTTTGGAGGGCTTTTTTGGAAAGGGTTTAGAGGGTTTATTAGATTGTCTCTAATAATTTTGTCAATTTTGTCAAAATTATCAGAGACAATAGAGGCTTGGCACAAGGCACAAGGCACAAGTAGTATAATGTCCATATGATTATAATAAATACTCCATACACCATACTCCATAGTATGTTATATCCATACATCATACTGTCCATACTACTCCAATAAATATAACTGCTTTAGTGTCCATATTGTTATTATCATGTCCACAGTATAGGCATAAAAAAAGAGCATCGTAAAGCAAATTGTTTGAAGTAAACAATGGAAGCCAAAACGGAGTAACAATAATGTTACGAAAATATAGCCACATGAAGTCTTTATCCTTCTTCACACTTATCATCTACAAGCAGACAACGTCTACTCTCCTTTCCACTTGAATTGAGGATTCCCTTGTTGACAATAGTGATGCTACTGATTCTGCATACATAGGAAGAATGCTAATATGTAAAAAAAGTTAAGTAGCAATGAGATGAATGCTAAAAAATTACGAGTCGAAGAAAACATACTATGAAGGTTCTTCATCTTCCTCTGCCACTTCGTCGTCTGAATTCTCGGGATGATCAATGTTCCTTTCATCAAACTTTTGTTAAACACTTGCCAAGGCTGAAAGACGAGATGCTTTTACATGTTCCACTAACAGTTTATCATTGTCTAATCCATAGCAGTGACGAGATAAAATAGCAGATGCTACCAATGTTGAACCTGTGCCGCTAAGTAGGTCCAATACCAAGCCTTGTCTTGGACTAAAATTCTCAATAATAAACTCCATGAAAGAAATGGACTTGTCGGTGGATTTCCTACCAGGGGTAGTAGGACTTGCTGTAAGTTTACTGTCTTCCATGAAGAAATGAGCAAGAGATTGCTTGGAGATTGAAAGACGTTTGTCTAAAATGGACAAATGTTAATAAAACATGAAACCAGATATAGTAAAACTAAGATAAACATAAAAATAATAAGATAGCTTATAATAAGATAGATAAAATTGAAGATCACTTACTTGAGAACTGAACATTACTCTGAATGCTTGGTGAAGTACCCTACAGTCACTAGCAACACGTTGCTTGTGAACTTCCCAATTCCGTCCTTCATGTATCCAAAAGGGGCATCCTGATGCAAGTAGTAAGTTCTAAAGGCCTCCAAGCATTTTAATCTTGCCTCTTTCTCCACTGTTCTTGCTTGTTCAACCGAAGAAATGGAGACCAACCAGCCATCAGGCACAATGTGCCGAATGAGAAAGAGGCTTGGATTAAAGAAGTGTTGCATACATTCCAACGAGGAATCTCAAAATCTTCCCCGCATGGCATGTTATTAGTAGGGAAATCAATAATTATTAACTCAAACCCCCAATCCCTGACATTACCACCTCTCTTGTACTCATGCGACTTCCTAGCATTTCTCTTTGCAAAATCTCTAACATCTTGAAAAACTAGAGCTTCTACCTTCTTTGAATATTGTTCGTATATACGCAAAATGTCTCCACAATGCAATTCAAGCGAAGTGTTTGTAACCACCTTGGCAATGTCAAAATGTTGGACATCTTCCTCTGAAGTAGCCTCGGATAAATCCAAATCAATTGCTGCAGTAGCTACCACATGTTTAAGAAAGTGTCACACGCTTGTGAAAGATCTATATGTACATGAATGCAAAAAAATACGTAAAATTATTTACCAGATGCTTGTGACTTTTCTTGATTTTTTTCTCTTGCTTTTCACATCTCTTTTATCGATTGGAGCATCCAAACTTCTTTTTATCATTTCACTAGAATCCACTTTGCTCTTGAGCACTGGAACTTTCACATTTGCCTTATACTCTTCCTCCTCACTTAATGGATATTCTCCACTAGCAAAATCTATCCACCAAGGACAATTTTGAGCTTCATAATCACTTAGACCACCTGGCCTATCCAAGTTCCCCTTTTTTGAGTACATGGAATTTTCATCTGTGGACTTCCAACATTCTAATTCGGTTGGAAGATTTGCTAGAGTGTATTTGTAATATCTGCAAAATTGCACATAACATTTAGACGGATTGTTTCAAGAGAAATAAATGCAGAAACTTTTATACCTGTAGGCTACTCTTCTTGAACTTCTATCTATCTCGTAGGAAGAGACAGGAGCCATAGTTGCAGACATATATTTGTGATATGTCTTGAACATGTTGGCTTTGTTCTTTAATTTGAAGGCTTGGAACCAACTTTCCAGGTCTGCACCATGTGGAACTTGAATCTGCAATTGATATGTTGCAGAAGTCTCACTGAAGACTTCACAAGACTTCTCAACCGTGTGCTCCAACCAAACTTCTTTTTTTATCCAGTCCTTAAAGCTTTTGTCACCCTTAGGAATCCCATACGTGCTATGGATAGCAGACCCAGACGACATCCAATGCACCCAACGATCTCTTATGTCATTGGGTACCTTAGCCTTCACCATGTCAAGCAACTTTTCAATGGACAATCGCGAAGTTTTGGTGTCAAAATCAGCCCGAGTAACAGCATTTAACCAACTTGGACCCAATGCAGGATTGACTATGGCAAGCAACTTTCCCATTTTCTGTACCCATTTATCTTGGACCCTTCTTGTGGCTGCTGTCCGCAAGGCCACTTTGTCATCACTATCTTTTGCTGCTGCCAATTCAACTGCTATCTCCTTATCCATTTGTCTCTATCTCAATTACAAGGACAATCCAATTTGTTATGAGCACACAAAATGAGAACAATAAATTCAAAAGGGTTAATAAACAAATATGTCATGTAACCTGGAATAGTATCTTGCAGTAAGCCAAACGTGGTAGTTGATATCATTGTTCCGTGCCAGTGCTGGAAGAAGCATTATCTTTAATCTTTAATGTAGCCAGGTATTGAGGATCCAGTTTGGAAAGTATTGCTCTGGATTTGCTGTAGCAATTTTGTGGACAACTATATATTGTATCCTTCATTGTGTTATGAACAACACCATCTTCATTCAACCTGAAATACACATGAAAATCATCAACAAAATTCAAAACCATAACAATGCAAAACATGCAACCCACTTACTCGTTAACTCTATTGAGGGCCGAAATGAGTTGTTGAACATGACACTTCTCCACGTCAATGAAAGACACTTCGACTCGAATGTGCCTGCTCTTCTCATAACAGAATTGATGGTTGTAACATATCTCCTCCATCCACGCTACTGTTCTATGGTTACCATCCCAACAAAGGAACATTTTGCCTGACAAGTCCTTCCACTCCTCGGAAGCTTCAAGTTCCTTCTCAAAGTCATCGTTAACTTCATTCTAGTAATCATCCCATTTAGAGCGAATAAAGTCCGTAACTGGAACATCACATCCTTTAATGGATTTCATGGATAGCACAAACTTTCCTTTCTCAGGTAAATATCCATCATTACGAAGTATATCCCTCATCTTAGAATCAGATTTTGACACTGCACCCACGGCTTCATTTCGCAAAATACGACAAAGGGGAATCTTGGAAGGTTCTGTTCCTCTCTCAATGCGACATTTGCTCATTATATCAGCCACCATCTCGTGAGCAAAAACCTATACAAAGTTCATGATTAAATATTTCACAAGGAGAAAAAGAAAATGATCCAATTCGAGAACCACTCACCTGGGCAAATTCTGATCAGTGGCAGTCATATCCTAAACATCACATGGTTTGTCTTTCTCTGCCATTGGACTTTCTATATCTTTGGTCATTGCTGATTCGGTTAACGCTTTGTTAGGGGCTATATATTTTGCTTCTTCTTTGGATACCTCCAGTGAATCTGATTGATTGGTCTCCATTCAATCCAACTCGTATAGGATCTTCCAAGATAATTTTAAATGTTGGCAAGCATTATAGAAATGGATTGGGCCACATGATCCATAGTCTCCATTCAATCCAACTCACATGATCTTCCAAGATAATTTTAAATGTTGGCAAGTATTATAGAAATGGATTGGGCCACATGACCCCTACAAAAGCAAGCAACCATTTGTGAGTGTATAATAAATAGAAAAGCATTTAAAGTTATCCGTGAGTATTGAATTATGGGCATAAGACACCGTCTAGGTTTTGTGTTTTGTATGTGCTTTATAGTAGACCACCACATTGGGCATACATACAGATACTAAAATAATTATTCCTAAACTTTGGATAGTCGAGCTCGAGTTCTCCAACTTAGCTCATACACTCAAGCCTTTCATATTACATAATGCATGTTTCGAAGATATAGTTCTGTCTGGCACATGCTTTTGTATTCCAACAACTTAAAACCGTATAGAGATGAGAATGGGCAATTGTGCATTATCATATGCCATCAAAAACTGCTTACACTATGCGTAAAGTTGTGAATGACTTTCCTAAAATGCTCTAGTCACAACACATTCTACGGTGCATACAAGCAGCAAAACAAACAAATATAATATTCTACGGTGTATATAACTAAGAAACAAACACATACAATTGTCTCAAAATCATCTACCATCTTATTCTAATATCCTCAGCGTGTACATCCAAGGCCTTATTCTAACAATTGCCCTATTGTGCATGTGCAATCTAAAAAGGGGCAGAAAACTTGTCTCAACAATCTGTTGTAAAGCAAGACAGTCTGAACAAGAGGTGCTTCCAGCAAGAGAGCTAGAATCAGCCGAATCAATCTGCCCTAACCCAGCCGATCTTCCTTCCCAGCCAATATTTTTCGTCCAAGCTCACGTTTTCACTACCAGCCATGAATTTCTCTGTGGGACGAATAAATGAAACTGAGGAGCCCTTCTTTGTAAGGAAGCTACATCGTACTTCTGGATATCACAGTAGCTTTGGAGATGCCTTTCTTTGGGTTGCCACTAACCAGAAACTTGTGGTGAAGGTTCCGAGCCCTCCATGTTTCCACTTCAGTGCTCAGGTTGAAGAGCTCTGTCAAAGAAGGCTCTGATTTTCTGTGTCTGGATTTGCTCTGACTCTTAATGAACACTTTCGTACTCGAAGACCTTATAACCTCTAACGCGCTTCTATTTTTCCTATAAGGAGAAAGTAGATCCGGCTTGAACAATTCTGCTAAAGAGACAGTGGTCAGATTGGCATCTGTGTCTGAAAATTCTGCTCCCTTTCCGACCATATCCGTTTGCTCCAACTTTAATTTCCAAGCATTGATAGCTTCTGGAATTGGAAGCAAAGCAACTACCAATGTAAGGTCTCAACAATGGATAAAGGCAAAAAGAAAGAAAACAAAGAAAAGAATTGGTGGCGCTTTTGCTCCAGCCTCTGTGGAGGACATAGCCGGCCTTCACCTGGAAACCTCCCTCATCTTCGTGGAAACCTCCCCAACTTTCCAGGTAGCCCCGGGGAGGTTTCCATTTTGGAAAGTAGAAACCTCCCCACCTTTCCTTGGAAACCTCCCCAACTTTCCTGGAAAACTAGGGGAGGTTTCCATATTCGAAAACAGGGGAGGTTTCTATGGAAAATTGGGGAGGTTTCCCATAAAAATTAGAAACAAAGCCCTCCACGATCTGCCTCGATCCACGTGCTTTTTTAATATCTATCTTGGTGGTTGCGTAAACATCTTTTATTAATTACACCCGCCTTTATTAATTACGGCCTTTTTTTTTAATATTTTAATGGAAACCTCCCCAATTTTCCAAGGAAACTAGGGGAGGTTTCCACAGAATGTTTATAGTTCATCTTTATTTTCCTACGGTTGAATGAAGCCCCATAGGTTCAACAAGGTCCCTCTCAATTTCTTATGGTCGAAACCCCAGTAGGCTCAACAAGGACGCTTCCTGACAGTGCTCGCGTCCAATTTCCAAACCATGAAAAGTTATGATCATCTATGGTAGTGCTATCTGGCACCCTATATGCGATGAGAAGTATTAATGTGATGGTAATAATGCTAACAGAATGTAATGCTAATAATATTATAACAACAAAGTACATCAAAATATGTCTTGTGAGGCACAAAGCCACATCAGTCAGACATAAAAAACAAATGCAAGATGTAGTGTAAATGTGGGCACTATGAAAGCAGATGTGTACTCGTTTGGGATTATATGTGCAGAGATTTTGACTGGTAAAAAGTTAGAAGTCAAAATTGCAGAGCGGGGTAAAAAGCTTGATCTACCAGCATCCAGATGCCCCAAAGATCTTCAGGATCTGATTCACCATTGTTGCCAAAGGATGCCTCATAAGCGACCAGATTTCTCGAAAATCTGCCTGAAATTGTGTGAACTTAAAAGGGCTATTTATTCTAAACCTACTATCTATGCAAATATTACAAGCAGCAACGACAATAGCAGTAGTTATAACAGTAGCAGTACAGGCAGCAGCAGCAGCACCAGTAGCAAAGATCATTCTAGCAGCAACGGAGATGAAATTGACAATTTGTTTGATTTTACATTGCCCCAGCAGTAGTGACAGATGTCAGCTGATATCAAATGGCTGATTGACCTGGCCCTGTTTTGGTTACGGGTTACAGGTTACAGAAAGTCCGGCTTTGCAGGCCATGAAAGTCCGGGTTCTATTTCTGTAAGATGTATCCACGAAAATTGCTGATAATACAGGGTTACAGATTACAGAAAAATATCCATGGTTACATAAGAATACCAGGCGGAAGGGTTTGATCATCACGGTTTCTCTTGCCGCTTGCTTCAAAGCTAGCTTCAGAGCTCTAAATACAAATATCTGCTATGCAAAAATGCAAAAATTAGATCATCCAACATGCAAAACTCCAAAACCGATTTGCTTACCCCAGTCTTCAGTCCTCAGAATCAAGAGTCAACGCTTTGCATCAAACAGAAAACGAACTTGAAAAGCTCCAAATAGAAATTCCTCCACAAAATCAGTGAAAGGGCAATCTAATTTTGTCGTCGATCTTAAATTCTTTGCATTTATGAGGAGTGGATCTCTCCGCTCAAAAAATTCTAATCCAAGTGAAAACCTCCCTAATTTTCCCATATGGAAACCTCCACAAGCTTCCATGGAAAGCTGGGGAGGTTTCCATATAGGAAAATTGGGGAGGTTTCCATTCTTGGAAGTCTAACCAAATTCGGGCGCAGATAATTTGATCGACTTCCAATGGTTCACAATGCACAAAAAGAAGCCCTATTTTTCAATAAACCCTTTTTCAAAAAAAAAAAAAAAAAAACCTTTAAGACCTGTACTGTCCAACAGTCCAGACCTCTATCTAAGTACAGTCTTTGCAAGAAAATACTTAGAACCAATTAGCAGCCCAAGACTGAACCAGGTACATTTTCAGTCAAGGCCTTGACACGGAACCATGCTATGCCAAATGGTAACAGTACTTAATATATTTTGATCAGATATGTATAATACAATCACTCAAACCCTATTAAAAACATCATCTCCAAGTTGTACCTTTGTAATCTGCATGTATTTATGAAAATATTCTTACAAAAAAAAATTCAAAATAGATATTAACTCAGAAAACAAGTATGACTTTTTGGTAACATAATCTTCAAGATATCCATCACATAAGTCTTCATGTCACATTGACTTAGGTAGAATACATAAACAAGTAGCAAGGAAGCCTGTTACCTGCATCCACAAACAAATAACAAGCATTAGAATGGTTGTAATTGAGCGGGATAGCAGGTGTCATGGGCTTCCTTGAGGTTATCCCCCTTCACCTTGCTATTATTCAATTGCAAAACATCAAAATTATCTTTGTCGAAGATCCTAAATCGATAGCCTTATAACTCAATGTCATTGCTACCATTATTTAGATTAAAGATGCTTGAAATTTAAACAATTTTCATATCTACTCACTGTTTAAATAGCAAACTAGGCAGAACCTTATTAATCTACATGTATCAGCAGATCATAGGGGCTGTTTCACATCAATAGGTCAGATATGTAAAAGCAGAAATTATTTCAGATCTGTCAGTAATACATATAAAAGCAGAAGAAATTTCAGATCAAGAGATCATGGCTGCAGAAACTTTTAGATCTACATTATGCATTTACATCATCAATTAATATCATAGATAAATGTTAGTACATCATAGTGGTTAAATTCATCAGAAGTAGAACCTATCTAGGTTCAATTAATAGATCTACAATTATATTCTAAGCCATAGCTGCTTACTTGATCAAAATGAGAAGATATCTAGATTTAGTGCTAGCCAAGCGTTTAAACATAATATCCAGATTATTATATGAGCAATCTTCTACCAGCTATCAGATCTGGAATTAACACAACTAATCCCATAGAAACAACTTAGGAAAACCTTGCAAACCTTAGTTTGACGTGCAGATAATATCGCCTCAGATGTGTTGGTAGGAATTTCGTTGCTTGAATCTACATAGACTGACTTTCCAGTGGCCATATATCCATTTCCACTTTTGTCTGCAATAGAATTTATTTCCATCACTTCTTCTTCTGGTCTACCAGCTTGTGCCTTGCTTTTATCATTCATGCCAATAGCCAGACCATCTGCTTTGCAATTGTCTCTCTGAGATTCCTTAACATTACCGGCATTACCAACAGCATTGCCCTTCACTGCAGAGCTCCTAAATTGGAATATCTTTTTGTAGCTGCTCTCCTTCTTCTCCTCAGCCAATCTCTTTCTAGTGGCCATGTTTAGGTCTCCCTTTTTCCTTGTCATGTCTGGATCAGGGAGCAGCCTAAGGCCGCAAGCAGATGCTTCATCACAAATGGGATATGATCCTTTTATAGAAAAAATAAGGTCTAAAGTTGCTGTACCTATTACCGTCATGCCCTTATCCGGCAGTTCGCTCCGTTGCTCAAGACGTGAGCTGGTCTTGAGCTTTTGCCAAAACCTTATCCACATATCTTTTTCTCGTTTGCCATAAACCCTATTTCCAATAATGCCTATTAATATTGCTATTATATTTCCTATCTTGACCATTAGTTATAATGGAACATTAATAGTAGGCCTTTTTAATTCCCATGTCCCATGGTCCACCAGGTGAATTTATCTGCATATGCTTTTACAAATAAACAACCAACTTAAACATCATAAGGTTTTGTAATAATAATAAAAAATCCTTCCTCCTACCCTAGGTCAGGGGAGCCAAGACTTTTTACACATAATCGTGCATGGTATCAACAAGGAGAGTAGGGCCTTGCTGTACCATCAAGGCCCTACCCCTCCTATATTATTCTACTCAAATATTACATTTATAGGAATTTATGTTCAACCATTCCCTTGAGAAATGTAATCATGTCATTTATGGAATAGAGAATACCTGGATAAGTCTCCTGTTGTAAGGTATTTAGTACCATCTTTGATATTTTTATCCTGCCAAAGCCATTAGTTATAAAGGCCTCAATTAGGTCACAAATATCTGCTGCTGCATTGTACGCATCAGAATGCGCATATACGTACGGAAGAATTTGAGATATTATAACCTTAGATGCTTGTTCATATGGCCTGCAGCTATCAGCACTGATGAACTTATTTACTTTAAATGGCAACTTATTCCTTTTATCATACCTGTACATAAGGAATAACCCTCTGCTTCTGTCCATTACTTTGATGGATATGTTCAGAAAATTACATTCAATACCAATGGGAGTTTCCCCATCTTTGCTGTGTTCATATATCGTTTCATCTTTGATGCTAAGATATGAAAGGTTGTAAATTGAGAACTCACCATCTTTAGTAAGGAATTCCTTGATGTCACCAGCATTTATGATGTTTAAATCATCAATATACCTGGCTGCATTTTGAAACCTATAAACATCCTTCATTCTGCCATGGTAAGCTAGCTTTAAAATGAATCTTAGTTCAAACCATGCTAAATAGAGATTACACCATGCAGGGCTACAGGCAAACCCCATTGGTATCCCGCTAACCTGTTTCCATGTGTTCTTTCCCATTTGAAGATAACAATTACTCAACAGCCATGCATTCATGCTTTTAAAATTGGTTCTGGAAATCAACTTCCAGCTAATGAATTCTTTATCTTTTCCATTTCTGGCCCATTTGATGAGCATCTTTCCTCCTTTATTTTTGACCAATAGGTCAAAACATGCATTTTCTTCCATCATATATGTCCAAACCATGTCAGCAATATCGTTAGTAACCTCAATTATACCTTCATCTCCAAATATGGGAATGTTCTCATAACATTTTGTTATGTCTGCAGAAAACACATCATAGATCCTATTGGGTAGATTCAAGACAACATCATAAACTGAATTAACAAGCCAGCATGCATTGATCTTCTTGGGGTTCCAGAATCTGTATCTGGCTGTCAATTTAAAGCATAAGTTTGGCCAGATTTCAATAAAATTATTTAAGATACCTGTCACCAAAGTGGCAATCTCTGTAAATAATGTGTTGTGGGCATTCGTAAGCCATCTATATTCCCCTTTGTGTGCTTTGAACGTTGCCATCAAGTATGGTAGGTTCTTGCTCATTATCTGTTCTTCCCCTATGAGTGAGGAAATATCATGCAGACATTTACTTTTTATAGACTCCGGGGAGTCAGTACAATTCTGAAAATCAGGGCTAGAAAGTCTATTCCTTGCCATTTCCTCAATGTGCTTAGGACAAATAAAAACAGCATTATTTGCCGCTTTGTCCAGACCAGCAATATATAAATTGTTATTTAGCCAGCTAATATTCCTCATTACCTCCTTGTCCAGCCATAAAAATCTCCTCTGTGGTAGCTGGTTTTTGAAATCCACTATTTCTGCATATGCCATCTTTTGTAGCAGTAGAGAAGTATTCTGTATGTCTTCATTGGTGAGATCAAGTAGGTCATACTTGTGTACCACGAAGAATTGCTGGCATAAAGCTTCAAATTCTTCCATAAATTGCTGAATGCTAAAGCAATGGTCTGGAATATGGTTTAGTCCATATGCAAATGCATTTCTTAGCTTACGACAATGTATAATTTCCAGATCAGTAGTACGGACATGCCCAATTCTATGGTCAATAAACCTTTTGAGATTTGGATTGCTACATGGGCACTTGTTTGGAGTTCCACTGGCAAATACCAAGTAAGGTTTGTATACTTTATCCCTAATATGATCAATATATTTCCAAGCAAATGTGGTGTTTGCAACCATGTTTTCACCTCTTTCTTGGAAAATCTCATACATAACAGTTTGAAAGATCTTCCTGATACTAAATTTATCCAAGGCCTTGGATAAGAATTTCATATGGACTACCTTACTGTCATCTTCTATTCCATTGTTGCATAAATGTCTATTCTTGTTAATGTCCTTTGTTATGGTTCTACTCTTCGAGCTCTTAACCTACAAAAATATTGTAAGTTAGAATTTGCTTAATTATTCCAGCAACACATTTATTTAAAAAAAGTCATATATTGAGTTTAATATGTTTTTGCCAAATGGCTACGGACTTGAAAAATGTCCGAATTCTTGTTCACATGAACAAATGTAGTAAGCTTAATATGTTGATAGATCTTATTAGATCATAAACCCAATTAGATCTAGCAGATCATATATCCAGGCTTTATGTAGAATCTTCCACATAGTCTAGTATTTTTGGCGTGGTATCCTCAAGAGAAATTTCCTTGTTGCCTCCCTTGGTTATGCTGTTCTCCTCATTGCATATCATATTATTGCATACAGATAATGTAGCTGTATTTATGCTGGTGCTGTTAGCCATCTTAGGATCCATAGTAATCCTAGGTGGCAGTCTAGGAGAGATCATAGTGCCTGGTGTTGCTTTCTGTGAGAATTTTGCAGAATAAGACTTATCCCAGAAAGCTTTCTTGCTTGCAGAATTGCAATTCTTCAAGAATTTGAGTGGCTTAATCATTTTTTCTGCCACATCAACCATTTTGTTGTTCCCAAACATCATTTTAAGGTTGCAGTCAGGATTGTTGGCATATGCCAAAGTCATATTGAACATACATTCCCTGACTTCCAGATATGAAGCGTAAGCCAGAACTGCTGGTTTTAACACATTGTTCAGTAATTTTGTAAGAATCACCATTCTAAGCATAGGTGATGCTCCTGGATGAATAATCTCCATGTGATTGATAAGGAACCATATACCCTGATCAAACCATATAATTCCACAGTTGCATTTGTCTTCAGAATTTTTCTTGTTTGTGAATTTGGTTTTTTCACAAGGACATTTGAAGTATGGGCAGTGAGTCCTCCATATGCGCTTTAAGTAATAATCATTCCTTTCAATGTTTGTGAAAGCCATGTGGCCTTTCTGCCCTATGAAAGCCTGACCACTTTTGATGCAAACTTGTCCAAAGAATTCCATATTAAATGGAAGCTCAGGGTTCATTAAGCTGCAGGTCTTTTCAAGCTTTAGTGCAGCATTTTTAGCAAGCCTGATATCATCTTTAGTTATGCCAGCAAGTGCCATCCATGTATCCAGATCGATAGGAGCTAGCGCACCGAAGTTTTGACTTCTCCATATTGCATTGTCATGAACTGCAGCATAACTCTCAACTGTTTGCTCGATTATAACAGGAAAACATGTAGAGTTTGACAATGTTAATTCTGGTACATTATCATCATTGCTGCTGTTACCGCCTACAACAAGACTACTGATCTCTATGCCATCCTTTTTGTAATTGATGGATCCAAGATCTTCTTCACTGAGATCGAATTCAGAGAATAAACAATCTTGTTGAATATCAGTAATTTTGATACCCTTGTCCTTGATATTATCTTCCTCTTTGTCAAATGACAATGGCTTAATATCATTTGCCTTCTCCAAGGCGATGATTCCAGTGACAAATTTAATTGCTGCTTCATCCTCTTGACATGTTCTTTGATACATAATGCTGCCCATATCATTGTAAAGGGTATTCAACAATTCCTTGCATTTAGTATATTCAAAATTAACTTTCTTCATCTGCTGGAATACTTTAAACCATCCGCTAAATCCAAGATAAGAAACAGGAGAAAGATTCTTATCAATCATGTTTACCTCTTTAAAAGTGATAAATGAGTGGATACCCTTGTTCTTTATGCATCCAAGGATAGTTTGCACTGCATAGTTTGGGCTGATAATATTGCATTTATCATACTCCAAAATCACCAATTCCTTGATCCATTGATTGTAGATATCAGCATCATCAATATCCTAAAAGAGAATGATAAGACATAATACCTGTTAGTATAAGATGCCATGTCAAGGTATATGGTAAAACCAAATAACTGAATCACGGGAAAAAAAAAAAACCTTTAAGACCTGTACTGTCCAACAGTCCAGACCTCTATCTAAGTACAGTCTTTGCAAGAAAATACTTAGAACCAATTAGCAGCCCAAGACTGAACCAGGTACATTTTCAGTCAAGGCCTTGACATGGAACCATGCTATGCCAAATGGTAACAGTACTTAATATATTTTGATCAGATATGTATAATACAATCACTCAAACCCTATTAAAAACATCATCTCCAAGTTGTACCTTTGTAATCTGCATGTATTTATGAAAATATTCTTACAAAAACAGTCGGTTCCAAATAGATATTAACTCAGAAAACAAGTATGACTTTTTGGTAACATAATCTTCAAGATATCCATCACATAAGTCTTCATGTCACATTGACTTAGGTAGAATACATAAACAAGTAGCAAGGAAGCCCGCACATTACATCCACAAACAAATAACAAGCATTAGAATGGTTGTAATTGAGCGGGATAGCAGGTGTCATGGGCTTCCTTGAGGTTATCCCCCTTCACCTTGCTATTATTCAATTGCAAAACATCAAAATTATACTGTCAGCATCCTAAATCTGATAGCCTTATAACTCAATGTCATTGCTACCATTATTTAGATTAAAGATGCTTGAAATTTAAACAATTTTCATATCTACTCACTGTTTAAATAGCAAACTAGGCAGAACCTTATTAATCTACATGTATCAGCATATCATAGGGGCTGTTTCACATCAATAGGTCAGATATGTAAAAGCAGAAATTATTTCAGATCTGTCAGTAATACATATAAAAGCAGAAGAAATTTCAGATCAAGAGATCATGGCTGCAGAAACTTTTAGATCTACATTATGCATTTACATCATCAATTAATATCATAGATAAATGTTAGTACATCATAGTGGTTAAATTCATCAGAAGTAGAACCTATCTAGGTTCAATTAATAGATCTACAATTATATTCTAAGCCATAGCTGCTTACTTGATCAAAATGAGAAGATATCTAGATTTAGTGCTAGCCAAGCGTTTAAACATAATATCCAGATTATTATATGAGCAATCTTCTACCAGCCATCAGATCTGGAATTAACACAACTAATCCCATAGAAACAACTTAGGAAAACCTTGCAAACCTTAGTTTGACGTGCAGATAATATCGCCTCAGATGTGTTGGTAGGAATTTCGTTGCTTGTTTCTACATAGACTGACTTTCCAGTGGCCATATATCCATTTCCACTTTTGTCTGCAATAGAATTTATTTCCATCACTTCTTCTTCTGGTCTACCAGCTTGTGCCTTGCTTTTATCATTCATGCCAATAGCCAGACCATCTGCTTTGCAATTGTCTCTCTGAGATTCCTTAACATTACCGGCATTACCAACAGCATTGCCCTTCACTGCAGAGCTCCTAAATTGGAATATCTTTTTGTAGTCGCTCTCCTTCTTCTCCTCAATAATCTCTTTCTAGTGGCCATGTTTAGGTCTCCCTTTTTCCTTGTCATGTCTCGGTTCGGGAGCAGCCTAAGGCCGCAAGCAGATGCTTCATCACAAATGGGATATGATCCTTTTATAGAAAAAATAAGGTCTAAAGTTGCTGTACCTATTACCGTCATGCCCTTATCCGGCAGTTCGCTCCGTTGCTCAAGACGTGAGCTGGTCTTGAGCTTTTGCCAAAACCTTATCCACATATCTTTTTCTCGTTTGCCATAAACCCTATTTCCAATAATGCCTATTAATATTGCTATTATATTTCCTATCTTGACCATTAGTTATAATGGAACATTAATAGTAGGCCTTTTTAATTCCCATGTCCCATGGTCCACTAGGTGAATTTATCTGCATATGCTTTTACAAATAAACAACCAACTTAAACATCATAAGGTTTTGTAATAATAATAAAAAAAAAAAAAAAAAAAAAGACCTTTTAAATCTGTTCAAACAGACTTTTACCCTTCATGGACTTTTGCAAAGACCACTTCGGGCCAATATGCAGCCTTAAGCCAAAACGGGTGTATATTTGACTTAAGCCTTAAAATGGTCAACATTTACCCAAGCTAAAAAAATTACCAGATTCTACAATTTACAAGGAAGTTTCAAATCCTTAGAGAGCTTATAAATATAATTTCATTTAGAACCAAAATGTTGTCTATAAATCTTTGTATTACCACTCTTAAAATACTTTTACATCTAAAAGACTGTTTTTCTGAACTTGGATAAAAATATTCAGCAAAATTGTATTACACAACTTCCCAAACTTGAATCATTTGATATGAAAGTACTGACCTTAGCCAACATGTTGAATACAAATTCATTTCCAAGACCCAAAGGTCTCTACCATGTTACTTAACCAATGAAATAATCTTCCATCATTTGCCATCTTGTCTTGTAAGCTTTTTCAATTTGAAATAATGGGAAAACACACATAAGAGCAAGAAATCCCGTTACCTGCAGTGAAACCAGAGGACAGTTAGCCTAAGAAGGGTAAGAGCCTAAGTCACTAACAGGTAAGCTTAGATTTCTTGGGCTTTTCGCCCTTCACCTTGGATGTAATCCTCAACACAATAGAAAGATAGCAAAGAATGCTTAACTTATTCTGCCTTTAACATATAGTTCACAAGCAATTTTAATGTTAGCCTGCATGTTAATCCTCCCATACATCTACCATTTTATCTGGCCCAGCAAGCATAGGATGCTTATGTTTAGAGTATCTGATATTGGCCCTGAGTGCTTTATAAACTTCCCTCTACTTATTGGCAACAGAAAATCTTGTCAGCAGAAAATATTTAAAGTACACTGCCCTAAACATTTAACCTACATGCATCCATAAATTCTATGCATGCATGTTAATAGAGGCATTCCAAATGGATAACACAAAGTTTGAAAGGTTTGTTCCAGGTAAAATCTGGTGTACCCCCAGCATGTGGGAGCCATCTGCTCAATATATGATGCTGCATCAAGAATGCAGAAATGTTCACAGTTTTTTTGGTCTTTTCCCAAGGCCTCCCTGCTTTCTAATGATCTGTACCCTATTCAGCATATAAAAGTGAACCCTGGTTTCTAATGATCTGTACCCTATTGGATTGGCAGTGCTAACATATCCATGGGACTGTGTAAACACATATGTCTGTATAAATCATTTTCTCAAGATCTTTATCTCCTTACCACATGCCCCGTAACCTCGCAAGTACAAGGCAAACTGGAAACCAAATATCAGTGGCTATCTGTTATTGTGTACCAATACCAAACTCATTGTTATCATGCAAGCGTAGAAATGATGTTGATGTAGGCGTCGACCCAGCTGTACCCAACTCAAGATACAAGCATAAATCATACATAAACTCATTTCGTCATGCACTAAATGCTTCTATTATTATAACACATGGTTCAGCATGCTAAGGATCAGCCTATTTAGAGCACTAGCTTCCAGTCCTTAGGACTTTGTCAACTGAAAAAAATTGCGCAGGTCTACAAAACCTGTACATGACAACTTAGCAAAGCCAAGCAACAAAATACATGTAGCAACTATAAAAGCAGCATGGCAACAACTAACTTTATGCGCACAGAAAACTTATAATTCACATTTATGCCATTATGGAGTACAATATATCAGCGATGTAAGCCCAACTGTGAATTTTACAGTGACTTTATCAATCTGAGATGTAAGACATTCATATTCATTATACATTTTAGTATTATCAAATTGCTCATGGGAGCTTTCCACTTTGCATCTCAGAAGAGCCAGTATACAAACATCTTAGTTAATTCATGTAGCAATTAAGTTATCCCATTCATTACACACCAGTGCACTTGGCAGGTTATTTATGGTTTTTTAGTCTGTTATATTATGAGATCTCCCTTCCCAAATTCAAATTTAGAATCCATAGGATAGTCCAGATCAGTAAATCTCAAGCAGCATGCATACATCCAGATATATTGCTCTTTGTGAGTATTAACCAAGAACCAACCAGTAAGATTTATCTATTCATGTAATTTCCTTTGGCTAGTTATCCTAGCTAGTCTACTCTTACTGTTAAATGTTGCAATAATCAAATGAAGTCTAAAAATTATTCCAACCTGATTTGTTCGATACATGTTTGCCAGATTCTTGTGCAGCATCACCATTTATTCTGATAGGAGGAGAATATTTGATGCTTTTTCCTCACTCCTCCATATATTTTGAATTTTCAGCATCTCCTTGTGCCTTGCTAGCCAGCTCTTCAGATTGCTCAACGTTTTCCATAGCTCTATTCAGTGAGCCGATAAGGAGTTCCTCTGAAATCATACATTACTGCCAATCACATTGTTATTGCAACATTCCGATCTCCTTTCTTTCATACTATAAACATGCTATGAACGCCACAAGCAAAAACACGGCAAGAATTGAACTGAACGAAATGAACTGCCGTGATATGTAGCGGCTTTCTTACCAATTTCGTTTTTTGTATATAAGCAAGGAGGATACCCTTGCGACCCACTTTACACGCAAAACCGGCTTAGATCCATATTTACAGGCCGTGATACATCTATAGAGTTGCCACGTGCATTCCAGTTCTGCCCTAATTTACATCTGTCATCTCCTGTACAGAGTCATTTTTGAGACAATGGTTAACAAATATAATTACTTAATCATTCCCTTTTTTTTCCACTTAGGCATGGCATCAACCTATTTTCGAAATCCTAATTCAAAATAGCCAATGACATTAGTTTCATACCCATGTCATTTCTTAAACCTGCCATGTCAATCCCCACAGTTGGTTTTAGTTTTTTTATCATTTCCAGTCCTTAAAGGTCGTGATCAACAAGCCTCAGAATGTTTCTTCCGTCAATTTCAAGTTCACCATGAAAACCAAGTGTATCCGTATCTTTGACATCGTTAACTGCAAAATCATCTTATTGGGTGCATTAAACCACAACTTGGCCAGTACACCACAAGTTTTCTAAGATTTTCACTGGTAGTACACATTCGTATTTTCAAACAAGGTATAATGCCCATGTACTCATGAAGACTAAAGATGCCAAGTGAGCCCTATAATATCTCTGCATGAACTTTATTCCCACAATGTGCTAGTTGCTAAGTCATAGTTTATGCTTATATATTGCGTAACAAACTTACTTATCATCATTTTAATAAAAAAAAAAAAAAAAGAGAGACTGCAAAAAACCATTTGCCAACGTAATGCAAGTTCACAACATAATTCCACCAAAATATAATCATTAATGTAGCCAACACATACCAACCCAAAACCCCCAAACAGCAACAATCCATGCGAGATAATTATTTTAGAATTGGTCAATTCATGGTGCCTTCAAAATAAAGAAGCAAGGGGAAAAAATTAAAGTATAAGTACATTTTAATGGGGACCTTCTTTTGGATACCTTTTGCGTAGTTGAACAGTTTCTTTCGAGCACCTACATCCAAATTTGAAGCTTTTACTTGTTAAATGGTTATTGAGCGTCTTAGGGTTGGAAATTATTTGCCGATTCAACCCAACTACTGCTCAGGCGCCGCACAATGCTCCCCCTGCAACCGGAACAGCTCATCGAACGTCCACATCAAATGCCAACAAATAGGAACTGTGCCTCCGGATGGTATCTTGGAACTGTCGGGGCTTCCCTTGGCAGAAAGGGGAGAGTCTCAACTCTATTGCACCAGGTATGGATCTCATTTTCCTCATGGAAACATGGGAACATGCAGGGCACAGACTGCCGAACCTCCCAGACTATCTGCATTTTTCGGTGTTCAACGAGTGCACAGGCAAGCGAGGGCATGGGGGGTTGCCTGCTACTATCATGCAACCTTGGGGCAGTCAGTCTCGCTGCACAAAATGGACAGGAACAATCGCTACTTGTGGGTGCGCGTGCAGCATGACAGTGGCGGCATCCTCTTCATAGCAGCATGCTACTTTCCACATGCCGAGAGCAACTTTTATAACACTCATTCGGGTGTGGATAGATTGGAGCCCTATGTCAATCTATATGATGACATACAGCAGCACAAACAGTTGGGCAAGGTTATGTTGTTTGGCGACTTTAATGCACGCACAGGAGCCGAGCAGATCCCAAAATTAGTATCTTTGACCTGGTTATTTGTAATGGGTTGGCACAGTGGCCGTCTTCCAGCCGCTGCACTTGTAGACAGGAGAACCAAGGGGCGGCTCCAGTGTGGTGGATTACCTGCTGGTCGAGGAACAGGATTTGCACCTGGTTACCCATTTTTCCATTGGAACAAACACTCGAGACGAGGAAGTGGACTCACACCACCAGCCCCTATTCGTGCATATGCAATTACTGCCTCAACACCCCAGGTGCCCCAGCTGCGCCTGGACTACGACCGTACAGGGACCTATTTCCAGCTACTTGAGCATGATCTGGGGGGCTACTATAACTCCCCACACTTCAACAGCAATCTGTTCACCTGACTCACCTGCTTCTGACAGCTGTTGAGAGATGCTTTGGAAGAGGCCACTCACAGAGAACCTCGGGCGCTGCCACCTTCCCCCGCAATAGATGGTTCGATGATGAGTGTCGGGAGCTCAAACGCGAACTCCAGCAAGTCACTGATCCCACCTCCCGCCCACAGGCCATCAGTCAATACCGCTCCTTCCTCAAGAATAAGAAAGCCAGATACCTCGCAGAACACCAGCAACAGATGTTCGGTCTTCTGGATCGGCATCCCAAGACATTCTGGAGAAGAGTATTGAGCAAGACTGTACAACCCGTAGGGAACATCACCTCGGAGCAATGGCTACAGTACTTGCAATAGCTTTACGACCCGCTCGGGGGCCGGGCACCAGTCCCTCCACAGATAGGCATGGCTCTGGTCATCACAGAGGGGGGTGTCATCATGGGCCTACAATGCCTGGCTAATGGGAAGGCAGCAGATTTAGATGGCATGCAGGCAGAACTTCTGAAATGGGCTGGGCCTCCACTGGTGCCTGTCCTCACGGCATTATTCAATAAAGCATTGCAAGAAGGCTTCCCTCCGCAGTGGACCATTAGTAGAGTTGTGCCCATATACAAGGCAGGGAACCCTCAATGCCCAGCCAACTATCGTACTATTATGGTCAGCTCTCTCTTTGCAAAAATGTTGGCTGGCATCCTTGAGCATCGGCTGACAATATGGGCAGAGGAGGCAGATGTTTCAGTTCTCACACAAGCAGGCTTTCGGCCCAGGCATTCTACCATTGATCATATCTTCACTCTGCGCACACTGATTGAGGATAGCAGGAATCACCGACAACCCCTGTACTGTTGTTTCGTAGATTTCGCAAAAGCTTTTGACATAATGCTCTGGGACAAGTTATGGGACAGATTGCGGCAGCTGTGGACCCCTCTTGACTTGCAGAATGCAATATATAGGCTATACGAGGCATGCTCAGGTCGTATCACATCGTCAGGACAACCGGTAATCAGTAGTATTGGAGTGCGTCAGGGTTGTCCCCTCTCCCCCACACTCTTTGGCCTATACATTGACCAGCTGGAAGATTGGCTCTTTGAGCACGGAGGTGCGGGTGCCCATCTCATGCATCACACAATTCGGCAACTCATATATGCTAACGATGTCAATCTTCTGGCCTATACTCCAGAGGACATGCAACATCACCTGGATGCTCTTGACACTTTTTGTCGATTCACTGGCATGCGAGTTAACTTGGCCAAAACTAGGGTGCTGCTAGTTTCATCATCATGTCAGCCAAGGCTTCCCTCATTCACTTACCAGGGACAAGATGTAGAGATGGCTCCGACCTACAAGTACTTGGGGATCGAGTTCTCTGCTACCACCCACTGGGATGCTGCCATCAGGTTGCGGGTCAGGGTGGGTTGGAAAGCACTATATGCCATGCAGAACAATAGCCACAAGGCAGAGTTGTATGCCTGGGGCCACCAGTCACACTTGTTTAGGGCCTTGGTTGAGCCGGACCTCTTGTATGGGGCAGAAGTGTGGGGTCCGGTGATATCCCTCAACACCTGGAATGACCTCGAGCAGGTGCAAAAAGCCTTCTTGGCACGAGCCCTTGGGGTAAAGTCCACAGTTCCATACCAGATCCTACTCTAGGAGACAGGTTTTCTACCTCTTCAACGGGCTGCATTGGAACGCCATATCATTTACTTCCAGAAGGTGGTCGCTATGGGTGATACACGTGCCCAACCTTGCTTTGGTCATGGCGATGGGTCCCCAATGCCTCAAAGCCTGCTGGAAGGATAAGTAAGCTCAGTGGTTCTCACGCTGGGGAGTACAGGCAAACAGATGCGTACAGGTACGGACAAAAGGATCGCAATGCACTTAAGCTGTACGTAGATGCTACTTTCCTTCGCAAGCTTTGGGATGCAGATGCTCTGAAGCATGTTAAGCTGGCACACTATCAGTAGCAAGTCAATCCTAGGCTCATGAGAGGCCCACAACAGTACTTGTACGCCCATTTGCCCATGAAGAAGCGCAGACTCATAGCTTCCATTCGCAGGGGTTGTCTCCACATTGAGACATGACGTTGGGCTCGGGAAGCACGGGAGGAAAGGCTTTGCCAGTGTTGCCACCAGGGCGCCATTGAGGATGAATGGCATGCCCTCCAGATCTGCCCAGCTTTTGCCCATATCCGAGAGCGGTATGTTCGATTACTAGTGCCTGGCCAACCGTTGCATGAGTTATTGAATACGGCGTCAGTGGGTTTGTTGGGGTCATACCTCTAGGAGTTTATGGATGCACGGACTCAGTTGTGTCCTCCGGGAAAGTATTGAACTGTCCTATACAATTGTACAGCGTGCCAGCATACTTATTACTGCTAAGGTTTTTCCCTCGAAAACCCTTCGAGGCGAGGGGTTTTTTTAATCCTGACAGTAATACGCTTGCTGCTCTCTTTTTGTTTGGGTCCCATAGACTAATTGGTCTCCGTGGACGATAAAAAATCTATTCTATTCTATTCTTTAAAGTAGAACTAGCCATCACAAGGAAGCTCTTTTTAAATGTTGCCAAATGCTAGGTACTATGTTGTCATTTAGGTGTTTTAATTTAAATTGCGAGACCAACCTATATCGTCATCTGACCATATTCTTGATGATGTCCCAGATCCAGCTCCAACTCCAGTTTCTGCTCTTGCTTTTGCTCCAGTTCCTGCTTCTGCTCTTGCTCCAGTTCTTGCTCCAGTCCCTGCTCCAGTTCCCGTTCCAGTTGCTCCTGCTCCTGCTTCTGTTCATGCTCATGTTCCTGCTCCTGCTCCTGCTTCTGTAGAGGCTTCTTCATGCCCTCAATTTCGTATCTCGAAGATTTCTCTTCGCGAGTTCGTTAAATCTGGAAGGCAAGATCCAAGTTCAGTATTTGCAATCCAGGTTCACCCATCGGCTAGCTCGGCATCAGTGAAGTCTGCTCCAATGCTCCCAGATAAATATGGCGATTTCTCTGATGTTTTTGACAAAGTCAGGGTCAGCAAGCTCCCAGAGCATCGTCCATATGATTGTCCTATTGATTTGCAGCCCGAGACAATGCCGCTATATAGTCCGATATATGACCTATCTCCCACTGAGTTGAAGGTTTTGCGGGATTATATTGAAGAGAATCCAGCCATTAGTTTCATTTGACATTCTCAGTTCCCTGCTGGAGCGCCTATCTTCTTCGTCAAAAAGAAGGATGATTTGTTGCGTCTGGTCATTGATTATCGTGGCCTTAATAAAATCACAGTGCTGAATTGATATCCGCTTCCTCTAATCCCAGAGTTGTTGGAGCGACTCCAAGGTGCGCATTATTTCACAAAGATTAGTCTTTGAGGTGCCTACAATCTTATCCGGATCCGGGAGGGTGGTGAATGGAAAACAGCTTTTCGTACTCAGTATGGCCATTTTGAGTACACAGTTATGTCGTTTGGACTTACCAATCCTCCAACAGTATTCTAGCATGTGATGTCTTTCGAGAATTCTTAGACACTTTTATTATCATCTATTTGGATGATATTCTTATTTATTCTAAGACTCTCAAGGAACATGAGAGGCATGTTCGACAGGTCTTTCAGAAGGTTCGTGAGCACGAGTTATATGTCAAACTTGAGAAGTGTCAGTTCGAGGAGGATAATGTGGAGTTCCTTGGCTATCATATCACTCCACATGGAGTCTCTATGGATCCCAGAAAAGTCAGCACTATTTTGGGGCATATGTACAAAGTACTAAATCGATCCAACAAGATAAGTAACAGGCAATAAACAAATTTCAAATCTCCTTACGATAAGATTCAAATAAGGTGATGTGAGAAGGTAAGCGTTTCACATAAAATACAGCAACCTATTCTTGATATAGAGAAGCAAAACCTGGAACAAAAGGCAAATCCATAAAATGATGATCGTAAGTAGCTTTTGTACGAGGATAACCTTCTGGTAGTTTTAAGATGATAGAAATCTTAAAATTTTCACTTGTCTTTTCCAATGGCCTTTTGAAAAAAGATTATGTTTATTTCTGAATTGTGTTGAATGGTGCATGAGGTGGTCATATTCTGTGACCGATGCATTCCTTAGCATAAGTTTCAAGTATTTTTACTCACAATCCATCTTTTAAACTGTTTTGATCAAACTAACAATAATTATAATAATAGGCTGAATGAAGCAGCACCAATGCGATGGACACATTACATGCATCAAGTGTACATGCCAGGATCAGATCAGTTTCATCTGCAGCATCACAAGTACATGGGAAGTCGTTAGATGGTGGTGATACAATATTGCCACACAGAAAGGTCCTATATATGGTCAGGCCTCAGAGTAATTGTCATGAGATGGAAATCAATTTTAATTAAAGTAAAACACAGTTGCAAAACTTGGATACGTGAATAAACTATTAACTGGATATCTCCTTTAATCTGTCTCAAAGCAGAAACATAAATGATAATATATATATTGATACAAGTCTCAAATCACAACAAAACCAAAGTGGTTCAAGAATAAGGTCATCTGGTGTGAATAAGGTCAGAAGTGTATTGAACGTTATATACTAATTATTCCACTTGAATGAGGGTCCAAACATACATGAACGCGCGAAATCTAACGACATCATTTAAGCAGGATAAAGATTACCTGGCCAAGTAACCACTTTCAACGCTCCAATACTATGAATAATCATATGTAACTCCGCCCTTTACTAGAGTGACCTGAGCTTGAGGGAAATGTCAGGCATACTTTAACTGCCTTGCTTCCACAACAGAGTATCTTATATTTAACTGAACAAGTAACGGATTCACTGTACCCTTAGGTGGTGCCCCCATCAATAATCAGTTTAAGAAAAATGTACAACAATTCCATGTCAAACTCATGGTGGCAGTAAATCTTTGTCAAAATTATCAAGCTTTAGGCTGCTATCCCTTCCATTAATTATTTCCTTTGCCTTGGTCACAATTTTTATCTGCTCAATTAGATGGGACTTTTCTCTTTCAAGCAGTTCCAGTTGTTGTGATAAAGCTTGTTGTTGACTCCTTAAACTTTGCACCTGTTCCTCAAGGCATAACTTTTCTTTTATAGCTGATTCTGCTTCTGATTGTGTAAATTTTGGCTGATCATGCTTCTGCCATTCTTGAACACTGGTTTGCTTGCCCTGCAGTTCTTGCTTCCCATTTCCATCTTGGGCCTGTTCTTCAAGCTTACTTTTCTCTTCTCTCAGTTGTGCACATTGTGCCTCAAACTGCAAACGTTTCTGTCTTTCGAATTCATAACGCGACCTGATAGTGTTCAGATCTCCTTCAAGCTGCATCACTCTAGCATGAGTAGAATTGTACTGATCTCTGTATGCCGCCAACTGTAATCCAGTATATTCATGTTCTACATGCTGATTTTTTATCCAAGTTGTTACCTTTGTAACTAAATTTAGGATATACTCAAGTCCTTCTTGGGGCACCTTGTCACGCTTTGCTCTTTTGAGATCTTTCAATCGCTTAGATTGCAACACTCTCTTGATATTGTTCTTTTCCTCACCATCATGGAGACAATTTGATCCTTTAACAGCTTCACTCTGCACTTCTGCCATGTCCTTGTTCAATTCCCGTGGGATTCCATCTAACAGTAACATTTCCCCTCCAACTGGGCTTGCATATATTGGACTCTGTGAGGGGGAACCTAGATCAGACTGAGACTGTTGACCTGCAGTTGATGTTACAGGGTCAGTTTGGCCAGCAAATGTATCCTGGACCAACCCCTCTGTCAAATATGGCTGAGCCTCCTCTTCCTGAGGCAGCATTAACGTGCCCAACTGGTATTGAATAATCTGAGTAAGGTACTGAGTATATTCAAATGCCTTATAAGATGTCCCTCTAACTTTCTCACATTGTACTTGGATCCGTTGGCTCATGTATCCGGCCCAGTCTAACGTGGACTTAGTTTCCCAAACATATTTGGCCGCATGTAGCATTTCTGCACTGACATATGTGCAATGTACTTTGCAGCTTATCCTGTCCACTAGAAACGTGACAAACTCTCTAAAATATGGATCGCATAAAGCTTTCACACAATACCCATTGTGGTAAACCTTAACGGTAGGCCCATTAAACAAACTATGAAGATCTGCTGCAGTTAGCTTAGGAACTTCCTTAACAGGCTTCCCATTATGTGGAAGTCTCAAAGCTATTTCTACAGTTCTGGGATCAGAATGCACAACCCTCTGGCCAACAACACCCGATCCATGTCTGTTATAAGTACTAAGAAAACTCCTGCACAGATTTTCATCTCCGTCGGAGAATCTAGTCTTGAAAAAGGTAAAAAGACCCATTTTGGCAAGATCTACATGGTACTTACTTTGTGCCAAGGCTTTCCAAACAAGCGGCTTGAGCATTTTGAACTGGACGCGTAGCAAACGACCTGCAACTGCATCTTCCGATTCCTCCCGTTCGCCGGGGGGTTTGATGGACTTCAACTCGACTTCTGGAGATCTGAGCTCTGCCATGGTAGATCTGATGAGAAACTAGCTGAGGTCTACAACAGAATTGAAAGAAAAAAGCCTTGTCCTGAAAAATATGGAGCTACTGCCATAGATCCGACGACAAATCCCCATTTCCACGGATCCGGAGCAGGATCTAGCCCGTCGACTATTACGGAACCCTAAAACAATCCGGTAAACCAGAAAGCTGTCAGCTTGAGTTCGAGCTTTTGCTCCTCAAATCCACGGGGCGTACGTTTCCACGTTACTTTCAGTTGATCTGGGCCGTTCGTTCCCAGCAGTACTATTACAAGTCCTATATCTGGATGCCCCTTCCCAGCTGTAATGGCCTTACAAATAGTGTCCATTTTTATGGCATGTGTCATGATGCCATATTACAATTTGTTTCACCATATTAAACACCTAGTTGTCAAGGTATGTCTGCTAGTTGTCTTTCAAGATGACAATACCAGAACCACAAGAAGCATAGAAAAGTAAATATTCATTTGAAAGTTATGATTGTCTTCTTTAATGTGGCCACAATCATGATTCATACCATTTGCAATGCACTCAGATGTCATCGTTATCTACACCATAGAGTAAGGTGAATATCAGCATGTCCCCTATCGCAATGTTGGTGTTGTCTCCAATTGGCATAACATAAATGTAAGATGATTCAGATTCCAGCTACAATCCAATCACGCTCTCCCACGCTGAATGTTAGCCCAAACAAACTTTTTGACGAGAGGCTGTGTTCTTCACTGCCTTCTTCTTTTCTACCATCATTCAGACTTCACCTACATTCAAACCATTTTACCTGCATTTAGCCCGTTTCTACATCGCACCTTACATTCACGTTTCAAGGAACAACCCAGAATTTAAGCCACACAATGGCATTGCTTCCACCCCGTAATTTAAGCCCACACGGTGTTTCTTGTATATGAAAAAACTGATGCTTTTTCATTGTCTTTCTAATTATCTACCTTAGCTACAAAACTCCCCTATGCTTGGCAAGGCCATCTTTGTCAATGAACAATTTATTACTTGGAACAACAAGTTACCAGGTAGATGCCTAAAACATTCATGAGTGTTATAGGAAACTTCATGACACCCAAAGAATCATCTTCATGGGTGTATGTTGTAGCATCAATTTCATTGGTAGTGGAGCCTTCAATATAAATGCCCCATTTTCAATCTAAGTTAAATTGTCCACATGAATTGCTATAGACATAGCACCCTTTTATTTGAGTTGAATCAATTACATGCCTAGCTTTATAGACATTTGATTTCTAGGATACATTTGAAAGTGAAATTGATTAGGGAGCATAGAAGAGTTCTACATTACATGGCTATGCAACTGCAACATCTCCAATTCTTTCTTATTAGATAATGTATGGGATAAAATATTAGCTGATGATAAGAAAGAGATAATTTGGCAAACTTGTCTATAGTGTTTTTGTTATGCATAGACGAGTGTTTGTGCCTAATTGGGTCAGCTTATCCACTAGAGTTTTATTCATGTTTATGCATTGTGTATTGTGCCTCCGTCTCTGTTAAAAAATAAATTTCAATTACGCCATTGTTTTTTTATTATTATTATTATTATTATTATTATTATTATTATATTACTTGTTGTTTACTCTACATACATAATGATTTGGATACATGAGACATACCTGAAACTTAAAGGATAGTGAGGAAAGTATATGGTGGTTACATGAGCAGAACTAGAAAAATATTTAATATATTTTAGACCCTATGTCTTGACACGTTTGCTGATTATTAACTTAAACAATATCTACGGATAATCACATGTTTAGGAAGGAAGGAAGGAAGGAAGGAAGGTTTTTTTATCGTCCGCAGAGGCCAATCGGCCTATGGGACCCAAATTACACGGGCGCAACAAGCCCGTTGCTACCTGGATTAAAAAACCCCCCTTAGGAGGGAAAAACCGTCGCAGCAACAAGCCTGCTGGCAGCTGTACAAATATACATATACATATGAATTCCCGGAACCTCAGGTAGGCGCCCGGGGGCAGAGGTGAGTCCGCAGATCCAAAACCTCCTGGAGGTAGGAGCCAAGGGATCGAACTGACGGCGTACTGAGTAGCTCGTGCAGGGGCAGACCAGGTCGCACCAAGAGAATGTAGCGAGCCCGAATCTGACCATAGGCTGGACAGCTCTGGAAGGCATGGCTTTCATCCTCAACAACCCCCAGTGGGCAACACTGACAAAGCCTGTCCTGGCGCGGCTCTCCAACCCACCGACCCGTCTCAAGCCGAAGATGGTGGGCCCCTGTTCGAATGGACGCGATGATCCTGCGCTTCTTCTTAGGGCATACATAACAAACCCTAACAGATCTACGCAGCTGGAGACCGGAATGGCGCTCGAACTTCCCAGATGGGCATTTCGGATTCCATGGCTCTATAAAAAGGTATTTAGCTCTGCAAGTTTGCTTTGGAACATACTTCCAGATAGTCTTAGCTGTTGGATTGATGGCGTAGCTACCTGCGTCTTGCTTATGGGAAGGAAAAAAGGTGGTTTCAACAAGGGAACCATCTTAAAAATGGAGGAGGAGAAGAGACAGGCCGTCAAAAGGAAAATCCTTTATGATTTTCACATCCCTGCCAAAGCTTCGGTGGTGGCTGACCGCTCCAATTTAAGAGCCAACGGGAATGATGAATATGCCTTAGAGAGAGAGAGGTAGTAGCGAAAATTTCTAATCCAGCCAGAGAGTGCATTGTGAGTCAGGCCATTGAAAATACTGTAGAACAAGCTGCTGCAACAGTTGATCCTGTTGAAGATCAAAATGCTATGAGGAAATCCAGCAGACTGTGCAGACATATACAAAACGAGGCCCTGATCAGGTCTGATTTAGAACAGTAGCTTCAGATTTTGTAAAACCTGGTCATTTATTTGCTGCATATTTCATTACATCAGCAGAAATGTTAATTTAAGTATAAAAATGCAGACATTAAGATTGGGTTGGTTAATTTTAACATAAATTTGATTAGATAACATAGATGTAGATCGGATCTGTCAGAATTCGTATAGATCTGAATGATTTGATCTAACTGATTTGATTTGTTTTTTTTTTTTAAGAACAAACCAAAAGTTCATTAATCAACAAGAATATGTAAAAAATGAATATCTCTCATCTAGGCTAGGAAGGGGGAAATGAATGTTAGACGCTCGAAGGGCGCCACCGACGGAACTGTGGGAGGATTCTCCAGACCCAATGGATGAGGCCTTGCTCGAGGCTGTTCTCCAGGGTCTGGAAATCACTCAAGTCCCTGAAGATTTCCAAGACTCTGTCAATTTAGTGGAGAATTTAATCAGGGTTACCAGAGTTTCTAGATCTAGAATTGGTTTCTGTAGGATAGGATTCAACACCTTCTTTCTTTGCATCTTGTGTTTTGATAGGCCAGGTTCCCTGAGAGTTGCTGCTCACAATTCGCAACCCTTTCTGGGGAGTAGATTTGAGAGAAATCTGTTTACCATGAACGTTCCCACAGAATTTGGAATCGAACCAGTCTACCACTGGGCAACCTTCTTTGATCTGCAGCCAGCCCAATTTATTGGTGATATCGAAGTGGTAGTTTGGAGGTTTTCAGTTGCAAATTAGCTTTCTTTTGCATTCTTGGGACTCTGTGCCAGCTCTGGGCACCCTTATCAGGCTTCTTTAGAGTTTTTTAGAGTTTTTAGACTGTTTCTTGGCAGAGGCGTACGGGTTATTTTCTCTAGATTTCCCTCTGTTCCTCGGGAAGGGTGTTTCAGTTAAGTTTCCGGGGCAAAAGGGGGAAGTTCTTGAACTGCCCTCTCTTTCTCTCTGCTCTAGTCTCTCCGGCTCCCTTAAGCGTCTTCCCCTTTTCGATAGTTGCCTCTCAAGCGATGACGAAGGCCAAGAACAGTGGGGCTGGATCCTCCAGGGTGAAGGATAACATAGAAGATGAAGAATGGACCCAAATTTTCTGGCTCGACGACAGAAGGGACCAAGGATGGAAACTGCTCAAAGAGATTCATGTTGGACTTGAAATAATCAAAGACCAGCAGAGTGCAGCGGCAGTGTGCATGGGGGTTCAAGAAGAGGTGGCTATCACAGCATGCATAGAAAAAATGGTCTTGTTGGACAGAGATTACCGAGAAGGAAGGGCCAATGACAGAGACTGGATTTGGAATATGTGGGGGTTTGCACAAGAAATGGATACTGCTCTGTACAAGCTCATAACGGTAAAACAGGGGCATACTGAAACTGACTGCTGTAGCTTAAAAAATAGTATTTTCAGAGCATCCATGGACGAAATGCTAGCCAAGGTTAAGGATCTCATTATCCGATGGGACGAATTGAAGGGCGCCACCAAGGCAAGCATCCGGCTGATCAGAAGATGGGAAGGGGCGGAAGATCACGTCATTGAAAGGCACCGAAGGGATTTCAGAGCAACCTTAAAGAAAGAAGAAATTCCGAAAGTGATGGCGACCTCCCTGGAAGTTTACCAAACAAAACTCAAGAAAAAGGCTATAAAATGCAGTATCAGAGATAGTAACGGCTTCTTCAATCCGATGGAGGTCAATACCTGTGATTGTGAGAATTGCCAGGAGATCAAGCTTTTGGAGCTTAATGAAGTAAAGACAAAATCAAAGGATAACAAGATAAGCAATTCAGTTCCGGTCATTGGTAAAGGAGACAAAGCCAAAGGTTTGAACTCTCCTTTATCTTATAAAAATGTGCTTTTGAAAGATGTCTCTCTGGATTCTTCTAAGCTCTCTGGTTCTAATAATAAGTATAACAGTGACTTTGTCGATCTTTTTGAAGTCCAGGATCTCTCGGCTATTGACAATTTTTCCAGGAAAGCTATTTTGCTCCATTTTCCTATCAAATGCCCATCTCAGAATGATGTTAAGCTCTGGATAACCAAGAATCAGCATATTCCAATTCTTTCTATTCTGAAGCTGGACAACAAGACTTTCCAGGTTGTGTGCAGAGATGAAATTAGTGTCCATTCTATTCTTAGAAGGAAACTTGATTTCATCTCCAACTCCCCATTTTACATTATGAGATGGACTGCCGACTTTATTCCCGGGAAGGAGGACTGTATCTGCACCTCCACCTGGATTACCTTCTCTAACCTCCCCCCGGCGTTCTGGACCCGTTCTCATTTGACTACCATCTCTGGCTGCTTAGGTGAGGTCCTCGAGGTTAGCCTACCTCAAACCAACTATCCTTCCGTTTGTATATCCAAGCCTATTTCTTCGGAATGGCACAGGAATCTCAAAACTAGGATCAGTGCTGAGGGGTTTATGGATCTCAAGATTTCCTACTCCAAAACTCCTGTCCTGACTCCCAGTCTCAAAAATAAGGGCCCTGTGCATCAGGAGGAGATCAGACGAGTTTGGGTCCCCAAAGGGAAAAAGGAGGAAAAGGATCTCAATTGGAATAACTCTCATAGTCAGGATATGAACAGTAACAGAAATGGGAATATGAATTTGATTCGGAATATGGAATCCAATGGGCATGAACCCCAAATAAAATTCAATATTAATGAGGATATGGTGGTCACCCTGGAGAATATTAACATCTCTGTCAGAATTGACACAGGTGACATCTTCCTTTCTAGGCCTAAACCTCCTGACCTCCCTCAATGGGAGAATACTAAATTTGATCAGATAATTGAAGAGATCATTGATAAGGAAGAGGAAGGTTGGAAGATGATTGAAAGAAAAAAAGGAAGAGGTAAGAAAAAATGGTACCAGGGTCCCAGCAGAGCCAGCCCGAGAAAATCCACCATCCAAGCTGGACAGGTGGTAGGAAAGTATAGGTGCTGATGGATAAAAGCATAAAATGTGTGACCTGGAACCTCCAGGGAATTAATAACAGCATTAAAAGAGACAGGCTGAAGGCTTGCATTTCCACTCTCAACCCTGATATTCTATTTATTCAAGAGCATAAAATTCATGATGAAAATCATAAAACTATTATTGGTAAAACTCTTCCTCCAGGGTATGACCTCTGGTCTATTCCTGCTAATGATTCCTCTGCAGGCATTGCTGTGATTTGGAAGAATAGCCTCAATATTTCGGACACTTATATGGTGAATGGTAGAAATGGTAGATGGCAAATCATGCTATGTAACTTATTAAACATTAGAATAGCTTTAGTTAACATTTATGCCTTTAATAATCCAGGTGACAGGGTGGGTATCTGGAACCTGGTTAAAAATAGTCTTGACAATATGGAATTCGATGAATGTATCCTGGGTGGTGATTTAAATATGGTAACTAACAATTTTATGAAGAATAAGAATTTCAGGCCCCTGGGAGCTCAAGAAAATAATGCGTGGAGGAATCTTATCAGCAGCCATAACTTGTTGTTGGCAAGAACTAAGCCCAACTCCTACAGTTGGACTGATAAGAGGAATGATCCTACACTCTGCCTTCATGACAGGTTTTACCTATCTGAGAACCTTTGGAACTGCAGCAACAGGGTCAGTAATATGGAAGGATACACCCTATCTGACCACTTCCCTCAGCAAATGATTATATCTGACAGGAATATCAACAATAGGAAGAGAAAAACTTACTTTAAGCTGAACTCTAGTCTCTTGGATCAGGAAGACTTTTTGGTCAGGTTACAGCAGGTTTTATCTAGATTTCCGAAACCCAATGGACCTTCAGGATGGATGTTTTGGTGGATCACTGTTTCCAAAGCTATTAAGAACTGGCTTAAGGAATGGGGAAAAGAGGTTCACAGGCAAAAAGTGGCAACTCTCCAAAATTTGAGGGATACCCTTCCTCAAGCTCATGAATCAATCAGGGATAATATCAGAGCTGAGATCGAGAGAGAGGAAATCAAAATAGCTCAGGGCTGGAGGTTTAAGGCCAAGATTAGGGAAATCAAAGAGGATGAAAGAGGCAGCTCAAAGTTTTTCTTTGCCAAGGCAAAAGGTAGAATCAAGAGGAATCATATCTTCGATGTTAAGGTTGGGGATGAAACTATTACAGATGAGGAACAGATCAAAAAGGCGGCTTCAGAACACTTCACAAACATCATGGGAACCAATCAGGACATTCATTTCAGCAGGATGGATGATTTCATAAATATTCAGCCCAAGGTTATGGCTGAAGATAATGATAACCTGAACAGGCCTTTTACCAATGCTGAGATTCTTCTCACTGCCCGGGAGATGGACAAAGGCAAGACCCCTGGGCCAGATGGCCTACCAGTGGAATTCTTCCTTAAATCCTGGCCTATTTTGGGAGAGTGTATCACGAGTTTAGCCAATGAATTTAGGGACAAGAAGTGCTTGGATGCAAGGATCAACACCAGCCTCATCACACTCATACCCAAGGTGGACATGCCAGCATCCTTTTCGGATTACAGACCAATTTCCCTCTCTAATGTGATCTACAAGTTGATCTCGGGCACCGTTGCTAGGAGGCTCAAGCCTATTCTGGACAGAATAATCAGTTCTTCTCAAGCTGCTTATCTTAAAGACATGTTTATTCTGGACAATGTTGTTACTGCCATTTTGGGACTCAATTGGGCAAAGGATTCCAATCAGGACATTGCCTTAATCAAGCTGGATATCACTAAAGCTTTCGATACTGTAAGTTGGAGTTTTCTTTTTAAATGTTGCAATGCTTTGGGGTTTTCCAATGAGGTGATCCTTATCTTTAGAGCTATTCTTGCTAACTCTAGGTCTTCAGTCCTGATTAATGGGGAATGTAGCCCCTTTTTCCCTCTTAAGAGGGGGGTGAAACAAGGGTGCCCTCTAGCCCCCTTTCTTTTTCTTATAATCATGGAAGCCCTTCACTGCAAATTGGAAGAGGCCAAGAATTCTAACATGATCCAGGGGCTAAACCTCCCTACTAATGAAGAAGGAATGGATCAAATTTTGAATGGGCATTTTGCAGATGACACCTTCATTCTAGTCTCTATGGATAATCAATCGATCATCAACACTCAAGCAATTCTGGAGAGGTTTGACAATGTATCTGGATGCAAAATTAATCCCATTAAATCGAAGGTTATGACCAGGGATCAGGTAAAAGGAGAACAAACTGCTGATCTCCTTGGCTGTAAGTATATTCTCCCAACCAATTCTTCCAAGATTTTAGGTATCCCTTATGCTCTTAAAGGTAGCCCCTCTGATATTTGGGCAGAGATTATCGAGAAGTTCCAGAAAAAGGTAGACAATCTAAACTCTAAATATATCTCCAAACAGGGCAGAGCGATCATTGCTAATTCTGTCATTTCTTCTTCCCATATTTATCAATCCTCTGTCATTCTTGCCCCCAAGAAGGTTTCCAATAAGTTGCAAAGCATTATTGGAAGATTCATTTCCTGCGGCCAAAACAGGAGATGCTGGGTTCCGGTAGCCATGACGGAGTGCTGCAAAAAGAAGATAGATGGCGGCCTTGGAGTTATTAATATTGAGAAACAGGGCCTAGCTCTGGCAGCCAAGTATCTGTTCAAAGCTGCTCATAATCTGATCAAGCACCATATTTCCATCATCATCAGGCATTACCTCAGGAAATGCTGGTCCTTTGGCTGGAGGCAGCTAAGAGTAATTCTTCCCCACTCGATTTATTTTCCTTTTACAGCTCCCAGTTCCACTCCTGGCCTTATCAAAAGGTGGATCAGAGCTTGGAATCTGGTTAGAGGGGTGTTTGATTGGAAGGAAGGTCTTTCCTTGGATCAGTCCATCTTTTGGAATCCAGCCATTCTTACTAACAATCCTACTCTTTGTTTAGCTTGTCACTTCCCAGATCAGGCCAAGCTATGGGGATCCAAAGGTGTTATTCTGATCAGGGATATGTACAGGGAGGATGGGATCATCCCTTTCAGGGAGTCTGCCTTGGCTACAGAAGGGGAGGCGTGCGAGAATCTCTACAATAACGTTTGCACTACCTTACTCCAAGGATCCTGGTCCAATAGTGGGGACAACTGGAACCACCATGGAAAGATAGTGTTATCAGTCAAAATGGCTTACAGATTTCTCACTAGGGATCTCTCTATGTCTATCCATGATAAATGGCAAATTGATGCAGATAGGTGTGCGAGAAATCTCAAATTCATGTGGTCTAGCCCGATTTACCCCAAAATTAAGTCCTTCAAGTGGCAATTGTGGCACAAGGCCCTGGCGACAAACAGCAAGAGATACAGAATGCAAATGGCTGATTCGGATGTCTGCCCGAGGTGTCTGGGTCAAAAAGAAGACGAGGACCACCTTTTTAGGGAGTGTTTGTGGTCAGAATGGGTGCTGGAATTAGCATCCAATTTTCTAGGCTATAACATCACGACCACTAACTCTCTCGGATTTCTTTTTTTTTGCGAAATCCTAATGATTGGAGAGTCTATATTTTGCTATGGAGGATATGGAAAGGGCGTAACTCGCTCATTTTCAACCAGGAGATTATTCACCCAGAAGCGGTCATCAAGCAAATCATATATGACATTAACTGGATTTATGATGCCACTTAATTTATACTTACAGCTCTTTGTTCGATTTCAGGAATTATCTATGTACTGGTGCGAAAGATCAAATGGAGAAGGACCGACCCTTTTACCAACATGGAATGGCTTAAGGTCTTCGGACCTCCAAATCTGTTCGGGCATGAAGAACCATGCTTATGTAATTGCTGCTGCGACCAAAACTATGATGTCAGAAGAATCCTATTGTGCGATGCCAAGGATAATACAGGAAGATTCAATATGGCCAAGGCGGGATCCTGCCTATGCAGATATTGCGTTCTTACCATTATGGTCAAGGGGAGGGATCGGAAAATCAGCAATTTCCATCTCAGATCCCCATTCTAGCAAACTAAAGTATGCCCTCTTTGATAGTTTCAGTAACTCTCAGGGGAAAATCATATTCCAGGACTTAACTGTTTTTATCTTTAAAACTCTACTCCTTTTTATATGACATGGGTTATACTTCCCTGTAAAAAGTAAAATTTTGTAACAAAAAAAAAAAAAGAATATCTCTCATCTAGTTGTGTAAGCACAAGAGGATGTCGATGGAACACGAGCCTGCGGCACAATGTATTTACTCCATACTAGATAAGTAAAAGCAGATATGGCTCTGCTTCTAACCGCATTGGACTTGTAACGTAGTCAAATCAGATGTGACTACTGGAATCTCAGCAGAGTTTGAAGATGTATCCTGGGCCCGCGGCAAGACAGTATTGTCTTCAGCGGCTGGGTTAAATTTGAACGTTGCAGTACCATTCTGGAGCCCTCCAGCCATGCAGAGAATGGCAATATAGAAAATTGCCATGCAAAAGAATGGCAATATAGAAAATTGCCATTCAAACCGAAATGCAGAACATAATATAGCCATTCAACAGAATGGCTATCATTTTTAAAAATTTCTAATTTTATGTATGCATATAATATTTTATTTTAATTATTTTATATCTCGAATTTTTTCCTTGCCTCAGTGCTAATTATAAGGGTTAAATTTGCCAATATTATAAGGGTTTAGAGTTTTATGCTCTAAACTTAAAAGTGTTTGTGTTCTAAGCATGGATTCTCATACAGGTATGTGCTTGCATTTGATACCTCAACAGTCGAGGAGACTATATCTTCATGTTCAAAATTTGATCAAGAGTTCGTGGCTAAAGTTATATCATGTTTAAGGCAAAGGGTTCAAGAACGAACAGGTGGTGTATTGGAAAGCACAAAACTCTTCTCAACGAATGATTATGCTATTGGTAGTGTGGAGATAGAGCAACAAACTGAAAAGGGCAACTACTTTGTGCAAGAACTTTGGAGAAGGGAGGTATGGATTTGTTGATATTGAAAAATGCAAAGGACAGGCATTTGCATTTGTTGTGAGATTAAATGTGCAGCATGGTCGTAAAAACATGAGAGCATTATGGGATGTTTGCAGAGAGCAACAATTTAACTTTGATGCTTATGATGAAGTAATGAAACTGTGGCAGGCCACTCTTGTTCTTCCAGCAAGTTCTGTAGAGTGTGAGTGTGGTTTCCGAAGACAGAATTTGATAAAAGATGAAGATAGGGAACGTTTATTGCTGACTACACTTGAGACCTTGTTGTTTTTGTCATTATCGGCACCTAGTTATGTAGATGCTGATTATGAATTGATTTTTTCTAATTGGATGGACCAAAAGCAACGTTGTGCTTTGCCATTGTAACTTTTTAATATGAATATATGGAATCATTGAGTATTACATTCATGGTTTGATTATTATCTGTTTAATTTGTTAATTTATTGAATTGAAAGGTAGCCAAAAAATTTACTATGCAGCAGAATGGCAACGTTAAAAACTGCCATTCAAACCGAAAGGCAAGTTTTGGAACCGCCCTTCAAAAGAATGGAAGGGCTGCCATGCAAATTTAACCCTTGGAGTCAGCCGAATCAACCCATTGAAGTGGAGCAAAGCGACCATATGTAACAGGAGGAGTAGAATCACGTGGAGCAAATGCTGAAGAGGGCTAAGATGCCGAGGTGTTAGAACCCTTAGCTGACTTTTGCGGTTGACAAAGAGCAGGTGGATGTTTGGGTGGACGGTGCGCACCACGACGATCAATGTCCATGTACTGTCCACGAGCCTCTTCAACTTGCTTTTGCGACCTCTGAATCTCATCCAACCTTTGCCTCTGTTCATCCAACAGCAGAGGCGTGAGACCAGTGGCTAGTGTAGATGTAGAGGAAGTCACAGGGGGATGAGAGACATCTATTGAAGAAGGAGCAGAGCTAGGAGTAGGATTTGCAGCAGAGGCAACTGGAGGAGCCTGCTGGTAAGACTTACGAAATTGAGCAAAGAGAGGGGCCTCAAAGAACATGAGAGCCAGCTCTGGGCCATTTAATAATCGTAGCTTGAAAGCAAAGAACATGGGCCCACTCTGAACAATAATTGTCTGAGGCAGATCACAATGAATGGGTCGTGCTACACAAATCTTAGTAATGCCATTGGTTATAGCATGTTGCAAGTGAAATCCAATCTCATTAGCAATAGCAGAAATGAACTCAAAATCTGAAACTCTGGAGGAAAGTCTTCAATAGCAATCCAGAATGGGGCATCTGGCTTACCTGAAAAAGAGCCAGGAACATACTATCAATTATGCCATTGTGTAACCAACAACAATGAAAAGAATTTCAACTTAATTTAGACCCGACATAGAATAGCTATCTAGGCCGATCAATCTTGGCCTCCATTCCAAATGCTTCATCTAGCAAAACTTGATGATCCACAATGTCGATGTGGCAACTGTAGATTCAATACAAATAATGATACTAGTGGTCATTGCAAGGGGCGCCCTTGCAAATCGCATCCTAATGTATGTGTCAAAGACTTCTACTTCTTAGAAAACTCCAACTCCAGTTTGAACTTAGCCCATAATTTTCTTTAATTCAAACTCTTCTATTATTGAATACTATAAAGACCAATTTTTAACAACGTGCAAAGCACTATTGATTTCCCTAATAACAATTATCATAGAAACATAAAAATTCTCGTGTCACTGCTCGCAAGATACAACATCCCGATAGATAGGTTTTTCATTCATCTCAGCAATTTTCTATAATGATTTAGAGTGGGCTATCCACAAAAAATGAAAACCACAGGGAATATCAGGTTATATCACCTGGACCCCAAAATTATAATTTTTATAAAATGTTGGCTAGTGCCGAGAGCTTATCATCGGGATTAAGAAGCCTCCCCCTTTCGGGTTCTCGAGGGAAAACCCTAGCGATAAGCCATTGGCAAGGGACCTTGGACATACACAAGGCAGCCAAAAATGCTCCCCTGAGAAATCCCATGATGCAAGAAAAAACCGCAATCGCGCATCCTATTGTACCTACACATCATTAACACACACGTGCCACATGACAATTTAAAAATAACTTTCACATGAATATATGGAAATCAAGGGGGGGATGGTGGGAATCAAGGGTACCATCAAGAGAGGAGTAAGCACCGATAAGAAGCTGATGAAGAACCCCAATTTTTCCATCGGTTTACTTGCCCAAAAATGCATGCAATGCATGGATGTTGTTCTTGCACAAGAATCCCGATCCGATACTTGGATCAATAGCATTCTTTAAGTCGTATTTAATTAAAGTGGGACTCATTCCATTCCCATTTTTTTTCGGAACCCGGTTAATTTACATAAAAAGTAGCACCCCGACCCGAAAACTATCCTTAATTCGAATTTTTGAATAAAACTCTGAATCCGAGCTGTGCTGCAGTTTTCCCAGGTTCGCGAGTCGAGAACAAAAACAATGCAACTGAAACAAAGGAAATTCATTAAAGTTTGAATCCAAAGATGTAGTTGAAAAAGAATTTTTATTAATAAATTGAACAGATACAATGTATTTTACATCGGACGCAGAGACCATGGCGGTCTTGTCGCACTACAAGCTACATCATCTTGGTAGGTGGTCCACCTTAGGGGATTAACTTGTGGCGCTTCTTCATGCCGCCCAGTAAGCCTTGGGGCAACCTCAAGAGTGTGGAATGCCTCACGTGGAGGTGCCTCTCGAGCTACCGGCCCACTCCCACCCGACTTCTCCACTCGCCTCCCCGCAGCCTTTCATCAATATGCTCCTTCCCCAACCTCCGCGGATGTTATGCAATGCTTGCAATATGCCTTGAGCTTCCTGGACTTTCTCTTTGTTCTTCGCCACGTTCTTTATTCCCAGGGTGTAGCGAGCAACCTCTGAATTCGCGAGCAACCTTGTCCCAAAGGCCGGGCAAGAGTGTAGCGTGACCGGGATCTGTGCCAGAACGGTATTTCTTCCGCCTTGAGCGGGATCCGTGCCGCCTGGAGCGGTCTCGTGGATGCCCGAAAGGATGCACGTGGCCGGTGTCGGATCTGTGCCTGAACCACCTGGAGCAAGGAGAGTATGATTAACAATTACGGTGTCATTAGTCAAAACGTAGAAAAGAACGTTGAAATCAAATTACAACGGAGAACATTCATTCCATACAACTGCATCCAATGACGTGGGAAGTAGTGTCTTTCTCGACTCGCGAGTCGAGAAAGGCCCATAAAAGTCAAAGTACAACCATTCTCATTAGAATATGGTTGCATCCAATCACACACGGAAGCATACAAATGCTTTTGTCAACGAGACAACTAGCATGCCTTTCTCGACTCGCGAAGTCGAAAAGTCCCAGGAAACCCAATGTACAAGCATTATCATAATAGATTGTACAAGCATTTCATCAACACGACAGCATGCCTTTCTCGACTCGTGAGTCGAGAAAGGCATCGAAAACTCAATATACAAGTATATTCATTACAAAATGGTCAATACATGTGTTCACGCTCGATTACAATATTCACACAATTTGACTATCCGAAGCGGGGGTCACTCTTCTTGTTCACCAAAGTATTTGTCGTCCATAGCTTTCATGATCGGGCTTGCTCTCCTGGATCGGGTTCCGTGAGGCTCGGATAGTTCGTAAGCACATCGGCGACAAGAATGGCAAAGAGGGATTCCGCCAAGACAGACAGTAGTCCGAAGGACAACCACCTATCTGCTCTCATATTCTTCGTGTCGATATGGCTTAGCAATGATTGTATTTTATGCGTTATGATAGCACTTGTAGGCGGAGTCGCCTATGATCAGCGTGTTGTGTTTGCCATAGTCCCGAATTGCTCATAAACACCGGCCCAAATTTTCACCATTATAGGCTTCCCCTTTGTGATGGCTGGATCGAGGTCCTTCACATGCTCGACCCTTTCGCTTCCCCAAACGAACTTGAACTTCAAAACTGAAATGCCGAGAACACCAAGAACATTGACAATATTTTTCTTTGCCATACAAGACCATATGCCCACTTCAATCCGTGCGTGCACCGGCCAATAATTTCCTTAGCTCGGGCCCTCGGATACACTATTTTATGCTCTGCTTTCACCGGGATCTCATGAGGTGTTAATCTCGGGACGCGTCTTTGTCGTGGTATACCGCAGCTAATACTCCATTGACGCCAAATATTACAAGCTTGGTGGGACCACCGGATCCCGCTTGGAGTTTGGCTCACCCATATTTCCGGTTCATCGGGATCCAAATGCGGGATCATTAACTTTTCGTGTTCTTTTTTCTCGGGCCGCGGAGCGAGTGTCTTGCTCGATTTTCATTCTCATTCTCCTCGCGACGTGAACCGTTGGAATCCATTGACAATGATCCCACTCGTTGAGCTCGAATTCCCCGAAATGATGACATCCGGCCGAAAAGGAACGAAGTTTTCTCGACTCGCGAGTCGAGAATGACAAGAAAAAGGTATTGAAAGGAACGAGTTTTCTCGACTCGCGAGTCGAGAAACACCGCTAGAGCAAAGTAAACTCACCTCAATCTCGTGTTTTCAATAATGTTTTCGCAAAGATTCTGGTCCAATCCTTCGACATCCTCGCCTCCGTCGTTTTTGTCTCCCTCGCCCTCGCCGCCTTTATCGCTTCCATTTGTCTTCCTCCCCTTGAAATGCTCATGAAGCAGATCCAAGTATGACCGAATGGTTTCAACCATGTCCTTATTTCCAACCACGGATATAGGTTTCATTCCAAACAAAGATAGCCCCCCTCGAGAGAACAAAGCATTCATGTACCACTCGCGATACAATTTGATCTTCCTCACCAAGCCGGTTATGAAGTACTTGATAACTCTTGGCCGGATAGGAATTCTATGTATAGGACCCGGTCGCACCATCCTTGCTGACCTTGTCCATCGATGGAACATCCTCCATAAACCTGCCCCCTTCCGTGGTTCCATCCGCTCTTGAGAGATCATGAACTTGTCGAGATAATGATGCTCGCTAGACCACCACTTATCCGTGTCGACCACCGATCTTGAAATCAAAACCAAAACTATGTTGGCAAAGCTTGGTGCCTTCGGCAAGCCAAGTCCGCACTCATGATCAAGTTCGTATATGGAGTGCATGATCTTGTTGGTGAAGTTAATATCACCGCCCATTGGGAGACAAAGAGCTTGTTTGATTGCCCCAAGATGCAAAAGACAAGGAAACCGAAAGTATCCAGTCGGTCATGTCCGTTTCACGCCTTGTACCAATGCTCTATGTCAGCTTTGTCATAAAAAGGGTGGGGTCTTCGATCATATTGATGGCAAATAGTGCCACGGGTCCAGTGCGGCCTGCACCACCAAATCCCTTGTGTCCCAAAGTAACCAGAAATGGGGGAGCTATCGTCATTTTAAATGGGACCACCCCGAATCCAAGCTTCCTTTTCGTAATTGCCATAGCACGCTCGTGGAAAGGAAGGGTTTTGACGCTACGCTTCAGCTTGGTGTTGATGTAGGGTTGACATAGACGGTTCAATTCCTTCATGTCTTCCTCATCAAGGGCAGCCTTTTCCTTGTAATAATCAAAATCATGGTATTCATTAGATGCAACGCTGCGTAACTCCGTGATGCCTTCTTCTCTAACGACGCCGCCGCTTTAGGACCGTGGCATAATCCTTTAAGGCCCCCCACAATTTAGAACTCCCAGTCTTCCTCGCCAGGATTGTTCCCTCCAAGATTTTGCCTTGTAGGTCAAGCGCTTTTTGTCCGTGAGGCCCTCAGATCCTCTTCATGAACCGCTTGTCAAACAACTTGGGGTCGGGCCCCGCTTGGAAATTCTCCATTGCCGTCCTTCACCTTTGCCTCTTGTCCATTGAGCCCATATGTCAGTCCATTTCTCCCGTAACCGCCTCGGTAAGAATGAGGTCGTGTTGGTCCGAGAGAGACTCCCCGCCTTTCCTTGGTGTTCTCTTCTTCTTCTCCTCTTTCTTCCTCTCCCTCGCCATCTTCCTGTCCCTCCAGCAGAACATATCTGCATAGTTTCTCAAAGGTCTTCCACTTATCCGAGGGAGCCCTGTTTCCTTTAGGACGCTGAGGACAACCCAATGCTTTCCACTGTTGCCTAGCGTGTATGATCCGTCGTCGATAAGGGCTGCATTCGCATAATGTACCAATGTCAGAGCATGAAAGTATCTACAAACACCCAGGAATAAACAGTAAAATGTAGCCCCGGGTTTTCTCGACTCGCGAGTCGAGAAAGTCCCTTGAATGTCTAATTTTCTTTTACTTCTCTGGGTTTTCTCGACTCGAGAGTCGAGAAAGCTCTGCATCCTTTGATTTTCTGCATTACCCTGCCTTTCTCGACTCGCGAGTCGAGAAACCCCAGTGATAATCGGCAAATGTTAGGATGGCAGGGCTTTCGACTCGCGAGTCGAGAAAGTCCCATTCAATGTCTAATTTTCTTTTTATCAAGTTAAGGGTTTTCTCGACTCGCGAAGTCGAAAGCTCCACATCCTTTGATTTTCTGTGTTACTCCGGGCTTTCTCGCGAAATCGAGAAACCCCATATAATCGGCAAATGTTAGGATGGCGAGGGCTTTTCGACTCGCGAAATCGAGAATGGAAAGATCTCGAGAGTTATTTACCTTCGTAGGCGGCACTCACGCTATTGTGTTCTCGGGCAAAGGGCTAATCTTTGGCCAGCGGGCCGGCGTCTCCGTAGAAAGAACTCGCGCACTCTCGCTTTTGGCATATCTATCCTTGATCCTTTTGCGGCACCTCCTTTCTCCTCGTCTGCGCAATACTTGAGCGCCCTAATCGAATCTTCGACCGCCTACAACCCGTAACCGACGCTTTTTCTTCTTCAGATCTTCTCGGACTTCCAAATTTGAACAACTCACTGCCGACTGCTAAAAGGTATGACATCCGCGAGGCATTGATCTGCAGGATGTCGCACCATCATCGTTCGTAATCTCCGGCATGTGTCTTTGGATTAAATTCCCCGGGGTGAACAAGACGGCATCTCCGCGTGCAAACCTTCAGTAGCCTAATGTCCAAAGCAGCCTTGTGTGATATTCCCAACGGATAATAATCGAGCTAGACGCTCCATTTTCTCGTGCCCCTCTCACGAGAAATCCTGATCCGATCATCCGGATCGAGGTTTGGGGAGTCGACCATATCTTCGCCTCCTTCGCCATCCGACTCCTCCCGCAGTGGTGTCATCATCCCCATCTTTGTTTTTGGTGGACTTTTTGTGTATGAACCACAACATTCCCCATCGCAGAGTGTTGTAGAGTCTTCAAAGACAATGAGAAGTGAAGCTCCCCCGTATTGAACAGTTTTCCCCGACTCGAAATCTCCATACCAAGCTCCCCGGATGTTAGGGTTCCGGCCTCCTTCATCCCTTCCGCATCCTTCCACCCAAGGTTCTGACAATTTAAAGGCGCCGGCCTTTTTTCGGTGCCCTTAGCCTTGCTCATGGAAGAGTGAGAATAATTTGAAACTGCTAATTTTTTGGTGCGATAGAACTTACTCTTCTGGCAGTCCTCGACATGTAGTGTTAAATGCTTCGAATCTGGCGCAGAGACGGAGAGCACAACACCGATTTTTCTTGTACTTGTCTCCGAGCTCTTCTTGTCCCTTTGGTGTAGAAACAGATCTTTCTCCTTCCCACTTGTCGATACCTCGACATACCACCAAGAATCTGCCGCTGTTTCAAGAAGCTCTGTCTCCAGTCCCTCGATGACGAAGAATGGAGTTCGGCCAGTGATCACCAGTGAGTCCGAGGTGAATGCTGCAAGAAGAACGGATGGATCAGTTAAGGTATTCCGACAAAAGAAAAACCTCAGAGCTCACCTGGGGTGTTTGTCTTCTTCTTCTTCTTTGCCGGTGGCGAAGCATCCCCTCCCTACCGCTTCTTGGACGGAGTCATTTCTATATGCCCTCTCATCCTCTTCGGACGACTCTGTAAATTAAGTTTCCTCCGCGTTGTGAGTTTTAGGACTGCATGTAAAAAAGATCGGGCGTGTTCTTTAATTTGAAGTTAAGGACATGCAATCATTTATGAAAAAAGCGGGCTAAAAAGTACAAAGACGGCCCGGCTTTTAGCCCGCCCAAACACTATTTCAAATTGAATCACATCAAGGGACTAAGTGAGTGGAGCGTGAGTTTATCTTCCTCGCGCATTGGGGAACTTCGAGGTCGGAGGGATCATCGACCGTGAGCGACTTCCGAATGGCGCCGCGACGCGAAGTCCGCTAACGGCGCCTTTGCATATGTGTGTTTTTTCCCGACCGCGGCCCTATTGCAAAGCAGTTGAATTGATCGATGAGCACGGAGCTAAGGTAGGAAGCGGAGAGGAGCTGCCGGACACCGAACTCTACATCACTGCGGCGCCATGGAAAGGGGATACGGAGAATCGCAGTTGATACGAAAGTAATAGATGCGAATACACTCTTGAAGAGACCGACGTAAGAAGCAAAGACTCGGGTGAGGCTGCGGGATCCGTGATACGCTGGCCCAAGGAATTACCGCGTGAAGAGGTGAGTTTCGAGATGCCTATGTTATTTCTCTTGTAGAACATGCCGTATGTGTTTAAATAATGGAACTGCCGATAAGCTCGACGATTTCAAGTTCGTGTTTCCTTGTCCAAAGATTTCTCCGGCGAGATGATTTACTCTCTAGGTTGAGAGATGCTCTCGGCAAAACATTGGATCGAGGGGTAAAGAACAGCCCGTTTTAGGTCTGCTTTTCCATGGACCTGCTTACTTGGAATGTTGTACATAGATCGGAGGCTAGGACTAAGGCCCGGGAGATGCGGTTCAAATGCATCCTCTTGTAGTTAGTCGGAGGGGCCTCCATCTGTCCGAACCACTCCTCTTCGCAATATTCGAGGAAGATGGTTCAAGGAGAGTGGCTCGAGGCAGGCTAGAGGCACTTGGGACTAAAAAAAAGGAGAATAGAAAGTCAAGATTTTGTAGAGAAATGCAAGCCTTGGCTTCCTCTGTGGTTTCCACGTGGTTAGTTGTAGAGGCCTCCACCGGTCCCAGAGCCCCTCCCTTCGCACTATTCGGCCTAAGATGGTTCGAAGGAGAGTGACTCGACCGGGTCGAGGCCACCGCTACTGCATAACACAATGTGAGAATTGGTCGGCTAAGGGATTCTCAACTTGCGAAGTCGAGAATGCTTGGCTTCCTGTTACATTCTCGACTCGCCAAAGTCGAAATGCCTTGGCCATCCGAACTCCCAAGCAGTACACATGGAGTGCCTTGGGTAAGGCATTCCCCACTCGTCAGCCGAGAATGCATACTGACAAGCTCACGGAATGCATGCATTCGACCACACACAAGAATTGGGTTGCTAAGAGTTGGCCTCGGCAGACAAAAACACTTCCCTCTCGCAATGTCCGGGGAAGATAGAAGGAGAGTGTTTAAGACCTGCCTGCAGGCCAGCTCTAGAGTGCACTTGAGTCCTGCGTTTTTCTCGACTCACGGTCGAAAAGCAGCCAAAGAACTCAGGGTTAGTCGCCGAGGCCTCCACCCAATCGTGAGCCCATCCCCTTCGCAATATTCGCCAAGATGGTTCGGGGAGACGGTCTTTGATTGGGTAGAGGCCACTGCGACCACAATAAGGAGAATTGGGTTGCTAAGAGTTGGCCCGCACGATCAAAACCACTTCCCTTCGCAATGTCCGAGGAAGATAGAAGGAGAGTGGTTGAGACCGTCTGCAGCCAGCTCGAAAACACTAGGAGCCTCGCGTTTTCGACTCACGAAGTCGAAAAGCGCCAACACTCAGATGGTTAGTCGCCAGGCCTCCACCCGGTCGGGCCCTCTTCGCAATATTCGGCGAGCATGGTTCAAGGAGAGTGGCTCAGACCGGTTGGAGGCACCGCGCGACGGTACAAAGAGCCATTGGCAGAGTACATTCTCGACTCACGCAGTCCAGAAGGCCGCAGCAGGTTCTAAAGAATGTGAAGACATTGGGTAGTCGGCAATCTCGGAATCACGAAGTCGAGAATCCCTCAACCAACAAATTAGCGTAGTGTACACTCCCTCTTCTCGCCTCGCTGAAAGTCGAGAAGTTCTCGACTTCGCCAGCCGGAGAAGAAGGCCTGTACTTCCTTGACTGTTGGCAAGCTGAAGTATTCTCAACTCGCCACTCCCTTCTGCATGTCTCCTGAAGTGGATTTGCTGTGAGTTAGAAATGGAGATTCTGTGAAGCAATTCCTATTCTGAATTTTGCCGGAGAAAGACATTCCTAGTTATTTTCTCATTTAATGCTCGCAATATCTTACTTCCTAACACCGGGTCTCGATGATTTCTCTCGGTTGCTTGCTACTATAACCACTATTCTCACTTGTGCATGTACAATGTATTCAATTCAACCACAAGCAAGAAAAAAGATAACAAAAAATGTAAAACAATACAAAGATTATTAAGATTAATGAGAAAAACAGAGAAAAGTGGAGAACAAGATGAGAAAAAGTGGAGAACAAGATGTAAAAATGAGATTAAAAAAGGGTATGATATTACAAAAACATACCTGGAAGATTTGCTGGATGAGGAGGAGGCTTCCGACTTCGATTCCATGTGGGTATAGTCGTTGACAAAGCGTGAATAAGGATTTGCCTGTCAGAAATTGTATCGGGGATTAATAAGAGCCTCTAACAAATGTAATATAAGAAAAATGCACTAAAAGACTTACGTAAAACTAAAAAGCAAAGACAAAAAGGGCCTCACTTTCTTCTCAGCGGTAACGCCTCGCCAACAATGAACTCGCTACAGAACTTCGGCGCCTGAAGCGCCCCCGGACAACACCAAGCCGCCATAAGATGGCGCCGAATCGCTTCGGTTTGATCGATCGCCTGATTGGTAAAGCCCCTAAGGAAACAGTGGAGCTCAAGAGTGATCGAGAAAAACAGGGAGGAAGAATGGTCGGGAGAGGAAGAGGGTGCGCTTACTCAGGCTGCACCCTCAACCTCGTAAAAGTGCAATAATATACTGCCACACGGTGGGCCATGCCCTCCATGACGGGGCGGTCGCGGGATTACCGACGCGGGTTTCATCCTTCAAAGCCTCCAAGAGGCTTACGCGGCCATGCCAAGATATGAAAGGGTTGGTTATATGTTTATATATGTTGTCTTATGTATTTAATAAGGTTTCAATGGTTGAATAGTATCAATGGTATATATGGTTACAATGTTCACATATGGTTTAGAATGAGTGTGGTTGTATGCTTTAATATGGTTATATGATTTTAGTTAATATGGTTGTATGATTTAATATGGTTATATTTAATATGTTTGTATGGTTTTATATGGTTCATATGGTCATATTTGTGGTGTTTGGGGCTATATGGTTTTAATGTGAGCTTTTTCATTCAGGGAGCATGTGAGATGAGTAAAATGGAGCCAGGGGAAGTCCAAAGGAGGCCATTGCCCTAGGCTCCAATGGAGGAGGATGGGTTGCCTTTTGTTGCACCCTTGCAAACGGATGGTATTCTGCAGAGGGCATAATAACCTGCAGTTGATCCATTTGATAGTGTGAATGATGAGAGGCCGGGAGATGAACATCTTGGAGTTGGCATTGTGAAGCTTCTTATCGGGTTGATACTATCATGTCCCGGGGAAGCTCTAGTGATTGCATTGTGTGCTCGGGGTGCCGGAGTCCCAAGCTCGGTTAGAGATGGCCAATTAGATTTATTACACACAAGAATGGTGATACTCTAGAATGCCCCATTGAACTACACACCCCAAGGCCCACCCAAGGCCATGTGGAAGATTTGGTGGTCGATGAGCATCCTTTGATCACAAGGAAGAGACGCTATGTCTTTCATAAAAGGCAGCCAAAGGTGCCCAAGAGGCCTAGAAGTGACAAATATTTAGAAAGGATGGAAAGTATGGCACCAACCAAAGAAAACCCGAGGCAATTAGGGGACAAGAGTGTTGCAACCCTAGATTGCACAAAGGCATTACAATGTGGATGACCTCGTGCGATAAGGTCCCAATACATTGGACAGCTTCAAAAAGATAGGATTAATTTCATTTTACTCCTTGTGTAGGAATTCCAAATATGATGAAAACACAGGACGGGCCGCTATATCAATTGAGGGGAATGAAGGTATGTATGAGAGCATTGAGATGGATTCTTGGGGTGAGCAAGTCTTCATTTTACGAGATCTTTGGGAGCAGGTTAGAAAAGGGCACACTTTGTTCCAACATGGTAATGCACTCACTTTGAAACCTAGAGCAAATACTCTAAAGGCCATTGCGTCTTGAGAGCTTTGTGAGATACATGTCTCAATCTATGCCCCACAAGTCGAGAGGTGAACGAAGCACGGTGTGCGAGTGGTGCAAAAGAGTGTTGCCACAACACTATATCCAAAAGGAGTGCCTTAAGGAGGTCAACTCCATCCTAGAAACTACCGGAGGTAGGCCTCTTTCTCAATCACATTTCAAAGAGTTATGGAGCACTCACTTCTTTCTGGACGTGAGTGTCCTACAACACATGCCATTCTCAAAGTGCAACACTTGTATTCAACTCAAGGATACACTTGCATCAACCGCAATAGAGAAAGAAAGAATGGCAATTAGGGAGCAATTTGCAGATCACCAAAGGGACCAAATATCATGTAGACAGTTGTATTGGCGAAGGAGAACATTTTCTCGAGATGCAAATGGACAAATTTTTGTGTATAATTCATGATAAGATGGACCAACACAAGACTTTCTTGCCAAAGCTAGATCCTTTACCCAAGCGTTGTCAAAACGCTTTTCGGATGAAAGTAAGTCCAAGGTGTATTAACACATGGTCATGGAACTGGAACATATGGTCATTTTGTGCTTGATCTATGGAGAGATGATCCAAACTTCCATGTGAGCTCTATTTTCAAGTGCTTGAGAACACTAGAGAAAGGATCGATAGAAGGGAGGAGGTATTCCCCTTCAAAGACCCATTTTGAGGCTTTGATGGATGATCAACCGCTTTGTTCTGAAAGGCGGATAAAAAGCTCACATCCAAGGTGCCTAGTGAATCAAGGAGGACTTGGGATGATTTCCCCTTACTAGAGAAATCACTGCCTGAGGAGCTATGTGTTCAGTTGGACAACTGTTGGAAAGAAAACAAGAATAGATGGATGTTTGGGGCAATGTCATACTTGACAGCAGTGGGAGTATTCAAAGTTGTGAAAGTGGGATTCATGATGGTTGGGCATACGCATGATGATATTGATGGATTCTTTGGAACTTTCTCCACCAAGCTCAAGAGAGAAAACGTGACCACTCTCCCTGAACTAATGGATGTGTTTGAGAGCTGCATTGACCCCAACCCAATGGCTTTCTTGATGGATGAGGTTGCAGATTGGAAATCATTTGTAGAAGGATACTTGCTAGATGGCAAGGACCAGTTGACAGGACACACAAAGCCACTTCAATTCAAGTTTTGGGTTAGGGATGGAATACCAATCATGCAATATAAGTGGAGACCAGGTGACAAGTTGTGGATGCCTGTACAAGGTATCGAAGTTGTGGCAAAGGGGTTTCTTCTGGTGAAGTTCTCATTCCTAAAGGGCAGCCAAAACCACTACCTCCCTTCAAGATAGTCAAAGACTCTAGCCAACCTGGTGAAGGGCATCAAGGATTACATAACGACCGATGATGTTCGAAATGGAAAGCACACCTCCACTCTTAAGAAAAATCAAATGGACTCCCTAATCAAGTCATTGGGAGAAAGTTGTAACATGCTTAGAAACCGAATGACCATGTGGGAGGAGCTAAGAGACGGGTTCTTGCCGTGAGTCAAGATGGGAGGGTTCTCAAGGTGCAAGCACGTCTAAGAATGCTCACTTGGGTCCCAAGTGGTTTGTGGGGAAGTAAGGCCTCAAAGCTGAAGTGGTTTGATCTTCCCGAGTGGGATCCCTTTGAGGACATCAAGGAAGGATACTTTGTGCTAGTAAGGCCTGATGATGAGGACCGGCCCAATATGGTTAGGGGTGGCACTCTCTCCGATGTGACCACCACTATGCCCGATGGAGAGGAGTTAGCCCTGGATTCCAAATTCAATATTGGGAGCCCATTGGGAGGCACAAGAAGGGCAACTTGAAGGAGAGCAATACACCGATCACTTGGGGAGAAGAAGTGGAGGCCAAATTATGCTGACCCTCAAAGGAGGGAATTGGTGGAGTGTGTGGTATGGTCATATCCAAGTTCTCACATTGCAAAAGACAACACACACAAGATCCCAAGAAAGGAGATGGACAAGGCCATGAGCAACCTCCATGCTATATCATTGTATGAGGGTGCATAATATTGAGAAGTTTGAAAACTTTCTCAACTAGTGGTTTGTAAAATTTATGAGGAAAACAAGTAACCCAATTCTATGTGTGTCATGTGTAATTCTATTCAAGCAATCAATTCAGAAATTTCTTTTATGGTGTGTGAGTCCCATTTTCAGTCCGAGTCCCAAAATTCAAGATTTGTCCCACTTTAATTAAATACGACTTCTTTACAATATTGGATTTGCAACTATAAGTACGATGTGAATTTTAGTAACCCATCGTTAGACTACTAGAACCTTTGATTTTTGAACATTGGACATGAGTTTCTAGACTCTTTATTGCAGCTGATATGAAGATGAAAAATAGAGAGAGGCAAGTCGTCCCTACGTTGCCAATTGAAGCTCAAGAAGAGATTGTATCTATCACAAAGGTGACCTCTCTAGAAGACATATTGGTTTTGCAATGGTTAATCTATTATCCATTCTTATAAGCTGGCTTGAAACTTGGCTCAAAAAGGTCAAAGCGCAGACGCCAAGCAAATCTAGTACATGGTGCAAAACTACTAAGAAAGGCATTCAAGAGTGCCTCTGTTCTAGTTCTCTATTATCTATTGGTCCTCTTTGTCCTTTTTGTTGTACAAATTACCAAGATAGCCAATTGAGATTCTAAGGCACCTAGTGCATTTTTCATATGCTCATTTCTAGAGGAAACACCTTGAGAGTTCCCACCATTTTCCCTTTTTTATGGAGGGGGGGAGGGGGGTTCATACACCAAAAATTAAAGAAATGGAATATATTTTCCATGCTAATTAGAGAGTGTTTATTAAAAAAAAGACCAAAAAAGATTGACGGATTTCCACTAATGGCAGTGGCAGTATTCATTCAAGCCATGTCACATTTTGTCGTTCATCCCTCTTTGTAGTTGTATAGCTGGCATTATTTTTGTTGTTGCCATTGAATTTTCATTCTACCGGGCAATATTGCCCAGTAGAAGCAATATTTCAGTGGCAATAGGGAGAAGAACATCCAGAAATAGCTAAAAATTAGTGATTATTATTTCTGTGTTGTCATTAATAGAAGGCTTTAAAGTGGAAACTTCCAGAAATTCAATGTTACTACCTGGAAACTATGGTGCCACATCATTTTAAAAAATGCCATTAGTGGAAATCCGGCCTAATACCTGGAGTTCATGCTTGGAAATAATAGAATATACGTGTTAACACATCTTTGAGCCTGTTGTTAAATATTTTAGGACCACCATTTTGTTCCCATTTCTAAGTGGTGGTGGTTTAGCACCCAGTAAGACAATGGCATAATAGGTCTCAATAAGGCTTCTTACACATATTTAGGAGGACCATGATATGCCCTAATAAGCCAAATGTGGTATGAGGTAAAAGAACAACACCAATAAAAACATTAGATAATCGGTTTCACTTATCAAGAGCATGCTGGGAACACACCATACATGGTTACTTCATCCAAAATTTAAAGAAGGTTCAATGAAAATGAAGATTTGAGCATGGTATTAGTTGAAAGAAATCAACAACTACAAGTGTTGTAAAAGGACAAAGAAAAATGTTCTTTTTTTAATGTTCTTGTGTAAAAAAGCACCGTGGCTTTCAACTCTTATAAGTGAAAGAAGATTAGATATGATTGTGCACATCACACTTCCAAACTTAAAACTACAGTGATCAAGACAGGGATATGTTCAATACTGCATATGTTTTATACACAATACGTATTATTTGAACGATATGGCATAATTTTGAAGCATAATACGTCAAAAATAATTCGGCACCAAAAAAATTTCATGAAGCGAAAGCTCAGTTTTGCTTACGTGAAAATTTTCTCGCGTAAGCAAAACAGAAGTTTCGCTTACGCGAGGCCCAGAAAATTTTGCATAAGCGAATTAAAGGATTCACTTTTGCGTAAGCAAAACAGAGCTTTCGCTTACGCGAAATTATTTGAAGTTCGCGTGAGCGAAACCTCTGTTTTGCTTACGCGAAAAAAATTTTGCGTAAGCAAAACTTAGCTTTCGCTTACGCAGAACTTTGCAAAGCATTTTGGTACATTTTGTTTAGAAGAAAAAAAAATTTGCGCCACAATTTGGTCTGTTTTGGCCAGCTGTAATATTATATATAAGAAAAACGCGTTTAGTCTTAGAATTCACGTCAAATGTTAACTACCAAGTTGAGTCAACGTTTGGGAAATAATCTGCCTTTGAGGTGTGGGTTTTGTGTCCTGAGCCTGATGCCGGAATCTGTGAAGTGAGATTACTCCTTACTAAGGTTTTTCGAACTTGGGTTCCTACCCAATTCCTTAGAGATGTATAGGTTCTTGTCCTTCCCCTCTTATACTCAAACAGAACGTTGATGTAACATATGCGTAGTGAGCTTGCTCCTTCGCACATATACACGTCGGCCTTTAGTTCGGACAATTTAGGAGTCTTTAGAATAGCAGAGATAGTATCCCTTGATAGTAGCAGGAATGGCAGTCAGTCATGCATCTACACAGGCAGCACCTGTGGTCATGCATCATCCTCTAGGAGTGTGGGGTTACGCGTGGTCATGATAGGGCCGGAGGGGTTGCAGCATGTGGAAGAAATGTACCTCGAAATACCGATGGTCGAAAGAGAGGTCCGAAGTGAGAGTTTGTGAAGGAGTTTGGCCAGAATAAGTGGCAATGTATGTTTTGTGGGTAAGCGTCCATAAATGGATCTGCAACAAGAATCCGAGCTCATATTTTACGGGATAGTAAAATTGGGGTGCAAACTTGTACTACATTTGCCGACCTACGACAAGATGCAATTGAAATGCTGTCTTCGAAAAAGAACAGTAGCAGAAAAACATAGCCAAGGAACAGTCAAGGACCATGCCAAGAAAATGAAATCAACCATACCACCCCTCTTGCTCACGCTGCGTCAATGCCAATGTTCCAAGCAGGGGATGGACTAGGGTCAATAGATGTAAGCACAAGCGAGAAAAGAATGACAGACACAATTGAAATAGTGGAAAGACAGACTAAGCAACAGAGGGTTGATAAGTATTTAACATCAAAGCAACTGAAGAAGATGCAATTGAAGGTCGTAGCGGCATTCTTATCTCTCAGAATGTCTCTACATGTCTTGAAACACAATGAAAGAAGCCTTCCAAGAAGTTGCCAAAGCGGGGCCGGCTTTCAGGTTGTCTTCATACAAGCATGCCAATAACAAAATGGTCGATGAAATACACTGGAAAATGGTCGAGAGGGTTCAGATGAAGTTGTGTCGTGTTACTGAAGCCAGGCCGGCTTCACTAGTGATGACAGTTGGAACAACGTAAACAAGGACCACCTTATAAACTTCATGATCTTATATCCAGGAGGCGAAGTATTTTTTTAAGACCGTGGAAACCAAAACCGACCAGGTAATAGGAGATTGGATTTTTCAAAAGACAAAAGTTGTGATAGAGAGCTTTGGATCGAAGAGAATCTTTCAGGTCGTAATGGATAACGTGTCTAATTGCAAGCTAGTGGATGAATTGTTAGACTCGAAATTTTCAGGATTGCATGTCACCAACTGCCAGTGCCATTGCCTGAACCTATTGCTCAAGGATTGGTTCTCACAGCACACTTGGTTTAAAGATCCCGTTCAGAAAGGGCGTCGTCTTGTCAAGTTCATCACCAAAAACCCGACAATTTATGCCATATACAAGTCATTGCATCAAAAGGCCCTAGCACTCATGAATCCTGGCCAGACTCAGTTTGGTTTCAATTACATTTGTCTTGAAAGAGTGCTTAGGTGTCGTGATTGGATTATCTCCACCTTCAATCATACGGACCTTTTTGAATGAGAGAGGAGGCAGAAGGGCAAGAATGCATCCAAACACCGACAGCAGGTCGCTGCCCTTCGAGAAATGCTTGTGCGGGAGACATTTTGGAAAGGCGTAAAGAATGGTGTGAGGTGCATGCAACCTATTTGTCATGCCACAAACCCTTCATTCTTCGAATGCAAGCACTAGTAAGGTCTGGAGGTGTTGGCACCCAATTCAACCATTCCTGGAGGGTGACGGGCCCAATGCGCCCTTTGACAATGCCAAGCGGGCAGCACTGCTCAAGGACTTCATTGTACGATGGAAGAAGTCGTACAACAACCTTCATGGTGCTGCACATGCCTTAAACCCGCACAACCATGACATTGACCATACAGATAAGGAAGTTATGGGTTCATTGAATAAGGTTACAAAACTTTACTGTCTCAAGACTACAAGCTTTTCACTGTCGAGTTAACCGAGTACCAAAACTTAAGTGGAAGGTGGGCAGACGAAGAGCTTCATGACATGTTGGAGATTTATAAGGAGCCTAATATGAAATCCTATGCATAATGGCAAGCCCATGGGCCAGTTACTGATACCTTACGGGCTCTTACAATGATTGTCCTCTAATTGGTATCCTCCAATAGTGCGAGTGAGAGGAATTGGAGTGCCTATCATACACAGTGTCAGTCAAAATCGCCTACTGCATAAGAAGGTTGACAAACTTGTACATAACTTCTCAAACTGATGGCTCTTGAATCGCAACAATGGTCTAGCCACAATCAATAAGTTACAGTTTCCTTTCATGGATGCAGATTTGGAAGTGGAAGAGGACAGATTCAATAACATTGAGAACGAGCTACTTGCAGTAAATGCTGCGAACCATGTTGGTGAAGACATCCAACGTACCCATTTTGTCAACATCGAAGATGATGTAGACCAAAACATGTTCTCGGACGAGTCAGACGACAGTGAAGATAGCGAGGAGTCCGATACAGAGAGGGCAGGTCCAAATAATACCGGAGTTCCATTTGAGAACTTAAATGTACGTGATCTAGCGGACTCTCCAATGCCAATTACCCTGACAAATAGACATGTTAGAAGAAACATGTCTCGAGGACATTGTAGTAAGGGGAAGGGCCAAAGGAGGTTGAATCTAGGCCAGCACGTGGAAGACGACGAAACTCCGGACGATGAAACTGATGAAGATGGTGTTGCCTAAGAAGATGATGAGATGAGTATCTTCAAACTACTATAACCGTGGATGAGTATCTTCATTCTATTGTAACCGTTATTGCACTGTTAATAAAAAAGTAATAAATAAAGTAAGCTGTCCCTAAGAGGTCAAAGTCAATCCTTGCAGCCACCATTTTAGTTCTGTTTCTTTTAGAACCCCAGTACAAATCATCATGCATGTACGGATAGGCGAGTCTTTCATTCTCAATGGCTTTTTTGCCAGCGCCATTCATACCTTTATATGCTCACCGCTTCACTTCCACTGGCTCACCTATCAGCCTTTCTTCTCCCCAATTACAAGTACTAGTATAAACAGCTTGGAGGTCCGTGCATCCTTTCTCTTTCCCAAAGTCAAAATGAAGTAGGACATTTCCTGGGTGCATGTCCATGTGTAAATGGTGCTTCTTATGAAGCTTAAGCAAGCCACTTAAAAACGACATAGTTAGGTCACCAACTCTTCGAGCAACATGTAACTCTTTCTTCCTGCGTTGCTCAAGCTTAAAGACGTCAACCTCCACATTAGAAGTATACCCTAATCTTTTAAATGCATGCCTCGCAAACTCGTTATCTCCATGATGTACAAAAGGAGATGCACAAGAACCTCCATTCCAATATGTGGAACCATGTCTAACCTGCATTTGCGACTTCCTCATATTTTTCATCATAGCCTTCACTATTACATCGGGGCTCGCATTAGCTAGCTGCACATCATCATTATGAAACTTTACACAGTAGGGTTCATCTTTAGGAAACTAGAACCCAAGATATGGCATTTGTACACCGTCCCATATGTTCTAGACCTAATTCTGGTCCTGTTAACTATCTGAGAGGAATCTACCATTGCAAACCAGATAGTCTTGGCATTCGCCCCTTTTTTTTTCCACTCTTTATTGGTCTCATAGGATGTTTGGCTCTAATAGTTTGTGCCAACACTTTCTTAACCGGGAGGGAGGGGGTTCCTTGCTAAGTTTTGATTAATCCAAGTTGTATTCTATGCAACAACTTTGTCTTTCAAATCCTCTCTCAAATGAGGACTTGTCAAATTTGCCACCGCATGAACCGTAATTCAGGTCAATGCGAGATACATTACCATCTATCCAGGCATACCATTCAAGAATCATCTTTTTTTCAAGCTCTAGCTCTATCATTCGAGGCCCAAAGGCTCTCTCGGCATCTTTCATCAGAGCTGAATGGAAGTCTAGCCACCCTTCTTTAGTGGTTGTAATCAACTCTAATTCAGAAGGAGTGGCAGCGCAAATTCGCTCACAAAGCCAGTTTACAAAGGAGGCTCTTAAGGAAGACCATGGCTGTTAATCTTTTCCTTTGCATCACAGTAGAGGACTTGGCTTCTAGGTTGATATGGGGCTTTGCTTCTAACCTAAGTCCTTCTAACTCTTGTGGATTCATGGCAGTTCTAGAGAAAATTGTCTAGATAACGTAACGCCAACAGTAGCAAAGCAGCAACGATACCTATAAGTCTGGCCCAAACAAAAAAAGAAAAAAAAAAAGAAAAAAGAAAAAAAGAAACCCTCCACTTTAGTGAGTGTCGAAATCGTAAACCAATTCATTAAGATTCAAGTAAACTATTAAGTTTCAAGTTTGGCAGTTATAGGAATCCTAAACGTGCATTTTTCTCATTCTCTTTGACAGCTTTGAGTTATGATCTGACCCAGCTACTGACTCCATAAGGAAGCTCCATCTAAGAGGTTAGCAGACTCAACATATTGCACTTGACCAGGTCAAGCTTTTTGCAAAGACAAGACCAAACGGATACTTAATAAACAGTGTTGGACTTTCATCGACAACACTACCAGAAACTAGGGTATATCTAATTAATATATCCTCCTAGCCTTCCATGAGAGTACATCACCCACCTTTCAATATCGTGTGACCAAAACCAACAACGGCGCCATGAGAGGGCTATACATCTCAATGAAAGGCTGACCCTAGCTATCCTCGACATCGGCAATGACACCCACTCTCGGCAGGGTACGATTAAACCATGGCACAACAGGCAATGCCCGGGGGATGCACTTATATATAAGGGGGGTATGGCATCTGCGTTCGGAGGGTAGCAAAAAACCCCCCTTGTATACGCAATTTTAAAAGGCAATTTGACCCCTCTGTGTATAGATATTGCTCCAAATCAGTGCCTAAAAACACCCCTAACCCCTAAGTATACGTACGCAAATGGTCCAAAAAACACCCCTCCGTTGAACTCTCATGGGTTATACATTGATCAAAGGTGAATCCCCTGGGAGGCAATGGTCACTACCTAAGCCTAGCACTCGACGAAAAACTAAACACTAGATCTTTCTTCAACTCCTTGACATATTAATGTTGTCGATCAAAAGGGCAGGCAATAAAAGTTCAATTTTCTATTTTTTCTTTTTCTTTTTATTTTTTTACATTTTTCTTATAATTTTACGTCAAAAATTAAGCCTGCTTCATCCATAGAACAAGATGCTCGCCATCGTCACACCCCTTAGTGGTAGGGGGCAATGGGCAGGGGCCTAACCATGGACTCCACCTAGACTTAAGACAATAAACAACAGACAAAATCTAACTAATTTTTACCTAAAAACTAAGAAAAGCTAAAAAAAAAAAAAAAGAAAAAAGGCACATTTTGTGAGGCAGGGCTTCGGGGATTTACCTCTTCCTGTGCAAAAACTTCGAAACTATGGCACATAATATATAAAGAAATTTTCGCATAAGCGAAATAACTGTTTCGCTTACCCGAAATTGTTTTCATGTAAGCAAAACAGTTATTTCGCTTATACGAAGTTATTTCTGTTTTGCTTAAGCGAAATTGATGTTTCGCTTACGTGAAATAAGCGAAATGGCAGTTTCGCATAAGCGGAATATATATATCTAACATATATATGTTCTTATGTTTGTCCTGTTGAATCCGGCCGTTGATCCGAGATCCTACGGCTCACGTGGCTTTGGGACGTATCGTGCGGCCCAGATGGCTTGGGAGTTTGTGTATAGACTATATGTAAGCGATCCTACGGTCCAGGTTGATTCGATCCTGATCGTTGGTTCGAGATCCTACGGCTCACGTTGGTTTGGGACACATCCTACGGTGCACATGGCTTGGGAATTATATGTAATCGATCTAACGACCCAGGTTGCTCTTGATCTTGATCGTCGATCCGAGATCCTACGGCTCAGGTGGCTTGACACATATCCTACGGTCCAGATGGCTTTGGGAATTATATGTAATAGATCCTACAGCTCATATTGCTTTTATCTGGTGAGATCTTGATCCTTGATCGAGTCTAAGATCCTAAGGCTCATGTTGAATGCTCGTCCTTTAAGGAAGGCTTTTTAAAATTTTTTATGTTATTGGGGGGATTCGAACCTTGGACCTCAACCCCCCAAAACCCCCACTCTAACCACTAGACCAAGCATTAATTCTATGAAAAAATTATGTTTCAAATATACTTAAGGGTAATGTTCTAATTAAAATAAAATAGAATATAACATCCTAGATAGTTCAGGAATGGGAATCTTCGGAAATGTAAGGGAATAGGGAAATACTTCCAGAAAGTTCTAGGATGTTTTGAAAGTTTCAGAATGTTCCAGAAAGTTCTAGAAATTTCTAGAATGTAAGGGAATCGAGGAGAATTAAAGGGAATATAAGGAAATCTCATAAATTGTAAGAGAATGTAGGAAAATATTTACAAGTCTGACGGAATCGCTTAAAATCTAGTTCAATCTAAGGGGATATTCATAATATCTAAGGGAATCTAAGAAAATCTTGATGAAATCTTAGAGTTTTTTTTAAGATTTTACAAAGAGCCACAATAGAATGTTTTAAAATGTTTCATAATAAAAAAAAATATAATATAAATGTTGAAAAAAAATGTTCTAGCTTCGGGGCAAGCGTCTCGAAAAAAAATAGAAAGTGTTTTAGAAATATTGCACAGATCCAAAATAGATTATTTTGGAAGGTTCTAAATGCTCATGGGTAAGCACCTCAATCAAAATAGAAAATTCTAAGAGAATCTAGGGGGAATCTTCATGAATGCTAAATATAGTACATAGAATGTTGAAGAATATAGAGGAATCACAAGAGAATCTCAGTAGAATCGTTGGTTATCTAGAGCACGACAGGGCCTTGCACCGTAAGAACATGCTAAAACTGGAACAATGTGCCGTAAGCGGAATATATATATATATATATATATATATATATATATATATATATATATATATATATATATATATATATATATATATATATATATATATATATATATATATATATATATATATATATATATATATATATATATATATATATATATATATATATATATATAAATATAAATATATATATATCCAAATGATTTGATAGGCTACACAAAAGAGTACTGAAATGATACATATTAGGTTAACTTGCTTTGTTGACCTCTGGACGTATAATGACTTGGGGATTGCATGCTGAGCTATTTGAAGGTCTAAGAAGAATTGGTTGTTGCTCATAACCTTGGCTAGGAGGCACGGGCAGTAAACTATACAAAATGGGATCTAGAAATTGAGCAAACTCTTTTGACAAAAAACGGAAATATGCTCTTAAAGACTGAATTTCCCTTATAGGTAAGGTGGCTTTTTAGCTTTAATTATAGCACATGGCTTAACTCATCTTGAAGGTTATATAAAAGATACGAAAACATTTTATGATAACATTGGCACCTTTGTCAGCGCTAAGAGGCACAAAAACCATTTAATGTAAGGTCTAAGACGTGGTTTATGCCATAAAGGTTTAATATGCTCTCTCATGTTTTAACGAAAAATTCTAAAAGGATAGCCAGTAGTGGTAATAATAACCAAATATTTTTAACTTTAGGGTTTAACACTTGTGACCTAAGAATGGTAGAGGATTATGATCGCTCCGGATTGCTCATATCTGAACTTACGCCTTCATGATTTGCATCCTACGGTGTTGATGGTGCTTTTAGTCTATTTGCCAGATATATCTACAACGGTTTTAGCACAGCAGGCATGCAAAAAAGGTATGCACCTTTTCGAACTGCTCTTTTACTTTATGGCCTGGCCGGAAATGCAAAATCGGCCATTTCTGCTGTTATCTGCATATATAAGGGAAGCCGGGTATGTTTGCGCATTAGGCTTTTCTTGTTTTAGCGATGTGGTAGCCACTCTGGTCAGAAAGGCTTGCTGGCCTTCTGAACTTGATCTTGCATTTAGAAGCCCGGGTTGCTTCATATTAAATAGTATGGGGAAGACTGAAGGGGCAACCAACAAGGGTAACACCAGATTAAAGCTCCTGGATCTGATCAAGAAAGCTGGTGTTGATCTTAATCATCATTGCAGAATGGAAGGAGAGTCCATTGCTCAACCCAGTAAACAGTTCTTGGAAAAGATTGTAGAGAGATACAAGCTTGATTCACCTGTGCCTGTGCCTAGCTTTGCTGCCAAGAAGACCATAGGGCCAAGTGGTGTAAAGAAATTCTTTCCCACTGTGGGGGACAGCTCCAACACTGATGCACCATGTCCTGACATCACCAGCATTGCTGATAGCCCGGAAGCATTTGACAACAGTGGAGACCCTGAAGAAAGCGTTCCTATCCAGCCTAATCAGGTTTTATATATTAACTTAAAAGCTTAACTAGTGTGAAGGCAGTTTTTATCATAACAAGGCATCTATGAAATGTTATGATTGTTTCTTTGATACATTAGTGGCATCTAGTTTCATGTAATAAATAAGAAAGGAAAAATCGATGGGGATCCAGCTTCTAAAAGGCAAATTGAAAAGTATTAACAATATGCTGAAATTCGGGCTTTAAGTTATTTACTAACTTTACTGTTCTTGTGTTTCTAAATGAGGAACTACTGTTTAACCGCAATAAACAAGGTATTTTTGCTTCTTATTTTACTGTGAGGATGGTACCACAGCTAGTTGGATTTTAAGGATTCCCATAAGGTTACTAGATTATGCTCACTAATATGGTATGCGATTAGCTTATGGATCTTGGATTGGACCTAATGGAACTTGGAAGTACAGCAGCATCATTCCTTGAATTTGTCTCATCATGCTTTGATTATCTTGTTATTTGATTTATGGTTCATTTATTTATAATGTTTGGTGAAGGGCGAAGAGCCGAGTAAAACACCAGCTTACCTGTTAACCCTCTCCTCGTTACCATGTTCTTTGCTAACGTTGGTCTGGTTGGTTACAGGTAACCAGTTTTACTCCTCCAAATTCCACTTGATTTGGTTTGAATGCAAATGGGAAGTCTGCTACGAACAATGCAGAAGAATATTTTTTCACATTTTGGTCTATAACATTATTATTGTCTTGTACTTAAACTGGTAAGCAATATTTCAAATAGATGACTATATAGGAACCTTGGTAAAGAGATGCTGGTTTTCCTACTTAAGGTATAAAGGGATATCATGGAATTATGTTTCTTGATCTGTTTGATATCATAAATCTGGAAATATTTTGGTTAATAGAGTAATTGAATTTCCTATTAATTCTCATGCATACTGCTGAATAGTTCTAGATTATATGAAAATGGCTAAATTAGGCTTTAACAGAAAAGTGAAAAAGACTATTGGCTTTTGGAGCTACTAAGTTTCTAAGAAAATGGTAACCAATGAATCAAAGTAATAATAAATGGATATGTTTTGAAAAACTGACTTGGCATTGGCTAAAATCAGAGTCTATGTTGGCCTTTATTCTCTTGGATCCCTAGGGCTCTCCAATTTTTTGGGACTGATAATTTTGAGGCCTGGCAACAGATCAGACTTGGATATATATATATCCAACAAGAAATTGTATATATATATATATATATATATATATATATATATATATATATATATATATATATATATATATATATATACAAGCAAGAAATTTACAACATAGACCAACGTGCTTTACAAAAGCATCTCAGATATTCATGTCATGCTTAATAGCGAAAGAAATAAAACACATTTTGTGTGAGTCCATGTGTTCAGATATATCACTTACCAGTTTCCACCAGTGAATGCATAAAACAAACCAGAATATACCAAATGTAGATTCAAGTTTTCTAAGATATTGCAGTAGTAAGATTTTCTCCAGTGTCCAAGACTTCATCCTAAACCAAATATGAGCATATTTGGAAGAGTAAAGTTGGTTACCTGCAGTCAATCAGTCTAGAGTTAGCCTGAGAAGGGTAAACTAGAAAGGAACTGACAGGTAAGCTATAACTTTACTCGGCTTATCGCCCTTTACCAAATAACATTAAGAGCTCAAATTAAATTACAAGATTAAATGCAAAACTTCAAGCCTTTGCTATTATTATGCTCTAGTTGAGCTCAACTGCAACGATATTAAATATTCAAGAGACGAGCTACCTTCCCATAAATTTATTGCTTAAAATCTCATGATCGTGTTGATCATATACTACATTTCAGAGGCATAGATACAAGACTAAATTATGGGCTTTTTATACCCGGGTGTCAGATAACCTCATAAGCCAAAATGCAAAATCAGCATATCATAGTTCCCCTAGTTACAATTTTGAGTCAATGTGCTGATAAGCTGGTCATCAGATCCATATAAAAGCATTTTTCCACCAAGAAGGGAGCAGAGCCATGCCCCATATGTGCCACGAATTAAACAGATACCTTACCATGCCATGCAACTTGTCTAAGTCAATTCTGCTTGTACATCTATTCAAATGACAGAAGTGTAAAGGAATAATTTATAATTTAAATAAACTACTCATAACAGTTAAGTTCAACCAGTTCAGCACCAAATAAGGACAATTCCAGCAGATCTTGAGGTCAGCCTCCATTCTTTTATCCCGGTACATCGTCGTTTAGATCCTAAACAGAGGAGCAGGCCAAATTGATGATATCTTGATCAGGGCTTTTCTAAGAAAAACGTGCAAGGATTTTTATGTCTGCAAGGTCTAATATCCCTTAGTTCATTGGTTATATATCTGTGAGACAGCTTTAGAATCGATTTACAAAACTCGGCTTAGAATTACATCTTATTCCAACTAGTTAGTTTAGCTCCAGAAAATTAAAAGCACGATGATTCTATCAGATTACTACGCAAGGCAAGCCATGCTAAGGATCTTTCTAAAGCCTCTAAGTCATAAACTTATAAAAAACCATGAGTTCAAAGTTCCACAATAAATCCCAAGCAAAGAACCTGGTTAGGATGGAGCCGCTCTCATTAGCATTGATCTCCTCGTCATTATTCATGGTTTGCTCCTCTGGTTCAGAAGATTCTGCTAGACTTGTATTGCTTTGAATGCTTGCCCTTATGGAAAGAGCATCGCCGCCCTAGATCGGCTATACAGTCTTGATCATGGTGCACCTCTAGCTATGACAAAATGCCATGACCGCCAGTGCAACATCGTGATCGGATTAGGCCTTCAGAGCAGGAAATATCAAAGCCCCATTTGGTAGCAATCCGGCACAGCTTTCCCTTAGTCGTGGCTGTCACACAATGCAATAGTTTGCCCTAATCTCATATATTTTTTGCCATTATTTAATTTTTATTACCTTGTCAAATTTATTACCTTGATAAAAATTTGCACACGTCTCCATATTAGCTCCTTGAGTCATTACCATGACATGTCTGCTTGTAGCTCCACTTTATGGAAATATCCGGTCTTTTGTGCCCTTCATGTATCCTTTTAGAACAAAGCTAAAAGCCCACAAAAATAGAGCAATAGGTGCCCTACGATGCCCATGAAAATGAGCATTACTAGATGCAAAATAAAGGTTAGTAGGAAAGGCATGCAAACTCATTAAATCATTTGAATGCCAAGTGGCAAGCATGCACTAAGAAGGTTGCATGTACTTTCTCAAAGTGAGGCTCACCTTATTTTTCACCTTAACATTCTCTGCCATAAATGACCTTGCAAAACGTAGAATAAACCAAATCTTTAGCTAGAATGAACACGTCACATATTCCTTGCCCTTTGCTTGTCCAATACCTTCTTGCTAATGCATATGAACGTGGAAGCACTTACTTGTTAGCTTGACATTTTTGTTGACCACGTCCCAAAATATCTTGTGGCTTATCTTGTGTTATCTTGTGGCACCTTGCCCACCTTAAAATATTGTGCGTCACCCATTGGCCCTTAATAATACATTCATTCTCACAGCAGCTTATTCGTCTCATGTGCACATGAGGGTTAGCCCCTTGAACCATTACCTTGAGAAGTCTGTTTGGTGCTCCCCATTTACCATTTACATGCATCTGTACACCATGATGCCCTTGCATCATAAATAGTTGAGTCTAATAACTTGCCATTATTAGCACAACGAAATAATGGGATGTTCCCACCTCATTTCCCATTAGTGCAAACTGTTTGAATAGAGTCCCATCTCCTACAAATCAGCATGCTAGCTATTTTCTCATGCTAAAATACATGGATTGAAACATTGATACTTTATAGAAACATCGTACCTTCAGAAACCATGGAGGTAGTTGCTAAGCCTCTTTCCCATAGCATTGTATGTGTGTTGTTTTGTAGTATACTAAGGTCAAATCCACTGCAATCATTTTTTCGAGCTATAATGCCCTGGGTGACACAGTCATGCTTTAGCCTTGTGATAGAGTGGACCAGTACCTTATTCTTGAAACTTAGCAAACACGTTTGGATATATATATATTTATATATATATAAAAAAGCCCTACCACCTACCGGAAGGCAAGAGCTGATCCTAAATGCAGTAGAGGGAGGGGAGGATCCCTATACTACATAAGGATCCCCCCCGCCAACTGAACTCTTATTAAGCATAAATTGGCAGAAAAAATTGAGATTACCTGTGAGTTTTGAAAGTCTTGCGGATTCTAATGATGGTTGTAGTGTCAAAGCTCAGGCCTGGGAAGGTATCCTCCTCAATTGCCATGTACGTTGTGCCACCTCAAGTGCCATGTATTAGCTGTTGCAGATTTTTCGCAGCATAATAGGGTTTTTATGCCATGAAATGGATCAATATTTGCATGATCAACCTGTTACAGTTGGGACAAGTATTGGGGCAAGGCCCTGAAGTAAAGGCGTAATAGCCAAGGCATAATAGCCAGTTTTGCCCAAGGGGCTAATGCTTGCAAAGCAAGTTTGTGTCTTGAATATGTAAGGAGAGTACCTTGTTTGTATGTAAAAAATCACCCTGGTGGGTACTGCTCCATTAATCTGCAATGATTGATGTTTGTTGGTTTGCCCCAAAGCAACAAGATGTATGTACCACTCTGAAGATTCCTTATTTGCAAGCTGAGTACTCTCCATTTCAGGAATTTGAGAAATTTCCTCATTTACGTTGTATTCCCTCCTAAAATTCAGGAAAACGTTAGAACTTCTGAATCAGAATGATAAGTATAAAAGCATATAAAATGCTATTTAAGAAAATAAAAACAATCCACCTTGGTTCCTAAGGCTCAAATTGGTTAAACCAATAAACTGAAGTCAATGAATATATCCGAAGCCTTTCCGTTCCCAGAACGTACAGACCATTCCCTGAACGTCCACTGAATAGCTCTTCTTTTGCCATTTAACTGCCAAGAATTTGAAGGTCCTTTTTGGGCTTCGAATAAGCTGTCTAAGTCACCTTGATCAGGCACTATTTCTATATCATCGATATGTATTACCATATGGCCTGGACCATATGAGAAATGGCCACACATGAAAGATAACTTGCATGTTGCATTGCAGATAACATTTTACAAAGCATGGCCCCTATGGTTGTTAGGGGCATTGTAAGCTTCATTGCAAGCGACATTGTAATATTGACAACTAAGCATGGCATAGTTTTCTATGGAAGTCTCTTAAACAAGGTACTTGGTTATTTTACAAAATCCTTTCTCTATATATGCACACTTGTCTCGGGCAAAGTGGTCTCTCTATTTATCTTAAACCTTACAAATATATACATGCAACTTGAATGCATGAGTGCCACTTGGCACTAAATTAAATGAGCTTGCATGCACTTGTTACTTTTTGTTGTTTCTCACACTTTTGTTGCTTCTACTAAAAATGCATACGCCCATATATGGGCATCGCCATATTTTGCTCTTGGGTGCCTATGATTGGCTAGACGGATTTGGCACCTTTAAGGTATGTTTTGCAATTGTAGTTGTAAATGTTTAATATTGAATGGACATGGTGATTTTAAAGGGCATTTGGCAATAGCAAATTGTTTATGTACACGAGGCATCTTTGCCCTAAGTATTTGGTTCATCTTTTTTGGAACCTAAGCGGCCAAAACCATCTGCGAACCCTAAATCCGAAATTAGGGTCGGCCCAGCTCACAATGCGGCGCCCAACTTATCTGCTACTATGCTACAGATTTGCCATAGCCGATTTGCAAGAAGATCTGAACATATTCCGGCAATTCTATGCTACTTCATTTCAAGGATAGTTGCCAATCACCGATTCGATTCAATGTGCCTGTGTTAATCCCCATGTATATCTTCCATCCGAGACTCGATCTATCTGCTGAATCTATTTGTTGCTCAACCTGTATTATTACATGCCCGCAAATGGTGGATGCTCTGAGTTTTCTAATCAGTACATGATTCAAGTTTTTCAAAGAAAAGGAGGAGGATATTCTCGTTGCTTTATAGCAACCTCTGTTTTAACTATGGCACCCGACTGCTTTGAATCTTGCATTAGAGCACTGCTACTTTGGAGGATGATGCAACATATGTGGACCTCCATTTAAACCCGAGGTTCTTACAACAGATTTAATATTACTTCCAAATCTAGTTGATCTCCAAACTAGTTTTGGTGTGTCTTTTATATTCTCGTTCTCATTATTTCTACTAGCTTTATACTTGTTCTTTGCTTAACCCGATTTAAGTAGCAAAGGGTAAAGGCGATGAGCCATGGAATTCTCTAGCTTACCCGACGCCCCTTGCCTTTTTACCTTTATGAAGCTAACTAAGGTACTTGATTGGGTGCAGGTAACCGGAGTTCCATTTCCCTTACTCCATTATTTCAGTTTATGGATGTCTTTGGAGCGTGCTGATTCAAGGACTGGACTTAAATGTTTGTACAAGTGTTTGTTTAAACGTACTGCATAAACGGTTTACCCCTCTGCTTTTTTTTGGGGATGCAAGTTATTTGAAGAAAACGTGAAATGACCTCTTTGGTAATACTCAGATGTCGCTTAAAACTACATCTGCTACATCTTATATCTTGGATTTCAGAAATACTGTCTTAAAATTTTTGTATAAGGAAAGCACCATTTGACTTTGCATATGCTTTAGTTTAAACGATCATTGTATCTATTTCTGGCAATGTGGCAAGACCCTTAATCTGCTGCAGCATATTTCAGTAAATATAGTGTGCATAAACCACCATTCGTTTGCCTCATAGCCAAACTTCAAGGCTCTGTATCTGATATTGCATATTTCAGTATATTTTTTCATTAATGGGTACATGTTTAGAAGCATGCACATGCTTTGTAATTTGTTGTGAGGGGAGTTCATGCATGAAGCATGCATGGAATGCCACTAAAATATGGTAGAAATATGATTGTTAAGGCGGTCAAAATAACATGAAATGCACACTATTGTGCTTTGGTTTGTTTGCATAATGAACCTATGAGCATCTTTGTATTTCCATTCTGTCTAAAAATCGGCAAGCTTACACATGGTAAATGAGGTTGAATGTGGCAAGGTTCTATATGGCTTCCCATTGATTGATAATGGGTTCGATAAGCCTTAGCCTCCGGGAGGTTAAGATAAACCCGACTATATATTCACGGACTTGAATTACTAGTATAACTAGTATGGGCCTATGGAACCTTCCACATTCTAGGTGTTATTACTATTCATGCATTCTAATCCTATAGACATCTCTAATTTTTCTACATGAATTTTTATACTATAACAGACATCACTTTATCTTTGTTTGATTTATGATAAATCATACTAACGTTTACGATTCTTGAGGTGGATTGCTCTTTGTACCTCCACTTTTGGGTTGTATCAAGATGTACCCAGGATTACCAAGAGCTCTTATACTCCAAAAATACCTTAAGGGGAGAGAGATCGCCTGCGATCATGTTCCCGGATGTAAATAATATGCTAAGCCCTATTTGTTAAGTTCAATAAAACAAGGTATGACTCTTCTATGTGCAATTTGCATTATATCGATTGCTTTGCTCAACTACTTGAGCCATGTAGTTGGCTACCATCATGTATCTTTTTACACCCAGTAGCCATCAATGCATATAAAAAATGCTAAATATGGGGTGTTCCCAATCTACATTGTTCACTACGTGAACTGGAGTTTTTAACTCTAACTTGAAATTAATCATAGGACATGTGTACACAACAAACACAAGATAGAAGGCAAATTCATGCAAATATTTGTGCAGAAAAGGCCTGGCCACATGGACACATGAAAGCTGTTCTATACAGATTCAAAGATGATCAAATTTTGACCTACTGTTCGGCATCTAATAGAGGTATTTCTACAATCAAAGTTTCTAAAAATGTTTAGTTGGCAGGGAGGGCCCCTATGGTTGCATAGCATAGGGACCCTCTCAGCCCTTATGCTTTCACCAATGGAGACCAACCTTGCCTTCCGGAAGGAGGTAGGCCCAAAATTTCTATATATCTATAAATATAAATATATATATTCAATGTCCACTGAATAGCTCTTCTTTTGCCATTTAACTGCCAAGAATTTGAAGGTCCTTTTTGGGCTTCGAATAAGCTGTCTAAGTCACCTTGATCAGGCACTATTTCTATATCATCGATATGTATTACCATATGGCCTGGACCATATGAGAAATGGCCACACATGAAAGATAACTTGCATGTTGCATTGCAGATAACATTTTACAAAGCATGGCCCCTATGGTTGTTAGGGGCATTGTAAGCTTCATTGCAAGCGACATTGTAATATTGACAACTAAGCATGGCATAGTTTTCTATGGAAGTCTCTTAAACAAGGTACTTGGTTATTTTACAAAATCCTTTCTCTATATATGCACACTTGTCTCGGGCAAAGTGGTCTCTCTATTTATCTTAAACCTTACAAATATATACATGCAACTTGAATGCATGAGTGCCACTTGGCACTAAATTAAATGAGCTTGCATGCACTTGTTACTTTTTGTTGTTTCTCACACTTTTGTTGCTTCTACTAAAAATGCATACGCCCATATATGGGCATCGCCATATTTTGCTCTTGGGTGCCTATGATTGGCTAGACGGATTTGGCACCTTTAAGGTATGTTTTGCAATTGTAGTTGTAAATGTTTAATATTGAATGGACATGGTGATTTTAAAGGGCATTTGGCAATAGCAAATTGTTTATGTACACGAGGCATCTTTGCCCTAAGTATTTGGTTCATCTTTTTGGAACCCTAAGCGGCCAAAACCATCTGCGAACCCTAAATCCGAAATTAGGGTCGGCCCAGCTCACAATGCGGCGCCCAACTTATCTGCTACTATGCTACAGATTTGCCATAGCCGATTTGCAAGAAGATCTGAACATATTCCGGCAATTCTATGCTACTTCATTTCAAGGATAGTTGCCAATCAGTCGATTCAGTTCAATGTGCCTGTGTTAATCCCCATGTATATCTTCCATCCGAGACTCGATCTATCTGCTGAATCTATTTGTTGCTCAACCTGTATTATTACATGCCTGCAAATGGTGGATGCTCTGAGTTTTCTAATCAGTACATGATTCAAGTTTTTCAAAGAAAAGGAGGAGGATATTCTCGTTGCTTTATAGCAACCTCTGTTTAACTATGGGCAGCCAGCCTGCTGGAATCTTGCATTAGAGCACTGCGCTGGAGGATGATGCAACATATGTGGACCTCCATTTAAACCAGGTTCTTACAACAGATTTAATATTACTTCCAGCTCTAGTTGATCTCCAAACTAGCTGGCTGTGTCTTTTATATTTTGTTCTCATTATTTCTACTAGCTTTATACTTGTTCTTTGCTTAACTGATTTAAGTAGCAAAGGGTAAAGGGCGATGAGCCATGGAATTCTCTAGCTTACCTGACGCCCCTTGCCTTTTTACCTTTATGAAGCTAACTAAGGTACTGATTGGGTGCAGGTAACCGGAGTTCCATTTCCCTTACTCCATTATTTCAGTTTATGGATGTCTTTGGAGCGTGCTGATTCAAGGACTGGACTTAAATGTTTGTACAAGTGTTTGTTTAAACGTACTGCATAAACGGTATACCCCTCTGCTTTTGTTTTTGGGAATGCAAGTTATTTGAAGAAAAACTGTGAAATGACCCTCTTTTGGTAATACTCAGACCGCTTAAAACTACATCTGCTACATCTTATATCTTGGATTTCAGAAATACTGTCTTAAAATTTTTGTATAAGGAAAGCACCATTTGACTTTGCATATGCTTTAGTTTAAACGATCATTGTATCTATTTCTGGCAATGTGGCAAGACCCTTAATCTGCTGCAGCATATTTCAGTAAATATAGTGTGCATAAACCACCATTCGTTTGCCTCATAGCCAAACTTCAAGGCTCTGTATCTGATATTGCATATTTCAGTATATTTTTTCATTAATGGGTACATGTTTAGAAGCATGCACATGCTTTGTAATTTGTTGTGAGGGGAGTTCATGCATGAAGCATGCATGGAATGCCACTAAAATATGGTAGAAATATGATTGTTAAGGCGGTCAAAATAACATGAAATGCACACTATTGTGCTGGTTTGTTTGCATAATGAACCTATGAGCATACTGTATTTCCATTCTCTAAAAATCCGCAAGCTTACACATGGTAAATGAGGTTCGGAATGTGGCAAGGTTCTATATGGCTTCCCATTGATTGATAATGGGTTCGATAAGCCTTAGCCTCTGGGAGGTTAAGATAAACTGACTATATATTCCTGGACTTCGAATTACTAGTATAACTAGTATGGGCCTATGGAACCTTCCACATTCTAGGTGTTATTACTATTCATGCATTCTAATCCTATGACATCTCTAATTTTCCTACATGAATTTTTTATACTATAACAGGACATCACTTTATGCTGTTTGATTTGCGATAAATCATACTAACCTTTCTGATTCTTGAGGTGGATTGCTACTGTACCTCCACTTTTGGGTTGTATCAAGATGTACCAGATTACCAGTAGCTCTTATACTCCAAAAAATACCTTAAGGGGAGAGACTGCTCTGCGATCATGTTCCTGGATGTAAATAATATGCTAAGCCCTGCTGTTAAGTTCAATAAAACAAGGTATGACTCTTCTATGTGCACTGCATTATATCTGATTGCTTTGCTCAACTACTTGAGCCATGTAGTTGGCTACCATCATGTATCTTTTTACACCCAGTAGCCATCGATGCATATAAAAAATGCTTAATGTGTGGATTGCACTTGACATTAATAGGTTATTACCCTGGTCTGTAAACAACATGCTCTTGAAAGTGAATACCAGCCCGAGAAGTAGAAAATCTATATCTCTTAGTGCTCACAACTCAGCATTGAAATAGACACAAGTATTTTCGTAGGCTTTCATTTTTGTTTGGTTTGAAATACAACAGAGTACTTGCATGTATGTTGAACTCAAGTGGTCTGAAACTTGATCAGATCTAATTCAACTCGTAGGGGATTCTTTTTGAGGTGTTAACTTTTGGACTTAATTCATACATTCGTGGCTTTAACTTAAAGAGCATAAATGGACCCCTGTGCATAAACAATATAATCTATCTTCTTAAACTATGAAATTAAAGACATTATGTAAATAGATTTGTAAAACTGGAGGTCTCCATGGTTACCTTAGCCTAGGCTAAGGTCTGATAAGTCTTAGATTACCTAGACTTAAGTTTAGGTTTATCCGAGATGTCCAGGCTTAGCCAAAAGGTTAAGTTTAGGCCTAGATATATATATATATATATATATATATATATATATATATATATATATATATATATATATATATATATATATATATATATATATATATATATATATATATATATATATATATATATTCGCTTATGCATAATGCATACTTCGCTTACGCAAAAATATTTTCGCATAAGCGAAACTGAGGTTTCCCTTACTTGAATTTTTTTACCGAGACAGTTAGTGTAAAATACGAAAAATACGTATTTTGCCTCGAAATACATATTTTTAGACTTTATACGTCTAGAAATTTTATTTCACACGTACAGAAATTATCCCTGGATCAAGATAAACGATCAACTTATAAAACTACAGTGATCAAGATAAGTAATCATCTTATAAGATACAGGGTAGGCAAAATAAATTCTGTCTACTTTGTTTTAGGCAAAAAATAATTAGATTAAAATCATCTCCGAATTGAGACAGGCAGGTGGATTGGGGAGCCATGCCAGGACATGCTTTGTCAGTGCTACCAGATGGGAGCCATTGAGGATGAATGGGCTTTCCAAAGCTGCCCGGCATATGATGAGATCCGTGCACGCTATGCTCTCTTGGTCAGACCCGACAAGCCGCCACACAAAATACTGAGCAAGCTTCGGTGCGATCACTGGGAGCATACGTTCATGAGATAATGGATCTGATGGCTCAGATATACCCTCGGACAACCACTTGATGAGCAAAACGTACTTGATCATGTACATATGTATATTTGTACAGCTTGTTAGCAGCCTTATTGCTGCCACGGTTTTTCCCTCGAAGACCCTTCGGGGTGGAGGTTTTTTAATCTGGGCAGTAATACGTCTCACTACGCTCCTGTCTAGTTTTTATAGGCCGATTAGTCTCCATGGACGATAAAAAACATTCAATTCAATTCAATTCTTAAAATCTCTATTAGGCATGTCAGGTGCAAATTCATATTGTATTCCATCATCTACTTATTTAAATGTTTTTGGAGGTGGGTGTCCTCTTTTTTCCGGCCGCCGGTAACGCCGGTAACACTCCTTTTTCCGGCCAAAAGCGTGAATTTGGCACCGGAATTATTTTTGGACGACGAAGCTTTTCCCCAGACCCTAAAAATGCTTTTCCTTATTTTCTTTGCATGGCAACCGTTTCAGTCCTGCCCGCAAAATGATTCTTATGGGCGGAGGGGTTTTAGTCCCAATGATTTTCAAAGGATTCATGCAGTCGCCACTGCCTTCATCTTCAAACGGTGCCCAGCGCTGATCTTTCTGATTAGACATGCGCTTCAATTGGAGGCAATTGTTGGGCATGTTCTAAATGCCGGATTCAAGGAGCATCGGCCCATTTTGCAGGTAGTACACAACTAAATTATTTTCATTGGCTTTTACAACTCTTTGGATTGCACTGTCCAAGATATGGCGTGGGATTGTCCTCTACCTTCCATCTATTGTTTTTTCTTTCTTTTTTGTTAAAGATGGTCTGTAAATTGCAGGTAGAAATTGGAGGAGCAGAGCCAGGGGGAATCGTCACATTCATCAGGCATTCTTATTTCCAGAGGAATCGCTGCGCAGGTATGCCTAAACCATTACCATGCTTCTATTCTATATCATGCTTATGTGGTGGAGAAGAACACAAGGAGTCCCGGAGCCGCCACCGCGATGCCATTTCCATTTAGTTCTCTCGCTAATCTCGCTCTCATTCTATGTAGAAGGCCATAGCATGCAGTTGATACTGTGCCATTCGTAGAGTTCTAGACCATTGTTATTTATAATCGCTTCAGGGTTTGTGGGGCTAGCTACAGCAGCAGGACGCAAGATAATCTTGCATTTATGTGGAACCCTAAATCGCAAGAGCGTAGCTGAAGCAAAGGAGTCGGTGAAGCCTGAAACAGGTAAATATTTTTGCTAAAAGTTCTTTCTTTGCCTTTTGGGTTTAACTATGCATCAGGATATGACATGGCTAAAATGGCCGGATTTGGCATGGCCAATGCAGTAGGATTGGGCATGGCTTTGAGCTGCTTTGTTTTTTTGGAAGAAATTGTAAGGATGCTAACAAAATCGACAGTCATGAAATGCATACAACTACTTAGGAGCTTTGATTTTTAAGCCTTGGACTGTGTTTTGGTGGTGGATTTGCAGGGCATTTTGATTTGCTGTAAGACCTAGCAGTCTGGGATGGGCCATAAAATTGATAAATGTTTTGCTGTGCTAATAGGCTATGGTAGCCGTTTTTCTAAAATAAGCAGTTAGTGTGTTATGGCAGATCGATCTCCTTTGAGCTATCTGCAGCTTTTGGTTAATCGATTTGCCCATCTCTGGCATTCCAACACAGGATTTCAATCAGCGGAGGAGTCGTGAAGCAAAGCAAAAGGGAGGTAGAATCTTTTCCTTTTTGCTGGGTTTAGGTGCATTTCTGTCTTGCTCATTCAAGATCCATTTAGTTCATAGTTTGAAATCTGCTTGGTGGGGTAAGTGAGATGACTAAAAAGCCAATTATCTAAATTGATGTTATATTCTATAAGTTATAACTTATATTAAGTTAGAAGACTTAACTTATATTCTTAACTTTCGATTGCTGTTACTTGGCAGATACTATCTTTCTTATACAACGAAATCGACATGCTTTGCTGGAAGTGCTTGATTTGGTTATCTTCTGAGTATTTCCAACTTGATGGTTATGCAAATTACTATGTTAATTTCTATGCTTATGTATGTTAATTTCTATGCTTATGTTGCAAATTATTATGCAAATTCTCCTCCTCTGCCTTCCATTATTTCTTGACGGTTTTAAAATCAAAGGTACCAGGCAGTAGCGTCATTCAGCAATAATAGGTTATTCCTGCTTATGTGCAAACAGAAACAAGTTTTCCATGTCTTTTCAGTGTCTCTTCTGAAATCGGCCGTGTTTGCAATTCCAGATCAGGTTAGTTGTGTCGGATTTGATACTTATTTTCTTTGCTTTTCTTTCATTTCATTGCTTGCTTTTCTATGCAGGTTAAGGTGGAGAATCTTTGTTGCTGCTGTTCAGAGGCACTCAGAAAATCATTTAGGTAACATTTCGGATGAAGCAAGTGATTTTCTCTAATTTCAGTTCTATTTGTGGGCATGCTTGGGCAGTTGTAATGTGGCATAAGATGTAGGAAGTAGCAGCTCTCTCCATATGGGCATCCTGAATTTCTCCATAGCTTAGCATGCAATGCAATGCAAGGAGGCAGAGGCACATGTTCAATGCAAGGAGGCAGAGGCACATGTTCAACAGTTTGCTTTGCATATCATTTCCATGGTTCCTACTTTATGCTGCGACATGCTTGTGAGAATTGGATTCTGACTTCTTTCTCCTTCTGCATTCCAGATTTAAGAAGCGCAAATATTGGGAGCTTAAAATATCTTGATGCAACACTTTTCATTCTTCTGCTTGGAAAATCATGGTGGATAGGATAATCATTGCTTTATTTTTTTAGTTTATTCTTATATTGCACTTTTGTTATTTATCAGGCTTTGCTTAGAACATTGGCAATGTGGAATTTTACAATATCTGCTCATTCTACATACTTTCAACAATCTGATAAAATCAATATTTACCATATAATGCCAAGATATTTGCATAATGATTTGATAAAGCAGCATCTTTGTTAACGGTTATGATCTTTGCAAAGTTTTCTGATTTTGCAGATGCAAGTCACATGTTAGCATTTTTCACATAATGTTCTGTTGTATAGCCATGAGAAATGTTTTCCATAGCACATGAGATGCATATTAGTCTCTAAGTGTTTTAAATCCTATTGATTTCATGTACGAGCTGCAATATATATGGGCTTTATATTAGTATGTTGTTTCTATTGCAGACATGGACTTCTTAGACCATTAGACCATGGAATACAACATAAATGACAATCTGACAATCGTTGTATTGTGTTTCGAATCAACAACAAAACTGTCAAGCCATTTAGGGAAAGTTCCATTGTTTATGGATTAATATTTTTTTGGAGCCATAAATTATCCCTTTTTTTGGAAACCAGAAATTGTCCTTAGAGATCCTCTCTGGACTCAAATGTTTATTCTCGGTCGGTTTATGTTCCATCTCAAACATACATCAAATTATCTACATTAAATTGTGAACAACAAAATCTTTGATTTGTTGCCATCTCATGAGCATGATTATTTTGTTTCGAGCCCATTAGAGAATTGTGAGCACGTGGAAGGTTAATATTCACACAAACGGCAAGCTCTTAATTATATATCGCCTATATTTTTAACCTTTACACATGCCCAATGAGGATGTTCTATATTTACAATCTTACGACCCTTTCTTCTTGACCTTTACTCCAACAATGACAAATGATTCTAAAGTCCAAATGCACAGAGTTACCAAAGCTTTTTGGACTTTGAGGTATATATAATCCCATTCAGCTATAAATCTGCAATCGTTTTCTTAGAAGTTGGAGAAGAATACCAAGGTATAGTGTTGCACATATATTGCACATACTATTGCCCACTATGTCGATGCACTAGCACAAGAGCACTAAATAATATTGGCATAAAACTCAAAGTCCTATCTCTAAATCCTTTAAATACAAAACAAACCATTATCATCATCTTGGTTTCACAAAAATAATGACGACATCAACCTACCCTATCTTAGCAACCTCTTGCCCATGGGCGGATGCACGACGCATTCAAGGTTCAAGATACCGAAAAACATAGATGACACATCAACTTGCAATATTCCAAACAGTCCAAGCTGACAAAGTTGACAATATAGACTAACATGATTATATGGGATGATGCTCCAATGATACATAAACATGTCTATGAAGCACTTGCTCTGTGACGAGATATCATCTGATGAATTATTTGGGCAATTGTTGTTTGGGGAGATTTTTGCCTGCTTGAGGTACACCTATATATAGGATCATGTTGAGGTCACCATAAATATACGAGTGATGAACCATAATCATAAAAGTAAACCATATCTGTTCTTGCAAGCATTAACCAAGGATCCAAAAAGTGGGGTTAGGCTCAAGGATTACCGGTTGGAGTTCTTATTTTTCGGTTCACTCTTTTGCACGCCGGGGGAAAAACTGGTAGCAAAAATAGACTTTATATGTAAAATCCGGTATTTTTGAGTTTTAGTATATAGAAATTCGGTATACATTAACAAACACCAGCAAATTATCTGGTTATGCCTCAAATCTTTTTCGAACCCTGGCATTAATCTATAGTGTTGCCGGAAGTTTACCCAAATGGATGTTAAAGGTCAAAGTAAAAACACAAGCCACGAGATTACCCCGGCAACGTCGGGCACACTTTACTAGGGTTTTATAATGTTTTAGGGTGTGTCCTGAACCACGCCCTAATTTTGACGGTCGAGATTTCACGCCCTAATTTCGACGGTCGAGATTCGTTTGACACGTATCTCTGGATATTATTCCTTCGGGGCTTCAAACGAGGAATCCGCCATACCAGGTTTGCCCTTCTGCCCTCGGCTCTTTGGCCTTTTCCAGGTTTTCTCTTCCGAAACAGGATTGACTCTGTCTTCACGATGCCGGATTAGGTATCTGGTGTTGATTTAAATAGATAAAATCCAGATACACGATATTACAAAAGGTTTCAAGAAGGTTTTCGAGCTTCTTTTACACGTTTTCTGGAGCAGGGAATTGGGATTCCACCATTTTCATTACAGGTAAAGATTTTGCATTGGGGTTTAGCGATTGCAGTATTTCTTCTGGGTTTGCCTGAATTCAAAATAGGCGTTTTATTTGCAAAGAACGAACTCCGGCGAGCAGTTTCGAGGGCTAGCAGTTTCGAGGTTGATAACTTTGTTTCTTACTATGTGGCTCTCAAAGGCATTGGAGTTGGGCAACTCCTTCCATGGCCAGAACGCTTGATTACTCCATCCGATCGGGTTCGATTTTTCTCAGGTGGAAGCAGTGGTGGTTTTAAAGCAGATACTAGGATGTGGAAGAAACGAGTTCAACAATACAAGAAGGTCCTCCCACAGCTTGGTACTGATAGCATACGAAATGTGGCAGATACTAGGATGTGGAAGGGTCCTCCCACAGCTTGGTACTGATAGCATACGAAATATGATGGACATGAATACCACTTTGCCGCAGCACTCATAGATGATCCAGTATGGGTGATGAATGTGGTATCATGCTATGGAGTGAATTCCCTTGGAATAATATATGACAGGGGCTTGATTGGTACCTTGAATGACTGGTGAGAAGAAATAAAATCTTATTCATATGTGCATGATATAGTCACTACAATTTATTAACAAGACAAGATGTGATGATGTGCAGGTGCGAGGCCTCTTCCACATATCCGAGAACATATGACTTGCTTCATGTAGCAGGTCTTTTCGCTGCTTCATGCCTTTGATGCGGTCTGTGAGCAGCTTCTGGATTTGGAAACTTTGAGCATAAGGGGAAGAACTGCCCTAAGGTAATTAATCTATACATGAGTTGCATTTTAAGCTGAACATACCATGTGCAGTTTCTTTTGTCTTCTAATTGCAACACAAATGCATGCAGCAGATTGGCAGGGGACTACGGCTTGGATCCCTTGGGATTAATGGATCCAGAAGGTGCAGGAGGATTCATAGTTCCACCCATCCTTCCTTTCTCTGAGCCTGCATTGCATATTGCTCCAGTCCAAAGACACAACCTGGATCATTCAGCACGTCTGCAGCTTGCCCCCTTCCTTCTTTTCAGTTTAAAATATTAGCTTAGAACAGACTCCCTCTCTGATTATCTATAACCAAAGGGCTGGCTCAAAGACCACAGATGTCTTCTCCCCGTCCCCTTTGTTATTGCAAGATGCACCCCAGGCATCATCGGCATTTCTTCCTTTCGCTTTAGCATACCTTGCCAACATCATAAAGCATAAACCTTAGCTTAACAGTTTGTTCCCCTAACAATGCCATGGCAACCGAACGTAGAATCAGAATAAATAGCCGATCCATGAAGGATCCGTTCACGTAAACATATGACGCAAGTGAAAACCTTCCTTTCCCCTCGGATGTTATTTGATGCCCGCCATTGAAAATATTTGAGATTGACTACACTTTTCAAAATTCAAGCTTCATTTATTAACAATCGGTTGAACCTCGCGACTTCACCAAAATAAGAATATGGGTTGTCTTACAACAAATTTGGAACCGCAAATCACAGATTGACGTAGTCTCTCGCATGTCGATCTAAGAATTTTTTCATGTGCATGCCTGTTAGTGATTTAAGGCAATATTTCTCTCAACTGCTAATAGACTTAGTTCTTGCAAAAAAATGGCATCAGATTGTTCCATTTTGGCATCGAAGGGAAGTGGGAGCCCTCTGTGGAGATGCCCAAGGACGTAATCAGAGAAGCTTTGAAGGTACTGTTGGATATGAATAATCGCCCCTCTTTTGATTCATCATGCAATGAGGCAAGCACGTAACCTACCGCCTGGTCGAAGATTTTTTGGGGTCTTTGAATCAAAGTGCTCCTTGACTTTTAGAATGCCACATCACTACATACAATTTTAACACTCCATACAATATAGAAGTCGGGTTGGATTTATTTGTGGCATGTATTTTTGCTTATGCCATGTACATTACGAAATGGAAATTGGCATTACCATTCCACTCAAAAGGTTGTCAACCGGTCACTAAATGTTAGGGTCAATCGATCACTAAATGTTAGGGTTAAGTCAAGCATTGGAGTTAGGTTAGGGTCTAAGTCATGCCAAATTGCCCAGTTTAGATCTTTGCCCATCTTAGATCTTTGTAGATGCTTCCAATTTAGATCTTTGCAGATTAAAAAGCTCTTTGCCAGATCTAAAGATCTTACCGAATCTGAGCCTCATGGACACAACAACCAAACATCAGTGCATTAGCGGCAAGTAAGATGAAGCAAATTCTCCGTTTCTTCAACAATGCACGAGACTTGATTCTTGGGTTGCTTCAACTTGGAACCACTATTACAGATTATGTTGTTCATGAATTGGGTACTATTTTGAGGATAGTCCAATTTCCATGAATTGGCATGTTATTAGCATTGCATACAAGCAATAAGATAAATTTGATATGATAGTTAATGCAGTTGGAATGATCTTCAACATTTTTAAAATTGCTTATAGCAATGCATAAAACTGAAGTGATGATGTATTGAAAAGTTCATTCAATGCTATAAAAATGGATGGTTCTATATACAAGGTGAAAAAACATTGAGCATTAGAAAAACATTGTCTTTTTTATGCATTGTTCAAGAAGCTTTTTTAACAATCTCTGTCTACAATCACATGTAAAGCCCACCAACGGTGGGCAATTTACTAGTCCACTCTATAAAAACCATCATGATTAGCACTCAGATATAGAAGCTTAAATTAGTAACCTTGTAAATAAACAAATACAAACCTAAAATCTATTGAAAAATAGAGAAGAACCACAGCCTTTGAATATATTTGACACATAACTCATGCTCCTCAATGATTGAAACCTTCTCTTTCATATATCAATCTGCCAAGAAATCAACACGGCCGGTTTCAAGTGAAGTTAGTAACATAAGATCGAATTGCCACCAGCTTAAATAATTTAGTATGCCGTCAAGTCTTATAAATATTGCCAAAGCATGTAGACTTGGATAATCCAGTGATGAGGTTCCTCCTAACTTGGTTGTTGGAAACAATTGATAAGCGTGTTCAGTTGGGGCGCCTAAATTTGCAATGACTAGCGCAAGGGAATAAGCACAAAAAAACGTAATTTAAAACTGGCTCTCCATGGGCAGCTAACCCAAACAATAATTAAGAACAGTTTGAACTTCTTTGATTGTGAAACCATTTAACCATCTATCTGCTCCATACATGTCATGCTTTCAAATTCAACCACTTGAATTCAACAACTTCAAGGCAAGTGCCTCTTGATCAGCAACTTGCAATGAACCTATCCCCGTCTCCTCGATGGTTGGAGATCTCTCCATATCACTTACATCTGAATCTTGGCTTAACAACTTTCTTTGAGGATATAAGTTTTCAGGCTCTTTATCACTACTCCCTTCATCAGCACCTTCATCTATGGTAGCAGGGTCTTTGCTTTTCTTCTTTCTTTTCATTCGCTTCTCTTGCAGACGCTCTTTCTCAAACAATTTATCTTTCTTCTCATGCTGTTTCATTTCTTGACGAAGTGCTTTGTATCTCTCCTCTGCAACTGATGCATCTAAGCCTGCACATACTTATTTCAAAAAACATATTAACTACGTATGCATACTACATGTCGATCATAAGTGCAAAGGGCAAATAGACACATACTTATTACGGTATTGTCCCCAAGTTCACTCTTCTCTTTCACAAGGGCTGCTAGAGGGGGGACGGCATTTCCTTCTTCATCAAACACTAGTCGTTGACCAGGCGCTTTCGAGGGATCGATTCTCAATCTTTTCTTCTTTGGCTTTGGCGTTTTCACCATCGAACTGTCAAAGTAACATGTCATCTCAGCCGGTGGCAGTCATTAAGCAGGTGCTTTAAATAAATGCAAATCAGCTTAGATTATTTGAAGTCCATAATAACTATACCTGATAGGCACATCCTGATCCTGTTCAAACTTTTCCCTTGGCCTCTTTTTTGTCAAAAATTTGTCGCCGCTACCATCATCAACATTATTCACATTTCTATCTTCATTGTGTTCCCGTAATTTCTCATAAGCAGAAGACAAAATATCAGCATTCTTCCGCTGAAATATTCGGTCTAGTTTTGACTTCTTCTTTGTCTCCTTTAAATATTGGGGCTGTTATTTTTCAAGAAGCGAACATGAAGAGTTGTTGGTAACTCAACTCATCAATTGGAAGCTTGGTCACATCGAAGGCTTCTTTCTTCAACTTATTTAGAGACCTCAAATAGGTAACAAAAGCTTTCTGAGCCATATGTTTCAAATCTGGGAATTTTGATAGAAGACCAGCAACAGCATTGGACATGTGCGGAACCTTGTTTAGGTTGGGCTACATAAATAGGCATTGTAATGAGTCCCCTTCTTGAAGCTACATTTCCAACTAAGTAAAGAAATTCACCTTTATAACTTTGATAGGAATTTTAGCTGTTTCTAAAGCCGTAAGCATAATCTTCTCAGATGGCATTAGAAACAATAAAGATCGGCCTGCTGCAGTATACCGAGCAGTTCTACCAACACGACGAATGTAAGAAGCCACATCGTCTGGGCAATCAACCTGCAAGAGATACCACGTCAATAGATTACCTAAGAGCATGGCAATAAAAGGTAATAAAGCATGATGATCCACCACACCTGAACTACCCAATCTATAATCGGAAAGTCCAGTCCTCTTGCTTGCCATGTCAGTAGCAAACATAATGGAATGCTTAGACTGACAAAACTTGAAAAAAGATTCTAATCTTTGAGTTTGCTTCATTCTGCCATGTAAGCACATGACTGGAACATCAGGTCGCAGATGCTTAAACACCTCATGCATAAATTTTACCTATACAGCACTGTCTGGTTTAGACGCAAATCAAGTGTTCCCATGAAGCAGACATAGAGCACAGACCTGCTTGCAACTTGTTAAAAAGACAAGAGTCTTTGATCTTATATGTGTTTTCACAAAACTCACGTAGTGCGACAAACATGGCTGTCTGCTGTAGACGTGTTGGAGTTGCAACAGTAGACTCTGCATGCACCGCAAGGTACTCAGGATCTTGCAAACTAAGCCTTGCGAGATCCTGTACAGAACGGGTCTGTGTAGCAGAAAACAGAAAAGTCTGGCGCTTCTTTGGAATCTGTGCGAGGATGCTATTCAACGTGCCTGAAAAGCCCATGTCCAGTATACGATCTGCTTCATCCAATACCAGTACCTTAAAATGAAGCAAAATCTCAGAATTTCATGAAACACTCAAATGGTACTAAACATCAACTTATCTATGAAGTTCTGATCTTCGACCATGCAGAATTTCCTCACCAGAACTTTTTTAATGACTACACGTTTCAATCATCAGATTGCAATGTGTTATGGTAAAGGAAAATTTTATTTAAAGAAAGAGCAATACCAGATGATCACCTGAAGCTGAGAGCAGTCAAAATTTGGTGTCTCATCCATGTGCTACAATAAACGTCCAGGAGTAGTCACAATTATATTTAACGCATTAATTATTTCCAGTTCCTCGTCAACACCTTTTCTCCCACCAATCAACAAGCCTCCGCCAAGTGAATGATACTTCCCAACTTTACGCAATTCATCAAATATCTGCACAGCAAGCTCCCTAGTGGGGGAAATTATAATAGCCCCAATGCCATCGTTTCGTCCCCATCTGAGCCTATATAATTTCTCAACGACCTAGAATATACCATAACCAATCAGTTGCTAAAACCCAAAATAAAACATAACAAAATGACAAGACCTACCGGAACAAGGAAAGCCAAGGTCTTGCCAGAACCAGTCTTAACTGCACCAAGAACATCCCTGCCACAAAGCATGGGGCAATGCAGCTCTTTGAATGGCTGTCATTCGAGTAAATCCAGCATCCTTAAGGGCTCTTCGAGTACCATCAGAAATGGGCAGCTGCTCAAAAAGAGGCACTCCAACGTATGGTTTAAACTCTTCACTTACTCCCGAGTCTGCCAATACGGCTGATATTTGGACGGCCAAAGGATTGGAACCTGGTTCAGGTGCCCCTGCTCCTATCCTTGCCTCCAATTGTTCAATTTCTTTTGACTCGTCTGCTGTTTTCGAGGATTTTTTGTGGAATTTAGGTCTTCCATTTGCTACGGTTTTGCGCACAGGCATGTGCTTCACGCTAAACCCCCCTCTCACATTTTTAAAATCAAGGTTTTTGGGACCCATGCCGTTTTCCTTTTAAAAGATGCTAACGCATCAATGGATTGCCCTTTGGAGGACCCAACTCTGGACGTTCTTGTGCCGAATAATATTGTGTATAAAAAGTATGGTATAAACCTATGGGATGCCGAATAATATTGTGTATAAAAAGTATGGCATAAACCTATGGGATTGGAAGGAATTAGCAATAACTTTCTTGTATTATTAGCCTAGCCTAGGTTCAAAAGTTTTTTTATTTTAACATCTTCATTCAGGTATCGTACACTACGAAAGTGTTTATGTAATCAATGTTGAGGGGTGATTTGTTGTTTGCAATGAGGCTTTTAACAAACAAATATATAAACATATCATGTTTATTTATTTTTCAAAAATATGGTTTACATGAATATCTGATGCCATGAGAAGGACCGTGACCTAGCTTAAAATATTACTTAGTAAAACTTCAACCTCGTTTCCTTCAAAAATATCATGTTTAAGAATCCCTTCTTATTAGGAGCTTTAAGAATCCCTTTGAAGCTGCCTGCTCTCCTTCACTGAAATGCCCAGTAGCCTCATTTGCTAGAATGCCCTCTTAAATAAATGATCGAATCTAACCTTCTATAATCTTTACGCAAAAGCACCATAGTGATATTTACCCATTGGCATTAGCATAAGAAACAGCCTTATCACAATCCTTCCTGCATCTTTCCCTTCTCCATGCCCCCGCAAAATTTTCTATGAATGGAGAATAGATAGGCAATAACAATATTGCCTTGAATTTCTCAGCTAAGAAATAAGTTGAAATCAACTCTCATAGTTCTTGAAAGAGTAACCCCCCAGGAAATGTAAAGTCACCTTAGTTCGTTAGCAATCTCCGCAAAAGATGGCCGAACACCAGGATAAGTGGCCCAGCATCTCTCCATCAGAGCTCTCCATGCTGGATCACACCAATCTGGTACTAGAGGTCGTAGGGTGTTGTTCACAATACCACCTGCAAAATAAGGAGTTAGAGAGGGCATTTGCATGCTAACAGCCAGAAGAGTTCTCTCAAGACAATCTGACCTATGATAGCTCCATAATGCATAGTAGCATATCTAGTTAACAGCTCCCACATGACTATACCAAAAGAGTAGACATCCACCTGTTCAATAACTTAAGCAGTCAAGCTTATGTAACTATCTGGCATGCTATATTCAGTTGTACAGAATTACGACAAGTAGGCAAGGCAGATTAAAGATGATTAAGGTAATTGCAGAAAATCTGTTAAGGTGCTGTAATTCTACGGCATTTTAAACAACGGTCTGCTTTCTTTGAAAGTGGCAAAAAATCGTAGACCAAATGCCAAACAAAGCATAAATCCTAACAAATTTCCCTGCCAGCTTACTTTTTTCGTCACCATGCCACTGCTGGCATTGAGCAACTCAGGAGCCATCCAAGGAAGAGTGCCCCGAACTCCACCTGAAACCATTGTTTGGCGCTTGATTTTAGACAACACATGTTCTACCAATGGAAGTGGATGCACCAGGAATTGTGGCCACCTTTAATTTTAGCAGGACATTGTTTCCGCATGCCTACTCCATAGACCTGTTACAATATAGCTTAACTTTAGCATCTTCATTGAAACCTACAAGTCTTCATAATCTGAAGCATAGCAAGAGTTGAGGAACCAACATGCTAAACAGTTGCAAATGTACCTGCAATTCTGCTTCCGCTGCCATGGATCGGTCGGAACGAAAGAAAAGGAAGCATTCATGCCACTGCCATAGACCCGAACAATCCCTACCGTCAGGCACATCCCAGGCGAATCGTTGTCGTCTAACTGTCACTGGGCGTCACTAAAACCCTAAAAAAGCCCAACCGATCACATCCGCTTACATAGAATATTTTGGGGCATATTATCCTCAAAACAAATCCAAGCCTTCAAACCATCATTCCACCCTGCAACAAGAGGGTTGCCCCCTACGGGCAACCCAAAAATAGCAAAAAAAGGGCACGTCATCGTGAAAATAAAGGCACAGGAAAATTACGCTCAAATTATCTCTCGTTAGCTTTGGACAAATTTTGTATAAGGGAATGTTCACTTATGTGACATTCCTGGCATGGAAAGCATGCCAACGCCTGTGACATTCCTGGCATGGAAACCATGCCGACACCGTTAGGGGGAGACATGGTTGACTTGCCAGGAATGTCACATAAGTGAACATTCCCATTATGTAGAAACAAGTTGGGTTAAATTCTGTGGCCAGTAAATTTGTTCAAAGAATGCTGGGTAAAATGCTCGGAATGCTAGGTAAACTGATCATTCAAAATCACGGGTAAACTTGATCTTCGCTGTTGTTCGCTACTGCCAAGAAACGCCGCTGTCAAGAAACGCGGATTTTTGTCACATTCAGGGATTGAATGTTTGCCACGTGGCAGTCGCGTATTGGCGGATAAGGCAGAATTTAACCTAACCTGTTTTTATGTGAAGAAGGATCCCTTTGATGACACCCTCTGTAAAAGCTAGGTAGGTGCAATTCTTGCCCATCCATCAATCATATCACGCCATGTGGCAACTTTCAGACCAAGAACGTTAACCTAAAAAAGATTTACTATGCTCCACACGTTACAGGAATGGCAATCTACATTCTTGTATACAGAATGCAGAGTCTTTGCAGCATCAAGGGGTTTTTATCACAAGCCAACTTCTTCATGCATGTGAAAAGCAAAAGGATGCAATATGTGCCAGAAGTGTGGATCAACTTATAGTTTTTAGTGGGCTTGATTCAATTTCTCTTTTGGGTGATCATCTTATTCGCCTCTTTGGTTTCCATGGTATTTTGAATGAAGCTAATAACGCATTTAACAGAGTTGCAGCACCAACTTGACATACATGGGCTGCATTTCTTTTTGCAAATGCTAAGTTTGGGCAAGGCCAGACAGTTCTTCAACTCTACCATAAGATGAAGCTATCACATGTAAAGTGTAACAAATTTAGTTTTGTTACAGTTCTTAAGGCATGTGCCATGACAAAGGATCTTTTGTAGGGCAGGCTCATGCACGAGCACATAGTCCAGAATGGTCTCCAATCAGAAACAATTGTTGGCAGCACCATTGTGGACATGTATGCAAAATGTGGGGATCTTCAGGAGGCATGTAACATATTTGACAATTTGACCAACAGAAATGTAGTGTCTTGGGGTATAATAATTTCAGCATATGCCCAGCATGGCAAACGCCTTAGAGTTCTTGAGGGCCTTGAAAAAGTGCAAAGGAAGGTATAATGCCAAACTTAGTATTGTGGAATTCTTTAATAGATGGATATGCCCAGCATGGAGAAGGCCTTTTGGCATTATGTTTCAAAAAGATGCAGCAAGAAGGAATAGAACCAGACAATATTACATATTTATGCCTTGAGAGCATGTGTGAGCTTGGGTGCATTCTACCAAGGAAGAATTATTCATAATCAGATTATTCAAAAAGGGCTTGCATCTGATGTTATTATTGGGAGCACCCTAATTAATTTGTATTCAAAATGTGGGAAGCTAGAAGAGGCCAACCAAGTCTTCCAAAACTTGTCAAGCATACCTTAATTTGATATGTACGTGAACTGTAAAAATATGGATGAGGCAGCGGAAGTATTTTCTCAAATGGAAAAACAGAATGTGGTATCATGGGGTGCACTGATTTTGGGGTATGTCTAGTGTGGAGAGGGTTCTTTGGAATTAGAGTGCTTTAATAAGATGCAAGAGAAAGATGTAAAGCCAGATGAAATCATTTTCTTGAACAACTTGAAGGCTTGTGCCAGTACATGAGCATTGGAGGATGGAAGGCTAACACATGGGCAGATCATTGAGTATGAAGTCCAATCAGACATCGTCGATGGGAAGCATTCTTGTGAACATGTATGGAAAATGTGGAGCCTTACTAGAAGCTCTACATGTCTTTGAGAAATTACTTGATAAAGACATAGTCTCCTAGAGTGCAATGATCTCTGGCTATGCCCAATATGGCCAGTATTTGTCTGCTTTAGCATACTTCAGCAAAATGCGGGAGGAAGGCATAAACCCAAACTGCATACAATCGTGCAGGTCTAGTAGACGAAGGATGCTGGCAATTTAAGTTTATAGCTGAGTCCTTTGACATTATGCCACCACTTTCTCACTATACTTGCATGGTAGATCTTCTAGGCCATGCAAGTTACCTCCATGAAGCAAAACATTTAATCTTGGGTAGTAAGCAAACTGACATTGTAGTATGGAAATGCTTGACAATAGTTATCACGCAATAGGAATCCGTCATCATTTCCATAGCTAAGCTGCTGCTTGAAAAAATAGAACTTACTCTCAACACACATTTGACAGCATTAAATATTTCCAGATAACTTGAAGTATTGTTCAATTCAATGCAATTTTTTTTTTTTTTTTATTGAAGGCATATTTCAATAATCTTAGTCTCAAGGACATAATGTCCGTTTTGCAATGGTTTGCAAACCATATGGGCTAAGAAGTTTCTATATTTGGTATTTTGGGGGAAAGAAACCATTGTGTTTCGGGGTAAAAATTAGGGCAAATATGTACGATCTGTATTCTGGTTGTATGGGCTTTGGATTTTATCGCAATAGAGTGTCAGGTCTGGACATATGTGGCATTCGGGCCTAAATGAAAGGACCTTCTATTTCAAGTTTGTTCTTATCCTTTTGCCTTAATTTTTTTAGATGCCTCTAGTTTATGCCTTGAATCCGATAAGAACTTCTTCTGAAGATGGTTTATACAATTTTTTTTGCCCAAACCCGGCAACTAGGGTTGAATAGGCTGTTGTTCTTGTTGTTGTTTTATTTCTGGATCCCTTGTAATTGTTGGCCAGATTTGAGAATGGTTGGGATGGATTTGCTGAGCCTATTCTTATTTGACCTAATCTTCTGCTGGAATCGATTGCCCCTAAGGGGGCAAGCCCTGGTCCCTGTAGGTTTATGGCATATTCCAAGTATATGCCAATATATGTCTGGAATATACCAATGACTGCTCCAAACCCATTATTGGGGGTAAACTGGCGGTCATTTCTGTTGCTGGACAGCCCTTCTAAAACCAGTTAACTGGTGTCCTAATCTGTACCTCCAAAACGCTGCGAAATAATCTGTATTATTGCTGTAACAAAACACTTTTTCAGATTCTATGTCATTTCGATGGCGGTTAAGCATTTCTCCAGCTATGAGCTATGGCGTTCTTCATGGCTTCGGCCTCCTCCGATTTTGTTTCCATCCAGTTTGGTGTTGCTCTCATATTGGTCGGGGTAAGTTTGCTCCTACTTGTTTTGCGTAATTTCAACTCATGGGTTCGTAAACACCCACAAGGTCAAGCTCCTTTGCCTCCTGGAAATCTTGGATGGCCCATGGTCAGGAACATGTCAAATTTTCTTCGGGCTTTCAAATATGGTAATTCCGAAGATTTCATTGGCAGCTATGTGCAAAAGTGAGTACTTCTCGTAACCTAAAAAAAATTATTTTCTACTCAAGAAAGTTTTTGACCGCAGGGGAAGCTTTTGACCGCAGTGGATAATTCAGGAAAAATGCTAGAAGACGAATAGATCATAGATCTGCTGTTAATGTTCTTCAATGCAAATCACGACTCCTCTGCTCATCTGATGATGTGGATAATAATCTTGTTGCAACAACATCCAGAAGTATGCACAAATCAGTCTGGTTTCCAAGCAAATTGAATGTGGCTTTCTGAATTTCAGTTTTATGCTTTTCTTTTAGGAGGAACAGCAAAGAATCATGGAAGTTAAAATGACAGGGGAGCCTCTTAACTTTGAAGACATGAAAATGATGCCTTACCTCTCAATGGTGGTAACCAAACTCTTATTATACCCTATATCATATTGCTTTCTAATCAGATCTGACACTCACAGGTTATCAATGAAGCATTGAGAATTGTGAGCATATCCCCTATGGGATTTAGAAAAGCACTGAAAGATATCGAGGTCAACGGTGAGGCTGCTATTGTTTCTGTGTTTCAGTTGAAATATATAAGTTAATAATGATATGATAAATTGTTGCACAGGCTACAGACTCCCCAAGGATTGGCATGTTGAAACATGGGCAAGAAATGTTCACGTGGATCCTGTGAATTACCCAAATCCTAACAAGTTTGACCCTGAAAGATGGCTTGTAAGTATTTGTCGAAAAATAGGCCCTTTTCTTAATCTCTTAATAATCTAATTTACCCATTCAGGATATGAAATCCAGGCCATGTTCCTTTTTACCTTTTGGAGCAGGAAACAGGTTATGCCCTGGCCAAGAACTCACCAAAATTGAAGCAACTATAGTTGTTCACCATCTACTGCTATACTATGAGTAAGATCCTCGTTTATCATTTTCTTTGAAAATTTTCTCATTATATCCATTAGGATTGAAGCGTAATTGAGATTCGTGTTTATGACTAGGATTGAAGCTGTGAATCCGAATTTCCATATTGTGTATTTGCCACATCCAAGGCCTAATGATTTCTATCCTATGAAAGTTCGGAAGATATGATTATGTGTTCTCTATGTACTTTATTGTAATATATATAGGCGTGCTTAATTCAAATGTTTTTATAGTATTTATAACAAGGGTCTACCTAAGCATATCGGGGAAATTGGGTCTTATTCATCTTCTTCTCAAGTGCTAGATTGATTGTACTGTTAATTTGTAGAGGATTTTGTTCATGGCAAATAAATGCCTCTCTTTCCATATTCCAGATGTAGGACAAGGCCACACTAAAATTTCAAGACCATGCAGAACAAAAATAATTTTGTTTTTTGACATGGTGTGCTTTATCTTTTCCCACCATTGAACATTTCAATGATTCTTTAGTCTCATTTCCATGTGATGACTTGAAGTTTTAATTCAAGCTTAAGGTAGGGCAACACATCTATTGATCTAGATGTTGATGCTACTACCTAATAGATATCTAGTCTTCTCATCGACTTACAGTTCACAACATACATCATTGTTTGATGCCTATGTCTATTATTGAGGTTAATGGGATGTTTTTATTTTTTTACTTTGGCCATCGATGGGAAGAATATTTCTCGCTTTATGCTACATCAAAGGTCCACGTTTTTTGGCATGTGACCCCCCTCAAATTTCCTATGGTGCACATTGAACAAAAAGGACCATTGCCTTCGCATAGCTCCAGAATTCAATACATCTATTTTTACATAACTTCACTCCAAATACATATTGATGTGAGGTATACCTCAAAGCACTGCGTCATAGCATATTTATAATAGATATTTACAACAGACAAAGAAATAAAGAAACCGAATGCTACATTATGATTGATATCATACAATTCTTCTACTTATGATTCAGATGTATAACTCTCTTACTTCCTCGCCCCAATCATCCTTGACAAATGCAGTAATGTATCAGTTAAAACTAATGACTAGCAATCAATGACTAAAGTTTTATGATGTGTTGATTGAAAAGTCAACATTAAGAACTAGGATTTCGTTTGCTAACTACAAGTCAATAGCTAAATGTAAGTAGCGGGATTTGAAAGATTGGTATGAATCATATAAATTTGACCATTGAATTTTGAAATATGCCAAGTCATATTTAGAGTGGACAAAGCAGGGTGGTTGTTCACCAATGTCTCTAAACCTACAAAAAGGATGTGTGTGAGGTGGATTACATAGGTCGTCGATGATGAGGACGTGAACAAATGGATGGTAGATGCTCATAGGACAACGATGTCTTACTGTATATATTGTGCATCGATGGTGCAAATCAATGGAACATGATGCTAAAGTATTTTCCCCACAGCTTGCAAAATAAAAAGTACCCCCGTCACTTGGAAATCAAGATTGGCCTCTCGAATTTCCAAGTCACACTATGATTATTGAACTATAGTGTAGAATTCAGTGACTTGGTTGCCTGTGACAGCGGCAATAGGCAGTACAAAATCAAACACCTGCCACATTGATTAGAAAGCATGTAAAAGAAAGGAAGCATGGGGATTTGAACCCCACCAAATCGATACTAGAATGCTTCATCCGGTATAATGGACGTTCCCAAAGGACTGCAATATCTAGCATTATAACAAGGGGTTTTTTTTGTGATTTTATACGCTTTTTGACATGGTTTTCATAGAGTGCACCAAGTTTTTGCATGCAATTTGTGCAATTTTTGTTTCATCCCCCTTAATGGTTAAGATCAGAGGGCTTACAAGGAAAGCCCTCTTTTAATTCAAAAAGATCCAAGGGCTTATAATAAAAGCCCTTTTCTCATGAGATTCGAGACAGCCGGAATTAGGGCACGGTTAGGGTTTGTGGAATCGATGATGGCAGCTGCTTACTTGGAGTCATGCATAGCCGATGGAATAGGGCGATCTCAGGGCCGATTCTAACTGTGGTGATCTCAGGCATAACTTGGGCAGACCTCACAACAGGTTTTCTGTTGGTCCGATCAGCTGGCAAGCGATAACTTATGGCGATGCTGAAGCTCATAAAGATTGAGCAAAAGAGAGCGTTGTGGAGGCCTCCTTCCTATCCTACTGTGGTAAGCATTTCGTTACCAATCCTACTGTCTACCGGATACTGTGGTAAACTATGGTTGTATGTCAAATTCATTTTCACAGGGGCAGAGCCGATTTTGATTAGCGACAGCATCTACAATTTCGTGGTAGCAGCATCTGAAGTTTCGTGGTGATAGCAGGTTGTCTAAGTATTGAGTGCTTGAAGAAGGTTGTTGCTTGTGCTATATGGTTCTATTAAGCAGCCTGAATCTGTTACAAGTGGACCTGGTACAAGCCAGAAACAATGATGTGGGATTTCTTCTGTGCATGAAGATGGTTCACAGACATGCACTATTAAGTTAGAAGCTCAGTTGCCTGCTTTGGATTGCTACTGCAAGGACGTTTCTTGCTGGTGTGTTGCCAGGGATGCCTGCATCTCATGTTGCATCACGTGACTGCAGGCAAGTAAATATAACCCAATTCTTTATCTGATTAAAAATTGAGCATTTGTCTTTGTTGCAGATTACAAGACCAGTTTCCAAATTTTGTAGTTGCCTCTAATTCAATATCCAAACCTGTCATACCTTGATATTCTACCATTACATTAATGTCGTCTCACATCTTTGCTTTTAGCTCATTCAATTGCAAAAGCTAGAGGTGTGCAGATGAAGCTAGAGGTATGCAACCACATCTGCTTGAACAAATCTGTTCAAAGGGGAAATTTCATAGTTTAACAGAAACCATAGAATCATTTTGACTGTACAGAGAATCAAACAAGTCTTGGAAAGCCACATAATTGCAAAGGAAAGATCCTGATTCTACCTAGTATGCTGCACCTATTTGGTTTTTGTAACAATTAATTTGAGGGTTTTGCATTATGCTTTTCAACTTCAGTTTAGGCCAGTTGTGCTAAATATCCAGTAAGTATGGCATGGTGAGAAGATTTGGGGAAGCAGCAAAGTCCTTGTCTTCTGTGTGGGAGGACGTAGCACCTATGGCCCCAGTGGTTCAGTCTCCAGTTATACTCGTCCAAATTATTCTTATTTAGAAGCACATGATATTTCTAAGAGATAGAATAAAGCAGTTCAACAGATTAGTGAGACATTTTGGCTTCATTTCCACATTACAGTTTGGCTTTATATTACAGTGTTGCATATTTTCTTCTTACTTATCTATTGTTCAATGGTTCTGTAGCATATTAACTTGGTGGTTACGTTTTTATTCATAGTCTCTTTCAAACACAAGTTACGGAAGATTTATCCAACACAGATGACATTGCACATTTTACATATATTTTGCTCTGCGGGTATGCAGTTTGTCCAAGATTCAAGCATCCATCTCCTTTAGATATGCCATTAAAGTATGCACATCTTAATTAGAGTATGCACATCTTAATTAAAGTATGCACATCTTAGACATAATTTGCTCTGCGGGTATGCGGTTTATTCAAGCATTAATCTGCTTCATATCAAACATTGCTCTGCTTCATAAAGGTGGAGTAGGATTGCTCATCTTCAGAAAAATAAAGCTTTTACAGAAAAATAAAAGTTGAAATGCTTTGGGGCAATCAGATAATACATTGGCACATTTATTGCTTTGGGACAAGCTAGAGAGGGTTTTGATGAGGAAACAAGTTGCATAGGTTATTGTACAAGTTGCAGAGGTTATTGTTTGTTCATTATTAATAAATTCTATTATTACATGCTACCTCATGTATTAATATTGCTATTGGTATAATATTATATGTCTAATTCTATGCAATGTTTTCGTTTCCATAATTTGAGCACGTCTAGTTTGTTAGATCTGTGAGGCTATGATATACCATTTATCATTAGAGTATTAGGTAATGTCTATATCTACACCCCTACACCATCCTTAAGGCCCCGAAGGGGCCAAAAATTTTTTTAGTTAACACAAACCATTAACACACAACTAACATTATTAACACAAACCATTGCATTTGACACATTTAAATTAAAATCCCCCTTAAACCCCCTTTGGTCTGGGTGCATATTCACACAGGGGGTTACGTAGGGCAGCGAGAGCCTCAAAAAATTTACAATATATGTACAAAATTAACACCATTAAGTACATTCTCTCAAACCTTATAGTATTTTGCAAACCTTAATATACAGTATACAAAAACTTGTACATGCATATCCCACAAACGAGGATCGGTATGTACTGTCCAGATCTTGGAATAAAGAGCAAATATGCCCATCCGACAGCTCTCGTTGCCCAAAGTAACCCCCCGTGTGAATATGCACCCAAACCAAAGGGGGTTAAAGGGGGATTTTAATTTAAATGTGTCAAATGCAATGGTTTGTATTAATAATGTTAGTTGTGTGTTAATGGTTTGTGTTATTATGTAGCATAATAACAGGGGGTTTTCTTTGTGTTATTGTACGCTTTTCACTAAGGTTTTCCTATGATTTCGTGATATATTCAAATGGATGTACTAATGCGTACATCTAGAGTGCACCATTTCTGAGCCATTGATTTTAGCCTTTTTTTTTTCAATGGTCAACAACCAATGGCTCACAACGAAAGCCATTTTTTTGTGCGTGTGGTGCATAATGGGCACATGAAGGGCCATTGATTTTAGCATTTTTTTCCAATGGTCAACAACCAATGGCTCACAACAAAAGCCCTCTTTTTGTGTGTGTGGTGCATAATGGGCACATGAAGGGCTTGAAGGGCGCATGTAGTGCAGTTTCCCCGCCGGCAACACATTTCTTATTATAACTTTTGATCCAGAGCTCTGTTTGAGATGATTTTTATTGTGTTGGAAAGCTCTCTCTGAGATCTTTTTGATAGTGTATGATATGGATATATTTGGTTAAGTTATCTATGCTAAAACAACAATTTTTCGGCCGGGTTTGGTAGGCTTTCACATCCTACCAGCTGATTAATATGTAATACAGGATTGCGCTATTGGATATTGTTTTATGGCTCATTCCGAATGAAGCTTGCAAAAAATTACCATGCATTTTTAGATTTTGAGGCAGTTATTAAGCAAATCCCACGGCTTCTAGATCCTTGTGTTTTCCACTTTGGTTTCTCACCACAAGAATCCATGGAGGCCAAAGGCTGCTGTTAAATTCCATTTGAAAAATGTTTGTGTATGGGTGTTGCAAACTTTATGACTTTCAGAATAATGGGATCAATCTGCTCTATCTTTATAGTAACTTTTACTTATGTTCTATTTGTTTTATTGTGATCAAATTCAAAAGCTACAGGTGATGAAAGCCTCAAATGAATTCTAGTTTTTTTCTGGTTTGAATTCTAAAATTTTTGCCACACTGGGGGGGGAGGGGTGTGACGTCCATAAGGCCCCGAAGGAGCCAAAAAAATTTTTTTGCAACACAAACCATTAACATCCAACATATAAAAATTAAATCCCCCAACACATAACAACCAACATATAACAACCAACACATAACAACCATTGACATTAACAACCAACACATAACCACCATTGACATTAATTAACACAATCATTGGGTCCAACACATTTAAATTAAAACCCCCCTTAAACCCCCTTTGGTTTGGGTGCATATTCACATGGGGCGTGACGTAGGGCAGCGAGAGCCCTCATAATTGTATTTTGCACGTATCGACACCATATAGTATTCCGCTTGAAATCTTATAGTATTTTGCGAATCTTGTTATACAGTATAGCAAATTTTGTACTTGCATACCCCACAAATGAGGAACTTTATGTACGGTGTAGATTAAGGAATAAGGGGTGAATATGCCTATCCAACAGCTCTCGTTGCCTGGAGTCACCCCCGTGTGAATATGCACCCAAACCAAAGGGGGTTTAAGGGGGATTTTAATTTAAATGTGTTGGACCCAATGGTTGTGTTAATTAATGTCAATGGTAGTTATGTGTTGGTTGTTAATGTCAATGATTGTTATGTGTTGGTTGTTATATGTTGGTTGTTATGTGTTGGGGTACAGGTGGTGACGCAACAGAGAAGACAAATTCAGATAGTGGGGCAACAAAAGGTCCAGATTGTCGACATGTGCTTCATTCATCTTCTCTCGCAAACTATAATTTGCTTCTACTCATCCAATTTAACTGGTAAGATACTCTCTAGATTTTTTTGTTGAAGGACGTCAGACTTTATTCAATCAAAGAGTCAAATACAAGTATAAATGCAGAGATAGGAATAAAATCTCAGCGGATAAGCAGAGACCCACCGAGTGAAGCAACCTGCCTAAGCATAAGAGTGCACATCCAAATACTCCTCAAAAATCAATCGCCTCTTGCGAGGGGCAAGTGAAGAACAGTGATACGACTTTACAATGTAACCTTGAGCTTCTTGGAGAACACGATTATCTGCCACATCCAGACCTTTGAAGATTACCAATCTTCGTCTTTTCCAGATAGTCCAAAGCAACCATCCTGCTGCTAGATTTGCAACCTGCGAATCTACATCCTTTCCAACATCAACAAAATCAGCCTCTGTTTCGTCGGCGGCTTTCCCATTTTCACATAGATAAGCAGCCTTGCTTGTCTATTCTTTGGCCAGAACTGTGCAGGACTTGCACGACATGGACGTGATTCATAGAGATCTCGAGTCCCGAAACGTCCTTGTCAACGCAACTGCATATGAAGGAAATTCTTCGAAAGCTTGAGTTGGAAGAAGATATTGTCTCTACATGTTTGAAATGGAATTCTTTAACAATGTCAGAAGAGGCCAAAGATCTTATTCTTGGCATGATGTATCCAAATCCTTAAAGAAGATTGACAATAGGTGTGACATTCCAAGTATTTATACGGTATACGTATGCATACTATGACACGTCACCCGTATCTAACTAGACCCCTAAGGGTCAATAGGGGATAACTTGGGGGCACCTAAAAGGGATTTTATTAGCTATGCTAAAATTATTAGTGGATAAATAACCTAATTAAGCTAATTAGGTTATAGTTAGCTGAAGGGAGTCAACAGAGAAGCACCACCTGGCCCAAATCGATTGGCCAAGTGGGACTTGCCAAATTGGGGCCCTACCCCAATTTCTGCCCCAAAATTGATTTTGGGAAGAGGAGAAGAGGAGCAGCTACCAGTTCTTGTAAATAGACCTGAAGAATGGATGCCTTCCGAGATAATGGGTCTAGCCAGGAGACTGGTTAGTCCTTAGATAGCTTGTATTTCTGCGAACACTTCTTTGAATAGATGGAATGGTTAAATTCTCTCTTTACATGTTATTATGATGATGATGGATACTTAGATGGTGTTTATATTCTTCTTTCTGCTCCTTCCGTGTATTGGGGGTTAAGGGAAGGGTAGAGACCTAAAAGCTTCCTAGAACTAGAGATGTTTCTAGCTAGAACCCTTAAAACCCAATAATTGCGGTTTGTGCACAAGAAACCACCGGGTTGTGGATAGCTATGATGTGGTTCGGCACCAAATAATGGACGCAATTGGTGAAGTGAGGGCGGATGCCTTGCTGATCGTGGCTATTGGGGCTCCTACAGTGTGTTAGGCTTATAGTCGGTCATTACGTATGGGCCGGGTATGGGTTTGACACCTCTTGGGTCGCAAGAAACGTGCCTATATGGACGTCCTGAACCATGTGTAGAATTAGGGGGGTAAGTCGGGTATGGATGCGTGTGCACCTCGTGGCACGTATCCTCTAGCATACCCATGGAACCATTGTGATTTTGGACGGGATTCATCCCTTGCCTGCCTCATCGGACCCGGGGAGATGTAACCTAGAGTAGTCTCATAGGGTGAATCCATGAGATTGTGTCTCTGAAGGCTACAACCACGTCAGAGCATGATTCAGCCTATCTATAAAGTGTGCACAGGAGAGACGGATGTAGTGGACTACCCTAGCCATTGTCCTATGTTGCTGATATCTTGAGACCTTGACCGTCAGTTGACCCTTGCGTCTGAGCCCAGGGTAGCGCCCCTGTTATGGTGGGTTATTTATGATGTTATGTTGGTATTGTATTGTTAGTTCGTTGATGATGATAGATGGGCCACCCTTCGTGGTGGTATATTATTCTGAGCATGATTGATCTATGCTAACATGTATGTTCGCTTCCAATGTATAGGATCCCCATAGAGGACGTGGGACGAATGACACCTCCGTGTTCCTCGCCCGGACACCTGGCCATCCCAAGTGATCCGAGTAAGATGGAGGGCCCGACCATGGTGATGTAGTCGCCACGGGAGGGGAATTCCCGTATTTATACGATGGGAGCATCGTATAGATTATGGGAGCGTCACAATAGCAGATTCTCTGTCATCCTTGGGTCTTGGAACATTGGAACATACTGGTTATGATGGTCAATATTATGAGAATAGTGTAAGATCTCCTAGTCCTTCAAACACAATAATCGAGATAACAAATGTATACAGGAAAAGGATCCGACTATAGAGGGTTGATGGGCAGTGGTATGTGAAGCTTAGAGCAAGCCAAGAAAATGCAGAGAACATTGATGGCGAGTTGAAGCACATAAAGCTCAAAATAAGGATAAAAGGAATGAAAAGGCCTCGTCAGTTTGAGGATAGCTGCAACAAACGGTCTTATTTACAGAGGGTTGATGCAGGATGCCATAAAAGGATAATATTGCAGCTACAAAATGGGTTATGGCGAGTTGTTTCTCCTTGCCTGGAAGTTTCGTGATGCAGAGCTGTCTTACGAGGATGAGAGCACAATTTATTTGTCTGAGATAGTCAATCCAATTGTTGATGAAGAATGCGGATGCGATGCCACGGAGACATAAATTCAAGATTCTATTTACGAGAATACTAAACTACCCAGTTACATACACAATTTGATCGACGGGTACTTGTGGATGGATGAATGTAGTGGAACTACAAACTGATTGTAAGAATATGGTAGGGGTCTAATTTAATTTAAATATAGATTGTAAAAACATGACTTCATGGTTATATTTGGGCCACTTCACCCTCAAGAAACTGGAGGGCAACCTTCTGTGCGCAGCATCTTGTTTATGTAGGACAAGCTTTAGGCAGGGAGAAAACTCAGGCTGTCCTTTGTGCAGGTGTAACTTTAAGTTATTTTGAGTAGGCGCTTGACTTTGTTGCAAAGACTGCTAGAGTCAGACAGATAAGGCAGGAGAAATAGGTTTGTTGTGACTACTTGGAATGGTATGGACTTCAACATTTGAAAATTCCATTTTTAGCAAACGTGTTGTCTATTTCTATACTACTGCTGCTTAGGAACAGATTGGCCTACCCAGAATAATATTTTAAAAGGGGAATTTTGGTTGTTGCTCATTGTGCTTCCCAGAAGCTGCAAAAATTTGTTGTCTAGTTTTATAGGAAAAATCCCCTGCTTTAGAATGTAGTGGCAAAGTGATGGTACCATCACACTTGCATTGTTTTTGTTTGTCATAGCGAGTTCTTATTCGAGATGATATTTCATTTTGTGGAGCTTTGCGAAACTTAGAATACTGGATACCTTGAGGAGCGCACGCAAAAATACTAGGCATGCTTTCAATTTTTTGGCTATGTAGAAATACTTGGGCTCGATTCCAAGGAGCCATTTGCGGGTAGTCTTTTTAATTGCTTAGAAAGTTGTAATTTTGTATTCATTACGGTTGACCATTATGTGTTCAATGAATGAGTTTATTATTTTTGGCATGTTTTTGTAATATTGGTATTCCAGTTTTAGGGTTTCCATCATAGCGTCTAGAATTTAGCTTCAGATGGAATATTCCAGGTAGGTCCTATCCTAAGGCATGTGATTTGATGCTTAAGATTATGCCAAATATGACATGGTATGTAGGCATGCAACCAGAAGTGATGATTTATCTTCGAATTGAGATACGAAGATGAATCAATTTCTCAAACTAGGAGAAAGTTTTTAAAAGATTCTAGAAACTAGCTATCTCTATTTGTACTCTAATCGTCCAAAAAGCTTCCCATCAGCCGCTCATGGCCCTCCCCTACCACTGGCTATGTCCATTCTTCCTTGATGTCTAGCCTCTTCTCTCCCGCCTTGCTAGTTTTTCCCTCCGGCGCCTTGCTAATTTCGATTTTTCGTCTTTTGTGGTCTTGTTTCTCCTTCCTATCATTCCCATGGCCGATCAAAGGCTTTTAGGTAGAGCATTCTTTGCCCTTTGCCGTTCTATGCTGCCTCCTATTAGTGCCGCCGTGCCTTTCCTTTCTAGCTTCTCTAGATGCCTTTTGATGCATTTGTGCATCTGGGGAAGATTTTTCCCTCTCTGACATCATCTTTCTTGCTTTGATTTCTCACTTTTTATGATCACAAGATGTTTGATGGGCCTTCACAAACTCTGACATAACAGGCCTGGAGATTCCTTCGCCGGTTGGAATTGAGGAATTTTCTAACCCTTCTCGACCCTGCCATGGCCGAGCATTTTGACCGACCTATACTGGCATCTTCCTATAACCGTGGCTTGATGATCGCCCTTCTGTGATGCCTTTTTGGCCATGGTGTATTAACTGGCTCGTTGTTCCTCCATCAGAGTCCATAGCTAGCTTGGTTTGCTAAGTTTCTGTTTTTTTCTTTCTCTTTAGACCAAAATCTAGTTGATGTTAAAATGTTTATGCTTGACATTTTAAGATTAGAAGCAACAAAAGTTGGAACTGAGAGGAACATATGTATTGAGAAGTATGTAGGTGCATGAGTCACCTCATACTTTCAAATCACTGTATATCTTCCTTATGTACATAATTGTTATTGTAACCTTGATTCATTTGAATGAAAATTCATATTCAATTATATGTTCTTTGTCACAAAATACGACATCAAGTGTTTAAAAGAATTCAAGTCTTCAACAGAAATCAAGACAAATTCATTTTCACAGCTGAAGCACAAACTTTAGATGAGTTTTGAAAATTACAAAATTACAGGTTTTACATTTCATTCTCATCAGAAAGAACTTTGAGTGATTTCTGTAAAATTTTCTCCTCATATAAAGGATCCAGCCTATACAGTCATGTTCTGACGTTTACTTGGTGGCATGTGAAGTCTAATTGCACAGATCTATGTTGTGAATACTATGCCCTTAGCATCTTTACTGCAAAGATCATAACTGACGGTTGGTCTCGCGCCCTTGTTGTAATATATACCTTCTACGACACTATCACCAGTGAGGTACCATGTTCCGTTGAGTTGGAAGTCTTTCTCCACTATCCATTTTAGTTTTGTGAATACCAGAATTCAAAATATAACACTCTTATTATTGCCTTTGGGAGCAGACAGCAAAATTATCACCAACTTTAAGTGGCTTTGCTAACATCGTGGAATTGGAGAAGAACAAAGGACTTGCTAGATTTATGGTCCTCCTCAATTTTAGCATGCACATTGAAGGATGGTACAATAACTTGAAGTTTCCAATCATCAACATAATCCTTGTTCACACAACTGTCCCACATGCCATCCAAGCAATAGCTGCAGAAGCATGAAAGTTCCCTCATATACAACTCCAATGGAGATTCAGGATTGAATGCATGCACATAATGGATTTGCCTAGTGTTCAGAATCCTTTCTGCACCCCATGCTTTCTTTTTATCTATCTCCTCCACTTTGACTTCCCAAAAAAACCTTTTTTTTTTTCCTTTTGCTAGTTTCCAATGTGTTCATCTACTCGGATGTTTCACAAGTAAACTTCTCTTTAGCAACTTTTACCACTTCATGAGCATTACCCATTTTTATGTTGTTGTACTTTAATTGCAGTTGTCTTAACCATCTCTTCAAATCAGCAACCTTGCCATCATATTCACCTTTCCCATGGTTGGAACAAAAAAAATTCCATATCATATAGACTTCAGTGTCATTTGTGTACCTAGCCACAAAGTAAAATGGTCTAGAATCCTTGAATTGAGATGTTGCACCATCTGAAAACACATAATGTCTCTTTAGCACTCTTCCTTTCTGCTCCAGATATTTATGGTGCTTCATGAAGCAGTGTTGCACAAAAAGAGTATCATGTTCCCTATCATCTGATACATAGTAATGTGTTTCCTTCATAATCTCATCTGCCACTGAGTCATACTGATATGTTATTTGAACAAAAAAATGGTAATCTGGTTATTGACCCAGTGCATCGACTGCATCTCCTCTTGTTCCTTGTATGTATAGTTCTCTACAAAATCCACTATTGAAAGACATGCATCTGTTAGGAGATTCTCTAGAAGCTCCTTTGTTTTGCTTGCTATTGGTACTTGAAATTATGCAATGGAAAGATTTTTAGACGCTCTTTCAGTTTATCTAGAAGCTCCTTGAGTTCTGTCTCATTGTAGTGATGAGTTAATCTCGTACCAGAACCCGAGACATTGTGTTTCTCGTGGTCAATGTACTCCCATTTTACTTTCCTATTACTGCCACTTTCTTTCGTGGGATAGGTCTAAAGTTTCTTGATTCCACACAACTCACAATCTCCAAGGATGCACACCTTCTTGTGAAACTCATCTAATTCACTTTTTGGATGCAATATAGATCTCCATAGGCTTCCTATACTTGCAACTTTATGCTGGTGTGCCCTGCATTGACCAAGTTCATGTGATTTATACATATCACAGGTGCAAGTGCAATCCTTCGGATGTTTGATTCTCATCCACTAGCATTTGCATCCTGACATGCTGAATGCAACAGCAACTATTGAAGTCCTTCAATTTCACAACAAACCAAGGTTTTAGCTTCTCAAATACTCGAAGACGAATCTTAATTTGGTCCTTGAACCTCTTGAACAATGGCATATGTATGAAATGAACACTAAATTATTAGGATGTGTATACCACACCACACCATGCCCCACACACATCATATTCACCAAACCGAGCACCTTAGTGATGTATACGTTACCACACACCATAACACACCACACCACACCATGCACCACACACATCATAACCACCAAACAGACTATACTAAACTCATGTCACACCACACACCATAGAGCACGTACCATGCACCACACACTCTACACCACACATTCTACATGCTATACACCATCCACCACACATACCATACACTAAATGTGTGGTGGTAGCAAGGAGTGGTAGAGTGTGGTGGTGGGAGATGGTGGAGTGTGGTGGTGGGAGATGGAGGGGGGTGTGAGACATGGTGGGGTGTGATAGTGGGAGATGGTGGGGTGTGGTGGTGGGAAATGGTGCGATGTGGTGTGGGACATGGTGGGCTGTGGTGGAGTGTAGTGCTGGGAGATGATGGGCTTCAAATGTGGTAGTAATGAAGAATATGGTGCATGTGGTGGTGGCAGATGGTGGACTTGAAATGTGGTGATAAATGTGGTGGTGACAAAAATGTGGCCGTACTCTATGGTGGGATTAAATGTAGTAGTGGGATAGATGGTGGGGTGACATATTGTGTGGTGTGGTGACAAATGTGATGAACTATGGTGGTGAAAGATTGTGGGGTGAAATGTAGTGGTGGTGATAAATGTGGTGGAGTGTGGTGGTGGGAGATGGTGGGCTTAAGTGTGGTGGTAATGAAGAATGTGGTGAATGTGGTGGTGGGGGATGATGGGCTTGAAATGCGGTGGTGATAAAAAATGTGGTGAATGTAGTGGTGATAGCGTCTTTGGGGGTGGGTGGATAGTGTAGGTGGTGGTAAATGTGCTGGGGCATTGTGCGAGGAGTGGTTGGGGGAGAAGGGGGTGTGGAGTATGATGTGATAAAATTTGTACCTAACTTGAATAAAATATAAGAGAGAGAATATATTGACATGGCAGAAGGGGATGACGTGGCAAAGAGGAGACAAATGCAAGTTAGTTAGAGGGTAGAAACGTAGAAGCTAGAGGAAAGAGGATCCAACAAAGTAGAAGAGGGATAATTAGGGATTTAAAGACGCAGTGTAGAGGTAAGACACTAATTCTATGCTTAAAGAGAAGTAATCCCTCTGGTCTAGTAGAAAGATATAAAAGAAGAGGAAGGAATTGCTCTGTAATATAGTAAAGAGAAACCGGGGAAGGAGATCACCTAGCACAGATTCCTCCAACTCTAGTTCCGACTCTGACTCCGAATCTGAGGACCAGGACAACGATTGGCAGGACCGCCGGGAGGGTTCCAACCATGATATGTGCAGAATTGAAGCTGACTACTAGAAGAAAGTCGACTCTGCACTGAGCAACGTGTGGAAAGCCAGGAAGTTGGAACAGTTCTCAGGAGACAACAGGTCTGGAATAGAAGCCGAGACTTGATTGGACGAAATGAGAGAGTACGGGAATGCTTATAGTATGAAAGATAAGGACAAGGGCAGGGTAGCAACAGCCAACCTCAAGGGAGCAGCCAGAATTTGGTGGAAAGGCTATGCCAAAGCCCATGGGTTATCCTCCAAGGCATTTAAGCGTCATTATATATCGAGGGAACACAAGTGCCATATGATGCAACAGTTCTGCGGGTTAGAGCAGGGCAATAAGACAATCCAGAAGTACACGGAAGAGTTCATGAAGCTGGGGCTCTATGTGCCAAAGTTGAGTGAAAGATACGCAGCAGAGGGGTACATCGAAGGCTTTAACGAGGAGATCAGGAAGTTTGTGAGAGCAATAAACCCCAGAATAGTGTTAGAAGCAGAGTCTAAAGCCGTGAGCTTACAAGGAACAGGTCCCCAAGGTAGTGGACAGAAGCAACAGTACTATCAAGACAAGGAGAGGGCTACGGGAAGCTATAGCCCAAGAGCAACAAGTCCAGCAGCTGCTAGACCTCAGTACAACGCAAACTATGGGATATTCCAAAGCAGTGAAGCAGTTCTTACAGTCCATTCCCAAAAAGAAGAGGCAAGAATGTATTGAAAAGCAGTTATGCTTCAGGTGTTTCCAGCCAAGACATCGGACACATAACTGCCCCTTTGTGATGAATGTAGCGTTAGCAGAACTAGGAGGATGGGAGATACCCCCAGAGATCGACAAAGAAGATGCTTGCGACTACATCCAGGGTGAGTGCCACATCTTTGCTGCTATTGACTCTGAGAATGGTGAGAGTCAGTACCAGGTCATCTCGACGATTGGAGAAGTTAGAACCAAGTCCTTCATAGTGTTGATAGACACAGGGAGCACCCAAAATTTTGCTTCGCCAAGGATAGTAGAGATGTTGAAGCTGAAGCCTTTGAAGTCCAAGCCTAGATTGTGTTGGCAAGTAGGGCAATCCGACACACAGCAAGAAAGAGGATCAACTTCGACATAGATTTGCCATGTATCAACGTTGGAATGGGAGCAGAAGTGATGAACATCGGCAAGTATGACTTGATCATAGGCATGGAATACCTTGGCCTGGTTGGAGCTGTGATTGATTATGGGAAGCGAAAAGTAATCTTAACGACGCCAGATGGCAAGGTCATTGAGATAACAGGTAAAGAAGTCACCCCAATCATGCAATGCATGTCTAGTAAGAAGTTACTTCGATGCATAAAGAAGGAGCAAGTGGCCTATGTCTTTAAGCTCGAAGTTGACGAGCCAGAAGCAGGCCAAAGCACTGAGCATGCTGCCAAAGCCTATAGCTAAGCTAGTGAAGGGATCTCATGATTTGTTCCCAGATGAGATCAAGCAACTTCCACCTTACAGAGGAGTCGAGTGTGAAACAACACTTGAACCAGGAACGAAACCAACAAATAAGGCACCCTACAGAATGTCACCTCAGAAGTTGAGAGAATTGAAGAAGCAATTGCAGGAGTTGCTAGACCTAGGGTTTATAAGACATAGCGTCTCTCCATTTGGAGCGCCAATACTTTTTGTCAAGAAGAAGGATGGAAGTTTCAGAATGTGCATTGACTATCGTCAATTGAACAAGCACACCATCAAGAACAAGTATGCGCTACCCCGATTAGATGATTTGATGGATCAGCTGCAAGGAGCGAAGGTTTCTCTAAGATAGACTTAAGGTCAGGCTACCACCAGATCAGAATCAAGGAAGCGGACATCCATAAGACTGCATTCAAGGCAAGATATGGCCATTATGAGTTCACAGTGATGCCATTTGGATTATCCAACGCTCTAGCAACTTTCATGAGGCTCATGAACGGTTTTTTCCACGAGTTTCTAGATACATTCATCATAGCTTTCTTTGATGATATTCTAGTCTACAGCAAATCTTTGGAGGAGCATGCCCAAGACTTGAGAAAAGTACTTGAAAAGTTGAGGAGACATCAGCTTTATGCGAAGCTATCCAAGTGTCACTTCGCGACAGAAAGGGTAGAGTACTTGGGGCATGTCATCACAACGGAAGGGATTTCCACCGACCCTGCAAAGATCAAAACGGTAATTGATTGGCCGGCACCAAAGAATATCCATGAAGTGAGGAGCTTCCTCGGCTTAGCAGGGTATTATAGAAAGTTTGTCAAGAATTTGCAAAAGTAGCAGCACCATCAACGGACCTCACCAAAGCAGAGAAGATAAAAGATTGGGCGAGTCATTGGCAAAGGAAGGCCCATGCAGCGTTTGAGACATTGAAAGAAGCTTTAATGACTGCCTCAGTCTTAGTGTTGCCTGACCCAGAGAAAGATAAGTTGGTGGCAATGGATGCTATCAAGATTGCAACAGGAGCAGTCATAATGCAGGAGGGGAGGGTGATAGCATATGATTCAAGGAAGATGAATGACGCCGAAACGCGTTACCTAACCCATGACCAGGAGTTGCTAGCAGTGGTGAGAGCATTGAGAATATGGAGGCATTATCTATTGGAACGGAAGTTCCAATTAGATACGGACCATCAAAGTCTACAATATGTCTTCACCCAACCACATCTCAACTTGGGACAAAGGAGATGGATGGAGTTCCTGGAAGAGTACGACTTTGTCATTATGTATAAGCCAGGCAAGCTCAATGTGGTTGCGGATGCGCTCTCAAGGCACCCCTTGACAATGAGAGTCCATTGCAATGCCATTTAACACTCACCAGTGAGTTTGGCAAGAAAATAGAAGAAATGTTGCCAACGAACCGAGACTTCAAGGACGCATGGGCAAGCCTTTCTAAGGAGGCAAGAACAGACAAAGAGAGGGAAACCTTCAAGCATTTTAAGAAGGAAGCAGGGTAGCCCTTAAGGCCAAATTTGCATAGGTGTAATTTAGAATGGTAGGCGAATCTTAGGTTTTCGAGATTAGTTATGTTGGCGAATTTCTCCCGGCTAGAATTTTTAGCTATAGAAACGTAGGCAAAACTTGGTCAATATTATTTAGCCTAGAAATTGGCAACTATTTGATCTCCCAAGCCAAATTTAAGTAGGGAATAATGATCAAATGTTTGAATACACAAGACATTACGGTGAAAAATAAGTTTATACCACACAACTTAGACAACAACTCCAACCAACTTAGACAGCTTATGGGTGCAAATGAAATAAAATTCCACTCAACAAGAGCTTAAAGTCCAATATATAATTAGATGCGCGCACCTAGATGGTATTGATTAAACAATGATGATCCCAGGTTTAAGCTTATGTTTAACATGGAAGAGCGCCTCTCTAGATGTGCGCGTATGAATATAAACTAGGATAAGCTTATGTTAATATCATTCATTTTATATCTTATCTTAAACCTAAAGACTAACATATAATTGGATTTACGATTCAATGCCCGAAACCTATTTTTCTACCCGTAAATTTGCAGAACTAGTTCACGTATTTGCCGAAATCGTTTCGGATTAGGGTAACTCAATCCCAGGATAAGCTGTAAATTCGGAATCCAGCTTCAAAGGCATTAAACATCTTTCAGGATTTCATTTTATTTTCTGTACTTGTTCGCAGGCACTGTTCAGTAATTTGAAAGCCCTATTTGACTCGAAACATGAACTTGAGCAACTCAATTTTTTCTGCAAATATTAAGACAGTAATATAACTAGAAGACTTACAGTTCTAGTCTGTGCACAAAAACACATCGAATATTATCATTAGGCCTTGTTCATCCAAGAACTATCGCCACTTTTTACTGTAATACTAATGACCAATTCTTACTATCATGACCTTCAAATATGCACAAGAATGCTATAACCTGCTATAAACAAGAATGCCATAAACAAAAATGCCATAACATCTTTGTTTAACCTGCCATAAACAAGAATGCTATATCATCTTATTTCTCACGACCTCACTTCCAGCAAATAAAAAAACAATATGCAGGTCCAGAAACATAGATCTAGCTTGCACTTTAGCAACTCAAGAAAATAATCTAAATAATTATTCTGGCCTAAATCATCTGATTGTTAATCATATGCCATGATGTAAAGAACATTCTACTTTAACATTCTAGTCTGATATCAAACCAGTCTAACATAAAACTAGTCTACCACATTAAAATTTAAACACTAAGCTTCAAAATCAGAGTTTTACATTACCAAAATCAAGCCAATACACTCCAACCATTTGTTTGATTCACAGAACTAGTAGGCTCTGTTGTAATTACACTTGAAGATACTCCAGGAAGTGCACTTGATTGACTTTCTCTTCTATTACTTGAATCCCATAAACCCAGTGCCCTTTCATAAGGAAAATCCTTCACAGTGTACGTGCAAGCGTATGCTCGCAAACACATATCTAAGTTCTTCTCCAATCTGTTGCGGACCTTGTTCTTTAAAAAACCCATCATACTGAATACTCTTTCATCCTCCGCGGAACCAAGTATCATTGTTTGACATCGAAAACTAGTTTGAAGAATTCTGGCATCCGATCTTGAAGTACTAGGCTACTGCTTAACCATTTCCATAATCGTGTAATTGCCCCAAGTAACTTAGGTTCTTCAAGTTCAGCACATTGAACCATTTCCATAATCGTGTAATTGCCCCAAGTAACTTAGGTTCTTCAAGTTCAGCACATTGAGCCCACATAGTTTCTCCAAAGCATTGGGATTGTTCCAATAATGCATCACCGTCTATAACACCATCAAAAGATTATGATCTGATAACAACAGTTTTAGAAAAATGATTCTTGAGGATTATGAGCTTGTCGTCTTGCACTATTTGCAGCCCTCTAGAGTCCCAAAACTGTGGATATACAATAGACATGGCATCCAAGAGTTATTCTTTTGGAAAACGCTCTTCTATTTCTTTTGCCAAAGTAATAGCAATGTCTTTGAGAATCTGCCTCACTTTTAATATAATTTCAGCAAATGCATCTTTGCTTACATGAATTGGACGAACAAGACGACCTCTAGTACGTCGATTCTTTATATACATCTACGTTGCAAAATTGAGGATATTTAGGAAATTTGAGATGAATAAAATCATCAAAACACAAAGTGGCCCCGTATCATACCTGGACTAGTTTGGAGTATACCTTAATGCATATTATATCCTTCGCATCAAATTCCAGAATGCTCTTATTGCCACCAATCTCAACCAAGTTGTTCCATAGCACAAACTTCTCTTTGTCATATGGTACATTTGGCGAAATGGGATACATGTATTTCAAGGCAATGAGTATCATCTTCCTTGCACGTACATATTCAGCAATGTACATAGTCCACTTTTGAGCAAGTTTTATTAAGAAGTTCATCTCCTTTAACATAGGAAGCATACCTAGATAGAAGTATCCAAAGTATTATAAGAAATCCAAAGATTGTTCCAATACAACTAAGTTATTACCTGCTAATGTCAACAGCGTTTCTAAGTCCAAAAGTCTAGCTAGTAGAAATTCTGGTTTCTCAGCCTCCTTTCCATTCTTTAAGGCGAGCTTATCCATCAAACCAACCAACGAGGAATACTCCTCAAATAAACACTGTGCTGGCTTATATAATGAGATCCATCTCGTATTGATAGTATTCAAAACTTTATTCTCCTTTGTTAACCCAGCAGCCATCTTTTTAAACTTACAGAATCTGCAAAAATGAAAACATTAGAGGAGATTAGAAATAACAAGGAGATACTACGGTAGCTATGAAACAGTTTACACGCACCTCTTTGAGCTACGGCAAAAAAAATTATATGTTTCCTTTATTAACTCCTCAATCTTATTCTGGATAAGCTGTCATAGGTCTGCCCCTCTTCAAGACATGAAACACGGCCTCCAATTGCATAATCTTTCCCCGTAAGTAATTATCAGCAACGTTTTGCAACAATAACTTAATTGGAGGGACTTTAGGGTGTTCAATCCTCGCCAACTCCTTCCTATATGCCTCCACATATTGCAAATGCTTGCATTCATCCTTGGACTTCCACCGTTGCACACTAGTATCCTTTCCGTCAATCATCTTTCTTTCATAAACTTTACCTGCATGCTTCTCTATTGTATCCAATTTCAGTTGCAAGTCTACATTATAACCTTGCTTCCATGAGCATGCTCTGCAACGAGCTCTCTTTGCCTTTAATGGAAATCCATGTTCATCTTTTTCAACTAAGGGCTCAATGAATACAAATTTTCTCGCCCAATCATCTTGAAATTCTCTTCCACTAATCCATTGATTGAATTCTTCTGACTTCCTTTTTCGTTTACTACCAGAACTATTTGAATTTCCATTAGTATTTGGAAGGTCACAACCTGACCCATTTGCATTGGCATCCAAAGTGGCTGCTGCATTACTACTTTGCCCATCCCCGGCTACACAAACCTCATCCAAAAGTTTGACATCCTCTGTCACATGTATAATGGCTGCCCCATTCAACGAAGGATCGTTTTGTTGCTCATTGCTGCTGGAACTGGCCGCATCTTTAAAGGAAGGCTTAAAAAATGACAAAATCCCTTGCCTTATCATACTGGAATGTCTTTAGAACATGGAATTCTGCAAGAAAAAATTTAAATTAGAATTGCAATGAACGTGCCTGCAAAAAAAAACAAGTATTTAACAAGTCTCTAGAATGTAAGAATTCAAGACTTCCTTGATTTATATGTGCCCCAGATATTGCCATTGTCAATACACTTGGACATACCCTGTTTAGATAGTACTAAAGGACTTGCTCAAATCGCAGATATATTGAAAGCTCGCAACTTTGCCATTGGTTCTGTAAATGGAACGCAAGAAGTGACAGTGTTCTTCAATGTTAAGAGGTTAGCTTCTTTTCCATTATAGTTTCTAATGCATCTCACAGCAGCACTCTAACCTCCAGTTTTGTTTTTCATTCACTGGATGGCAGATCTGATGGTCAAGAAACTGTGGTGAACAACAAGTTCTTGAGAACTAATTACCCAGTTCTGTTGTACTTTCATTTATCCGTGTGAGTCTTGAGTCATATTTACATAGTGATATTTCAATTCTAGAATGGGACTCGCATGAAACCAACAAACCGCCCGATTTTCTTCTCATTCATCTCAGCAGATTTTCTACAATGGTGGATAGTGGGTAGCCGCACACATGCGAACTACCCATAAAAAATAAAGGGAAAATCCAATTATATCATTTGGACCCCAACAAAATACAATGCTAATAAAGACTGGGCTAGTGTACCTGCCGAAAGCTTATCACCGGGATTAAAAAACCCCGCCCTTTCGGGTTTTCGAGGAAAAACCCTAGTGATAAGCCTTCGGCAAGGGGCTTGGACAAACGTAAGGCATAAAAATCGCTCACAAAACCCACGAATGGAAAAGTCAAAACAGATGCCGCTCGCTAACCTGTACCTGCACATCACCAACAAAACAACAAGACAAAACAAACCTCCCAGAGTGGAGGGGCTGATTACGCGCGTGCCACGCGATAAAAATACAATAACAAAGAAGGGGGAGGGTGGGTTCAAAGAGAAAAAAAGGTACTGGCGAGAGAAGAGGAAGCGCCGATGAGAAGTCGGGCGTAAACGCCTAAAATAGCGAACTCCCAACCGTAACGCATGCGCCGCCGCATGCATGCAAAATATGCATGCTCGTCCCATTCTAGAATGGCGATCCGATGTCTCGGATCGATGGGATTCTAGAATGGGACTCGCATGAAACCAACAAACCGCCCGAATACCAAAGGACTTCCTTAACAAACTAGGATCGAGGACGAAGGTCATAGGATGAAGGCTAAAAGCCGAGAAAGGACAGCATGAAAGAAACGCCAAATTAGCCAAACCAGGCAGGAAGAAGCCCCTCCCCTGCCTGGAAACAATTCAAAGAGAAAAAGGTACTGCTGAGAGAGAAGAGGAAGCGCCGATGAGAAGTCGAAGCAGAAACGCGCCTAAAATAGCGAACTCCCAACCAGAACGGGCATGCGCCGCCCGCATGCATGCAAAACATGCATGCTCGTCCCATTCTAGAATGGTGATCCGATGTCTCGGATCGATGGGATTGTATTCTTAATCACTGCAGTTGATGGATTTCTACGAGCGACACTTACGATTCAGTAACGTGCAGTAAAAAACTTGTGCATATCTATGTGAAGGTCCCCTAGATTATCAACTTCATTCTACTCCATAGTTTACTACTGGTACGTTGGTTTTGCCAGATAAGCTTCCAGTCTCAGACATGTATATGTGTTGAATATGAGGCTTTTAGAAGCTTAAACCATGACATCTCAGGACATTGGTTTATCATAATCAACTTAGAAGTTGAAAGTTTTTGTACCAAAATTTCTTGAACAAAATGTTTGGATTAATGAAATTGTATACCCTGAATGAGATGTTCTATTCACAACTCTGAATATAGTATTCACAATCCTGCTCTAATACATATACCCATCAGCACTCCAAATCGAAAGCACTAAAAGTTCGCTGAGTGAATTTGCATCTGCATCCCTGTTTTACAAATGCTAATGAAATTGTTGAGCTTTGCTTTCTTGGAATAAGTCGATTGCCACAGAATTAGAATTTCAGTGTATGCATGTAATGCCACAGTAGACAAGCACAAATCGATTACGCTACAATGGGCAAGCACAAATCAATTCAGATACCAAAAGCAAGAAAACTTTTAAGAATGGAGTCCCAATTTGTGGGGGAAATTCTAATTTCAAAACTAAAATTCAAATTCCTGTTCTTCAAATTCCTGTTCTTTGCCTGCGTCCTGTTCTTTGGCTCCCTGCTGCAAGCTCCAATCCATTGTGGATATGGAGGTCAACGAGGTAATCTGTCCACAAACTCGCATTTCAGAAAGGAGAAACGAAGAAAAACCAAGGAAGAAGAAATGTTGAAGAAAAGACGCCAGAGGAAAAGAAGAAAGGAGGAAAAATTGGAGCTTGCAGAATTGGCAGAAGGATCCGGTTCATCAAGAAGTGCAAGTAATAAACGCCGTATTGTCTATTTTCTAACGTCTTTCCATAAACAGACTAAAAGAATTGAGGATAGCATGAAGAAAGAAATTTTACTTGAGTTTTTGAGGGATAAAACATTGGAAAAATTTATAGGTGAAGAATTAAAAGATTTAGAAGCCAAGAGCATCATCATAAGGAGCCTTTGGGACTCCATGTAGACTATGAAACTCTCTACCAGCAATGACTGCATAGCAGCCAAGAATAGCTGTCTTGCAATGTTTGTACCACGCCGTGCAGATTCTGAAACAAGTGACAAAATCAGCCAAAGAGATCTTGGAAAGGTATTAGGTGTTCACCCAAGAAACCTGCAAAAGGCAAAGAAAAAGAGGGAAGCGATCGATTACAATGGTGGGAAATGGGTTTCTTATAAGAGGGCTAAAAGATTCGATGCAATTTCAGATGAACAGATAGAAAAGATTCAAAAATTTTGGATTGAGAACACCAAAGTGTCTCCTAACACAAAGGATGTTAGAACTAGAAGATTGGAGAGAAATGTAAGAGAAGAACATGTTGCCCACTATCTGGAGGAATCACAGGTTAGTTTATAAATTTTGTACTTCATGTTTTCTTAGGCTTAGTGTGGTGGCGCATGTGGTGGTTAGTGTGTTGTACAATGATTGTGGTGTACTATATGCAGCATGTGAATTGTGTGTAGTTGACTCTGAAATGCAAATAATATTTAATGTTGGGAATATTAGAACATGACAGATTTGAGTTACAAGTACTATATTCCTTTACTGGGTCTGTGTGTACAGTCTAAAAATATTTGAGAATGACAGATAACTAACTGATCCTAAAAGTACAATTTTTTGTTGAATAAAGACAAATTTTTGTCAGATAAAAGTATCTATTGGAAAGTTTAAATATATTAAAAAAAAGAGCATATGTTACAAAATTCGGCTTTTCAATTAAAGATCTGTATCCGAGAACTAAACTTACATGCATTTCCTAAGCAGCAGGAAATGCTGGTATGACTGGCTCCACTTCTGGTGCATCCAAAATTACTGTTTTCTGCACTAAAGCATCTAAGCTTTCTGCAGTCATCCCAGAATTGCATAGGATCAGGTTTGCCAGTGCTTCCTGCATCCCCTGGTGGTAAGAACGCAACCCTGCCAGTAATTCCCGTTGTTCCCGACTCAGAGCCTGGAAGTGTCGAACAACCCATGTTATACCTGTCTTTGCAGCAGCATATAACATAAAGTCATGCACCTTGTCTGAGAGCTCACTGGCTTTGAATTGAGCAAAGAAGGTGGATTTAGGCATATCCACCTTCAGAGATTGGTCACGAGCCCTGGTTAAAGCATGCCGAAGGTCCTCCTCGCTCACTCTAGGTAGGCCGTAGTGATCTCTGAACAACCCCTTAGCCATTGCCGGAATGAACTTGGAAGCTTGAGAACGAAACGCCAAAAATCTAGTGTAGGAACATGATTTAGGGGGTAGATCCTTTAACATTATTAGGAAAGGAATGTAATTATTATCAGGGTGTACGAATTTCAGAAATGTTATGAGAGCAGGCTAGGCAGATTTTTTATGGCAGATAAAATAGGATCAATGTGATGTGATGTGTCGTGTGGTGTGGTGTGGGGTGCGTTATATTTATGGTGTCATGTGGTTGTGTGCATGTTAAATATATGATATGTGTGGATTCAAATTTATTTATTCTCCCCCCTCACCCCACCACACCCCACCATCTATCCCACCACTAAATTTCATCCACCATAGACTACCTCCACATATTTATCACCACATTTCAAACATACATCTCCCACCACCACATGCACCACATTCTCCATTACCACCATATTTGAAGCCCACCATCTCCCACCACCACAGTCCACCATGTCCCACACCATACCCCACCATCTCCCACCACTACACTCTACCATCTCCCACCACTACACTCCACCATGTCCCACACTACACCCCTCCACCACACACCACCACCGCCACCACCACACTCCTCCACCACCAATGCATCTTTGATGAAGGCATGGCATATTGTGCTTTACCGTGGAAACAAACAGTTATTAACCACATTGGAACAGAATGCGGCAACCATGATAAGCACACAAAAATGTACTTAGTAGTGCTTGGGGTTTGCATATAAATTGTATATGCATCGTGCAGCAGCATGTAAAGGCTTCTTTGAGACTCACGCTAATCCAAGCCATGCGACTATGCATAAAGTTAGACCATTGACATTTCAAAGTATGCCGCGAGAGCGAGAATTAAAATTTGGGATGTTGATAGGAATACTGGTCTGGATGACAAATATAATGATGAAGAGACGATTGATGAGGAGCTCGTATCTACTAAGCCCATTATGCCCCCTGCAGACACCCCATTGCGCAGTCAAACTTCATTTCTTTCTATATAAAGGACCAGTTTTTTAGCTATCACCAAATACTCCTTGAGCTATGGAGCCTGGCTCTACAAACACCCTCATGGAAAACGACAGAGGAGGCATTCTCATAACGGGTCCCAATGTTGCTAAAATGGAGGACATTAGCATTTCAATTGCTCCAGATGAGGAAGGAGAGCCTTTTCTCGATAATAAAGAGCATGAGAAAGAGGAGTTGCAAGGAGAAAAGGTTTGACCGTGAATTTGAGGAAGATATGGCAACATCATTTAAGGAGGACCAACTTTTGTTCTTCGCTAAGGACTTATCAGCGCACAAAAGTAACAGCATTTTGCACACTGATCCTTATTCTTTGGGTAATATACCTGGAGGATTTACTAGCTGTTTCAATTTTATTATCACGCTCTCCCATCTTCTTCTTCTTCCCTTTCTTATCTTTTCCACTTTCGCAATTACCACATCTCACATATTCTTTACTTTTCACAGTTTTGAATTCACCAGATGCCATCCTCTCTTTACCCCATTTAGTTTCAATATCACCAGATTCCATTCGTGATCCAATTGGCACTAAAGTTTTGTTTCCAGGCTCAAATTGTGTCGTAGTTTTTTGGTTTGATTGGTAAATTTCCTTGGAAGGAAATTTTTCTCGAGGTAATATCCTCCTGAAGTTTCGCAACAACCACCAGCCTCTACTCGTCATAAGTACAAATAAATGCAAATTTTTATTTTTTAAATATATACGACAAAAACGTGGCTACCTTCTTAAAAAAAAAAAAAAAAAAAAAAAAAAACGTGGCTACCTTTATACATGAAATAAGTACAGTTAAATCTCAAGAACCAGATCAAAAGTTTACATGCATTGCCCCTAATATATGACACCCTTACGTGCTTTTACCTTGCTAAGTTATTTAATATATATATTTATTTTCTACCTCCAGTCATAATATGTTCACTTTCTTAGAAAGCACCTAGCAAGCTCCCACGGTTCACAGTGCAGGATTTATAGTAGAGGGTACACCTTCCAACTCAAGAAGATAATCAATCTGCTATTCATGAATTCACTATTCATATTTCTGTTTTGTATAAACATTTAAGGCTGCTATGGTAATTTTACATTATTTCAAATAGATTGAAGACATCAAGAATGGTGGTTTGATTTCATCGCCAGTATGCATAACAAATTTGATTGGAATTTAACATCAAAATTTGGTCATGTAATTTTGGTTTATGTAGGTGTTAATTTGATTATGCGCGTTCGACTAACTCATTGACACTGTATCTAGTTGCAGTGTTCATCCGCCTTTCATCAAAATCCCCCCCCCCGTGTCTTCGAAATTGCAATCAAGATGCAATGTGTCTACATCTACCTCTTGATAGCTAAGATGTGCAGTTTGCCTATTATGGTTCAATAAGCTTTCTAGATGATTAAATGTTAAAAACTTGGGTGCTATTTATATGGGGACCACATAGTAGGTTTTATCCCTTTTCAAGTGGTGATTAAACCATTAATCATTAGCTTTTGCCCCATAGTATTGTTTGACAATTAACTTTTATTTCTCTTACTGGAAAATAAGACCAACAGACCAACATTACTTATACAAGAAATTTATCGCGGCGGCCAAGGGCGCCGCGAACATTTCTTTCGTTCAACTTGCTGCAAAAGAGGTTTTATGTTAATTCTAGAGAATCTCAGCTCTCGACACGATAAAAGTAACTAAAAATGTTCAATCTTGCAATTCGAACTTCCATATTTGCCACAATATTCAGAAGCAGTGTGAAAACTCTAATCGAATATAAACTCTCTTTCTTGCTAGCCCCCCTACCCCTCCAACTTTTTTTCTCTCGTGCTCATCAAAATAATCCATGCTTGCAATTTTTGATTATTCTACCTCCGTTCACGTATCGTCATAGCTTTGATTCTTCCCATCCCCCTTCGCCATAGCCCCTACCACCTACAATTTTATATCAAGCCTTGGCAGTTGTCGAAAATTAGCAAAGGTAGCCGAATACTAATTGAACGAATTGGCCACTTTAAGATTTAGCCACTTTGATCCTGGTTAAGGAGGATTGAAATTTGCAATAAAGATGTTTTATATCTAGTGGAATTAGAAGCTTCAAGCTATACTACCTGGAGGAATTCATTCTGTGAGATTCTAATATCTGGAGGAATTCGTTTTGTATGGAATCTCATATCAGTTTATGTTTAGGTGGTACACCTCATGCGATGCAGAAACCAAATAACCTTGGTTTGGGAAGTTCCCTTGGAAGTCTTATAACCTACCAAATGGACTTCAAATTTGGTTGTACAATTTTGAAATAATAGGGATGGAGGCCTTTGTATTGGAGCTTGTTGGGTAGATTTAGAACGAACAGAAACATGATGGTGAGGGCTAAAAAATTTCTCACGAAGCAAACAACTAAACCCCGCAACCCGATTTACTAAAAGACATCAGTATGGCGGCAATAAAACCAAGAACCCTGGCACCTCTGCGAGAAGACAAAGTGTTCGTTACAATGATAAAGAAGTATAATGTCAAAGAAGACTGTGTCATGATGTCAAGTAAAACATGGATATGTCAAGTACATCATTGAAAGAAAAAGGGGGCAAAACGGCATGCTAATTCTAATTTTTTTTGATGCAAATTAAGCGACTTGAACCGAATCGGACATGATGTTAGTTATCCCAAACCGAAGCTTGCACCGTCGTGCTTAAAACAATAAATCCATAAAAGAGTTGTTTTCAAGTACAACTTTTATGCCTTGTGGATTTTTGTCTTCGTTTCATTCAAACATTCAAATGTTTGTTTCATGGTCACCAAAATTCTTGTTAGTGAAGCACATTATTGTTAGTGAAGCACATTATTGTTTGTAAAGAGAGGATTGCTGCCAAACATTTCTTCAGTTGAAAGATTTTGAGCTTTTATTCAACAATAGAATTACACAACATGATAAGAAGCACACCAATAGTTGCATAGAGGAAAATAATAAATGCAATGGCTAGGACAATTATATTGCCAGAACTGCAAAATTGAAACATGCACATATTAATATCCAAAAGTTTAAAAGTGGCACAGGGAACAAATCAGCATGAGCAAGACTGCAACATCACTCCATAATTAATGATGTTATTAAAAGGAACTCCAATGAACACATTAAGGACTTATATTTACCTCAATGTCCATAGACGAAGATACGATGTTGTGTTAGAGATTGCCCCCAGAACAAACTCAATTGTATGAATCAGTGGATGAATAAAAATCTCCCCAAATTCAAACTCCTCATGATCGTCATGGTTTACTCCAGACATATCATCCAGATTCTTGACTCTTTCATATGAGCGTCCCTGCAACTTCTGCAAACAAACCAATCAGTGACGCAACTGCATTCAGATGGTTCTATCATTGTACTCAACCCAGTTCACACTATTCTAATGTCAAAGAGAGAATGATACCTCAATGTGGTGCTTGCAAAGAAGTAAAGGCTTGGGAAGCAGCATCCAAGGTACAGCTACCAGGGCAATAAAGAGCAGAGCAAGCTGAATAAAGCAATATTAGAATGCTCTATTGCAAGTAGCCAGTTTAGCATAGACAAATTTACACTTGCATTTGAAATGATGTCGTTGGTCTTCTTCTTCTTCAATCAAAAATTGTTTTTAACATAAGCAGCACATCATATCTGTTCTTTGCTTTTAAGTTTCTTCGTTTGAAGTCACTGCACTCTCCTGTATTTTGAACTCCACAATTTATTGAACACCACATCGAATGATTTATTGTGCTGGACCTGCATCTTTTATCTGTCTACTTATCATATTTATGGAAAAGCTTTAAAACATGGATAGTAAGTGATACGTTGTACCTGCATCCCTTTCCCATTCAATTGCTTAACTGCAACTTGAATCTTCGCATCCCCTGCAGAACCTTTTAGTTTTACGCCATCCTTTATATACAGAGCCAAAGCCCCCTTCTCCTATTTTATTGGAGTGGTGGAAGTTTTCTGTTGCAATTTTCAGCTCAGAAAGGCTGAAAACACGAAGATCTATACCTTACAGATGTGCTTGGGCAAGTATGGTCCTGCTTCAAAGTTAGATCATCAACTCGAAGGTAATCTATTGAAGAGATTCCATATAAACTTTTGTGCCTCTAAGATTAGAATTCTTTCCCTTAAATTGAGAAAAATGAGAGCACTAGCTGTTGCGTGATCTTTACAAAAAAGACATAAGCTCAATTCACATGTTGTTCTCTCAGGCAGATTAAATTTTGTAATCTCTAAAGGGCTGCATGTACTATATGACGACTCTATTCTATGGGCCACCACTACAGCATATGCAAGGAAGAAGAAGATCTGTAGTAAGGCTAGAAATTATTGGAGGGGTTAAAACAACACATTTTGTTAAATTGATGCAAAAAAAGATCCGGTAAGAATAGAATAGAATAGAATAGAATAGTTTTTTTAACGTCCACGGAGACCAATAGGTCATGGGACCCATACAATGGGCTAGTACAATCATTACTACTAGGATTAAAAAACCCCTGCCTCGAAAGGTTTTCAAGGGAAAAACCTTTGCAGTAATGATGATACTAGAATCTATGAGGTTTTAGCCTGGCAACTGCATTTTCCTGTATGATAACATAATGCTTCCAGCTGTAAAATGGCAGAGTCTTGATCATTCTTGTAAACAGAGCCTTGCTCTCAAATATGTAGTGCCCACCAGACTTCATGTGCCCAATCTTTTGCCCCGCAAAAATGCCCCTGTTTCTTCAATTCCGTCTGCGTGCTTCAACCTTTGATTCTTCTGGACTTAAATGTCCCGAGATACCACAGATAATTTCTTTTTCTTCTGCATATTAGAAGAAAACAGAGGATTAGAGGGGAAAAATCAGTCAGATTTGAACCGGATCATGCTGGATTGCAATCAGTTAGCGAATCCATGTACCTTTTTCCTACATACTACCATAGCCCGCCATACTCGCTCCTTCCATCAGATGCTGCAAACCTGTATGATAAATAGTTTACCTTGTCTTAGTTGCAACGACCATCGCCATCAGAAAGAGCCAGTATAATTCTCTCTCGAACAGCCTATAAATGGTTGTTATAATCCAAGAAGAAGCTTACCTCTTCAAGTTCCTTCACCATATCTCCCTATAGGATCCGATGCCATAGCCGTCTATGGAGTCCAGTGAGTGACAGACAGCTCCCTGGCCGAAAAACCCTACAACACCAAAATTGACAACTCCGGCGATGGCAATGCAAGACGCCATAGCCAGCAAGACATCACCTGAAAACAGAGCAGGGGACTGTGGATGCGACTTCACCAAATCCGGCGGAATGGCAAGAACAGGGTGCCTAGCCAAATCCGTTCCTTTTTTTTTTCCTTTTTCTCATATTTTTAAAGGGCTATTTTTTCCTCAGAACGGTACGTGGCGGCTTTAGAAATAAGCATCTTAAAAGAATATTCCAAAGGAATTTTCATAGGAGAGTTATATATGTTAGATACTCTATTAAATATTGATGCACAATCTAGTTTACACCTTCAAAAAATCTTTTCACCATTGGCCATTAACATTGGCTTCGAGTAGTCTAATCACTAGTTGATTCATTCCTCAAAATTCCTATAGTAAGAGAAAATACGACAATGTATGTTATTCTAATATGTCTTATTTGTTCATCAATAGGATACTAGAAAATTTTCAAGCATTAAAGCAACATTGCTAATAGACATGTACCTTGGACAAGGCCCACTTATTGATTTAAGGCCCCCTCCAAACTCGGTTTTTTCTTGATTATTGTCCAATTCTCTATTGAAAAGGATTTCATACTAGAATGATATAGGCGAAACTTATTAGAATACTATGACATCCGAACACAAGGCATGTTCAATAACGTCCTTGACACCATTCAAACTAACATAGACATGTTATTGCACGTGATACATTATCAGACGTAGAACCTTAATAATGGGTCCAACCATGACAGGTTTGGAACCAAAGAAATGTTCCTGGCGGCACAATAAATTTCTTGTTTATATAATGGATGTATGGAAATCAATTTCCATTCACTGTGTGAACTACCTGGTTTGGAAAAATAGATGAAACATGTTGAAGTTCAAATTGAAGACAAGTTTAAAATGTACACACAATTATATTTCTGAAGCAACTCTTTTTGTATTTTTGTACAATGTACACAATTATTAACTTAAGCAAAGAAGCGGAGTTATAGCTCAAGAACAGAGCCTTCTTATTTCGAATAGAGAACATGTACGAGGAAAGAACGACTAGAGATCAAGCAAAGTTTCTACTCCAAACACTTCAAAAGTGCCCTCAGATACACAATTGCTTGTCTTACGTAATGTCAGGTTAAGAGACAACACGGGTCATGTCAAGATTAATAGTGTCCCAGCATCTAGATTTTGCGCAAGGACATCTCAGGATGCAATTCTAGCTTTTGTGACAACGACGACACTTGAGGACCTCATGACATGAGTGTCCCCGACAATAGAAGGAGGAACAACCAGAGATCTTCAAGAACCTTGGCCACGATCTCAAGCCAAAAGACGTCAAGAAATTCTTCAGGACGACCCAAAATCAATGTAATTAACTTATTATCATATTACCCAACTCTGATAATTATAGGAGTATAAATTGAATACTTGTATAATATTGTTACTTTGCTCTCCTATTCATGTCATGAACCAACTGAGAAGGCAATACCTCAACAACTATAATTTCACCTAGTGATGTATGATGATGTTTGCAGCACACTCATTAAATAGAGATTACCACGTATGAGGGGTACTGCAGCGATGAGTTATGCCTATACTCATTCAACAAATAAGTGATGACTTCGTCAAGTACTCCCCCAATAATTCCAATAGAAGAAGTTGAGCGTACCTTCGATGGAAGGATCTTCAACACCCAAGATAGAAGCATCCGACACCTTAATAACAAGGATAGCAACTAGAGCAACCTTGACAAAGAAGAGTTCAAGTCGTTAATCCTCGACCAGCATATCCATCACAACAACTTGCATGCAACTTGGTGAATCCAATAATCAAAGATTAGAACGCCAATCAATGAAGAGAACAACTTCTTAGGAGTCTAGCCAAAGAAAATGTGCATAACTTCAAGAAGCACCTCAAAATAACTTCGAACATGGTGGAGGGAGGCAATTATCGCCCAAGAACAAGATTAAGAAGCAGGCCAGAATGCTAAAGCATCAACAACCATTGCATTTTTTATTATAGTCTGAAGCAAAAGCATGTTTTGCTGTAGCCATAACAAATATCGGGGAGCTCAAAATAGTGATCAGTCTACCCAAAGTACGAGCTGACGTACAATAGGAGGATATAGATCTTTAGCGGCATTGCACTAGGAGGACCATCGACAACGCTGCCATGGAGTACGTGTGTACCTCGAAGGGAGGCACCAGGAGGACCTAATAACTTAGTAATAATTATAATTGTGCAAGCTTTAGAGTGTAACAGATCAAAGGAAGAGATGATGTGCAATTCAAATGGGTGAAGCAATCAACGATATCGATAAGAGAAGGACTCGACATGAGAGACGTTGATAGAGTTTGCATGACAATATCGAATCTAGAGTAATCATTTAGCCGCCAAGATGAAGAATTCAACACGGAAGATATTTTTCAATAGCGTCACCTTCAGGCTTTTGGAAAAGAACATAGGAGACTTCAAGTCATCAACTACATCATCAAACCATCAACAATCTAGAATGTTCTAGAATATTCCAGAATAAAAAAGTAAGAATAAAAATAGGATGTTCGAGATTCAAAAATACTGCAAAGATCCAAAATAGAATGCTTTGGAATATTCCAGAATGTTCCAAATGCTTATAGCTAAGCACCTCAGTCCAAAAATACAATTTTTTTTGAAACTTTACAAAGACCCAAGATAGAATGTTCCAGAGAGTTTCACATGGTTGTGGATAAGCACTTCAATTTGAAAATAGAAAGTTTTCTTTTGACCAAGGTGCTTTCGTATGTTCTAGAAAGTTTTTAGATAATTCTAGAAAGCTATATAAAGTTCTAGAATGTTCTAGATAGTCCTAGAATATTCTAGATACTAATGGGTAAGCATCTCAATCTAAAATTAGATTTTTTTTTTGAAGGAGGTAAAAAACACAATGTTTTAGAATGTTCCAGAATGTTCTAGATGCTCATTAGGTAAGCAACTCATTCCAAAAAATGGATTTTTTTTTGAAAAGTTGCAAGCAGTCAAAATAGGATATTCTCGAATGCCCTAGAATGTTTGAGAATATTCTCAAGCCCCATGAATAAGCACCTCAAACCCATATAGAAGGTTTTAAAAGTATCTTCTAGGATTTTGACACATGCGCAAGCACCTTAGACCTCGAGTAGCAACATGAGTAAGCATCTCAGGCCCAAAATAAGTAGTTTACACTCTAATTGCTCTATAATATTTTGAAATATGTATGAACAAGAGATTGCACTATAGGAACATGTTAAAACTAGATACTTTATGCTCTAAGAATCCATAGATTAAGTTTTATAAGACAATAAAAAGGCCTTGCTGAAGGCTCACAAATATCTCTCAGACTTCTAACTCAGTTGAGGCTTTGAACTGCTCGACTTTCCTTCAAGCCTCATGTCTATCTGCTTACACCATGAACACGTGGGATTAGTCATAAAGACTGTGGGGGTTTAGGAGTGCTAATAAATGGCCAAGACATCATACGCAAACATCATGCATCAAACAATACAACTATGAGAAATATCCTCATATAGAATAACTTACTACAAAAGTGTCCCACTGTGCAAAACCCACATGTTGTCTGCGCTGTGTTTGCCCTTTTGAACAACCTATAGCATATCTGACACAAATCGCTTCTTTCCTCCATATTAGCAGATCTTCAGTTCTTTTATCAGGTGAGGACTCTGAGCAAAGCCAAATCAAGCGTTAGATACTGGATAATTTTTTTTAAGGGTTCATAGTTTTTGGCCGGAGCCAGTACTCCTAAAGCTGACATTCTAAGGAGAATGCCATAGCCATCTTAGATCATTTTGTTCGTAATATGAACCATATGGTGATTACGTCCGGTAATTGCCATAAGTCGGGCATCCCGCCAGTAAAGTCTCCGACGGCGCCGCCAGACTCGGCAGCGCCACGAGACTCTCCGCCGCTCGTGCGCCACCTCGTCTGGCAGAGCCGCCAGAGACTTTACTGGGCGGAATGACCCTCCTCATGGCAATTACCTAATACATAAATATTCCAAGGAAATGCCTCTTATTTATGAGCTCATATTTAAGATAACATTCATCATGGAACAAAACTCATGGAGACCACGATCTCCATCTCTAAACCTTGCGCCATATCTTGCTTCTTTCGTTGCAGCAATGGGAACGCTGCATCCATGCAAGATTCGGGATTTAGGGTGTTAAAAGAGGATTTGATTAAGAAAGCTTCAAATAGGCTAGTGTGTTATGCAAAGAAGAGCCAACCCAGAGGTCCTCTATGGCGGGGAAGGCTCTTAAGCCGAGAATCCGTGTTGGTTATTCAAGATTTGAAGAGGGCTAAGGGAAATCCTGAGAAACGTCAGCAGATAATGCAACAACAAGTATCCAGGCTTTTAAAGAAGGACCTTTTGGAGGTTCTCAATGACCTTCAGCGACAAGATGAATGCGAATTGGCTCTTGAGGTCAGTTTGATATCACCTCTGTTTGGTTGATTTAGTTATTAAGTTAAGTGATAAATTTAGCTTTTTAGTTGGACTGTGCACATATTTTTGCAAACCCTGTCTTCAAACACAGCTGCTGACTGGAAATATCCCTGCAACAGATTTTTGGTGTCGCAAGAAGGGAGATATGGTATAAACCTGATGTATATTTGTATAGAAATTTGATGGAAACCATGGGGAAAAATAAGCTGATTCATGCAGTTGAACGCTTGTTCAAGGAGCTGCAGCAGGAGGGCATACAACCAGATATGTTGTTATATACAGAACTAATTGGGGCTTATGTCAGATCAGGAATGCATATACAGGCTTTTGAAGCATATGAAGAAATGAAAGATCTTGGTTATCAACTTGATCAGTTAGGGTTTCGGATTTTTATTAGAGGCCTCAAGAAATCAGAAGAACAACAACTTCTAGACAAGGTGCAGGCGGATTTTTGGGAGGCATTTCCTAATAATAAACCAGAAACTGAAGAACAGGCAGATGCTGAAGCAAATCAAAATCAGGTAAAGGCTGAAACAAACGAAAATCATGATGTTGATATTGATGCCAAAGGAGGCATACTTGGTGAAACAACTGACATTTTGATGCATTCCTGAGTCCATGAGAGGGAAGGAGCAGCATCTACGAACTTGAGCCAGAAAGAAGAGACCTGCAATATGTCAAGACGCAGAGTCTCATCGACCCTGGCGATCATTTTTGGAAATAGAGAGAGAAGAAGTGTTTTCTTACAATAGCTAAGAAACAAGAATAGTACACTTGGATATCCTTGGCAAGATGGCAACGTATTTCAATAGCATTCTTTAGTTCCTTGTCCAAGGAGAGGATTTAGTTTAGATTAGTGATGTTGATACATGTATTTTATTATTGTCTGTGTTGCATGGATGCAGATAAATACAATACAATGGTTAATCTGTGGCAAGAAAAGGGAGCAATCCTTCAAGCATGGAATAGATCAATGTGTATTTACTAACTGGATTAAACTTTTGAGCTCTGGCCCTCATATGGCTCTTACAACTAACATTCTGTTGATTATTTGTTTGCTCTATATGCAGTCCCTCAAGAATGGACATCTATCTAGGTCTTAACAACTGTAGAGAGATGGATCTCCCAAGGACTGAATTATGAATGGGAATGAAAATGTATTAGAGGTTATATGCCTTTATATAAGCACAAGTGTAGTATACAGTGGTCGATACTAAGTAGAGATGAAGAATCTTATACTCCCTTCATGGCGGCTATCATAGCATATATGGACAGTCTGATCAATTTCAGACCAGCTCATGGATGATGCCGAGTTTACAGACTTAAATGAGCATGCACATAATGAAGATATTGGGGAGAACATTCCAATGTTCCTCCTTCAAGCTATTAAGGCTCTTATGACCGTTATCACTAACTCTTATTCATACATTCTGGATTTGAAAGGCATGTCACATGTGCTTCCTTATGTCTGTGTGGTTCCTTATGCTTTTTGGGTTGCCCGTAGGGGGCAATCGTTTGTGTGGTGAGTGCTTGGGAATATTTGGAAGAATATGCCGATATGTAAAGTTGGTTTGTGTAGTGAGTACTTAGGAATATTTGGAAGAATATGCTGATATGTAAAACCTGATTGGTGAACTCTATTCAATCTGGGTTTGAAAAAGCATATGAACGTTTGCAAAAGTGCGCTGACCTTCCATCTTGAGCTGCAAAGAAGAAAGCATAGCGCAGATAACCACAGATCCATACGAGAATTTTAGATTGGAGATCATGTAAGGTAAAAGTCAAGCAAGCCAAGCTAAAAAATGGTAATGAAACACACACCAAACTTTGTTAGAAATGATGGAAGAGCAGTTCGAAAGAGTTCCAGAGGTGCTTTTTACTAGAACTTATAAAAAGACAAGAATTTTCAATTTATCCAATATTTGGTAAAATAGAGGTGCTTTTTACCAGAACTTATAAAAAGACAAGAATTTTCAATTTATCCAATATTTGGTAAAATGGAGGTACTTATCAGTGGAAGATGCAAGCAAAAATATGAGAATTTTCGATTTATCCAATATTTGGTAAAATGGAGGTACTTATCAGTGGAAGATGCAAGAAAAAATATGTTGGTATCAACTTATCTTTTTCTGGATCTGACAATATGAGAACAGGCGCCTTTTGTCAATGCCTCTTTTAAGTTTTCAAAGAATCTTTGGATTTTCTCTTGTCAATGTTTCTTCCAATCCCTAATCTTTTCATTCTTAGTGAGGTCTAAATCTTAGTGAGGTCTAAATTTGGCACTGCAAAACTTTTTGACAAATTTCTTTTAATAGCATGCTAGGTTGCGAAAACTTCTTATCTCATGCACACCACATCTCATGCACATTGTTTAGAGCTAGCCATTCCAAAATGGCTTTTATTTTTGAGATGGATTTGTTGCAATCCCCTCTGCAAAACAATATGCCCAAATACTCAACTGTATTTGCTGTGAATTGGCTTGGAGGACTTTGCAAAATATTAGTGCCTTCTTAATTTTTTCAAAATTCTTCTTAAGTGATGCACATGCTCTTCCAGAGTCTTTCTACAAATAACTATAAATAAGGATGCCATTGGTCTAAACTCTCAAACAACATTATTTATGAGCCTCATGAATGTTGTTGGCACCTTTAGCAATTTAAACGACATGATGATGTCCATATTTGAGATCTATCTTGCAAAAGAACTTGGTGCCTTCGAGCTGGTGCATAGGATCATCCGCCCTAGGTACATATCTATTTTTTATTGTGTTCTTGTTCAGTTGACGGTAGTCCATGCACATTCTCAAGTTCCCTCTTTCTATTTCTCAAGTTTTGCCAACTCAGGCTCATCTTATAACGAGCCTTGTCGGTAGGTTTTATTTCTGGCGCACGTTTATCTTATATTCAAAACTCATAAAAGGCAAAAGTTTTGCGAACTTCATCTTGAATAAAATCGTGAAACTCTTTAATGAGCTTGCCAACCACCTAGGTACTTTCTAATCACATGCTCTTCTTTTGATTGAGATTCTACATTTGCCAACTTGATTATACAGGTACTTTATCCTTTCTTATTGTTGTATACAATTTTTCTAATGATATGCAATGCATATATGGATCAATCTCCTTACTCTTGATCATTACATATGTCCCATTAGGTGCCATCAGAGTAACTGTAATGGGCCCATGGTAGACTGCTCGAGTATTCGAACCTTGAATGTGCCTGTGGGGCGTTCCCGAGACACCGGCATAAATGGGTAGAAACCCAGTTGGTTAAGGGCATGTCGGTTAGGAACGTTACAATTGGTATCAGAGCAGGTCTCGAGTTCGAGTCTCCATATATGCATGGGTAATTTGCAAAGACTTGGTAATCATTGTGACTTGGTATGACATAGACATACTTTGATTTTTTTATTCATTCTAGCAATTTAAATTCTTTCATTTTTCAAAGTCTAAAATGTCAATGTGAACTTTCTGATTTGTGGAAAAAACTGATATAATTCAATTTAATCTCAGTTCCAAAACAATTTGTTACTTTCAGAAATCCTTGTGCATGCTAAATATAGATGATTATCTGAAATTACCTTTTGAAGACTTCATCCAACTCAGTTAAATGTTTTTGGATATAGAAGCATTTGAATCGAAGTCAAATTTTGGTCAATGAAAGTCAATCTGTTGTAACAGAATACTTGGCATATATTTCAGTTCTACATATTGGGTTCAGGATACTCTACATACATTTGTTGTAACAGAAGTCGACTTAACTTTGCATATATTTGAGTTCACATAACATTTACTCGAGAAGCGATAGTACAAAGGATTGACATAACAAAGTAGAACATGATATATTAACACAACAGATTACATTAGTAGCTATTATACAGATTACCACTATTTATTGAAGAACACAAGTGAATCTGAAAAATATGTGTATCGATAAGAAATGTGTTACAGAAAAACAGCTCAAATAAGAGCAGACTATCAATGTTGTCATCATCTGCTATTTGAAGATATGAAGAAGTGATGTAAACTACTAGATGAACAGAAATCTATTACAGAAATGCCTGGTATCCCTAAAAACTAAAAAGCCAACTAGAATCCTGCTTAACAAACTTGATTCGACTTATAAACCTATAATAAATGTATTTATAACACATTAGGAACAAGATTTAGGTGAAAATATCATGTATTAACAAGTAAGATTTTACAAGAAGACCATTTCTTACTGGTCTGATTCCTCAAGAACCTAAATCCGATTTCATTATCATATATGACAACAAAAAGAAACATTTACAAATAAAAAGAAAAGAAGAAATCTGCTTAGTTAAGAGGAACCCAAAAGGAAGCAGGTATCCTGAAGGAAGTAGCCGAAGAAGATGTTAGGTAGGGCAGTTTTCACAAACTATAGATGGGATTTTGACCTCCCAAAGGTACCACCTCCCATAATACTTGACATGCACCAGCTCCACATGGGCTCTCTGCTGGAAAGGAGCTTGCTCAACCCATGCAACCAGTTCAAGCTCAACAAGGACATCCCCCATGGCCCAATAATAGTCGAGAATAACCCTCTGGCTTACACTTGCATGAAAACTCCTATGCTGGAGTCCTTCGACCTCGGCTGATTCCATAGTAAGACTGCTTGAACAAAAACTTGCTACCACTGCCATAGTTGAATCTTCGTTTGAAGAACTCGAAGAAGAAATAACGAGAAAATGGCGCCGGACCAAGATTTATGCGCCTTGCCATCTTGCAGCAGCTTGTAATCAATTGGGATGCTTAGGAATCAAGAGACAATTACGGAATTTGAAGGGTCATTGTACGATTCTTTTGGCATTAAATTCTAGACAAAGGAATATTACTTCATTTTACATTTTAATTCCACCCCATAGATCATCTTTAAGTGTGTATTTCACTCCACCCCAAAAATTGAAAGTTCCAATCGTTGACCACTTCCAATGACGAATTTCTAAGATTAAGATAACATCCTCCTATCCTAACTAACTTGCAGAAGAATCAAAGAAATTGAAAGTAACAACATTTTACAAAATTGAGAAGTCTACCTTAGAAATTGGGACTAGTTTGTCTGTTCTGATGCAGCAAGCTTTACAATCTCCAGTAGAGTGTCCTTTGTCATCTGGTGGATGCTTTCTGTCATTGTGGCCATTGATATCGAAAAAAACCTTCTTCACCTTGGAGTTTTGGGGACATATAATGTTGATGTGGCCATGTGGCTATCTGGCCTTGTTTCACCCTTGGTTTGGGAATTTCTTTTTGGCTATAATCAACAAGTTTCATGTTGGATTATGCGAGCCTATCAGCTACATATTTCTCCTTCATTCCTACCAAAAGTACCAAGAAAAGTGACTATTTTTTAGTAGGAAAGTTTCATTCCCACAAGGTAGTTTACAAGACTTTCTAGGAATTTTCGGAACCAAGGTTCCCTAAAAACACATAGAATTAAATAGCTGGTTGAACGGTTTGACATTAATGTGGAAAGTGACATGCAAGACCTATTCATTTTCAAAAACTTTATAGATGAAGGTCTCTGGTCTGAGTTCTTTTATACTAAGAAACGTGCTTGACTAGGCCTGTAAAAAAGAGTGCCTACTTTGTCGTCCACCATCGTGTTTACAGCATGGCTATATGTGTGGTATATTCTGGTCCTGCCATGTGATTTAAGAGGGGGTTAATGATTTCCTTCAGCAGGTTGTGCATTCGAGGCCGGTAGGGTGAGTGGTCAGTGTGGACCCCAAACTTGGAGGGAAGCATTGGCACTGGGGTCGAGTAATTTTAATTTAGCTCTAGTACTTTTATTGTGGATTAGGGGGTTCCCGGAAGATGGGATCCCTCATAGGCGTGATGTCAAAGGATAGGATCTGACCTCATTGCGTAGTAATTGCACAAAACTTCTAACCTTTATAGGAGTGTTAAAATTTGAAGGCTTTCATGCCCTTTTTTTGCTATTTTGCCCATCAAAACGGACAGGAAAAAAGTTTGCTTTGCAAATGGAAGGGCATCAAATAGTTAAATGCTGCGCCATAGAAGAAAAGGCAAGAAAAAGTCAAGAAAAATATTTACGCATCATTTAAAAGGCTAAAAATAGATTTGCCTGTCATTTTTTCCTAGTCTATCCGTTAATATATTTTATATAATACTGTTTATACCTGCATCTCTACATATAAAATTATACATAAAAATATTTAGCAAGGTCCATGGTTTGAATGCTTCTTGTATTTTGTATGCACGGATTTTTTGTGCGGGGAAAATTGGGAAACACCTGTGCGACCTATGCCGAATCAATTTATATTGCTGAGGCTTTCGAATCTTTTGATCAAAACCCCTTCGATTGCAGTCGAATTCAACAATTAAGGATTGGTATGTAGCAAAATATAGGAGAACAATGCCGCTCGTTAGTTGATCTATTTATGTATGCTTTTTTTGAGTTATAATGCAAGTAATACAAATGTGTATTTGCTCTACATTTTTTTATTAAAATACTGAATTCTGTTATTTTAATTTTTTTGGTGGCATTGGTAAGGGTGGAATTTGAGAACTTTCTGATATGCTAAAAGCTTAAAACTATTTTGCTTGTCTTTGGAAAATCGTCAAATTTTAACATTGAGGGAAAATCAAGAGCAAACTTTTAGTGGGATTTTCTCCCCTACGTGGAATCGGATGGGATCATTTCCTGGGTGGGTGGGCGGGTCCTACGATCTAAGAACAGTCCTGATTGATCAAAAGCCGATTTGCTCCGAGAGATTATGTAATAGGTAAAGGCCGTTGAGGCCATTTTTTTGGCGGAAAAGGCCTGGCGGGGGTGAGGCGAGCTGGCGGGCCATGAGCGACGGAGCTGCGAGCGGCGCCGCCAGCGAGCCTCGCCGCCGCCAGGCCTTTTCGCCAGAATAATAGCCTCAACGGCCTTTACCTTACATAAAGGTAAAGGGGGCCACATTTTGGCCAGCTGGATGCCACGTTAGCAAAATATATAAAGTTTTTTTTTTCTTTCCTCCTTTCTTCCGGCGATGCTTCCGTTGCCATAGCCATCCACAGAGCTATGGCGATATGTCTTTTGGCATGGGCGCTTGCTTTTTTCGTGTTGCCATAGCATTCCTGCATGGTTTAGCAGTTGCCATATACGATTTTTTTGCGGATCGCCAAAAGTATCTTTCTCTTGTGGATTTTTTCATTTTGGACGTCGCCATAGCTGGTTTTCACAGGTTTTCAGAGGTTTCAGAGTTTTCCTTGGAGTTTCTCTGTTAATCTCTTACTAACAGAGTCCTGAGATCCCTCTCTAACTGCTTTCTCGTAGATTTGGAAGGATCTTTTCTAAAGATTTGATAAGGTAACATCATAACCATGCCTTTCTTTGGATTATTTACCATGTTTACGTCTCTAACACATTCTTTGTGTATTTAGGTGCCTACATTTACCTGGATATGCTGTGGATGCATGGCCTGAGGCTGCCAAAGCTTTTTCGTGTGCTATTATCAAGAATAACACTGTTACTACTTCAGGTGGTTTCTCGTTTATGGCTCCAGTTGCTAATTGCATGTTTATAACATGTGTGGATGGTCGTTCTGTTGGGGAAGCTCTGGAATCATGGAAGAAAAAGACATGATCAGTTCTTGTCTTCGATTTTCAGTTGATCAATTCTGTCCTTTTTTTTTTTGAATCAGTAGAACTTTCTAAATCAGTACGGTGTTATTGTTTTTGATCAGTGTAATCCCGAATTTCTATAATATGTTGAAGAAAGGATGATCAAGCATCCTGGATCAATGGCGTGGATCTGCCAGCAGGGCAATCCACATGAATCGACACATACCTTTTCAGTTTTGTTCATATATATATGTGAGCCACGGCTGGGGCTTTTCCAGCCAGATCAATCCATTCCCTCCATTTCTGTAATTTAACATAATACAGTCGATTGAATTTCTGTCCCATTTCTATGTTACGCAATAATAAAAATCAAGTGATCAACGGACCCGAAATCAACTCACCATACCATAAGAAGAAGAATTAGATTACTGGATATAAAATGAGCTCAACCGAAATGTGGCCCCCTTTACCTTTATGAATGGACGGCCAACAGCTGATGATGCTGGAGGCCGTGGACTGTGTGGATGACAACGTCAATCTTGCTGGTTTGACAAAGTCATCAGAAGGGGCAAGGCATAGATGGGAGATGCATCAGCGGCTATGGTGTTGGTGCTCATACTATTACTGAGACTGAGAAGTGCATTGTGTGCAACGCAGCAAGCATGCATGGATATGGATGAAACCAAATTCAACAACACAAGCCTCATCGCAGCCAACAACACAAATGATGTGGGCGGGCTTCAGGATCTGGGAGATGGCTTAAAAGGGCGCATCATCGGATCCAAGGGCCTTGTTCATATCAGGTCGCGCCAGCTTTCCTTTGCCCTCTTCTTCCTCTGTATTGCTTCAGATTGCAACCGCTACACTCTCTCCCTCCTCGGATTCTCGGCCTCTTCCTTTCCCGCCAATAACTCTGCCAAAGTCTTATGGTCAGCCCAGACTCCTAATAACCTCGCTGTCGGAGATAATTCATACCTTGACCTCGGTTCAGAGGGGAACTTGATTCTCTATCACGCCGATGAAACTATCCTCTGGGAAACTAGTACCACTGTTTCCAACGGAACCAACCAAGTTTGTATCAATGATCGCGGAGTGCTGTTAATTAAAAGAAAGTCTGAAGAAAATCCAATGTGGGAAAGTGATACCCACCCATCTGATACCATTTTAGAAGAAAGTGCACTTATTAAGTATCTTACTTCTTCTATTTCTGAGCTTGATAACAGCCCAGGTAAGTTTTCTTTGCAAGTCAAATCTGAAGCATTGGTTCTCTATTATAATTCAGATTCAGATGGCCGCCTCTGTTATGCCTCTTGGCCGATTCATACATCATCTCAATCTCCATCTCTCTACTTTTTTAGCACAGTTTATACAAATATTAGCCGCTGCAATCCAAATACTAGCCGCAATGCAAATATTAGCTGCAATACAAATGGGACGAATTCCGTGAATTCAATTTTTGAGATGTCTCTAGCTATTTGGTGCGGGAACCAGAGTTGCCTCCCAAATGGGATTATCAAGAAATTTTCATACGATAACAAGCTTGTCGTATTCAAAATCTTAAAGCTTACCGCTCTTGGAGATCTTATAGCATATGGGTTTCATTCATCTGGGTATTGGTTAGATCTGGGATCGGTTTTTGCAAATCGGACTTGTGATTTGCCAACAATTTGTGGTTCATACGGTCTCTGCCAAAACAACAGGTGTATGGACAATTGCAATTCTAGCAGCTGCACTAATACCTCTGTTAAGCCCCCTTCTTCATGTGGAAGGAGAAACAGTATAATGAATCGGATCTCTAAAGTTGACTACTTTGCTACCAGATTTGCAGAGCCTATTAGAGGTATTAGCAGTCCCACTTCATGCTCCCAGGCATGCAGTATCAACTGTTCTTGCAATGCAGCGATTTTCCATGCAAAAGATAAGGCTTGCTTTCATTTCCAGGAGGTGGGTACTCTCCAATCTGTATCAAACGACACTTTTGAAGCATTTCTGAAGTCAGGAGTAGCACCAATTAGAAGATCTGGCCATTTAGTGAAGCCAATTGTTGGGGCAACATGTGCAATAATAATCCTGCTCCTTCTGCTCTGCATAATTCTAGCAATTTACAAGATCAAATCGAATAAGGAAGCAGAGGAAGAAGCTTCGATTCTAAAGAAGTCACAATCGGGAGCAAAGCTACCGCAATTTTCCTACAAACAGCTAAAAAAATTCACTGGCAGATTCCAGCAAAAACTGGGAGAGGGAGGATTTGGAAACGTGTATAGAGCAAAGCTTCCGAACAACACTGCTGCGGCTGTGAAGATGCTGGATGGATGCCAGGGCTCCAAGGAATTTCTGGCAGAGGTAACAATCCTGAGCAAAATTCATCACTGGAACCTGGTTCAGCTCCTGGCGTATTGCATCGAAGGGAAACGCAGAGCCCTGATCTATGCCTACATGGTAAAGGGATCTTTAGATACGTGGTTATTTGGAGATGCTCCGGCAGCCCAATTAACCTGGCCGATTCGTCTCAAAATTGCAATCGGCACAGCAAAGGGGCTGGCCTATTTGCACGAAGAATGCCAAGAGAGAATCGCCCATTTGGATGTTAAACCCCAAAACATTCTTTTGGACGAGAATTTTGTTCCCAAATTATCAGATTTTGGGCTTTCGAGACTGATTAGCAGAGATCAGAGCATGGTGATGACGACCATGAGAGGAACCCGGGGATATTTAGCTCCAGAATGGCTGGCAGAAGGGGCGATTACTGTGAAAAGCGATGTGTAAGGGGAGGTGCTGGTCTTTGGACCATTTAAGGCCTCAATCTCAATATCTTGAGCTGTTGTGCTCCAAATCAGATGATCTTAAACTTGTTTTGTTCCTCAGGTTATGACCTGCAAAATGATGTAGACATCTTGAATATATCTACTTGTAAAAATTGAGAAAATCAAGCACAAAAAGACCTACTTTTTTACCTTAATTGACCAACAAACACCCTGATGGACCACCCTTTCATGGAACCATAACTTTACCTTAAAGAACAGAAACAGACCAGCATGGACCACTATTAAACCTTCATGGAACACATACCATTTACTTAATGGACCACTCAAGGATGTTAATGGCTTTTCTTCTGATCCTCATGAACACATGCTGCACTCCGCTTGACCTGCAACAGACCTAATAGCATCCAACAAATGAGCGAATTAGCAACAAAAAACCAAAACTTTAAGGGATGGAAGGGTTTGATCCTTCATAGCCTAACATATAGGCTATTTCCAAATCATCCCTGCTGCAACACCCAAATCAAAGCATTAAAAACAGGGATCTTAGGTTGATGGCAGCATTACAAATGTGCCATCAACCCAACATCCCCAAAAAACATTATAATAAAAAGAGTTTAGACTTACCTAAGTAATGTGATGACATTGATTCTGCGTTGCTTCTTGAAGTAGATTCTTAAATCTACAAAAAATCAGACTTCAATGTAATGCTTTCCATTTTCTAAATATGACATAACTTGCCAAATCCTTACCTTATTCCCAACTCAACCCATGCTGCTACTGATCATACTAAAGGCTAGTAATCAGCATTGCTACAACAACTCGAGTCAAACATTTAGAATTTCGAATCTTAGATTGAGGGAAACAATGTCCTCATTCTAAGATCCCAATAAAAATAGTACAATCATACAACTTGCTGCCATACACTTGAGTTGACATGAAGAAATCACCTAAACCAAAAAAAAAAGACTGAAATACTTGCATTTAAGAAACAAAATTACAAACAGAAATGATGTTCCACATTATACACCAAGGGCCCTAAGAACCATGTCAGCCTCCGCCCTAAGAGCCATGTCAGCCTCCTTCCTATAGACATCACATAATGCTAACGTCTTCTTGATAGGTGGTGTAGGGCTGATTCCTTCCTCATATGACTCTTGGCTATCACTTAGTCTCCAACTAGCTGGCCTATATTCATGATGCATAATATCATGTTGACCAATATGATGCCTTCCATGAAATGCATCACCTCTGTCCAATGCCCGCCTGGATCTATATTTTCCTTTTCCAAATCTTGTACCGCCATGAACTTCCTATTCATTACATCAAAAGAGCAAATATGAGTCTCTTCTAAACTGCATCCTATATATTCATCATCATCTTGGACTTGGCTATCCTCCCACATTCCATTATCATTGCCCTCAATTCCATTATCATTGCCCTCAATTCCATTATCAGATCCAAATGCCTCATCCACTCGTGCTGCTTCTTCAAAAATCACATCATCTTCAAAGGCATTTTCAGCAATAATCTGTTCATCCATAGCAATGTATAGGAACAACAAAGCCCGCAATTGGTGTATGGATTGCTTGAAATGTGATTCAGTTCTAGCCAATTTCGCTCTTAATTTTCTAAGCTTCTCCTTGGCTAAAGATCTTGCCTCCTTCACTTTCTCATCCATTGGTGTAATGTTTCCAAATAGTTGAACGCCATTGTACTTACATTTTCCATTCTCATCAAAATACTTGGCTCTAAATCTTACGCTTTGCTGCTCATATATTGCCTCACTTCTTTTCTGTAGTTCCTTCTCTAATCTGATTTGCAACCTTCTCTTCATATCATCTTCTTTAGCCTTCTTCCTTTCCAATTGTAACTTCTTCTTTTCCTCAAGTTGCTCCTTCCTAATCCTTGCTGCTTCCTTTTGTTTCAGATCTGCCTCTACTCTTGCAGCAATCATCTCATCACTTGTGACAAACAATTTCCCTGCTAGCACCTCAGGAAGTTTGGATCTTCTACTAATTGGCAGCTTAGATCTTTGTGCAACTAAAGGTGGAGGCAAACAACGTGGAATCCCATTAGCATAAGGAAGAGGCATCTCATTATCAATTGGTGGATTAACAAGTGGTGCAGGCAGGCCAGCAGCTAGTACTTCAGCAGCCACGACTTCCATTTCAAATGCAACATTGTTTGGACCATCTTCTCCCTCATCCTCACTATCTTGGACAACCTCCATTTGATCAGCAAAGGGGTCTGCCATCACAGCCGCAGAATTGAATGGCCATATTCCCGTCTTTTTAAATCCAGCTGCAATGTTAGTGGGAGTCAAGGCTTCTACCAACGACTTGGACACAAGTGTAGCCATATCCTCTTTACTAGGCTCTGAATTTTTCCTTCCTCTCATGTAGTAAGATCGGTGCCTTTTAAACCTAGCTTTAAAAGGAGAGAAGCAAGACACATCCAAAGGCTGAAGTTTATGAGAAGTATGAGCAGGCAAACAAAGAATATGAAGACCAATAGATTTAGCATGTTGAATGGCCTGCAAAGTGACATGGGAACCATGACCATCACAAATGAGAAGGTGAGGGGAATCGGAGACACATACCACCGTGGGACATTCTTTTGAAAATGAGAAAGCCATGCATTGAACAGCTCATTTGTCATCCAAGCTTTCTTTTGGAAAGCCATGGCCGCTCCTGGTTCACAACCCAACATTAAGTTCCTGTCCCTTATCCTCTCCCCCTTAAACACATACAATCCAGGAATGACATGACCAAATTGCGACACACAAGTTAGAACAGTAAGCCATTCCCTATTCTTTGGAATAGTTTGACAAACATTTCTTGCTCCCTTTCTCCCTAAAATCCTCATACTTGATCTACTGCCTGCCTGCAGACCAGTCTCATCACAATTCCAAATCTTTGAGGCAGGAAAATGGAACTCTGATAGCAACTTCTCAAGGGTAGAATAAAAAGCAACAAGATTTGCAGAATTGATGGCTTTAACCCTTTGAATCTCAACACATTGTGGAGATCTAAGACTAAGTTCGATGCCTAGCTTTGAATCCCTCCACCATCCCTTGCCCGGCAAACCATCCTTGAACATTGTCTTCCTATGAATTGCCATTCCAGCCTACTCTCTCTCTCAAGCAGATCTAATGTAACACCATGTCCCCATCACACATTTCCATGCACCATTCTACAATATCACTCTCCTCTTCTTTTTGTCAAACACCTAGGGATCTGCCCCCAAATTTTTCTTCGCTTAAACCATTCACCCAATTTCTAAGGGTAGTCTTAGGGATTCCAAAATGCAAAGCAGCCTTTTCTTAAGGACATAAGACCATCTTCAAATCGCATCAACAAAGATCATCCATCTCGCTGTTGAGTCCATTTTCCTCTTTCCATAATTCTAACCCTCTTTGATCCCAGATTTGCGTGTAAGGCATACCGCCTCCTGAATCAACCTTTTAGCTTTTGGTTTAGAGGCCTTGGCTGTAGGGAACATCTTTCACAACCCTCCCACCTCTCAATTGCATGGCAAAAGCAGGGATTTCCCAACCCCTCTCTCAAAATCAAAGAAAGAAAATAGAGAAAGAAATTAGAAGGCGTGGCATACCCAAAACAATGCTCATCACGTTTTTGAAACTTCTCTTTATACCGCATAAAGGTGCAAGGATTAGAAACAATCTCTTCAACCGAAATGCTAAGAATTTTGTTTACCTAACAATCCAAGGATGCATATTAAGGCCCTTGCTTGATCCACCACATCTTCGGGACTTAATCAAGGGTCGAAAATGCAAAGAATCATGGACTCGTGGTAATCGTGTTATATGATTTCTTCAAGATCCGGCGCCCGAACCTTTGATTCAAGCCATTGGCGCCATAATCAACCGCCAAGAACTTGTAAATTCGTGCGGGTCTATGAACAAAGATAAAGGTTTCAATTGAAACTACAATGGTGCCGTGAAGTTACAAAAAGCGCCTTAACCAAAGAATTCGCGATCAGTCGATCCGATCGAAGACTTGTGGGTTTGTAGGTGCTAGCGTGCCATTGAGCTGCCATCGCAATCCAAGCGCAGTGAAGAACCGTTCATTTTCACGTTCAAGAGTGGACCATTAGGGTTAGGGTTTGTTCTTTTGCCTTTCATCTTTGACCCATACGTTGAAAACAAATGGACATTGGATGTTGCCACTTGGGGCATTCGTTATTGGCGGTCCGGTCCAAGGTTCGACACTGGTCCAAAGACCAGCACCTCCCCTTACGTGGTTATTTGGAGATGCTCCGGCAGCCCAATTAACCTGGCCGATTCGTCTCAAAATTGCAATCGGCACAGCAAAGGGGCTGGCCTATTTGCACGAAGAATGCCAAGAGAGAATCGCCCATTTGGATGTTAAACCCCAAAACATTCTTTTGGACGAGAATTTTGTTCCCAAATTATCGATTTTGGGCTTTTCGAGACCGATTAGCAGAGATCGAGCATGGTGATGACGACCATGAGAGGAACCCGGGATATTTAGCTCCGCAATGGTGGCGAAGGGGCGATTCTTGTGAAAAGCGATGTGTAAGGGGAGGTGCTTTGGTCTTTGGACCATTTAAGGCCTCAATCTCAATATCTTGAGCTGTTGTGCTCCAAATCGATGATCTTAAACTTGTTTTGTTCCTCGTGGTTATGACTCGCAAAATGATGTAGACATCTTGAATATATCTACTTGTAAAATTGAGAAAATCAAGCACAAAAAGACCTACTTTTTACCTTAATTGACCAACAAACACCCTGATGGACCACCCTTTCATGGAACCATAACTTTACCTTAAAGAACGTAAAATGACCAGCATGGACCACTATTAAACCTTCATGGAACACATACCATTTACTTAATGGACCACTCAAGGATGTTAATGGCTTTTCTTCCGATCCTCATGAACACATGCTGCACTCCGCTTGACCTCGCAAATGACCTAATAGCATCCAACAAATGAGCGAATTAGCAACAAAAACCAAAACTTTAAGGGATGGAAGGGTTTGATCCTTCATAGCCTAACATATAGGCTATTTCCAAATCATCCCTCGCTGCAACACCCAAATCAAAGCATTAAAAATGAGGGATCTTAGGTTGATGGCGGCATTACAAATGTGCCATCAACCCAACATCCCCAAAAAACATTATAATAAAAAGAGTTTAGACTTACCTAAGTAATGTGATGACATTGATTCTGCGTTGCTTCTTGAAGTAGATTCTTAAATCTACAAAAAATCAGACTTCAATGTAATGCTTTCCATTTTCTAAATATGACATAACTTGCCAAATCCTTACCTTATTCCCAACTCAACCCATGCTGCTACTGATCATACTAAAGGCTAGTAATCAGCATTGCTACAACAACTCGAGTCAAACATTTAGAATTTCGAATCTTAGATTGAGGGAAACAATGTCCTCATTCTAAGATCCCAATAAAAATAGTACAATTATACAACTTGCTGCCATACACTTGAGTTGACATGAAGAAATCACCTAAACCAAAAAAAAAAGACTGAAATACTTGCATTTAAGAAACAAAATTACAAACAGAAATGATGTTCCACATTATACACCAAGGGCCCTAAGAACCATGTCAGCCTCCGCCCTAAGAGCCATGTCAGCCTCCTTCCTATAGACATCACATAATGCTAACGTCTTCTTGATAGGTGGTGTAGGGCTGATTCCTTCCTCATATGACTCTTGGCTATCACTTAGTCTCCAACTAGCTGGCCTATATTCATGATGCATAATATCATGTTGACCAATATGATGCCTTCCATGAAATGCATCAGCCTCTGTCCAATGCCCGTCTGGATCTATATTTTCCTTTTCCAAATCTTGTACTGCCATGAACTTCCTATTCATTACATCAAAAGAGCAAATATGAGTCTCTTCTAAACTGCATCCTATATATTCATCATCATCTTGGACTTGGCTATCCTCCCACATTCCATTATCATTGCCCTCAATTCCATTATCATTGCCCTCAATTCCATTATCAGATCCAAATGCCTCATCCACTCGTGCTGCTTCTTCAAAAATCACATCATCTTCAAAGGCATTTTCAGCAATAATCTGTTCATCTGCAACAGGTATAGGAACAACAAGCGCTGCAATTGGTGTATGGATTGCTTGAAACAGTTCAGTTCTAGCCAATTTCGCTCTTAATTTTCTAAGCTTCTCCTTGGCTAAAGATCTTGCCTCCTTCACTTTCTCATCCATTGGTGTAATGTTTCCAAATAGTTGAACGCCATTGTACTTACATTTTCCATTCTCATCAAAATACTTGGCTCTAAATCTTACGCTTTGCTGCTCATATATTGCCTCACTTCTTTTCTGTAGTTCCTTCTCTAATCTGATTTGCAACCTTCTCTTCATATCATCTTCTTTAGCCTTCTTCCTTTCCAATTGTAACTTCTTCTTTTCCTCAAGTTGCTCCTTCCTAATCCTTGCTGCTTCCTTTTGTTTCAGATCTGCCTCTACTCTTGCAGCAATCATCTCATCACTTGTGACAAACAATTTCCCTGCTAGCACCTCAGGAAGTTTGGATCTTCTACTAATTGGCAGCTTAGATCTTTGTGCAACTAAAGGTGGAGGCAAACAACGTGGAATCCCATTAGCATAAGGAAGAGGCATCTCATTATCAATTGGTGGATTAACAAGTGGTGCAGGCAGGCCAGCAGCTAGTACTTCAGCAGCCACGACTTCCATTTCAAATGCAACATTGTTTGGACCATCTTCTCCCTCATCCTCACTATCTTGGACAACCTCCATTTGATCAGCAAAGGGGTCTGCCATCACAGCCGCAGAATTGAATGGCCATATTCCCGTCTTTTTAAATCCAGCTGCAATGTTAGTGGGAGTCAAGGCTTCTACCAACGACTTGGACACAAGTGTAGCCATATCCTCTTTACTAGGCTCTGAATTTTTCCTTCCTCTCATGTAGTAAGATCGGTGCCTTTTAAACCTAGCTTTAAAAGGAGAGAAGCAAGACACATCCAAAGGCTGAAGTTTATGAGAAGTATGAGCAGGCAAACAAAGAATATGAAGACCAATAGATTTAGCATGTTGAATGGCCTGCAAAGTGACATGGGAACCATGACCATCACAAATGAGAAGGTGAGGGGAATCAGGAGACATACCACCAGGGACATTCTTTTGAAAATGAGAAAGCCATGCATTGAACAGCTCATTTGTCATCCAAGCTTTCTTTTGGAAAGCCATGGCCGCTCCTGGTTCACAACCCAACATTAAGTTCCTGTCCCTTATCCTCTCCCCCTTAAACACATACAATCCAGGAATGACATGACCAGCTGCCGACACACAAGTTAGAACAGTAAGCCATTCCCTATTCTTTGGAATAGTTTGACAAACATTTCTTGCTCCCTTTCTCCCTAAAATCCTCATACTTGATCTACTGCCTGCCTGCAGACCAGTCTCATCACAATTCCAAATCTTTGAGGCAGGAAAATGGAACTCTGATAGCAACTTCTCAAGGGTAGAATAAAAAGCAACAAGATTTGCAGAATTGATGGCTTTAACCCTTTGAATCTCAACACATTGTGGAGATCTAAGACTAAGTTCTGGATGCCTAGCTTTGAATCCCCTCCACCATCCCTTGCCTGGCAAACCATCCTTGAACATTGTCTTCCTATGAATTGCCATTCCAGCTACTCTCTCTCGAAGCAGATCTAATGTAACACCATGTCCCTGATCACACATTTCCATGCACCATTCTACAATATCACTCTCCTCTTCTTTTGTCAAACACCTAGGGACTGCCCCAAATTTTTCTTCAGTTAAACCATTCACCCAATTTCTAAGGGTAGTCTTAGGGATTCCAAAATGCAAAGCAGCTTTTCTTAAGGACATAAGACCATCTTCAACTGCATCAACAGCATCATCCATCTGCTGTTGAGTCCATTTTCCTCTTTCCATAATTCTAACCCTCTTTGATCCCAGATTTGCAGAAGGCAGCTGCTCCTGAATCAACCTTTTAGCTTTTGGTTTAGAGGCCTTGGCTGTAGGAACATCTTTCACAACCCTCCCACCTCTCAATTGCATGGCAGCAAGCAGGATTTCCCAACCCCTCTCTCAAAATCAAAGAAAGAAAATAGAGAAAGAAATTAGAAGGCAGGGCATACCCAAAACAATGCTCATCACGTTTTTGAAACTTCTCTTTATACCTGCATAAAGGTGCAAGGATTAGAAACAATCTCTTCAACTGGAAATGCTAAGAATTTTGTTTACCTAACAATCCAAGGATGCATATTGCGTCCTTGCTTGATCCACCACATCTTCAGGACTTAATCAAGGGTCGAAAATGCAGCAATCATGGACTGTGTACTGTGTTATATGATTTCTTCAAGATCTGGCGCCAGAACCTTTGATTCAAGCCATTGGCGCCATAATCAACCGCCAAGAACTTGTAAATTCGTGCGGTCTATGAACAGCATAAAGGTTTCAATTCGAAACTACAATGGTGCCGTGAAGTTCTGAAAAGGCGCCTTAACCAGCAACTCGCGATCAGTCCTGATCAGCACTTGTGGCTTGTAGGTGCTAGCGCGTGCCATTGAGCTGCCATCGCAATCCAAGCGCAGTGAAGAACCGTTCATTTTCACGTTCAAGAGTGGACCATTAGGGTTAGGGTTTGTTCTTTTGCCTTTCATCTTTGACCCATACGTTGAAAACAAATGGACATTGGATGTTGCCACTTGGGGCATTCGTTATTGGCGGTCCGGTCCAAGGTTCGACACTGGTCCAAAGACCAGCACCTCCCCTTATAGCTTTGGAGTGGTTTTGGTGGAGATTGTTTGCGGATTCAGGGCTCGGGGATTGCAAGCATGGGCTCTTTGGAAAGCGGCAGAAAGTAAGAGCACAGTGATGGAATTCGTTGATCCCAGATTGAAAAATGAGTTCGATTTTGAAGAGGCGAAGCGGATGATTAAAATTGCAGCTCTGTGCATGCAACATGATCCTGATATAAGGCCTTGTATGTCAGGAGTGGTCCAAATGCTTGAAGGAAAAGCGTCGGTTGAGGAACTCATGGCTCCTGATGCATACAGTGCAGAAGATGCAAGGCACAAATTCATGCAGTTATTGGAAGTAAGATCAATGTCCATTTCCAATGCTTACTATAACAGTGCCAATGCCATCACAGAGGAGTCTGCTGGATTTTCTGCTACACCTCAATCTGCTGGATCATCTGTCACCTATAATGTCGTATCAAGATAATTCCTTGAGAAGAAATAACAGGATTTGCCAATTCATTTCTAAACCATTATTATTGGACCTTGAGGTCTTTATTTTGTGATGTAACAAAAACGTATTGTCTGATGGGACATATTAATATTGTGCAATTGTTGCTTTTGGGTGTAATGTATTTTTTTGGTAAGTGTTTGCACGACATATCCGGCGTCAAATGCACTTCTATTTCAGCCAGAGCTGCTTGTTACAGAGGAACTGGCTGGATAGCGATGGCCGAGAGATTGGATGTGCCCACATGTATCTAGCTGGCAGGTCCACAAAAGGTTTGCAAGGAAATGTTTCTATGTATCTAGCTGGCAGGTCCACAAAAGGTTTGCAAGGAAATGTTTCTGAGGTGACTGGCCTACTAAGGTGGCTCAGGATAGTCTTACCCTGGTTTCGGGAATCCCGGAGGTAAAAAAATCGTCCTCCGGTATCACCGCCAGGGCTCGACGGAATCCGTTTCAGGACCCCCCGTTTCACCGTACTGACACACGTGAGGGGTCCTGCATAAATCTGGGCCGTCCGCCCACGCGACACATCCGGGCCGTCCGTGGTGTTCCCCGCCTCCGGTATCACCAACGCCTGATCCCGCCCTCCGGGATCACCGACGCCTGATCCCGCCCTCCGGGATCCCCATGCCCTGGCCGATAACCGCGCCCCGATATCAGCCCTGGGTGTGATCCCCTCCTCCGGGATCGCCATCGCGTGGCCGATATCGGCCACCCGATATACGCCACCTGATCCCGGCCTCCGGGATCACCACCATGGCCGACGTCGGCCGACATCGGGGACCCGTGGAAATCCCGGCCTCCGGGATCACCGACACCGCCGGTCGTGATTCCTCCCTCCGGGATCACCCACCCAAGGCCGATATCGGCGGACCGATATCGGCCGCGTTATCCCCGCCTCCGGGATCACCACCGTGGGGCCGATATCGGCGATCCGATATCCGCCTCGTTATCCCCGCCTCCGGGATCACCACCTCCGGTCGTGATTCCTTCCTCCGGGATCCCCACGTACGATTTGCATGAAAATCGACGGTGGCCAGCGGGCGTGGAATGATCGTGCGGCCAGTTTTGAACATGTCAGCCCATGCACGGACCAACCATCCCGATCTGGACACCTGGGACGTCAGAAACCACCCTCCGGGATCCCACATTTGTCTTCCAGAATTTCTCTGCGCTGCTGCATATGCACAGACGGATGTTCGAAGCGGCCCCTTGCAGCTATGGACGTTTGGGGGCTGGAGGAGAAGATAGCACAGGTATTTATCTGCTTTAGATTATTTTTAGGAGGTAAGAAACGTATATCTGAGCTCCCTTTCTCGCCATTCCCAAACAAGCGTCTTTGAAATACATGTGGAGTCACCCCTAATGGCATTTTCGACCACAAAGAACATACACCGGTTTCGAAAGAGCACCAAGTTCCTTCGCATGCGGGGAGGTGGAGAAATGCTTGTGTGGACCTGCTACCTCCCAACAAACCGGGTTGAAGACTTCATTCTTGGAGAGCAAAGAAATTGTGTGGCACCGTGCGGCTTCTACTTAAGGAGTTCCAATCCCGAGAGGGTGCTAAAGAGGCCAACCGAGATTCTTATTTGACTATGAAAAGGTATGTATTTAAAAAACCCTATCCTCTAGTTTACTGTTGTTGTTGTTGTTTCTGTAGTAGAAAACATTGTAGCACAAGTATATTTAATTCTTAGATGTACATGCACTACTTTCATGCACTAATTTTGAACACTCAAAATAGGTACTGGTGCACATATGGTCCCCAGGACAAGACTTTGAACACTCACGTGGTTGCTGATGGACCACGCCAACCCACACACGCAGAAAAGAGTTAAGAGGGGTGAGAGTGTGCGTAGGGGCTGCCAATGCCATTTTACCATTAGGCAACTCTACCTTCTCCCAGAATGCTCTCAAGTTACTTATTATGGGTTTGAGCATAGAAATCTCCAAGGTGAGCCTTGCCATGGTAAATTTGTTGACGTAGAGAAAGGTATCAGATTCAAGCTAGCACCGTGGATCTCACAGGAATTGAGGGAATGGGTTAGAGAAAAGCTCGTGCATTGGCACACCCCACGAAGTGTTATGAACATGCACGAGGAGAGGTGGAGATTTAAAGTAGATGTGCATGGCAAGGATAGTTTGTGTAGGGATGACATGCTGAAGATCCGGGATGTTTACAACATTGAGAAGAGTATTGCTAGAAACACTTGGAAGCTACATGAAGACCTTCCCACTAGCATCAACATGTGGGTGCAACAACATCTAGATTCCGTGTTCTTGTATGAACATGGTGACACGTTCCAATTGGGAGTGATGACTCCAATCCAAAGAGAGGCAATGCTGAAGTTTGGAAAGAATAGGGCCATTTGCATGGATGCAACCTTCAAAACTAATGACAAGAGGTACACTCTAAGACTAATGACATCTATTGGTTTAAAATTCAAGATGCAATGACAGCTATTGGTTTCAATATGCAGGTACTATCTTTTTACACTCATTGCCTTCGATGACCATTGCAATGGCATGCCATTGGCATATGTCATAACCAATTCTCAAAAAAGTAGGGCTATAACTAAGTGGTTGAAAGCACTAAAGGATTCATTATGCCAGATGATCCTGGATTGGCACCCTTCTTGCATCATAACCGGCGATCGCGATTTGCTGAAATCAAGGCGGTAAAAATGTAAGTGATGCCTTGCAATTTTCCCCAAGTTATAATTTCTTGCATACTTTCTAACACTAACACTTGTAGGTATTCCCAAACGCGTGCACATTGCAAATATGCATTTGGCATGTGAGAAGAGCCCGGATTAAGTGGCTAAGCAAAAATGTAAGGAGTAAGGTGCATAGAAATGAAATGTTCAAGGAGCTAGGGAATATAATGTACAAGATGGGGTCCTGTAGGGGACAATGAGTATGGTCAGGAGTACAGGGAAGCTGTTAGGAAAGAGGCTATCAAGAGATTGGAAGAGTTGGTGAGGAAGTATCCTCAATACCCTAAATTGTCGGCCTACATGAGTAAGGAGTGGACTAAGAACATCTGTGAATGGGTATTGGCTACAAGAATGTACATGCACTCTAATCAAGAGACCAATGCTGCCATAGAGGCATGGCATGCTGCCCTTAAGTTGCGCCTAGGCATATGTAAACGTGCACTTCGAGGCAGGAGAATTGATTGGTTGCTCTACATTCTCACTAACAATGTGGAGACACACATGGCTTATATGAGGTAACATTTACATATCACTATTTACCTTGCAATTGATTGATATATAGCTATGTTCTAGGTCTATGAAGGAACATGGATTTGTAGTGAACACCTCCACGAACAAATAGTAGAGTCTTGCAATTAGAGGCTTCTGAGAATTGCCGGCGAACAAGTCACAATTACCAACTTCGAGGAGGGCGAGGCTGAAGTGCAAACCGAGCGCACTCTTGGACAGGGCCCGTACTTTGTTGCTGGAGCACACAAGAATTGGGCATGTTGTGATTGCCCTTGGCGCCCTTGGGGAGCCAAGGGTAATCTATGTAAGCATCAGGTGAAAGTTATGCAAATGCTTGGCAATTACAGGGATCAAGATCTCTTACAGGTGTTTGGGTTCCCAATATGGGACAATAGGTGGGGCATGGACCACCAAGCAATCTGGCCGCCGCAAGAGAGTTGTGGAGACCAGGGATCGGAGGTGCTTGAGGTAGTATGCCTAGGGGAAGAGTCTCCCTTGCAAACAAGCAGTCAAGTGGACTTGAACAAGACTCAAGCCTCCTTGGAGGCGGTAATTGCTAGAGTGATGTCTAGGGCTCAAAAAGATCCTAACATTTTAGTTGCAACTGATTCTCTCATGAGGCAGCTCGACTTTAGACTTGAGAAGATGGATGACATAGTTGGCACGAGCACTAATATATCAAGTCTACCTGAACTTACCTTGGAGGTGAATTGTGGTACTAGCTTGTCACGGCTGAAGCCTGTTATAGAACTTGGAAAACGTAAGGTGAAGAAAGCAAGGAAGAGTTGGAAGGAACTTCAGATGGAGGCTTCATGCAAGGCACCATGATTCCCAAATTTCGGGACCTGAAACATGACTCTCATAATCAGAACATGACTTTTATTTCTCAATCTTTCAAATGTAATGTTTAAATGGTCTAAGGTAATGGTAAATGGTAAATGTTATGTAATGGTAAATGTTTCCCCCAAGGTACAATGGTTCTAAGGTTATCATTTTAATCCCGTCCGCCTGCTGGTGATCCCGGAGGATGGGATCACGTGTGGTGATCCCCACCTCCGGGATCACCAAAGCAGCGGATCGGATTATTTTTAATTTTTGCCCCCTAAGGTACAATGGTTCTAAGGTTATCATTTTAATCCCGTCCGCCTGCTGGTGATCCCGGAGGATGGGATCACGTGTGGTGATCCCCACCTCCGGGATCACCAGCAGGCGGACGGGATTATTTTTTAATTTTTTTTCCCCCTAAGGTACAATGGTTCTAAGGTTATCATTTTAATCCCGTCCCTTTGGTGATCCCGGGAGGATGGGATCACGTGTGGTGATCCCCACCTCCCCACCGGATTATTTTTTAATTCCTCCCCTCCCCCAAGGTACAATGGTTCTAAGGTTATCAGTTTTAATCCCGTCCGCTGCTGGTGATCCCGGAGGATGGGATCACGTGGGTGATCCCCACCTCCTCCTGGATCACCAAAGCAGGACGGATTATTTTTAATTTTTTTTCCCCTAAGGTACAATGGTTCTAAGGTTATCATTTTAATCCCGTCCGCCTGCTGGTGATCCCGGAGGATGGGATCACGTGTGGTGATCCCCACCTCCGGGATCACCAGCAGGCGGACGGGATTATATTTTAATTTTTTCCCCCCCTAAGGTACAATAGTTCTAAGGTTATCATTTTAATCCCGTCCCGCTGGCGGTGATCCCGAGGATGGGATCACGTGTCAGGTGATCCCCACCTCCCGGGATCACCAGCAGCGACGGGATTATTTTTTATTTTTTTTTTTCCCCTAAGGTACAATGGTTCTAAGGTTAAAAAATAATCCCGTCCTTCTCCCGAGGATGGGATCACGCGTGGTGATCCCCACCTCCCGGATCACCAAAGAAGCGACGGGATTATTTTTAAATTTTTTTCCCCAAGGTACAATGGTAATTTTAATGGTCCATTTTTCGATTTTATTCCCGTCCAAGCGATCGGTGATCCCGGGGTGGGGATCACCGGTGGTGATCCCCACCTCCCGATCACCAAAGCGGACGGGATTATTTTTTAATTTTTTTTCCCCCTAAGGTACAATGGTTCTAAGGTTATCATTTTAATCCCGTCCTTTTTGGTGATCCCGGAGGATGGGATCACGCGGTGGTGATCCCTACCTCCTGGATCACCAAAGAAGCGGACGGGATTATTTTTTAATTTTTTTTTCCCCCTAAGGTACAATGGTTCTAAGGTGGGGATCACCTTCCAGATCGCGGACGGACTTATTTTTATTTTTTCTTGCCATTGTTTTAATATTTGGCACCCTGGGGATCCCGGAGGTGTTCAAACTTCGATCCCAGAGGGTATTCAAGTTTGGGGATCCCGTGAGGTGTTCAAATTCCCAGACATCTGTTATGAATTGAGGGGATGCAGGTTGACAGTTCAGGAGTGAACCCGGATAAAAAAAAACAAAAGCTATTTCCCACATCAATTAACCATTCAGAAACTGTCATATTTTACAATCATAGCTAAAAATTTACATGTTGAACAAGGAACAACCTTTTTTTCTATTATGGACCATTCAAAGATCAAACGGGTCCGCGGGCGATCGAATTGGTTGCTACCCTCGGGCAAGTAGAAGGTTGATTTTCCCCGCTTTTAGGCAAATCCTTAACTTCTGCAAAGATCACCTTGAAGCTTGACCTCAAATTGTCCATGTCTTCTTTGGCAAACCAGTCCCGGTGGATCACCATCTGTACACATGGACAATAGATTATAAATGGACACTAAATAAATTTGCTGATCAAGAAAGACAAAAGAAAAGACATGGACAACTCACATCTGTCTGCTTCATGTAGATTTCTCTGATGAATTTCTGCACACAACCAATAACATAGATGCCACAATCCTGGTTGTTGTGCTGTTGTGGAGCTTCCATCAAGATTACTGGTGCATTATGCAATGCTGATGCCTCGTGCCTCCACCTCTTAAATACATCACTTAAAAACCTGCAATTCAAGGCATTAGAAGATAGGCTAAGAATGAATAGTTACCAAATTTTGCATTCACAAAGTGATGAACCCGCGTGTTGGAGCATGGAGGGGATCAAAGGAATCGAAGTGCAATATGCAAGGGCAAGGCTTCTTCAATTTCTGGCATGCCAAAGGATCAGCCACCAAAATGAACAGGCTCCAGTGGCCACTGCATAGGACAAGCTGCCATCAATTCAAACCAGAACTAAAAAGGCAATAAAAAATCCACTTCCCAAACCCAATTTACCTGGCATTGACCGGTATGTAGTAGAACTGCATGCATCTTGGATTTTCCACACGGCCTTGCCAAAGGGGGATCCCGGAATTAGCTTGACGAACTGCTCGTAGGCACCACAGAGGCCTGGTTTTGTGCCATTTAGAAACAGGCCAAAAGCAGCAGGGTGGAGGAAGACATGATGACAGCGTTTTTGGTGAGGAATTGAGTGTGCAAGAACCCTGCCAAAGCTCAACTTAGCATACCATGCAAGAAATAAAAACAAAGACAACACACATACAGTAAATAGGCTCCTAGGCAGTCGGCATCGATCTCTGAATCTTCAATACCGAGGTCACCTGGAATAGTCGAGAATTTTCGTGCCTCTGTCTCTGAGATGTGGAATTCAACATCGGATGATTTGCTGCCCACCTTCAGCAGAGGACTTTGAACCACAATTGGATAATCCAGAGAAAATCTAAACTGCCAAAGCTCCTTTCTAATCCCTCTGTCATATAATTTTAGAGATTCAAAGAAGTGGGGGTCCAGCATATACAAATACCACAATTTTATCTTGCTCGGGGTCGGGGGAGCCAATTCATCTGCATTTTCAGGCTCCTCCTCCTCCTCTGATTCTTCATGCACAATATGGTTTGGAGCCATCAGATCTGCATCCCTCCGGGCCTGCACAAAAGTCCGCTTCCTTGGGGTCACCTGTAGACTTGGGCTATTCGAATTTGGGGTTTTGGAAGGAGGTGAATTAAAATCAAGCGTATGCGCAGCTTCAAACTCCGCACTCACATCGTCTTCGTCCAACTGGTGCTGTTCATAGCTCAAATCACCAAACAAATCCTTCTCATCCAAATTGCCATGCTTGCCCCTAATCCTTTCCTTGATTTCCCTTATCCGCTCTACCTGCATTTCTAGTTCTGTGGCCTCCTTTCTCCGCAGACTGCGGGTTTTATAAACTTCGGCTCGGGCGTGTCATCCAAAAGGCCGAGGGCGATTTGCTCATCGCCATACAGCTCTGCTTCTTTGCCCTTGCCCTCTGAAGTTTTAGTCTCCAGATTGTGGCTAAATTTGAAGTCGGGGGTCAAGAGATCTCTCCACACTTATCTTCCCATAATCTCTAACCCTCACCTCAGCCTTGTTCTTCTAATTGACCCCTCGAGGCATCCGAAGCCCTGTAATTTTGCCATAATTGATGCACCCCGAACCTATGATTCTCCGGTTCGATCTTCCTGCCAGTAGGATTTCTTTGCGATCCACCGACACGCAACGCCATTTTCGACCGACCTGATCATACCTATAGTCCTTCAAAACTTCTTGATGGTCAGGTCCTCCTCGCTTGGATTGACGTTAAAACATTCAATATTACTTTTCGGGGCCTCATCCCCCTCATCTGCATTTTTAGCATTCTTTAGATCATCTGCTTTTTCATGGCATTGGCCATCAACTGAAGCCTCGTCCCTGGCAGCAGGGGTATTCTTCTGTGGTGAAGCGCCCTTAGCTCTTGCTTCTGCCCTTAATCTCTTCTTGTTCGGGGATTGAACCTCTTGGTCGGATTCAATCTGAGCAATATCTTTGAAGCAGTCGGGCAATGGCCAAGCCGAGTTTCCTTCCATTTCCCCATTCCAATTCTCGTTAATGGAGGTATTTAGGCTGATTTCGAAGTTAATCGACTCCTCCACCATCTGTAAAATAATATAACCGGTTAGAATAAGACTAAAATAGACTTTAACAACGGATCTGTCCATGGCGCTTACCTTTAAATACTCGGCAGATGCAACAAGAAACCGGCGGCTCCTGGATTCGGCGAAGAATCGGGCCCTTTCCAATCAGTTCCGGTCGGAAAGGGCAATCGTTCTTGGCGCACAGAGTTCGGACATAGCCATCGCACCACTGTGCTCCCTTCCTCCGGAATCCCCCACCGCACACGTGGCGACTCGCAATTGGGCCCGTACGAATAACTGGCGGTTTTCCCGCTCTCCGGTTACACCATTAGTGGATGGCGTACGACACTGACCTGGGCCGTCAGGCATTAATTCAAACCAATGGCATCGATTGAACCACGTGGACGGCCCCCGGCTTTCGTCAAGGCAGTGGTGATCCCGGAGGAGGTTTTCACCGAGAAGGACTTTCGGGGATCCCGGAGGTCGGAATAAGCCTGGCGTATAACGGGCATCCGATATCGGCCAGCGATGGCGATCCCGGAGGAGGGGATCACTGCCGTCGATTCGTGATCCCGAGGAAGTAATCACGCCGGGTATATCGGTGATCCCGAGGAGGGATTCACCACTACCGATATCGGGCGCCGTTTATCGGCCGAAGTCCTTTTCCCGATCCCGAGGGCGATCTTCCCGTCCTCGGCGTCGGCCGACGCCGCGGCCATGGTGGTGATCCCGAGGCCGGATCGTGGGCGAGATCGGGTGGGTCGATATCGGCCACGCGATGGCGATCCCGGAGGAGGGGATCACACCCAGGGCTGATATCGGGGCGCGGTTATCGGCCAGGGCATGGGGATCCCGGAGGGCTGATCAGCGCCTGCGATCCCCGAGGGCTGATCAGCGCTGGTGATACCGGAGGCGGGAACACCACCTGACGCCCGGATGTGGGCTGCGGGCGGGACGGCCCAGATTTATGCGCAGACCCCCACGCAGTCAAGACGGAAACGGGGGTCCCGGAACGGATTCCGTCGAGCCCTGGCGGTGATACCGGAGGACGGTTTTTTTACCTCCGGGATCCCCGAAACCAGGGTAAGACTATCCTGAGCCTACTAAGGTGTTAGAAAGGAAAGTTTAGATGTAGAAGGAAGGAAGGAAGGAAGGAAGGTACTTTTATCGAGGGCCACTCCATCAGCTATGAACTTTGAAGTACCTTGCCTAGGATATCCACAAAGCTCGCAGGACTAGCAGTCATTATTTGTAAGGCCACGGAGGACACAAGGCTATTGCTATGCCAGGATGCATGAGGGAAGGATTTGGGCAAGATGCATTTTTGGCAACGTATGCATGAGGGAAGGACTTGGGCAAGATGCATTTTTGGCAACGTATAGAAAGGATTTACTCCAGAGCAGATTGAGAGAAGAAAAGACCTAATTTGATAGTGAAAAGACAATCTTCCGAAATAGTTCTATGGTGGTGAATCATAATTGAATCATTTAGGGTGGAAATGAGGAAGGAGTTGTGGTGGAAGGAGTTGTGGTTAATGTTGTTTGGGCAAAGTGCATTTAACCTAACATAGTTGGTGGCCTTGGGGATACTAGATTTTCACCTCCAAAGTAAGATGATGATATCAAAGCTTATTTGGAGGATTCTTGTTGGCAAGGATGATTCTCTTGGTTTGAGGTTGTTGATGCAGTCAATTCTACATTGTCTTCCATTTCATAAGGCTACCATTAAGCTCCTTGGGCTTTCACAAGGCACCCAAAATTAAAACACTACATGGTTTTTTCCATGGTTATGACTAAAAAAACCATTCTACAAAACCAATACGTGTTTGGGAATATCAAAAATCATATGTGGCTAATCTAATTGGTTCTCTTGTAAGGTTTATCAGGGTGGTATTTTGACATGGTAAATGCAAATGGCTTCTTTGTCGAGGTTTTCAAAGTAAATGAATGTAATCTTAACATATATAAACCTCAAGGGGACGATTCTTTTCCGGAAGGAAAAAATAGGGAAAGAAAAAACCAGAGAAAATGAAATCAAAAGAAAAAGGGGCGGCCCTGTTCCGCCTTGTTCCGGTGGGCAGGTGGATCTGCCGCAGGCAGACAGAATCCGATGGTCGTCCATAGTAGGTTGTTCTAGCTCATTTATCTTCATATCTCCATTTTGTCTTAGGGTTGAGAGGATCTGCGGCATACGAATCAGAGAATCGGACTGTTGGCGGCTTATTCTATCTTCACAGGCAGCTTCAGGCTGTCTTCTCATGAATCTCCTTTTCTTTCCACGAATCTCTTTGGTTGCATTCAATTTTCTATCTCAAGCTTTAGTTGCGTTTGATTTGCAGATTAAGATTCCTTTTGCCATTGCTTCTGTAGGCCTGCAGATAAAGACTTCTCAAGCGAAAACTTTGCAGATTAAGATTCCTTTTGCCATTGCTTCTGTAGGCCTGCAGATTAAGACTTCTCATCCTTCCAGTCAATCATGGGCTCTTATCCTAGAACATTTTTTCCTCTTTGCACAGGCCAGGTTGCAGCTGCTTCATGCTCTGCAGATTTAACAGATTTTCTACACTAAAGTTTCTGAAGCAAACCAGCATTTTTTTGAATATATGGAGTGCAAAATGTCTGATGCTACTTATCTCTTTCATTTTTTCAGCTTGAAGTGTATTCGATTACGAAAAAGAATGTCCAGGTAATTTTTGTTAACCGTTATACTTTGCCGAATATATGGAGTGCAAAATGTCCGATGTTACTTATCTCTTTCATTTTTTCAGCTTGAAGTGCATTCAATTACGAAAAAGAATGTCTAGGTAATTTTTATTAACCCTTATCCTTCTTGATAGGAGCTTGACGGATTTTTAACAGGGGCAAATCCTGGCGATGAGAAAACGTCCAGGTAATCTTTTCTTACAAACTTATCCTTCACAATAAGGCTTGATAGATTTTTAAGATGGGAAGCACAGCAAATCATGCTGGCATCCCTTCATTTCTTAGTCTTTCGTCTTATCATATATTTTGAGGCCCCATATAACATGCATGCAAATATAACAGATTTTTAAGTGGTTGCAAGCATGCTTGAATAAGGATTTTTTATGGTCATGAAAACCCCTTCTTCATTGCACAAATTCCCGTCGGATTATTGTCAAATAGATCTGCATGTTCCAATGTTAGTTTGCAAGGGTTGACTTCGACAACTTAAAATTGAATAAAGGCGGCAAGCGAATAACCTACACGATCGGTAAACCGGTAGCATAGCTGGTCAAGAACAGAAACCGTTACTGTGTCATGTGAAGGAATTTGGTCCGGCGATTATGGCCGACCTCCGTTCCGCCATAGCCGACCTTGCTACAAGCAGATTAACCCTTCGAATTGTTTTCTTCTTGGCCTTCGCCGTCCTTTTCTTCGCAATCCTTACCACAAAAGCAAATTTAGATTTTGCTTTACATGTTCACACTCACCCAATTTTTTTCCACTGCCTTCTCGTCTCCAAATTAGGCATAAAACTTCTGCATAGCTTGTCGGATGAGGAGCTCTTGGCTTTAGCAAGTAACAGCGGCGATGGGTTTCTGTCCAACGCATTAAATCAACTGCCCATTTGGAGGGGATCGAATTCTATGCATCGGACATGTGTATCAGAGATTTCTTCCAAGCCCAAAATTGCTTTTTTATTCCTGACAACAGGTGCTCTGCCTTTGGCCCCTTTCTGGGACCAATTCTTCAGAGGAAACCAGTGTTGGAGCCGACCCAGGTCGGTCCTCAGGAAACGAGGCACTGTACAATATTTATATTCATTCTGATCCAGATGGTCCTCATCCTAGGTTGTTTACAAGAGAGGATTTGAATGTAACTTTTATAAGGCATTTACAAGAAAAAGATGGAGGAAGATTTATGTTTGCTAGAAAATTCCATGGCGCTTCTCTTGACCTCCTCCTCAAACTTTCTCCTATAATATTGGATTAGTTCGCGAGATGCCATGTCTTTCTACTTCTATCTTCTGGAAATTTGCCTCCAGACTCCGTGTATATAATCAAGGGATTGTATATTATTTGGGCTTACCTTTCATCTTTTCTACCTTGTTGGTCTCAAGGGATTGTATTTGGGCTTACCTTTCATCTTTTCTACCATGTTGGTCCTATCTTCTGTTTCACTTTCTGGACATCTTACAATATTGCCTAACAATACCTAACAGTTGACTTCTAAGGATTGCTCTAACTACTCAATCCTATCTTCTATCCATTTTATAACTTTTGTTATTTCATAGCGACAATACAACATTGCAAGCCAACACGTGAATGTGTTTTAGTATTACCACATAGATATATCTTATTTTACTACCTAATAATTATTCAATTCAAATTGCTAATTACTTCTCCTCAATATAGACAAGTCTCTTGTTATTTAAGGAATGTATGAGGTCGACCGCTGTCTATTCAAGTGCGTGCAAAGTTGTTATGATCCAAAATGCTTCCTACGCTAAACTTAAGATATTATATTCATTGAGTGGGCCAATTCATCAACCAAAAGAAAAAGTCAACTCGAAACTAAGAGTTAAACATAGAGTCATAGGGACTATATCAGCTTGAAAAGTCGCACTAATAAGTATGGCAAGGGATTCTTTCTTTTTTTCTTTTTTTTTTGGTTGAATCTCATATATATCCCTAATATATAATTTTAATATGGAGGGTAAGGGGCCAGCTTAACTACGTGGGCATTTTCGAATGTTTATTTAACTTTAGAGTTTAGCATGTGTAAAAAGAAAAGCAAGCTGCTTTTTAAAGAATGACAAGGGTCTGCATAGTAGATTTGAGAGCTAAGAGATGGTTCAAGAAGCTCACAGACCTCCCTTGAAAGTTACAGTAAGTTCCTGTAGCAAATAAAGGACAAAGGGCGGGTGCTATTGCACGCCGTCACATTTTTCTGTGATTGAAAATTGTCAACCGATTGGATCTTGACAGCAAGCCTCCACTTTAGATTGGTTTGGAAACTGTTTGGTGGAGCGTGTCCGTATGCTGATTGATTTTAGCAGAGCTTCTGCTTTTGCATATTAGATTTTAGCAGGTGAAATATCTAGATTTTGTTGGCGATTTTGAATGGGAATAGCAGCTTCATGGTGATTTCCTGCCAAATATATTTGTTATGGATATACAACAAACATGTTTTTGCAGGTTTTGATTGCATCATCTAATCTTTTTAGAAAAGCTTAAACTATTGAGGGTTTCAATTTCATTTTTGTTTGGTTCGGGGATTCATCTTTTTAATTCTCGTCCATATTTTGAGGCAAGACTATTGAGGTTTTCAATTTCAGACTTTGTCTAAGAGCATCTGGTTCTAGTATTTAGGTTTTTAATTCTCATCCATATTTTGGAAGTATTCTATCCTGATTGAAATATATTGGAAGGTTCCAGAAGAGCCAATCTGTGGCTGCAAAGATGAACCGTTACGTGAAGAACAACAAATTATGTGTACTTTAAACAATGATAATGGGTAGGATGAAGGTTTAACAGGATACTAGGGTTTGTGTTTGATTCCACGGATGTCACCTCGTGCTTATCTGCCCTGGAATTAAAAACATGTGATCAGTCATTAGATGAAATCAGCATCTTCGAGTGAGCATCGAAGGGATTGATGCTTAGAGGGAAAATCCTTGCTCTTTAGATCAAGCTATAGCTCTCATAAAAAAAGGAAGAAGGGATAGTACAAAGCATGTAAACAGTTTAATGGTACAAATGAGGGAAGCAAGTCCACAAGGCTTGAGAAAAGCTTCTAATAGTAAGGAACCTTTCGACGCTTGCCCACTTATTGAGTCGTCACATGCAACGTCTTTTAAAACATGCAACATCTTTCAAAAGAATATCGGGGAAGTGTAAAATGGAGCTCTCCTTTCTATATTCATCATCTAAAGACAAAGCAAAGATTGTGGGGATCCCTCCGTTGTTTGTTCGCTTTGACAAATTCTGATTTTTGAATGTTGTAGAGCCAGGTCGGTCATAATTTGCCATATATCTTCCTACTGTAGTTTGATTTTTATTCGGATCTTTTGCCTAGCATCTTCAAACTAGGTCAAACCCTGCCTTTTGAGCCATTGAAAGGGCATTCTACCTCAACAATCCTTGATAAATGACTAGAAAGAATCCACTTCAAATATTTGTAGCCAACTTCAAAGGAATGGTGCATAATGCACTACCAAAGTCCAGCACATATAACAAAGCTCGTGAAATCTAAGTATGTTTTTACTAGAAATGTATCTCTCCATTTTTGTTTTTGCCAAACAAAGGAATCTAATCTAAAGCCTTCATATGCATATATCAATCAGCAATTTGCTCTAGCATAAAGTCTAAAATTTGTACACGAATTAGTGTTGGGACCAAACAAAGAACGAGAGAAAGGAAAGACATATTTTGTGTGTCTAAAACCATGTATCGCTTGGCATATTGTTCGATCCTTATGTTGCTGCATCTACCACATGCGAGTTGAATTTGTAAGGCAAACAGTCAACAAGGTACGAAGAGATTCTAAATTTCACGGGCCTAGCTGCAGATGCAAATGTGCTATCTGTGGCCCAGGACCAACATGTGAAATGTATATGCACACTTTCAATAGTGTGAGCGACATGTGGAGGTCCATGGTATGTCGAAAGGATGATGTTACATCTTGGCACAAGCCAAAGTGTTTGTAGATGGATTGCAGGGACTGTGGGCTGAAGGCTTTCCTCAAATGTCCAAAGAAGTAGAGTAAATTGAATAGATTGGATTGGAAGAACTTTGAAATGATATTTTGGCATATCTTAAAAATGTTGTTTCTTTCAATTCGTGTTCTTAGTTGAGCGAAAATCAACCATGATTAGTGGCTATTTTGAATTTCTTAGCATTTCTTTACATAAGTTTTGCTGATTAAAGATGAATAGATCTTTTTAGCATTTCTAAGCATTTCTACACATAATTTTTGTTGATTAGAGAATTGTTGTGCACTTTGCAGGTGAAAGAGACTTACGTGAGGGATGTGGGCAAAGGTGGAAATCCAATTGTTAATATGAAGGACGTTATGAAGCTGGTTTATAAGAATATGTCAACATATGAATTTATGGTGCATGCGGATGCTGTAATTAAGCAATTCATTCTTCCTCATAACCATGCGACAAGATGGCAAGCTGATCAGTTCAAGGAGTGCTTGCAAACTTTTCCAAAAGATACTATTGTCTCTGTGATTGACTTCACAGAGAACTATAGTTTTAAAATTCAACAGGAAATTCAAACACTGCACTAGAGAAACGATCAATATTCTATTCTAGTTCACATCACATATAGACATGCCATGAATAGGAAAGTTTTAAATATTAAGATTGGCGACCGCAAGTTGGTGAAGGAGACCCATTTCTACATGTATGATGATCGAGAACATGATTCTCCATTTGTCCAACATTGCCTCCAGAAGCATGCTGACTATTTGGCTGGTATAACATACTCAAGGCATGTCTTTTGGTCTGATGGTTGTGCATCGCAGTTCAAGTCTTCAAGAGCAATCTATCATTTGGAAAGGTTTTTTGAGAAAAATGGAGTACAGATTGGCTGGAATTTCTTTGCCTCCTCGCACGTGAAGGGCGAGCATGACAGTGCAGGGGCTGTCATAAAAAGAATACTTACAAGTGAGATGTTAAAGAGGGATAGCACACCTCTTCGTAATCTGGAGGATGCAATCAAGTTCTTGACATGGTACTTCACATCGAAGAGAGGCTTGCAAGATAAAAACATCATTCAGTATGCAAACAATAAGGTTTCTTTATTTGACTCAAACATTCCAATTTGCTCATGTAAAGAATGCTAACTTGGTATGTCTTTGTTTTTAGGCACTTTTGGTTAATAGAGGCGGGAGAAGTGTGCAGGATATACATTGAAAGGAACTACAAAGATACACACCATAAGACCAATCTATCAAAATAGACCCACTAGGTTTGTCTTGCTTCTGTAGTAGTTGTTGGAAGGGCTTATGGAATCAATGCTTGCATGTAAAGAGGCTGGGAGGTTACACATGTTCAGAATTGAAGCCAATTCTCATGGAGAATCACAGTCCTATCACTCACGTGCAATATGAAGGTGACAACTAATGGAAAGCACAGCTTGTGGAAGTGGGTGATAATTTTGTCGTCAACGGATGCAAACAATTAAAAGAATGTAGAGTTTTGGATTATCAAGTGTATTGAATGCAAACATATTGTGGAAAATGCTTTTAGAGACGAATGAGGTTCAAAATTCAGCAGACAAGAAGTTATCTTAACTGGCAAATATTATAAGTTTGTTGGTGAAAACAGGTATGAGTTATTGAGTCACATGCCAGATGTTTCTTGCTATTCTCATCTTGTTGTGTGTGCAAAAGTAGAGTTACTATCTATTCTAGGTGAACCACCAATGTATGAGCTACCATTGGGGTCGTATGAGCACATAATAGATTGTTTGCCATTACTTGAATCTGAAATGCTGGCAAGTAGTAAGTCTACTACATCTTTGAAGAAATATTAGACATTTAGAAATAAAGGAAACATTGTCTTTGTACATGCATTTGTAATTGTAATCTGGTGTAATTTATAAATGCATCTCAAATAATAGAATATTATATAACAGAAATAGGCATGATATGTCTATGATGACCAGGCACATGTTGTGGTGCCACATGTACTGCCAAATGTACAGTCCATGCCACATGGACTGCTGATCTGACATACATTATTATTCTTTTAACTAGTTTCACTTTGAGTTTAATGATGATCTGGCACATATAGTGGTGCCACTTATACTGCCAAATGTACAGACTATGCCACATGGACTGCTGACATGTTATTGCAGCTAAATTTCTTTAACTAGTTCCACTTTGAACTTGATTATTACATGGCATGACACATCTATGATCATGGCACATGTTGTGGTGCTACATGTACTGCAAATGTACAGTTCATGCCACATGGACTGCTGAACATGACATACATATTGTCAACATTATTCTAGCTAACTAGTTTCACTTTGAACTTGATGATTACATGGCATGAACTTGATGTGGCACATGCGGTGGTGCCACACTCACTGCCAAACAGCATATGCCACATAGACTGCTGACATGTTATTGTAGCTAAATTTCTTGGTGATTTTCAACTTGATGATTACATGGAATGACATGTCTATGCTGACATGGCACATGTTATGGTGCCATATGTACTGCCAAATGACAGTCCATGCCACATGGACTGCTGATATGGCATTTCCATTATGAGGCATGATCCAGCTAGATTTATTTTGCTGACAAGGCATTTCTTCATGATGACAAGGCATGACAGCTCTATGATGGCCTAACATAAAATTCATACTGCCTGTGTAAAAAAATACCACATGGAGTGTTGACATGGATCATTTCAACTTGATAGTAGTTTAATCCGATTTATTTGTTGGTGTGGCAAGGCATGCCTATGATGACATGGCACAGTATGCCTGCCATATGTGACGATAACGTGGCAACCTCTTATAATGCACAGTCATATTATTTATTTCAGTTACTACCAAGGTTTATTTTAACACAGTCTTTTTTGCAGTACATGTTTTTTAGCATGTCAAATGTGCAGCTCTGCAGAACTTAATGGAAAAACTAAATGGTAAGACATTAAATAGAGAGAACAAATAACATATTCATAATAATGGTCTTTTACACAAGTAGTTGATCTAATAAAATTTGGGTTGTCATGACAGAATTGCCACAAAATTTTTGCACATATATCTGTGTCTATCTAATGCCAACAAATTGCTGCAAGGTAATGTCATCGTCATCTTCTGTTTCAGAATCTTCTTCAGCTATTTTAGGGTCCTGTTTTGCTACTGGAGATTGAACTTCATTCTACTCATTTGCTGTTGATGGTATAGCATTTAGAACACCTGTAGTTCAAACACCTACAGAGTTGAGCTGCCCCAAACCAACCTGCTCTGGACTGAAGGGGTTAAAATGCATGCCTGGGAACTAAAGGTTTTGAATCCCTATCGAATTCCAAAACTCACATTGTTGACTTAAATCTGTAGCTGCCAAGTTATACCATTTAAGAAAATATTTTTTTGAAGCAAATAAACAAACTCAATCTTTGCTTTGGATTCAGAAGTTTCAGTGGTGTGTGTGGTAACCTCCACAATCAAACTTCTCTTTAATAGAACCAGCATCTTTGATTGAGGCTGTATGGTCCAAGTTAGTTTTAGCAGGTTCAACATTGACTATAATACTTGCCACAACTTTAATGCCTCCTGTGATTGCATCTTCTTTCTGACCTGTCGTTGCATCTTCATTCTGACATGTAGTTGCATCTTCTTTCTTATCTTTAGCAAACGGAGCTTTACGTTTTCCAGTAGATCCAATAGTCTTAGTAGTAGTTGAAACATTCTTAGCAGATTGGATTTGGAAGCCCTTTTTTTCTATTGAAAGGGCACTAGAGCAAAAAAAGGGGGTCACGGTTGTAGAGGCAAACGTATTGGAAGCGACTGACTAGGGCAAGTAGATCGTAAGGGAGCAGGCAGCCGGACCAGAGCATCTAGTGCATTGGGATCAAACCATTCTGGCTAGAAGAGGAGCCGAATCAGTTCAGGAGATTAGATCACAAGAGCAGCGGATTTCATTGGGCATTCCGGGCAGTAGAATAGTAGAAGAGCAGATTCGAACAGAGCAGAGGAGGGATTCAACAAGTCCGACCATTATTCCGGAAGAGAGTAGTTCGTCTAGCTTTCCAGGAAACCATGAAGCCCTGCCGGGTTCTCTAGGTTAGCAAAGAACCTAGCTTCTTCAGCTTACGATTTCAGAAATAACTTAAACTTTGAGGATGCATGTAGTTTAATCTACTATTGAAGACCAAAATCAGAGAGCTTACTAAAATAAGACGAATCTGTTTAGAAGCCCCTTGCCATAAATGATCTGAAGCAGCCCGATTTGAGAGTAGGAGCAGCTGTAGAAGATGTGGATTCTTAAATATGCATGCATTCAAGAACATATGGCAGAGCTGTCGCCAGGATATGGCGTAGCTGTCTCCAGGCGAATTTCGATAGCAAAAAACAGCCGAAAAGATCCGGTAATGTGGCAAGAAGAGCTCAAGCATGGTTGCCATAGCCAGATTAGATTGGAGCGACCGCCATATATTTGAACGGATTGCTGAAAAGAAAAAACGTGGCAACAAAAGGGAAACCTGGATTGCTGCGCAGAACCACGAAAATGAAAAAAAAAAAAAAATGTGAAACACAATTACTATGTTTAGATTAATTATTATTGCTAGAGAGTGTATTATTTTTTTGGAGTAGACCAAGCATAAAGGAGAAAAATCCGAAGTGCATTCCCTTTTTTCACTCCTAAAGATGTCATTTTGGAGCTTGCTTACACCAATTCCGGGAAGGATTGTTCATGGAACTACTATTGAGATGATTTGGAGCATTTTCCCCAGAACCGTGTTTTTCATCTTGAGCTGCCTTTCTCGACTCGCGAGTCGAGAAAGGTCCTCAGGACTGCGTTTCTCGACCTCAGAACTCTGTTTTTCACTTTGAGCTTCCTATCTCGACCCCTCAAAACTGCGTTTTTCACTCTGAGCTGCTTTTCTCGACTCACGAGTCGAGAAAGGCCCTTAAAAAAAACCTTCTTGAAAAATAAATAGAAAAAAAACGTTCCTTTTTTTTTTTTTTAATACTCTGAGCTACGTTTCTCGACTCGCGAGTCCAGAAAGGCCCTTCTAAGGGCGTTTCTCGACTCGCGAGTGGAGAAGGGCCCTCAAACCTGCATTTTTCAGAAATGGCCCTCAAAACTAGTTTTTTTTTTTTTGTATTGTCTGTCGCATCATTTGACTAACTTGATGTTGTCTTTTCCAGTCTAGATCGCAAACAAAAAAGACATGATCGGGAGCAATGGAAAGACCCATTCATTGAAGAAAGAGGATGAGAAGAGGTTGATGACATGGGTTGGACAAGCCAGCGCGTTCAAATTTCTATTCTCTTCAAGTTGCTCTCGTGGCTAGGAACACCTCGGACCTTGCTCTGCACGTTGTCATAATCTTGTCTGGGGATGCATTAGATGATATTTTTTATAACTCCCTCCCTCCCTCCCCCTCTCTCTCTCTCACGCGCACGCACGCACGCGCGCGCGCGAAGGGAGGGTCTATTTTTTTTATACGTATATCTATATATCTATATGGTGTCCATTAGACATACATGGGGAGGGTCCATCTTTTTCATAGGAAATACATGGAAAGGGCATTTTTCATAAAAAAAAAATGCATAAAATGTTATGGTTATTGGAAAATACATAATATATGATATTGTGCTTATTGAAAAATATATAGTACATAGTGTTACATTTGAAAAATCTATATTTGAAAAAAGCTATGGGTAAACATTGATATATTACAAAAGGGGCAGGGTCTATTTTTTTCGTATATGTATACATAATGAATGCATAAGATATGGTGTGCATTAGAAAATGCATAGAAAATACTTTTATGGTCTAGTTAGTCATGATTGGTGCTCCATGAGATTGGAGCTAGAAATTATATCTGTAGGCAACTGCATTTCTTGATATCACCGGAGTGAAGCACATGATCTAATTTTCTTTCTCTTGCATAGAGTCCTGTCGAGGTAAACCCCAACAAAGGGCAAAAGACGATCCAAGAGAATAGATCCAACAACTACCAGGATGTTTGGCTCTAATATTTTGTGCCAACACTTTCTTAACCGGGGAGGGGGAGGAGAGGGGGGTCCTTGCTAAGTTTCGATTAATTCAAGTTGTATTCTATGCAACAACCTTATCTCTCAAGCGACGACTCGTCAAATTTGCCACCGCATGAACCGTATTTCCAGTCATGCGAGATACATTACCATCTATCCAGGCATATCTTTCAGGATCATCTTTTTCCAGGCTCTAGCTCGATCATTCGAGGCCCAAAGGCTCATGAGAGATGAGTGGAAGTCTTGCCACCCTTCTTCAGTGGTAGTAATCAACTCTAATTCAGAAGGAGTGGCAGCACAAATTCGCTCACAAAGCCAGTTCATTAAGGAGGCTCTTAAGGAAGACCATGGCTGTTGATCTTTTCCTTCATATCACAGTAGAGGACTTGGCTTTTGGGTTGATATGGGGCTCTACTTCTAACCTAAGTCCTTCTAACTTCTTGTGGATTCATGGCAGTTCTAGAAAAAATTGTCTAGATAACGTAACACCAACAGTAGCAAAGCAGCAACAATACCTATAAGTTTGGCAAGAAGAAAAAAAAAAAGAAAAACAAAGACCTCCACTTTAGTGAGTGTTGAAATCGTAAACCAATTCATTAAGATAAACTATTAAGTTTCAAGTTTGGCAGTTATAGGAATCCTAAACGTACATTTTTCTCATTCTCTTTGACAGTTTTGAGTTATGATCTGACCCAGCTACTGACTCCACAAGGAAGCTCCATCTAAGAGATTAGCAGACTCAACATATTGCACTTGACCACATCAAGCTTTTTGCAAAGACAAGACGAAACGGATACTTAATAAACAGTGTTGGACTTTGGTCGACAACACTATCAGAAACTAGGGTATATCTAATTAATATATCCTCCTAGCCTTCCATGAGAGTACATCACCCACCTTTCGACATCGCGTGACCAAAGCCAACAACGGCGCTAGGAGAGGGCTATACACCTCAATGAAAGGCTGACCCTCGACATCGGCAATGACACCCACCCTTGGCAGGGTACGAATATCTAGCATTATAACAGGGGGTTTTTCTTTTTGTTTTTGTACTGTTTTCTCTAAGGTTTTCATATGATTTGGTGGCCGTATTCATCAAGGTGTACTAAATAATATTTCTAGAGAGCACCCTTTTGTCAGCCGTTGATTAAACCATGGCACAACAAGCAAGGGTACCTAGGCCTAGGACTTGCCGAAAAACTAACACTAGATCTCTCTTGAATACATATTAATGTTGTCGGTCAAAAGGGCAGGCAATAAAAGTTCAATTTATTTTTTCTTTTTATTTTTATTTTTTTACATTTTTCTTATGATTTTACTTCAAAAATTACACAAGACGTTCGCCATCGTCACACCCCTCAGAGGAGGGGAACAACGGGCAGGGGCCTAACCATGGACTCCACCTAGACTTAAGACAATAAACAACAGACAAAATCTAACTAATTTTTACCTAAAAACTAAGAAAAGCTTAAAAAAAACAAAAACAGGGCACATTTTGTGAGATAGAGCACAGGGGATTTACCTCTTCCTGCACAAAAACTTCGAAACTATGGCACATAATATGTAAAGAAATTTTCGCATAAGCGAAATAACTGTTTCGCTTACTCGAAACTATTTTCGTGTAAGCAAAACAGTTATTTCGCTTATGCGAAGTTATTTCTGTTTCGCTTACGCGAAACTGATGTTTTGCTTACGTGAAATAAGCGAAATAACAGTTTCGCATAAGCGAGGGAAAAAAAAAATCGCTTATGCATAATGCATACTTCGCTTATGCAAAAATATTTTCGCATAAGCGAAACTGAGGTCTTGCTTAGTGATTTTTTTTTTTTTCCAGATGGCTAGTGTAAATTACGAAAAATACGTATTTTGCCTCAAAATACGTATTTTTAGACTTTATACGTCCAGAAATTTTATTTCGCATGTACAGAAAGTATCCTTAGATCAAGATAAGCGATCAACTTATAAAACTACAGTGATCAAGATAAGTAATCAATTTATAAGATACGGGGAGGCAAAATAAATTGTGTCTACTTTGTTTTAGGCAAAAAATAATTAGATTAATTACCGTAATCCATGGTCCCATATCAAATCCTACTGCGGGAGGCAGGATTCTTGCTTGAGAGGGCAGCCCTTGATAGACACATCGTCTATTTCCAGAAGGTTGTCAATATGGACGATGTCCATCTCCCGAACCTGGTTTACACCGAGGACCGCAGCGGCTCAGGCCCTGTGGGAAGGACAAGAGAGATCAGTGGCTAGTCAGATGGAATGTGCAGGAGTACAAGTGCATACAAGACACAGAGGCCGATCGCGACAGCCCGAGGCATTATCTTGACACTTGTTTCCTTGGCAAGCTTTGGGACCCCAGGGCCCTGGAGCAGGTCAAAACGGCACATGACAAATAACGCATAGACCCCATGCTAGACTGCAGCCCACAACGCTACTTGTGTTCACCTATGCCTATGAAAAAACGCAGGCTCATTGCCTCCATTCGCACAAGTGTCCATCATCTCCGAATTGAGACAGGCAGGTGGATTGGGGAGCCACACCAGGATATGCTTTGTCAGTGCTACCAGATGGGAGCCATCGAGGATGAATGGGCTTTCCAAAGCTGCCCGACATATGATGAGATCCGTGCACGCTATGCTCTCGTGGTCAGACCCGACAAGCCGCTACACATGATACTGAGCAAGCTTCGGTGCGATCACTGGGAGCATACATTCATGAGATAATGGATCTGAGGGCTTAGATATGCCCTCGAACAACCACTTGATGAGCAAAGCGTACTTGATCATGTACATATATATATTTGTACGGCTTGTTAGCAGACTTATTGCTGCCACGGTTTCTCCCTCGAAGACCCTTCGGGGTGGAGGTTTTTTAATCCGGGCAGTAGTACGTCTGGTTATGCTCCTGTGTGGGTTACGTCTGGTTATGCTCCTGTGTGGGTTTTATAGGCCGATTAGTCTCCATGGACGATAAAAAACATTCAATTCAATTCAATTCTTAAAATCTCTATTAGGCATGTCAGGTGCAAATTCATATTGTATTCCATCGTCCACTCTATAAAAACTATAATGAGAAGCTTAAAGTAATACACGCCAGGGCCTGATTACTGTCTTTTTGCCCTAAAATTATGGCACGCAATCCTTTCGCCGCTTCCCTGCTTTCCTCCGCTTCTTTCCGTCGCTTCCCTGCTTTCCTCCGCTTCATTTCTTTTCTTTCTTTTCGCAGGTCGAGCAAAAGCAGAGATCCGCAGGTCGGGCAAAAGCAGAGATCCAAGCAAAAGCAGCAGAGATCCGGCAAAAGCAGCAGAGATCCAAGCAAAGGCCCTATTTTTCGATTCTTCCTTCAAACGACTCTGCTCTACTTTGGCCTTCGATTCTTCCTTCAAAGGCCTTATGCCTTCGATTCTGCCTTCTTCCCTTCAACGATTCAACTTGCTCTGCTCTGCTTCGATTTCTACTGTTCGTAATCAGGCCCTGGCGTGTATTACGTCCCATAATTCACGCTGGGAGGGGCAGTACGCCCCGCTCGTGCGTCGCCAAGGCTTGTGGCGCCGCCGAGAAGCCCTACAGGGCGTAATGCCCCTCCCAGCGTGAATTATGTAGTACTTAGTAACCTTGTAAATAAACAAATACAGACCTAAAATCTATTGAAATATAGAGGCTTAAATTAATAACCTTGTAAATAAACAAATACAGACCTAAAATCTATTGAAAAATAGAGAAGAACCATAGCCTTTGAATATATTTGACACATAACTCATGCTCCTCAATGATTGAGACCTTCTCTTCCATATATCAATCTGCCAAGAAATAAACACGGCCAGTTTCAAGTGAAGTTACTAACATAAGATCGAATTGCCACCAGCTTAAATAATTTACTATGCCATCAAGTCTTATAAATATTGCCAAAGCATGTAGACTTGGATAATCCAGTCATGAGGTTCCTCCTAACTTGGTTGTTGGAAACGGTATTGGCGTAAATGTTACTGATAAGCGTGTTCAGTTTGGGCGCCTAAATTTGCAATGACTAGCGCAATGGAATAAGCACAAAAAAACGTAATTTAAAACTGGCTCTCCATGGGCAGCTAACCCAATCAATAATTAAGAACAGTTTGAACTTCTTTGATTGTGAAACCATTTAACCATCTATCTGCTCCATACATGTCATGCTTTCAAATTCAACCACTTGAATTCAACAACTTCAAGGCAAGTGCCTCTTGATCAGCAACTTGCAATGAACCTATCCCCGTCTCCTCGATGGTTGGAGATCTCTCCATATCACTTACATCTGAATCTTGGCTTAACAACTTTCTTTGAGGATATAAGTTTTCAGGCTCTTTATCGCTACTCCCTTCATCAGCACCTTCATCTATGGTAGCAGGGTCTTTGCTTTTCTTCTTTCTTTTCATTCGCTTCTCTCGCAGACGCTCTTTCTCAAACAATTTATCTTTCTTCTCATGCTGTTTCATTTCTTGACGAAGTGCTTTGTATCTCTCCTCTGCAACTGATGCATCTAAGCCTGCACATACTTATTTCAAAAAACATATTAACTACTATGCATACTACATGTCGATCATAAGTGCAAAGGGCAAATAGACACATACTTATTACGGTATTGTCCCCAAGTTCACTCTTCTCTTTCACAAGGGCTGCTAGAGGGGGGACGGCATTTCCTTCTTCATCAAACACTAGTCGTTGACCAGGCGCTCTCAAGGGATCGATCCTCAATCTTTTCTTCTTTGGTTTTGATGTTTTCACCATCGAACTGTCAAAGTAACATGTCATCTCAGCATGTGGCAGTCATTAACCAGGTGCTTTAAATAAATGCAAATCAGCTTAGACTATTCTTGAAGTCCATAATAACTATACCTGATAAGCACATCCTGATCTTGTTCAAACTTTTCCCTTGGCCTCTTTTTTGTCAAAAATTCGTCGCCGCTACCATCATCAACATTATTCACATTTCTATCTTCATTGTGTTCCCGTAATTTCTCATAAGCAGAAGACAAAATATCAGCATTCTTCCGCTGAAATATTCGGTCTAGTTTTGACTTCTTCTTTGTCTCCTTTTCTTTTAAGGGATTTATCTCCATATCGCCATCAGAAATATTGGGGCTGTTAGATTTTTTTAATGAAGCCTTTTTCAAGAAGCGAACATGAGGAGTTGTTGGTAACCCATAAGATAGGGCAAACTCATCAATTGGAAGCTTGGTCACATCGAAGGCTTCTTTCTTCGACTTATTTAGAGACCTCAAATAGGTAACAAAAGCTTTCTGAGCCATATGTTTCAAATCTGGGAATTTCGATAGAAGACCGGCAACAGCATTGGACATGTGCTGAACTTTGTTTAGGTTGGGCTACATAAATAGGCATTGTAATGAGTCCCCTTCTTGAAGCTACATTTCCAAATAAGTAAAGAAATTCACCTTTATAACTTTGATAGGAATTTTAGCTGTTTCTAAAGCCGTAAGCATAATCTTCTCAGATGGCATTAGAAACAATAAAGATCGGCCTGCTGCAGTATACCGAGCAGTTCTACCAACACGATGAATGTAAGAAGCCACATCGTCTGGGCAATCAACCTGCAAGAGATACCACGTCAATAGATTACCTAAGAGCATGGCAATAAAAAGTAATAAAGCATGATGATCCACCACACCTGAACTACCCAATCTATAATCGGAAAGTCCAGTCCTCTTGCTGCTACGTCAGTGGCAAACATAATGGAATGCTTAGACTGACAAAACTTGAAAAAAGATTCTAATCTTTGAGTTTGCTTCATTCTGCCATGTAAGCACATGACTGGAACACCAGGTCGCAGATGTTTAAACACCTCATGCATAAATTTTACCTATACAGTACTGTCTGGTTTAGACGCAAATCAAGTGTTCCCATGAAGCAAACATAGAGCACAGACCTGCTTGCAACTTGTTAAAAAGACAAGAGTCTTTGATCTTATATGTGTTTTCACAAAGCTCCAAAGCATGTCCAACTTCTCATGTAGTGCGACAAACATGGCTGTCTGCTGTAGACGTGTTGGAGTTGCAACAGTAGATTCTGCATGCACCGCAAGGTACTCAGGATCTTGCAAACTAAGCCTTGCGAGATCCTGTACAGAACGGGTCTGGGTAGCAGAAAACAGAAAAGTCTGGCGCTCCTTTGGAATCTGTGCGAGGATGCTATTCAACGTGCCTGAAAAGCCCATGTCCAGTATACGATCTGCTTCATCCAATACCAGTACCTTAAAATGAAGCAAAATCTCAGAATTTCATGAAACACTCAAATGGTACTAAACATCAACTTATCTATGAGGTTCTGATCTTCAACCATGCAGAATTTCCTCACCAGGACTTTTTTAATGACTACAACGTTTCAATCATGAGATTGCAATGTGTTATGATAAAGGAAAATTGTATTCAAAGAAAGAGCAGTACCAGATAATCACCTGAAGCTGAGAGCAGTCAAAATTTGGTGTCTCATCCATGTGCTGCAATAAACGTCCAGGAGTAGTCACAATTATATTTAACGCATTAATTCTTTCCCGTTCCTCGTCAACACCTTTTCTCCCACCAATCAACAAGCCTCCGCCAAGTGAATGATACTTCCCAACTTTACGCAATTCATCAAATATCTGCACAGCAAGCTCCCTAGTGGGGGAAATTATAATAGCCCCAATGCCATCGTTTCGTCCCCATCTGAGCCTATATAATTTCTCAACGACCTAGAATATACCGTAACCAATCAGTTGCTAAAACCCAAAATTAAACATAACAAAATGGCAGGACCTACCGGAACAAGGAAAGCCAAGGTCTTGCCAGAACCAGTCTTAGCTGCACCAAGAACATCCCTGCCACACAAAGCATGGGGCAATGCAGCTCTTTGAATGGCTGTCATTCGAGTAAATCCAGCATCCTTAAGGGCTCTTCGAGTACCATCAGAAATGGGCAGCTGCTCAAAAAGAGGTACTCCAACGTATGGTTTAAACTCTTCACTTACTCCCGAGTCTGCCAATACGGCTGATATTTGGACGGCCAAAGGATTGGAACCTGGTTCAGGTGCCCCTGCTACTATCCTTGCCTCCAATTGTTCAATTTCTTTTGACTCGTCTGCTGTTTTCGAGGATTTTTTGTGGAATTTAGGTCTTCCATTTGCTACGGTTTTGCGCACAGGCTTGCGATGCATCGCCATTGATGTGCTTCACGGCCCACAACAAGAACCCTAAACCTCCCTCTCACATTTTTAAAATCAAGGTTTTTGGGACCCATGCTGTTTTCCTTTAAAAAAAAATATATAGCAAAAAAAGGCACGCCACGATGAAAATAAAGGCACAGGAAAATTACGCTCAAATTATCTCTCGTTAGCTTTGGACAAATTTTGTATAAGGGAATGTTCACTTATGTGACATTCTTGGCAACGGCATCGGCATGGTTGACTTGCCAGGAATGTCACATAAGTGAACATTCCCATTACGTGGAATAGGTTAAATTCTGTGGCCACAAAAATTTGTTCAGAGAATGCTGGGTAAAATGCTCGGAATGCTAGGTAAACTAATCAAAATCAAGTGTAAACATTCAAAATCACGGATAAACCTGATCTTTATTGTTGTTCGCTGCCGCCAAGAAATGCCGCCGTCGAATGGTTGCCACGTGGCAGCTGCGTATTGGCGGATAAGGCACAATTTAATCTAACCTGTTTTTACGTGAGGATCCCTTTGATAACACCCTTCGTAAAAACTAGGTAGGTGCAATTCTTGCCCATCCGTCAATCATATCACGCCATGTGGCAACTTTCAGACCAAGAACGTTAACCTAAAAAAGTTTTATTGTGCTCCATTGCTGCCACCGCTGTTTACCCTACAATCTTTCTTACTTACTTGCATTCCATGCCATTTACTTGCATTCCGGTTGGTTCTACTTGCATTCTATCAAATTTACTTGCATTCCTCCAAGAATTGCACCTCACTGGCTTCCATGTTACAGGAATGGCAATCTAGAATGGCAAGTAGATTGCCATTCTTGTATACGGAATGCAGAGTCTTTGCAGCATCAAGGGGTTTTTATCACAAGAGAAGACACATGTCAACTTCTTCGTGCATGTGAAAAGCAAAAGGATGCAATATGTGCCAGAAGTGTGGATCATCTTATAGTTTTTAGTGGGCTTGATTCAATTTCTCTTTTGGGTGATCATCTTATTCGCCTCTTTGGTTTCCATGGTATTTTGCTTGAAGCTAATAATGCATTTAACAGAGTTGCAGCACCAACTTCACATACATGGGCTACATTTCTTTTTGCAAATGCCAAGTTTGGGCAAGGCCAGACAGTTCTTCGACTCTACCATAAGATGAAACTATCACATATAAAGTGTAACAAATTTAGTTTTGTTACAGTTCTTAAGGCATGTGCCATGACAAAGGATCTTTTGCAGGCAGGCTCATGCATGAGCACATAGTCGAGAATGGTCTCTAATCAGAAACAATTATTGGCAGCACCATTGTGGACATGTATGCAAAATGTGGGGATCTTCAGGAGGCATGTAACGTATTTGACAATTTGACCCACAGAAATGTAGTGTCTTGGGGTATAATAATTTCAGCATATGCCCAGCATGGCAAATGCCTTAGAGTTCTTGAGTGCCTTGAAAAAATGCAAAGGAAGGTATAATGCCAAATTTAGTATTGTGGAATTCTTTAATAGGTGGATATGCTCAGCATGGAGAAGGCCTTTTGGCATTGGAATGTTTCAAAAAGATGCAGCAAGAAGGAATAGAACCAGACAATATTACATATTTATGCCTTGAGAGCATTTGTGAACTTGGGTGCATTCTACCAAGGAAGAATTATTCACAATCAAATTATTCAAAAGGGGCTTGCATCTGATGTTATTGTTGGAGCACCCTAGTTAATTTGTATTCAAAATGTGGGAAGTTAGAAGAGGCCAACCAAGTCTTCCAAAACTTGTCAAGCATACCTTAATTGTTATGTACGCGAAGTGTGAAAATATGGATGAGGCAGCTGAAGTATTTTCTCCGATGGAAAAACAGAATGTGATATCATGGGATGCACTGATTTTGGGGTACGTCCAGTGTGGAGAGGGTTCCTTGGAATTAGAGTGCTTTAATAAGATGCAGCAGAAAGATGTAACGCCAGATGAAATCATTTTTTTGAACAACTTGAAGGCTTGTGCAGTAAATGAGCATTGAAGGATGGAAGGCTAACACATGGGCAGATCATTAAGTATGAAGTTCAATCAGACGTCGTCATAGGAAGCATTCTGGTGAATATGTATGGAAAATGTGGAGCCCTACTAGAAGCTCAACATGTCTTTGAGAAATTACTTGATAAAGAAATAGTCTCCTGGGGTGCAATGATCTCTGGCTATGCCCAACATGGCCAACATTTGTCTGCTTTAGCATACTTCAGCAAAATGTGGGAGGAAGGCATAAACCCAAATTGCATACAATCATGCAGGTCTAGTAGACGAAGGACGCTGGCAATTTAAGTTTATAGTTGAGTCATTTGACATTATGCCAACATTTTCTCATGATACTTGCATGGTAGATCTTCTAGGCCATGCAGGTTACCTCCATGAAGCAGAACATTCGATCCTGGATAGTAAGCAAACTGACATTGTAGTATGGAAATGCTTGACAATAGTTATTACGCAATAAGAATCTGTCATCATTTCCATGGCTAGCTGCTGCTTGGGAAAAATAGAACTTACTCTCAACACACATTTGACAGCATTAAATATTTCCAGATAACTTGAAGTAAGTGCTAATATTATTGTTCAATTCAATGCATCTTCCAATAATCTTAGTCTCAAGGACATAATGTCCGTTTTGCAATGGTTTGCAAACCATCTGCACTAAGAAGTTTCTATATTTGGTTTTTTGGGGGAAATAAACCATTAAGGGGAAAACTACCAAAATACCCCTATGAGTTTGTGTAATTACCAAAATACCCTTATGAGTTTCAAAATTACCAAAATGCCCTTGTATATAGAAGTTGTGTAGGGGCATTTTTGTAATTTTGAAACTCATAGGGGCATTTTGGTAATTACATAAACTCATAGGGGTAGTTTAGTAGTTTTCCCTTAAGTATTTGGGGGTAAAAATTAGGGCAAATATTTATGATCTGTATTCTGGTTGCATGGGCTTTGGATTTTATCGACAATAGAGTCCCAGGTCTAGACATATCGTGGCATTCAGGCTTGGATGGAAGGACCTTCTATTTCAAGTTTGTTCTTATCCTTTTGCCTTAATTTTTTTGGATGCCTCTAGTTTATACCTTGAATCCGACAAGAACTTCTTCTGAAGATGGTTTATACATTTTTTTTTGCCCAAACCCGGCAACCAGGGTTGAATAGGTTGTTGTTCTTGTTGTTGTTTTATTTCTAGATCCCTTGTAACTGTTGGCCAGATTTGAGCATGGCTGGGCCGAATTTGCTGAGCCTATTCTTATTTGACCTAATCTTCTACCAAAATCGATTTTTTATGTAGGACAAGCTTTAGGTAGGGAGAAAACTCAGGTTGTCCTTTGTGCAGGTGTAACTTTTAAGTTATTTTGAGTAGGCCCTTGACTTTGTTGCAAAGACTGCTAGAATCAGACAGATATGGCAGGAGAAATAGGTTTATTGTGACTACTTAGAATGGTATGGACTTCAACATTTGAAAATTCCATTTTTAGCAAACTTGTTGTCTATTTCTATACTACCACTGCTTAGGAACAGATTGGCCTACCCATTTAGAATAATTTTTTAAAAGGGAATTTTGGTTGTTGCTCCTTGTACTTCCAAGAAGCTGCAAAAATTTGTTGCCTAGTTTTATGAAAAAAAAAAACCTCTGCTTTAGAATGTGGTGGCAAAGTGATGGTACCATCACACTTGCATTGTTTTTGTTTGTCATAGCAAGTTCTTATTTGAGATGATATTTCATTTTGTGGAGCTTTGCGAAACTTAGAATACTGAATGCCTTGAGGAGCATACGCAAAAATACTAGGCATGCTTTCAATTTTTTGGCTATGTGGTAATACTTGGGGTTGATTCCAAGGAGATATTTGCAGGTAGTCTTTTTGATTGCTTAGAAAGTTGTAATTTTGTATTCATTACGGTTGACCATTATGTGTTCAATGAATGGGTTTATTATTTTTGGCATATTTTTGTAATATTGGTATTCCAGTTTTAGGGTTTCCATCATAGCGTCTAGGATTTAGCTTCAGATGGAATATTCCAGTGTAACGGGCCTGTCGGGTTAACCCTCCAGGTAACCCGAAATCCCATTTAACCTTGCATGAGTCAATGATAAATTGTTATCCATGAGTTGAATAATATAATTCTACTGAAGAAATCTTGGTAAAGAATTGAATCTTTGACTTCAAATCCACAATTAGATTTACATACATATTTGAAACATAATTGTATAGCACTCTTGTGGCATATATAAGATGATATGCAGTTTAATATCCATAAGCTCCAGAAATGTTTTGGCCTTTCTAAAGGCATACAGAACCCTCAGAAGTAAAGACTTGCACATAGTTGTGCCCTTCAGTTGCCCTGCTACATTTTGCTATCTCTGAAACTGCTTACACCATGAACACGTGGGGTTAGTCTTAAAGACTAAGTGGGGGTTTGAGGCATTTAGAAAATGATGGCATAATCAACAAGAAACATGTACGATGTACCAATCACAAAAATAATTCTCAGACTTAGATGCCTCACCTAAGAATCCCTCTATGCTAGAAACCAGCAATGCAGTATTAGCACATAACATGAACAATGATAAAAGGAATCAAAACATCATCAGGCCATCCAAATAAGGTGTAAATCCACATGTCATAACCTTATAATAACCAAGAGATAATCACAAAAGACCATGAAGAACCATGAAATAACCATGAGATATCTATAAACATGCAGTGCCTACTCCGGTTCTATGAAGGCCACCCGGGCTGATAAGGCCGTGCAGCAAATACGGGCGGGGTAAGCCTCATGTGTACACACCCTCCTAGCCTGCGTCCAGCACTAGAGGACCACTTCCAAGCCATGTAGCGCGACGAAGCACCCTCGCTGGGGTGACAACGCCCGATGTCAAGAACAAGAACAACCGCGGGTCCAAGCCACCGCAAATGGACTCCGGCCCTGGAGAATATGCACTCATGTGTCAACCAAGAACTTAGCATATGCCCCACATATCAAAGTTTAAACCATATCATATGATCCAAGAATCAAGAGTCATAATTCACATGCATTTCCTATGCATTTACCAGGAACAACATAAGACAATGCCACATTTGCAATGATATAGACAGATCACATTCATGTTCTACCACATGATGTCAAATATTCAACAAGTACATGCTAGCATAATGCAACCTTGACACATCACCATGGTATCCAAGCATTTAGCATGTCTAGATATATTATATAAGAACACATAAAAGGTTTAGCATTTTCCTCCCCATAGGAAAAGCTTATTCTAGGATGTCATAATGTCCTATTCCCAAACAATTATGATATCCCTACAATTTACATCCATATAAGATATAAGGATCACCTAGCAACTACAACATACTTCTACCGGCATGCTTCCTCCAAAGTCACTCCCTCCATAAGGAGTGGAACATTTTACAGAATATTCATATACAATTCAATATGTTAGCTTATTTTTCTTATATGTTAGCTTATTTTTCTTACTAATAAGTTAATTACATAACTTAGCATTTTATTTGACCAGCAATACTTCATGCCATTGCCATACTGCAGAAGCCCCCATAAGCTTCTTTAGGCCGCTTTGGCATACATTCTCTTACTATCTAACTGAAAGATTAACGTATCGCACGTTTAGCAGTGCAATTCCCTATCATAGTTTATTTTAGCATCTTACTTCAATCTAATCACCAAAGGTATATATACATCTTTGTCTACCTTCTAAATTAGCTTCTTGTCTCATGGAGCCGATGGCGCCTTTCATGCCCTTGTTAGAACCTCCATGCAGTCTCCATAAGCTACATGATCTCAAGGTTCCAATTGAGTTCTGGCTTCTCCAAGCAGAACGATCTCTACATTACTGTTGTCAGGATTCCCTTTACAATATACAAGGTCTGCCCTACTATCTACAATTCTAAGGACTATTCCCAGACTTCTTACAATAAGCTTAGCTTAGTTCTTACTTCTTCTTATGTACCAATGTGGCAAAAGACATTCCCAGATTCCTTTATCCTCTTAATTCAAATTATTAAATCATGATTCTCTTTCAACAAGAATGATCCAAGCAATCTAAGCTTCCCCTGGTGTAAGCGGAAAACCAGCCACCTGAGAATCGCTTCAATGACGATCCTTTGACTCCTTGTACCTGTTTTCTTCTCAAAATATCCCCTCCTTTCAGCTCCTAGCTCCAGGAAGCAAGCTGCACAAAGAGATACAATGGTGCAGTCAATTCTGATACAACTTCACTCTTTCTGCCATATCTCCCTCATACGGATGAATTTCTGCCTTATCAGACCCAATCCACAGCTGATTTAAAGGCCTTTCCAACAAAGTAAGAATTACCTGAATTGGATCTCGGGTTGCCGAGATGTGATACTCCAAATTTTGGCCAGCAAAACTGCCCAAAAATTGCTCCTTCTGCCTCCTTTCAGAAATCCTCATAGAAACTAATGCTTTTTTGTTTTATAACATGAATTTAGTATAAACTCCTCATACATAATATGTATTTCTCATGTAATAATCAATTGGAATATTTTCTGTAAGCATCAATAATAAAATGTAAACTACATGCTTGCTAACGGGCCAAGCTCGTTACATTCTCTCCTTCTAAAATTTAACCCATGTCCTCGTGGGTCGTTCCAAAATAATGGAGTATCCAATCGATTATAGAATTAAACCTTCACGACCAACTATATAATAACGCCAACTTATCACCATAATTATTCTTTCTTCCCTTGCTAGCTGTCATGAATATAATAATTTCTTCCTACATAATCACTGAGTTGACCGGGCTTGCTTATACTGCCTCAATCTTCTTCAAACATTAAAATTTTTATCCCGATGAATAAGTCCCATCTAGACTTCCATTTTCCCATTATAGCACCACACTTCCTCAGTTGAATGAAAAGCATACATGCATTGTAACAAATGAAGAAATTACAAGCTTGAAACCAATCTGCAAAGGAACTGCTCTTCTTCTCAACATATCATTGTGAACCACATATGCCATTAAACCATATTCGTCCTGAAGTTCTTGACAACTAACCACTTTGTCCATAAATAGCTCGTGCTCATGGTAAATAATCTTGGCTACTTATGTCTCCTCTGGGCATCACCAAGATGCCATTTATCTCGCTAAATGAAATCCATTAAGGTGCCTCTTCAAAATTAACTATGTTTCATGATATGTAACATGCATAAAAAGCTTTACTTGAATTATATAAGAAAATGTAGGTCAAAATAATTCTAAGAGGCAACCAACTCGTCTTACGGTCCCGGCATACCCGTAAAGATATCCCACCAATAAATAATTTCCATTGACAAGTAAGCTTCTTTATATGTGGCATCGTAATCATACAAAAAGAAAGAACCCTTAACATGAAATGAAGATCCTTCCATGGCACTGCTTAACGAGCACAAGCTGCCTCAATACTCAAGTGCCAAATGGTTTATCGTACACAAACCACCTCATATCTTTCCAAACTTGCCTAGCTTGATAAATATAATAAACAACGTTAAAGATGTATGTTACATAAGCTAAGTGTATTGACCATCAATGACGAATCTGGCATACACATAGTTTGGAATCAAACTCAATTGTTACTAACTATGTCTATGCTTATGCATATAATGCAGGCAAACTTAAGTACAACCCAACCAAGCCTAATGCAACTTCACCCATAGAATGAATCTACCATTTTTATAGAGGGTTCTATACATTAAAATACTAAGCCCACCATGGCAATATAGATGCTCAGATCAAACTCAATATGTACTCACATGAAACTTCTTGGGTGGCCAAATCCAAAAAGTGACAAGTAGAATACATAATTAAGCCCGTCAATCTGAGTATCTCAAGGCTATAAATCACATATAAACAATATAAGACAGTCTAGAATGATTACAATCATAGTCTACAATATAGATTCTCTTAAAGAAGCCTATTTAACATATAGGGATCAAATATCGTAGGCTATAAAAGTAACTTCGACAGACATTGCTCACCTGCTCTCTAAATTCATGCCCATTACATAGGTTAATTTCTATTCTGCAGCGCTGACTTTTTTCAGACATCAGTCAAGCTATAAAAGCCTTTATCTTATATATCAAACAAAACCTCTATTCTTACACTCGAAAATTACTAGCATGCTTTCACGCATAATCCAATTAGCTTCTTTACTAACCCGAGCTAGAATACGTCGAACCAATCTAAACTATTCAAACCATCAAGTCTCCTTCCATCACTAGCAAGAATCCCATGATGTAATCCCCAACAGATGCTTACTTTCCTTGATAGATTGCAATGTAATTAACATCCTTTTAGTATATCCCTCAAAAGACACGATAAGAGAGCACAAGTATATAGACAGTAATCCCAACTTCTTGGGCATATTGCTGTAGTACTTTTGCTATCGAATTATATAATTCCAAATGTTACATTTCACCTTGCTGTAACATCACCTTCCACCTCAGCTCAAGTATGTCCTCATACTTTTAGGTTCCACTACTATGTCTGCCACGGCTGCTCCCTACCACCCAGGATATGGAGCCTATTCCAATCAGCATTTGCAATGTGGATATATCTTATTATATATCCAACATAGCTCAAGTTATTTCTCAATATATCTCGACCAAATGTTTAAGATCATTCTCTATTTACTTGATCCTTGACCAAAACTGTGAGTTATAAAAAGCACTTACTTTTGCTCTCGACAGATATGAGAACCTTTCAAATCCTCCAAATCCTACTTCAGCTATAACCTTGGATAGAAAACATGTACAAAATATTGCTTACAAGAACATGCACAAAACTTTAATCGCCAAATAGAGTCATAGTATAGGAAAATGGCATTTTCTTCTCTGTCAATACTATAACTATCTATATAAGATTTCCAAACTAGCCATCTTGACAACCAGAACCATCAAATGCAATCCAGACAAACTTAAGCTCAGCTTATATCTTATTTTGGTTGCATTCTTGTTACCGTGAACTCAATTATAACCTGTCTCAAATTGGCTCAGCAACAACAGGCGAGGATATATCAACACCTCATACTCAGGAATCCAGAAGCATCAACTCACTACTAGCGAACCACTTAATGTCTCCTTAATGTAGAAATAACTCACCTGATTTGATAAGGAAAGCTCACCTTCATACATAATTATAGTCTGCTTTAACATTCTTTCGCACTTTATCCCAAAATACATTTGCCAATAGGGTCTACCACTCAATCATCTACCAATTGTAGAGAAAATAAGCAAACGTAAAAATCATACCTTCACATCATCCAGCCTCACTGTTCATGCTCCACATGAAGAAGTTTCTATTAATAGCGTCCTTCATGTTTTGTACAAGATTGAACTAAAATTAGCTCCTTGGTCACATGCATCCCACCAGAGTTATCTACCACAGAAAATATAATTAAAGAAACTAATACTAGGATATCATGTCATTACATTTCCATACTTGACAGTCCATCCCACATCCTAGATCGTCGTCCATACATGATCTGAAATATTACCATTACCACCATCCAATAACCCATAACCTCAGCTGAAATTTCTATTCCACCATATCAACACCAATGATCCAACTATGCTCTGATACCAACTGTAACGGGCCTGTCGGGTTAACCCTTCAGGTAACCCGAAATCCCATTTAATCTTGCATGAGTCGATGATAAATTGTTATCCATGAGTTGAATAATGTAATTCTACTAAAGAAATCTTGGTAAGAATTGAATCTTTGTCTTCAAATCCACAATTAGATTTACATACGTATTTGAAACATAATTGTATAGCACTCTTGTGGCATATACAAGATGATATGCAGTTTAATATCCATAAGCTCCAAAAATGTTTTGGCCTTTCTAAAGGCATACAGAACCCTCAGAAGTAAAGACTGCACATAGTTGTGCCCTTCAGTTGCCCTGCTACATTCTGCTATCTTTGAAACTGCTTACACCATGAACACATGGGGTTAGTCTTAAAGACTAAGTGGGGGTTTGAGGCATTTAGAAAATGATGGCATAATCAACAAGAAACATGTACGATGTACCAATCACAAAAATAATTCTCAGACTTAGATGCCTCACCTAAGAATCCCTCTATGCTAGAAACCAGCAATGCAGTATTAGCACATAACATGAAAAATGATAAAAGGAATCAAAACATCATCAGGCCATCCAAATAAGGTGTAAATCCACATGTCATAACCTTATAATAACCAAGAGATAATCACGAGACCATGAAGAACCATGAAATAACCATGAGATATCTATAAACATGCAGTGCCTACTCCGGTTCTATGAAGGCCACCCGGGCTGATAAGGCCCTGCAGCAAATACAGGCGGGGTAAGCCTCATGTGTACACACCCTCCTAGCCTACGTCCAGCACTAGAGAACCACTTCCAAGCCATGTAGTGCGACGAAGCACCCTCGCTGGGGTGACAATGCCCGATGTCAAGAACAAGAACAACCGCGAGTCCAAGCCACCGCAAATGGACTCCGGCCCCGGAGAATATGCACTCATGTATCAACCAAGAACTTAGCATATGCCCCACATATCAAAGTTTAAACCATGTTTTTCATCATATGATCCAAGAATCAAGAGTCATAATTCACATGCATTTCCTATGCATTTACCAGGAACAACATAAGACAATGCCACATTTGCAATGATATCATAGACAGATCACATTCATGTTCTACCACATGATGTCAAATATTCAACAAGTACATGCTAGCATAATGCAACCTTGATACATCACCATGGCATCTAAGCATTTAGCATGTCTAGATATATTATACAAGAACACATAAAAGGTCTAGCATTTTCCTCCCCATAGGAAAAGCTTATTCTAGGATGTCATAATGTCCTATTCCCAAACAATTATGATATCCCTACCATTTACATCCATATAACATATAAGGATCACCTAGCAACTACAACATACTTCTACCGGCATGCTTCCCCCAAAGTCACTCTCTCCATAAGGAGTGGAACATTTTACAGAATACTCATATACAATTCAATATGTTAGCTTATTTTTCTTACTAATAAGTTAATTACATAACTTAGCATTTTATTTGACCAGCTTCATGCCATTGCCATACTGCAGAAGCCCCCATAAGCTTCTTTAGGCTGCTTTGTCATACATTCTCTTACTATCTAACTGAAAGATTAACGTATCGCACATAACCTCCATGGTTGTTTCTTAGCAGTGCAATTCCCTATCATAGTTTATTTTAGCATCTTACTTCAATCTAATCACCAAAGGTATATATACATCTTTGTCTACCTTCTAAATTAGCTTCTTGTCTCATGGAGCCGATGGCGCCTTTCGTGCCCTTGTTAGAACCTCCATGCAGCCTCCATAAGCTACATGATCTCAAGGTTCCAATTGAGTTCTAGCTTCTCCAAGCAGAACGATCTCTACATTGCTGTTGTCAGGATTCCCTTTACAATATACAAGGTCTGCCCTACTATCTACAATTCTAAGGACTATTCCCAGACTTCTTACAATAAGCTTAGCTTAGTTCTTACTTCTTCTTATGTACCAATGTGGCAAAAGACATTCAATCTCACATTATCACATTCAGGATCACCCAGATTCCTTTATACTCTTAATTCAAATTATTAGATCATGATTCTCTTTCAACAAGAATGATCCAAGCAATCTAAGCTTCCCCTGGTGTAAGTGGAAAACCACCCACCTAAGAACCACTTCAATGACGACCTTTTGACTCTTTGTACCTGTTTTCTTCTCAAAATATCCCCTCCTTTCAGCTCCTAGCTCCAGGAAGCAAGCTGCACAAAGAGATACAATGGTGCAGTCAATTCTGATACAGCTTCACTCTTTCTGCCATATCTCCCTCATACGGATGAATTTTGGCCTGCAGACTCAATCTGGAAAGCTGATTTAAAGGTCTTTCCAACAAAGTAAGAATTATCTGAATTGGATCTCGGGTTGCCGAGATATGATACTCCAAATTTCGGCCAGCAAAACTACCCAAAAATTGCTCCTTCTGCCTTCTTCCAGAAACCCTCATAGAAACTGATGCTCACATAATATAAAATCCTCATACATAATATGTATTTCTCATGATCAATTGTTATGGCTTACAATTGTTCTTCTCTTGATCAAGAGAAGAAAGTACTGATCTGGCATACTTACCTTCAGATTCATTCTTTTGCATAGGCAGGTGGTTGTGCTCAGTTGGATCGGTTTGTCCACTGGGGTTATAATCCTGTCTTTGCATTTTATGTTGCTCTGCTTTTTAGTTGGTGAATAAAGCTTGTCGTCCTTCAAAAAAATAAAAATAAAAAAATATGTATTTCTCATGTAATTATCAATTGGAATATTTTCCGTAAGCATCAATAATAAAATGTAAACTACATGCCTGCTAACGGGCCAAGCTCGTTACATCCAGATAGGTCATATCCTGAGACATGTGATTTGATGCATAAGATTATGCCAAATATGACATGGTATGTAGGCATGCAACCAGATGTGATAGTTTATCTTCGAATTGAGAAAGAAGATAAATCAATTTCTCAAACTAGGAGAAAGTTTCCAAAAGATTCTAGAACTAGCTATCTCTATTTATACTCTAATCGTCCAAAAAGCTCCACATGAGTCGCTCATGGTCCTCCCCTACCACTGGCTATGTCCATTCTTCCTTGATGTCTAGCCTCTTCTCTCCCGCCTCGCTAGTTTTTCCCTCCGGCGCCATGCTAATTTCGATTTTTCGTCTTCTGTGGTCTTGTTTTTCCTTCCTATCATTCCCATGGCCGATCAAAGGCTTTTAGGTAGAGCATTCTTTGACCTTTGTCATTCTATGCTACTTCCTATTAGTGTCACTGCGCCTTTCCTTTCCAGCTTCTCTAGATGCCTTTTGATGCATTTGTGCATCTGGGGAAGATTTTCCCCTCTCTAACATCATCTTTCTTGCTTTGATTTCTCACTTTTGATGATCACAGGATGTTTGATGGGTCTTCACAAACTCTGATATGGTCAGTTGTGTGACAGACCTGGAGATTCCTTTGCAGGTTGGGATTGAGGAATTTTCTGACCCTTTCCGACCCTGCCATGGCCGAGCATTTTGACCGGCCTATGCTAGCATCTTCCTATAGCCGTGGCTTGATGACCGCCCTTCTATGATGCCTTTACATGGCTATGGTGTATTAACTGGCCTGTTGTTCCTCCATCAGAGTCCATAGCTAGCTTGGTTTGCTAAGTTTCTGTTTTTTTCTTTTTCTGCACTATGATTTTATATTGACTACTAGTTATGGTGCCCGATGTTGCCAGGCGTACTAACAATTTGAATAGGTGTTCGTTTCATTGTTGGTTGGAATAGACAATGTGGCTTGGAGGGGGTAAGGGCAACATAGAAGAACTTCTTAAGATTCATTGATAAAGAATTCAATATATAGATTTTGTGTATGTGGTATTTAATGTTGACCCGTCTGCCACTAGCACACTAATCTTATCAATACACAAGAACTTTCAAACCGTAATGATTTTTTTTTTAGTTTTACTTCATGCTCTAGATGTTTTTTGCCTCTGGATGTTGCTGTTAAATCGTAGCAACAGCTTGTCATCACATGTAAATTATCCATAAGATTAACCATATATATTTTACTTTTGAAAATCTTTCATTAACTTTGAAAATGCCAAAGCATTGACTTTTGAAAATCATCAATCATTGAATTTGAAAATGCCAAAACACTATGGCAATTCCCAGATGATTTAGGATGATGAAAAATATACACCATTTTTTATGGTTTTGCTGATCATCTCATGAGGCTCCATAAATAAACATAATTGAGAACTTATGACGACACTTTTCTTAGTCTATAGTTTGCAAGGGATATGTGGCATTCCTATTTTGAAAAAAAATATTGTTCATGAATGCACTTTATATAGAACCCAACTATCAAAATATACATACACAAATAGCCGCCTTCTACAATTATAGATCTTATTATGTGATTTTGCAAGGGATACGTGTCGTCATATATTTTTTTCTTTCAAAATGTGTTCATCTTCCTATGTATATAATTATTAGCAAAATAAAAAGGACTTTTCAGGCAAAAAAAATTCAAACTAGCAAAAGGCACACCAGAAGGCTTTTGCAAGTTAAGACTTGTTAGGTTTTTATTTTTAGGCTTGATGTCATTAAACTACCATTGATAGTTAATCTTTCTCCTTGGCATACATGTCAAGGAGGCTACAAGGAATACATCCAAGTGAAACACAGCTTCCAGTGCATTGGTATGGATTAACTTTCCATGTCCAAAGACTCAAGTATAAGTGCAAGCAACCAAAATCTCAACAATAGTAATTTTATCTGGTTTCATATTTTGCAGTGGGATTTGTTTAAACAAGCACGGAGAGATCTTTCATCAGATGTACGTCTTGAATCCACAATCCCACACTTAACATACATAATAACTAGGGGAAGTCACTGTTTATAATAATGACATGGACTTGTTTACCTTGAAGCATTGCTTTTGCATATAAAAAATCTCCAGCCGTTTACATATTCATAAGTTTGTTTTCTAAGAAGACATCAGATTGAAAGCCATGGCAAACAACTGGCATGCAAAAACTTTTTTCTGTTGCTAATGCATTATAAAATGTTTAGCATTATGATACAAGTTACTTTATCTGGGATACAAGTGCGTGTCTTGAAAGAGAAGAAAGGTTGTTTTGACTTCAACACTTTCGCTATATGCTGTTATTTTGGCATTCTTTAAATTAACATCATGCTCATAAATGCTTCTAAACACCTGCAATGATTGTTCCAACCACCGGCATTTGATATACATGTTTACAAGCATAGAAGCTTGATCTGAACTCAGACAGTCTACTGACATGAACATGTGTCATTTTTTCCTGAGGTAGGCTCAACAATAATGTGCATGCATCACTTAGAGGAACAAACATATTTTTATCTAGAGATATCCCTAGGATGATAGTTATATTGAAGGAGCATCAAAATTGTAGCATATATCTGTCTAGAGATGCTTTGGTGGATGATAACAAAAATTGGATTATGAGGTCGTGTGATGACCTGCATCTTCTTATAAAGGCCAAAGGTTTAGCCAAAGGAGGTGGTTTCAAGGTTAAATGAATTGCATCAATTAGTTGAGGAAAATATAAGGCCAGATACCTTTGATCCTTCTGCAATCAAGATTTCTAAAATACTCGATTTCTAATTATAGATCAAATCAAGATTTCTAAAATACTCGAGCCAACCAAATTGTCAACTCAAGCCAGCAAAGACCGGTTTAAAATGGGAGGCCAATATTTCCATATCTGCATTTCTAATTGCCTTAAAATGTTGACACTAGAATGCAATATATGCACTTTAAGGATTGCAAAAGCAGCATCCAATGTTTTCAAAAATAAAATGATATCAGACAGGAAACAAAATACTTTTCCCACATTTTGCAAAAAACAGTTTATACGATCCACAACGGCCCTGATTTTGCTTCGTGCTTGGCTACAAGCTTTTCCGTTAATTTTCTTGCAAGTGGCCAGCAAAAGACCCTTGCTCTCCATGCTGGGATTCAAGAGGTTCGATGCTCTGTACTCTTTAATAACGTTTGCTTTGGCAGTGTAGGAGAGACACGCCAATCCAAGGCCCAGAATTTTAGAATAAAACAATTACATGCAACACAAGTCAAAGTGAGTACATAGCTCATGTAAAAAAGAATTGGATGTTGACATTCCTTTCAAAGGAAAAGAAGAGGCAGCCATAATCTCAACTATGATAGAAAAATATACATCATTTATTTAGCTCCTTCATGTCTTATCTCACTTACATGGTACAAGTTAAGCCGTTGCTTCCTCATATTATTCTGCCAACGCCATTTAAAAATTTGGCAAAACTTTATACAATTGCACCACAAATTGAGCTAAAATCTACATTTATTGTTGGAAGCTGGAGCATGCCATATAATATTTGCATCTGGCTGGATGTGTCTCTTGAGGATACAACATTGCAAAGCGGACTAAGTTCAGAATTACAGTTCAGAATTGCCAATGACTCTCATCCCTGCAAAATGCACATATCTACATATATAACAGAACGCTAAACAACCATTATGCTAGTTTTTTTGGCATGTCACTACAATTGTAGGGTAGAGACCCCATGAGAATGGTCAAGGTTATGTTCCACTTCCTCGAGGAGATTAGTATTCTTCTCTGGCGTTTCAAGTTCTCTTCCGATGCGCAGGAGAAACTGTACCTGCAAATCAAAGTCCAGCTTAAAGATTGCAACAATGAGCAAGATAGCTTCTATTAGAGTAATATAGAGCAGTCTTACCAGCTCTCCTGCTAACTCATACATAGACTCATCCAGTGTTGCCTGCTCAGAAAGTATAATAATAAGACGAGTGCTGTAATTTGAATAGATACAATGCTACTAATTTGCCCGAAGAAGCCGCAATGCTCCTCTTTGACTTACAGATGGGCGTTCCATTTTTGCAATGACCTGCAACACAAATATCATTCCGAATGACATGAATTGATCACAATGCTGAAGCAAAATCATTGTTTTGACGTATAGACAGTCTATGTATTAGTAATTCAATAGCAGTTAAACAAGTGTTCGTGGTAAAACGTACTATGATGATATTATAGAGTGGAGACAATTACCAATATATAACAGGTTGCAGCATGGTAACTTTTCCTTTCAAAACATTCTTCAAAGAGCCTGCAAAGAAGCAAACTCGTTGTGAAGCCATTTCTTTCAACTGGATTTCTGAAACACATGATAGTCTGTAACAAGCAAACTCAGTAGACTCTGCGGCAGCTGCAAATAACTCTGGCCAATGCCTTCCACCTGTCTTTCTTGCAACGCTCATAACAACATCCAGATACTCGGGAAAATGCCGAATCAGGTTGCATGAAGATGGCTCAGATATGGAAGATGGCTTTAGATCACCTTAGCTTCTGACGTTTTCTCCTCTTCAAAACTTTTGAAAAACCCAAAAACATGGGGCGGAATGCAGACCAAGTGAGCAAAAATTGACCTTCCTGCTTAGAGTTTGGTCTGATCACATGAAGTGGACAAAGAACGAAGGCAATAGCACAGGGCAAGGTCGTCGATGCAGAAAGTTGTTCTTTGATGACCTTTTCTATCTCCGTGAAATCCATAAGAATAGCACGAAGAACATATCTACACTGGCTTCGTTGAAATACACATTTACCTGCTCAAGCTGAAGATTAGAGATACATTTACTGGCTGGGGTTTTAAATATCCACTCCATACTGTTGGAAGAGGACCCTGTTGAGGTTGGAAACTGGGATCAGTATTCTCTAAAGACAATATAACCACTTATGCACATGGGCAAAAATGAATGCTTAAGACACCCAGCAACAAGAAGCTTTGAATTAAGCTGAACCATGCAAGAATTATTATATTAAGCACCCTTACATAGTGCAGTCTCAGTACACAAAAAGGATAAACAAATTTTGCTGCACCTGTAGAACAAGTGGGGCTTCAAATGGAATATGTGGATGCGCCCTTGACACTGATATAATATTGCTTGCCTCATTGAGAACAGCATTATCCGGAAACACTGTTTCTAGCCAAAAAAGAGCAAGCGGTGCATTAGCAACTGCTCCGAAAGCACTACTAGCAGCAATTCCCGCATCTCGAGCAAGCTCTTTGATGCCAGCACTGTTGTAAAGACTGGAATAAAGAACCAACCATTTTACTATCAGTTTGCCAGAAAATTTCCAGTCATTCTTCAATCTCAAACAATTTGCTGACACATCTTGGATAGCATGAATATGTAGCATTATAACAGGGGTTTTTTTTTGTATTTTTATACAGTTTTTGCTATGGTTTTCATATGATTTGATGGGTGTATTGTGCGAGGCATACTAATCAGTATATCTAGAGCGCACACTGTATTCTCATATTCGAATGCCATATTATCTATGATTTTGCAATGGTTTAGCTTTGAATATTTCTCCATGAAAAAACCATCTATTTTTTAGTCCCCAGAAAACACATGCAAGCATCGAGCTCTCTCATTTTAGGGTTTATGGAAAAGAGGGCATGCTTTAGGGTTCTACAGTCCATTTTTCTTTCTCTGAATTCGAGATCTTCGTTTTCGTTTGTTCTATCCTTCTTTCTTAGCATTTTTAGTGCTAGCAATTGCTCTGGTTTTATCAAATCATATCTCATTTTATATGCTGAGCAGGACAGATTCGGGGAAGCAAATGTCGGTTCTGATAAATGAGGATGTGATGGATTCATTTTGCAACACATTTGGGATGCAAACTCGGTCCATGCTTGCAAAGCCAGCATGCAATACTGTTTTGGAGAGAGAACCCCCAAATCTCTGTCTCAGCATCTTGTGGTTCCGGCAGTATTTCTGAAGATGCTTATTTCCGTCGTTCAAGGTAACCCCTTCCTTTTTAGCTTCTTAATCCTTTTTAGTTTCCCTTTTGACCAAATTTCATTTTCCAAACTTTTCGTCATATCTCTACCTGATTCGACCCTTTGGTCACGACTTGGTGAAAAACTATTATCAAATGCCAAGCATTTAGTCTTAGATCTCTATGACTGCGAATTATACCAGTTATTTGGAGGCTTGCAACCCCCGCTACTGTGATCTGGTTACCTATATCAAAATCTGGCAAAGAATTATGCTTTCCGTGGCTCAAATTGGTGGTGTTTTAACAATTGCTCTTGCAGGCCTTAGACTCCTGATTTGGCCATTTCTTGTTTGGCTTTTTGCTCTGGATAAAGAATCTACTTGTTTCTCTGATCAGTCTGATCAAGCTAGCTAGATTGTTGGCTGCCTTGGTGGACGGAGTTCTCTTGAGGCAGCCGAGTTTCTAAAGCAGAGGTCAGGTTATTCCAGCGATTTCAGGCCCAGGCTAACAACCCCATTGAAACAGTTAATTAATTTATTGCTCCATTCACAACACTGAAACGACTGCTTATAGGTGTTCTGAGCTGCCCACGTAATTCAAAAAGAATCGTTTAGCCTCTTCGCTTTTCTGACAGAGGCAGGCCATATTTCCATTTACTGTCATTCTTATCATTGATAAACGAAGAGATTATTTCTTGCTGCATGCAATTTGCCATACCAAATTGTTGCTTGATGAGAGCTCTCCTATATTCATTGATTCACGAAGATAAGAGCCACACATTTCGATGATTAATAATCTGTATTAATGACCAAAGATATCGGTCATTTCTGTTTTGAAAGGTAGGCTGCGAAAGAGGGGAAGCTATAGGAGATTCGGTAAGAGTTTTTTTTATGTTCATAAACATCTTTTGCTGTTCTGTCTAAGATTGATTACTTGCAGATAGGTTATCAAGTACGTTTAGAAGGAATGAAAGGAAGAAATACAGATTTGCTTTTCTCTATGATGGGGATTTTGTTGAGGCGGCTTTTAGGAGATCCAACCTTGAGTGGTGTAAGCCATGTCATTGTTGATGAAAAACATTGTTTTGAAAAGCTGTGTCATTGTTTTGTCATCAGGTGGGGTCTATTTGGTACAGAGAACTATCCACAGACAGATGCTGCTGAAGCACAGATTGGCCATGCTTCTATAGACTTGGAGGCATGGCTTCAGTTCTCTCATCTTAGGAAGTTTTTGGTGATTGCCATCCATCTTTTCTGCTGGCTCATGGGTTTTGGGCTTGGAAGGCTCCAGCATCTTTGGGTTTCCCCTTTTGTTTCAAGCTTCTCTAACTGTAGCATGGGCAATGGCTTGCATGCCAAGTAATGGGGTGAACAGGAAGGGGGTGAAGATGCCTTAGGATTTCCAATTCTTATGGTTAATTGACAACCGCTTCCTTCATCTTTTGAGTTATCTTGCAAGCGAAGGCAGCGCTAAGTGGGTGCCTTGTACACATATCATGGTCTGTTGTTGTGGAAATGGGAAGAACTGAACCATGCTTGGTTCCTGAGTGGCTACCTCATGTATTAATATTGGTATTGGTATAATATTACATATGTCTAATTCTATGCAATGTTTTCGTTTCCATAATTTGAGCACCTCTAGTTTGTTAGATTTATCAGGCTATGATATACCATCCATCATTAGAGTATTAGGTAATGTCTATCCCTACACCATCTTGAAGGCCCCGAAGGGGCCAAAAAATTTTTTAGTTAACACAAACCATTAACACACAACTAACATTATTAACACAAACCATTGCATTTGACACATTTAAATTAAAATCCCCCTTAAACCCCCTTTGGTTTGGGTGCATATTCACACGGGGGGTTACTTCGGGCAACGAGAGCTGTCGGATGGGCATATTTGCCCTTTATTCCAAGATCTAGACCGTACATAGAGATCCTCGTTTGTGGGGTATGCATGTACAAGTTTTTGTAAACTGTATATTAAAGTTTATAAAATACTATAAGATTTGAGAGAGACAAGGTTTACGGAATGCATAATCATACCTTCCGAATGGTACAACAGGACACAAGGCATAGATTGATCCATTTGTGAAGAGGACAAATACCTGGATTTTAAAAATAAATTCATAAAGAAGACAATACTTTATAACTAGTGCAGGCTTAGGCAAGGTTTCCTTACTGTAAATCTATCCCATAAATGTTCCCCCCCAAAAGCAAATGAAATAGGCTTGGAAAAGGATGAGCTTGTAACCAGTATAACTTGGCTGCAGATGATATTCTTGTTCCAGAAACACCATTTCCATACCAAATTGAATAATCTGCAAGCAATTCTAAACATGAGCCGAAACTGTTGCAAAAGCTATAAAATCCATGCCATGAATATGCTATTGCCGAAGTTTCAACCAGAGGGAAATGGAGACATAGCTGAAAACACCATCTGATGAAAGGATACCAACATGTGTGTCACTATAAGAATGCCATGACACATGCAAGATGTGCAGTAAACGGCCATTATTGGACCTAAAAATCTCATTCCCAATCATGCTCGTTGTGGAGACAGTCAAAAGGTTCGGGTTCCTCAATAGCCCACCCAATCTGACGGCCAGGAATGATCCATTTAAAAATCCCGCCTTTTTATTTTTTAGGGGAGGCGAAATTCTAGCGGACAGATGTCATCACAATGTGCTGGTCGAGAGCTTTAAAATGACACCTCATATGTCCTGTTTTGACCATGTTTAGACCAAAAACCATGGCTCGGGTACAGGGTGAGCCATTTGGGGCAAAAAATAGCCCTACTTTAAGGCATTGTAGCGGGCGATCAAGGGCACCGGAGGAGGCGATTTTTGGGTCATCTGGTAGAGCCACTCTTGGGCATCTATTGAGCCAATTTTCGGCTGGATCTGAGCCCTGGAGCACCTCGATCGGACCATTTTTGCTATATGTGGGCCAAACTGGGGCACCCTCCCTTAGTCTGTTACCTTGCTTGCCTTTGATTCGTGGCAAGTAGCGACAAAAAAAAATTGGCCGCACTATCTCTTCTCCAGCCTTGTTTCGTCCTTCGTGGCAAAGGCAACTTCAAAAAACTCGGAAGTGCGAGAGGACTTCCGAATTGCTGAATTCAGAGCTGGGTTTGTCCTTTTGCTAGATTTGATTTGTCTTCTAGTGCAAAGATTGATTATGATTTGTTTCTTGTTCTGATTTCAGGTTTAGGAGCACTGAACTGCAATGGGAATGGTCTTCATGTAAATGCCTTTGCTTTGCTTACATGGCAAAACTCCCAGAACTGGGTTCTGCGGTAATGGGGATGCACCCTTAGGGTGGAATCACACTATCTTCCCTTCCCCAACTTTATAAAATATTAGCCAATATGTTTCTGCCATGCAAGCGAGGAATGCGCAGTTCCTATCACACTACCGCTGCCCCAGAGTGACATGGCACACCTACGAGGGAAATATGAGGGAGGGGCGATTGTGCCTATCCCTCCGGCATTTCCGGCCATCACTCATCCGATTCAGCATTGATTCATCGAAGAAATGCATTTTAGGGTTAGATTTGATTGAAATCATGTTTTGATTGAGCCGCTTTTCTATCCTGCGTTCGCTTTTCACCACCACATCGAGGAGCAAAAGCTTGAAGTGATCTCCCGTTTGAAAGCTTGCTTGTCTTAACCTGATGTTTCGCCTTCAAGCCTTTTGAAGCTCCTAAATCTGCTAGCGTATAGCAAATCCTTGAAGCGTATGTTTCGCCTTCAAGCCTTTTGAAGCTCCTAAATCTGCTAGCGTACAGCAAATCCTTGAAGTGTAAATCTGTTCCAAAAATATGTTTCTGGAGATCTGTTTCTGGGGTTGACATGGAAGGTGTATTGAAGCTCCGTGGATATGCTTTCAGGTTGAAAACGATTTAAAACAGTAGTACAATTTGTCCTTTATGCACAGATTGATGACATGGATTTTCTATTGGTGCTGTAGTGTGATACCAAGCTTGCCCAATGCCCATCCGAACTCTCCATCTGAGCAGAGGGAAGGGCACATAGTGTGATTTCACCCTTAGATCTAATGGTATATTTGCATGCCATCTCAGACGTGGATAGCTTAGAATTTCAGGAAAGGCTGTAGGCCCGGTAGGGCTAGTGTGCTAAAAAAAAATGTTTTCAGGCCAAGAAATTACACTTGGAATCAGAAATACTTCCGGCATTAACACGTGGTTTTTTTTAAGACGTCCTAATTGTCACATTTCCAAAGAGAAATTTGGCACTTTGGCCCCGCCAGATTTATTTCTGGCATTTGCAGAGAGTGCTTCACATTTTTTGGCTGTTTCTACATTTATAAGCACACTTCGAGCAAGCATACAGTGATCGGCGTAGGTAATTCTTTTGTTGAGTTTGATTTTAAGCATTGATTAGAGTTCTATTTACTGGTTTAATACATGCGATTAGGCTCGATGCCGTGGCTATGGCGCTTGTGTTTGTTTGCGAACCTGAGCGTGCTGGAGTCCCAAGCTTTTTCTATTTCTATTTCTCTAATCTGCTTGCTTCTATGATTTCTTTCACTTCCAACTCTTCTAAAATAATATTGATCTGCTTCCGAAGCTTCAACCCTCTCGGCTCTAGAAATGGTTTTGCCCTTTTTAGCTCCCAGTCAATCGGCCCGCATAAAAATCTTTAATGGGCTTCGTTATCATATAAAAATTTTATGTGATTGAAAATCTACGAACTCAGTGACATGAATGTTTTTGTTTGCCGATGTACCCAAACCCTTTGTGTATCGTCCATATCCCCTGTTTTCTGTCATTTTTATGACGGAATTCCTCTTCCAACATGAATCTGTAAGAACAGTAAGCTTTTTGCTAGAACCTAGCAAAAGAACTCCTAGAACGAATAGAGCTAGGAATCATGGACATATCTGCATAGCGCCCCATCCCAGTTCTATGCTAGACCAACATGCCTGAACGAGCACGGTCATAGATGACATCCGACTCTGTTGCTGCTGGATTACGGCATGCTTGCAGTTTGAAACAGTAATCCGGCCAACAAATAACATGATTTAATACAGTAGAGTAGCATACATCACTATCAATTTAGGGAAGCCGCCAGCATCCCAATTATCGCATCTTCAAATGTGAAAAAAGGTACACAACATTCTGCCCTTATGTCCAATGGGACATAGCCACGTGGCAGTCTTTCAAAAGCAGGATATCCATTTACTTACATGCTTGTTTTTTTACTGAACATTCTGATTTTTTGGACAAAGTTCTTGGCTCCAACGATCGCAACATGACACGTGGCGGCAGACTGTTGTGTACCTGTTTTTTACGTTGCAACAATGTTTCTTTACCTTGCATTCTACTATGTCAGCACCAGAATGCAAGGTAAAGAAACATTCTTGTATACAGAAAACGACATCAGGCCAAAACTGGTGCGCTGCCTATTTCAAGGAGGCATAGGATTTACGAGTGTTCACTTTTTCCCAATGGTTTAAATAAATCATTGTTTTGTTGTCTCAAAATTTTTACCCATGATTTAAAATTCCAATCATACCCCTCAATTTTGCAAAAATTCCAAAAATACCCTCCAAATGAAGAGCATTTTTGGAAAAAAGGTAATAGAGTTCTTGTTGCTTCTCAAATGCAAAAGTTATCTTCACAAACATCATAGATTAGGATAAGATCTTCCGAACAACATTAAATTCATCGAAATTGGAGTTGAAATTCATAAGTTATGCTCATTTACGTCATTTTTTATAGCACTTACCTAAAACACTATAACTTGAAGATTTCAACTCTGTTTTGGATGATTCTACTGCTATTGGATAGCTCTCACTCATATCTACAAGTTTCATGGAGGTTACCTTTTTAGTTGGTTGACTACAAGAAAGTTATTGCCATTTTAGCTAAATACCCTATTTCTAGGGGTATTTTTGGAATATTTGTAAACTTGACGGGTATATTTGGAATTTTCCCTTTAAAATATGTTGTTGTCCCTAATGGTATAGCATATATGTTGTTGCCCTTGATGGTATAAAGCTTTTTACCCATAGCATAAAATATGTTAATACCCCTAATGCCTTAGACCTATTTATCAATGCCCTTAGGCATAAATATGTCATCCATTGGCGCCCCCTAGCCTAAGAAATACTAAGGTGCACCTAACCTTAGAACTAGGAAAACATGATGGCGCAGATACATGTTGATGCAATATAAATGTAACATAGAATCTCTGCATGTACATTAGGGGCATTGCAAATTGTTTTCCAGAGTTTGGAGTTGTTTATATTCACCAACTAAGCTCGCATTATGTCTAATGCATGTCTGCTATGTTTTGGCGCGTTCATTTGGTCTGATAGAGCAACCACCAGGACATGAAAGAGGTGTTGCATATGTAACTAGTGCGCAACGTGTAAAGGGACCAATGCTCCCTCTGCACGTCGCGCACTTGGGTTCGACCCCCAAGGGTGCCAATTTTTTGTCTTACATATATATTTATTGCTTCGACTTCCAAAATTAGACAAATAAATTTCAAAATTTTTACATTTGGAACCTGATTTTTTTTTTCTGGCAAGAGGCATCGTGCCAGTTGCAATGTACGTGGGGATTATCGTCATGCTCGAGCTGCAATTAGCATATTGTGAAATGCCTTACGGTCACTCTGTCCAAGCAGCCTCATCCAACAAACTAAATCTTCTCTTCTATGTCCACGATTAAAAGACTATTCATGCCCATAGTTAATACGTGCTAACTATAAAAGAGCATATACACTTGCTACAAAGGCATCGTCATTTAGGCACATTTGACTAGAGACAATGAAGTTCACTGGTTTGTATTTGCTTTGTTCTCTTGGCTTGAGCCATAATAACTTTTAGAATAACCAACAACTATTAGAATAAAAGTTCTAGATCCAAACTGGAGATCGCATTCGGGTTCGACTGCCATGGGGGCATACATCATAGATCCAAACCGAAGATCACAATTGGGTTCAACTACCAGCAGTGCATAGGGTAAACATATGACTTTAAACCTTTTAGAACCAAAGTAATGTATTTGTCAAAATACAATATGTTGCCCATTTGCTCTCTCTAGCAATTTTAAACGCTTTAGAACCAAATTGGTGTATTTTTATATTTTTCAAGATATAGTATGTTGCCTAATGGCACTTTCTAACAATCTAAACAAAAATGCCAATCAACTATTTCCTTGATAAGAGTTGAGTGGCCTCCTACAATGTAGAGCTTAGACAATATGATCATTATGCAGTATATGGGAAGTTCTCATATCTCTCATATGTGTTTTCATGTTCAGCCCGCAAAAAAAAAAAAGGAGGCAAACTAATAACTAAAGTAATGCAGAAATGGCTTATGTATTATAGGAAGAAGCTAGGCACGACCAACTATTTGCAAATGATAAATGTTGAACAACAATGTTGAACCAACAACAATCAAGGACCAATTTCCTTTCATATTTAATGGTAAGAATTGTGCTTCCTCCACAACATACATCTCACTTGTAATATATCAGGTGCCATAATACATATTGGAGATAATAGCACACAAGGAACACGTCAGCATAATCCTTATTCAGAACAGGTAAACAACTATATGTGCATCTGCTTTTTCATGTGCAGCCAACAGCAAAGATAAGTGAACATTCATCATCCTATCATATATCAGGTGGCATAATATATACATGAGACAATAGCATAGTGGAAAATGAGATATGCAAGGAACACAACTACGAATTACCTACAATCTTTATAACAAAATTGTAATTTATTTCACACCTATGAAGACTTACTCGATCATTTTTTTTTTTTTTTTTTTTTTGATGAACGTGGACCTTTATTACTCAAAAGAATACAAAGAGTACATGGGGTACTCAAAACCCAGTGGAGAAGACTAGAGCAACACTACCCACCACATACATAACATAGAAAAGCAGAGAACACAGATCACCATGAGCACAACTGTTTGCTATGAGTAGGTGTGAATCTGAAGATATTGCTCCCAAATGACACTTTTGATGTCATCCTTTAAGGAAGAACACTTGTACGCCTTCACAATGCGACTACGGGCATCGCTAAGCACTTGCATATCTGAAAAGAGCTGTCGATCATCGTCAATGGACTTTTTTTAATAATACTTCACTTTCGAAGTCGAAGGAATTTCAAATCTAGAAATTATTTGAAGGATTAGATACAGCCACTGCAGCTGCCTATGCCATCTAGCCTGGCAATGCAACTCATTGTCTATCATCTTCCCTTATTTTGCTGCACCTATGTCTTTCATATAAGCACCATAGTGACTTATGAGGTCCCAATCAGTGTTGTCACGTACTTAGTGTACAGTACTTGTACAGTACGTCTTCCAAGGTACTGTACCTTTTATGTACTTTAGAGTTTTTTAGTACGTTATGTACGTTTGCCATGTGCTGTTCTGTTTTATGTATAGTACGTACAGTACGTTACGTACGGGAAAAATATAAAGTTCTTTATATAAATTTTGCAAATTTGCACTTGCGGTTAGACTTTTTTGAGGATTTTCTATAAGATCTGAACTATAAGGAGTTGGTTAATAGATCTGCCTGGTCAAATAAGAACCCACAATAAAAAATTCATGTAAATGGATTGAAATTAGTACTAAAGCAAAGAAATATAAGCACAAAAATTTTATCTGCTCTTTGTCGAACACTACAAGAGCTAGAAACATACAATTAGAGTTTTTTTAGCCTTGAAATTGACATTAGACATTAGGGAGGCATAAAATTATCTTGAGGATATGATTTTAACTCATAAAAAAATAAAAAAAAATAAAAAAAAATAAAATTGGACCCTACACTTTAGAGCTACAAGACGTACTGTACTCTACCCAAGGTACTATAAGTACAAAATTGTAGTGTACGGGTACTTAAACAACACTGGTCCCAATACTCTATGCAAACCAACCTTGAGAATTGGTGCAAGAATTTTTCTTGTTAACTGCCTCTACAACAATGCGGCACCAAGACAGTTGATCCTTTGTAATGATTGTAGTCGCTACAGTTAGATTACCCTTCACAATGATTTTAGTTGTAGTCATTCTAGCCAGAATGCAGATGCTTGGAAGTACAAACTGGTAAGCATATGAGGCAAATTGTGAACAAAAAAGGCTTCAAGTGGATATCCGACCCCAACCATTAAAGTTGTAAGCTATCTCAAGTAATATTCTAAGAAACATAACTGTGCACCTTCATGCAAGAGGAAATAGGGAAACTATCATAAGAAGAATAAAAGAAAGTACAACCACACCCCTTTGTCAAATGATGTGAGCTCTCAGCCAAACGCTGTAACAATTATGATAAGAGAGCCATGTGAATGTCATAAAACTCAGATTATCATAGACAACACAACCTTGGCACCATCGGCTCTCTTCCTTTAATCTGTCATGTCTCGCGACGGTTCTCAAAAACATCGTACCTATATATGATATGATTCTAATAACTGAGCAAGGGGTTCTTGTGTCCTAGAAAATGACATGCGTGGCCCATCAAGTGCAAACTCGAGGTTCTTGTTTCAGGAATAGCTTCCTTTTTACAAGAGTCTCCAATTTGCAGATTGTGGAGAATTGCAGAACAGACTATGCTCTAGAAGCCTATATGCTCTAGAAACCTATAAGAGGACATCTTGCTATGGCTAAAAGCACGCTTTGGTGCCCCAAATCGGTTGTCCCCCCAAAATGTGGTCGCGCATCCGCCACTTTTGTGGTATGAAACTATAATTATGACACCGCTCAATTGCCTTTATTTAAGAATGGAGTCCCAATTTGTGGGGAAATTCTAATTTCAAAACTAAAATTCAAATTCCTATTCTTCGGCCCCTTCCTGTTCTTTGCCTATGTCCTGTTATTTGGCTCCATGTTGCAAGCTCCAATCCATTGTGGGTATGGATATCAACGAGGTAATTCGTCCACAAACTGGCATTTCAGACAGAAGAAAATGAAGAAGAACCAAGGAAGAAGAAATGCTGAAGAAAAGATGCCAGAAGAAAAGAAGAAGGGAGGAAAGATTGGAGCTTGTAGAATTGGCAAAAGGATCCATTTCATCAAGAAGTGCAAGCATGAAATGTCGTATTGTCCTTAATTTGCTAACATCTTTCCATAAATAGACCAAAAGAATTGAGGATAGCATGAAGAAAGAAATTTTACTTGAGTTTTTGAGGGATAAACCATTGGAAAAATTTATAGGGGAAGAATTAAAGGATTTGAAAGTCAAGAGCATTGTCATTAGGAGTCTCTGGAACTCTATGCAGAAGGTGAAACTCTCTACCAGCAATGACTGTCTAGCAGTCAAGAATAGCTGTCTTGCAATGTCTGTAATACGCAGTGCAGATTCTGAAACAAGTGACGAAAACAGCCAGAGGGATCTTGGATTAGGTGTTCACCCAAGAAACCTGCAAAAGGCAAAGAAAAAGAGGATAGAGATTGATTACAATGGTGGGAAATGGGTTTTTTGTAAGAAAGCTAAAAGATGCGATGCAATTTCAGATGAACAGATAGAATAGGTTCAAAATTTTTGGATTGAGAACATCAGAGTGTCTTCTAATACAAAGGATGTTAGAACTAGAAGATTGGAGAGAAATGTACGAGAACATGTTGCCCACTATCTGGAGGAATCACAGGTTAGTTTTTAAATTCCTTTATTCATGTTTTCTTAGTTATGGTGCTTAGTGTGGTAGTGCATGTGGTAGTTATTGTGTTATACATTGATTGTGGTGTACTGTATACAGCATGTAATTGTGTGTAGTTGACTCTGAAATGCAGTTAAATAATATTTAATGTGTGAGAACATTAGAACATGACAGAATTGAGTTACTATATTCGTTTACTGGGTTTGTGTATACAGTATAACAATATTTGAGAATGACAGATAACTGATCCTAAAAGTTTAGTTGAGTTATTCAAAGACAAATATATGTCAGCTGAAAGTACATTCTCTGTCCAAAAGTATATAATATATTAAAAAGAAGCACTATGTTACAAAATTTGGCTTTTTATTGAAAGCTCTGACTCTGTGTTCGATATTTTTTACCCATGCATTTCCTGAGCAGCAGGAGGAGCTGGTATTACTGGATCCAATGCATCTAAAATGTATGTTTTCTACACTAAAGCATCCAAGCTTTGTGCTATCATGCCAGAAGTGCATAGAATGAGGTTCGCCATAGTTTCCTGCATCCCCTTGTGGTGTGAAGTCATCCTTGCCAATAGGTCCCGTTGTTGCCGATTCTGAATTCTGAAGTGCCTATTAATCCATTCTATACCTCTCTTTGCAGCAGCATGCATCATAAGGTCAGAGACCTTGTCTTTCGGCTCTCTTTTTATCATTCCGACCCCAAAAATAGCCATTGATGGCCCAGCATCCACTCTGTTAAATGCAGGCAATATGGCTTCAAAATCAACAAAGAAGGTGGATTTTGGCATATTGGCCTTCAGAGACAGGTCACAGGCCTTGGTTAAAGCATATCTCAGTCCATCCTCGTCCATTCTAGCAAGTCATTATCGTCTCTTAACCTGTTAACCATTGCTGCCGGAATACACTTGAAGCCCACCATCTCCCACCACCACACTCCACCACATTTGTCACCACCATTATATTTCACCCCACAATCTCTCACAACTACAGTTCACCACATTTGTCACCACCACCATACAACATATCATCTCACCATCTATCCCACTACTACATTTCATCCTACCATCGAGTATCACCACATTTTTGCCACCACCACATTTATCACCACATTTCAAGCCCACCATCTCCCACCACCACATGCACCACATTCTTCATTACCACCACATTTGAAGCCCACCATCTCCCAGCACCATCCACTACAGTCCACCATGTCCCACACCACACCCCACCATCTCCCACCACCACACTCCACCATCTCCCCCCACAACACCCCACCATGCCCCACACCACACCTCTCTATCTCCTGCCACCACACTCCACCATCTCCCACCACTCCTTGCTACCACACCACATTTGGTGTATGGTATGTGTGGTGGATGGTGTATAGCGTGTAGAATGTGTGGTGTAGAGTGTGTGGTGCATGATACGTGTCTATGGTGTGTGGTGTGACATGAGTTTAGTATGGTCTGTTTGGTGGTTATGATGTGTGTGGTGCATGATGTGGTGTGTGGTAACGTACACAGCACTAAGGTGCTCGGTTTGGTGAATATGATGTGTGTGGAGCATGGTGTGGTGCATGGTGTAGTGTGGTGTACACATCCTAATAGTTTAGTGTTCATTTCATACATATGCTATTGTTCAAGAGGTTCAAGGACCAACATCCACAAATTAAGATTCGTCTTCGAGCATTTGAGAAGCTAAAACCTTGATTTGTTGTAAAATTGAAGGACTTCAATAGTTGCTGTTGCATTCAGCATGTCAGGATGCAAATGCTAGTGGATGGACTAATGGGATGAGAACCAAACATCCGAAGGATTGCACTTGCACCTGTGATGTGTGTAAATCACATGAACTTGGTCAATGTAGAGCACACCAGCATAAAGTTGCAAGTATAGGAAGCCTGTGGAGATCTATATTGTGTCCAAAAAGTGAATTAGATGAGTTTCACAAGAAGGCGTGCATCCTTGGAAAGTGTGAATTGTGTGGAATCAAGAAGTTTCAGACCCGTCCCACGGAAGAAAGTGGCAGTAACATGAAAGTGAAGTGGGAGTACATTGACTATGAGAAAGACAGCGTCTCGAGTTCTGGTAAGAGATTGACTCATCAGTACAATGGGACAGAACCCAAGAAGCTTCTAGATAAACTGAAAGAGCGTCTAAAAATCTTTCCACTGCATAATTTCAGGTACCAATAATAGGCAAAACAATTTAAGGAGCTTTTGGAGAATCTCCCAACAGATGCATATCTTTCAGTAGTGGATTTTGTAGAGAACTATACATTCAAGGAACAAGAGGAGATGCTGTCGATGCACTGAGTCAATAACCAGATTACCATTTTGGTTCAAATAATATATCAGTATGACTCAGTGGCAGATGAGATTATGAAGAAAACACATTACTATGTATCAGATGATAGGAAACACGATACTCTATTCGTGCAACACTGCTTCATGAAGCAGCACAAACATCTGGAGCAGAAAGGAAGAGTGCTAAAGAGACATTATATATTTTCAGAATGGCGCAACATCTCAATTCAAGGCTTCTAGATCATTTTGTGGCTAGTACAAAAACGACATTGAAGACTATATGATGTGGAATTTTTTTGGTTCTAACCATGGAAAGGTGAACATGATGACAAGGCTGCTGAGTTGAAGAGATGGTTAAGACAACTGCAATTAAAGTACAACAGCATAAAAATGGGTAATGCTCATGAAGTGGTAGAAGTTGCTAAAGAGATGTTTACTTGTGGAACATTCAAGTGGATGAACACGTTTAAAACTAGTAAGAGGAAAAAAAAAGGTTTTTTTGGGAAGTCAAAATGGAGGATATAGATAGAAAGAAAGCATGGGGTGCAGAAAGGATTCTGAACACTAGGCAGATCCATTATGTGCATGCATTCAATCCTGAATCTCCATTGCAGTTGTTCCTCTGTTCTTCTCCAATTCCACAATGTTAGCAGAGGCACTTAAGAGTTGGTGATGATTTTGCTATCGTTGCTCCCAAAGGCAATGATGAGAGTGCTGAATTTTGAATTCTGGTATGCACAAAACCAAAATGGATAGTGGAGAAAGACTTCCATCTCAATAGAACATGGTACCTCGTCGGTGGTAGTGTCATAGAAGGTATGCATTACAAGAAGGGCACGAGATCAACCTTCAGCTATGATCTTTGCAGTAAAGACGCTAAAGGCATACTATTTACAACACAGATCTGTGCAATTAGACTTCATATGTCACCAACTAAACGTCAGAACATGAGTGTATATAGGCTGGATTCTTTAGATGAGGAGAAAATTTTATAGATATTACCCGAAGTTCTTTCCGATGAGGAGGAAATGCAAAACCTGTAATTCTGTAATTTTCAGAACTCATCTGAAGTTTTATTCTTCAGCTTTGAAAATGAGTTTGCTTGAAATCTTTTGAAGACTTAAATTCTTTTGAACACTAGATGCCTTATTTTGTGACAAAGAACATATAATTGAATATGAATTTTCATTCGAATGAATCGAGGTTACAGTAACAATTATGTACATAAGGAAGATATACAGTGATTTGAAAGTATGAGGTGACTCATGCACCTACATACTTCCCAATACATATGTTTCTCTCAGTTCCAACTTTTGTTGCTTCTAATCTTAAAATGTCAAGCATAAACACTCTAACATCAACTAGATCCTGGTCTGAAATGTCCACAACATGCAGTTAACCACATTTTGTCAATAACAGAGATTGGTTTGTCTGCTGAATTTGAGTTAACTTACTAGATTAGGCAAGAATATATTCACTCCTTTCAAGTATTCCGTCACAAATTTATGCATAAACGAACATACGACAGGGCCACAAGAATGACCATTGGTTTGAAGAGGCATTCTGAAAAATTTCACAACATCTGAGCTTGTAAAGCTGAAACTATTGTGTCCAAGCAATTCCAAGAACCTGCATTCAAAGTTTGTTGTGCTTATATGACAATAGCAAAATGCAATGAGCAAGCATTAACCAAGGGGGGTTCACCTTGAAATCCCGTATGAACCATCTGAGTTATAAGATATGGGTTATTTTTGGAGAGCTTTCGTACGAAAATATATGGAAAGGGGTGGTTTTTATCACATTTTGCAATATTTTAAGCCTGTACATTTTCGATATGGGTATTTTTCTAATTCTTTTGGACCGTATACTATGGCTCTTGGCGCACTCTGTGAGGGGTGGGATCAAAAACACTGACTTTTGGTCCAAATTGGGTAATTCTTAATGCAGATATCATTAATACAACCTAACTACTTACAATTTTATGCCTTAACATGATCAAAACATAATTTTGTATTTATAAAAAGTTCTGTATTTACAATAAACTAACAGTCTTCTTTCTTAATAAACCTAGCTAGTTTCATATCCCTAGGCATGCAAGTTACTCTCTTGGCATGGAGAGCACATGCTAGAGAATCTTCAAAATGTTGGACTAGTCTCTGCCCCGCTGCCTCCTGCAATGCGAGTAACATGTCATCTGTTACTCTCTTAGTGCTGTCGAATTGTTGCAAATTCTCGCGAGTCAGTCTCGCGAAGGCAGCTCGTGGTATTAACAGCCCGTAGCTCCTCTGAAAATGGCGGATCTCCCGAGCATCTCTCGCGAAGTATGAATTCGCCTTTCTCTTCATTGGCTTCTTTGGGGGTGTTGGTCTCTCCGGGGGTGGCTTCAGCGTGTTGTTCTTTGATGGCCTACCTCCCTCCACATATGTTACCTTGTGCTCCTCATAGTACTTCAAGTACTCCTTATACATTTTCGTGTATTGGTTGTACTCCTTCAACTTCTTTCTGTACTCTTGCTCATGCTTGAGTACATAGGACTCTCTTGCTGGCCTGCCCTTCTTGGTCCCATTGCCGGCTTTGGCCACTTGGGGTAAGGGTTCTTCTTGCTGCTGCCGATTCCTCCTCCTCGGCGTCGACATTCGAAGGTCCCGAGCCTTCAGTTGGGCGGGGGACCCTTGTTTCATCCTCGTCGACTTCGGTGTCAGGGATGAAGATGGCGATCCTGTCCGGGGGCTCCCGCTCCTGTTCACGGTGACCCCTTCGCCCGGTGTTGACTTAAATCTTCTTGTAGGGGTTTCTTAGGTACCTCGGGATCCTTCCCTTTGTCTTCCCTCCGTTTCTGGCGTTCCTCCCTCAACCTCTTCCTCTCCAGCTTCTCCTCGATTCTTTTCCTCTTTGTTGCCCTCTTGTTCTTCCCCATCTTCTCCATCTTCTTAATTCTACGCACCATCTCCTCTGGTATATCTTCGTCCTCGTCCTCCTCGTTTTGTCCTCCATCACCCTGGCTCTCAAGATTTTCCTGCTCTTCAGTATCTTGGGCGTGTTCTTCTTGATCCTGCTACTCTTGATCCTCGTCCTCGACATCGGGATTTGGGTCCGGGTTCTCCTCTTACCTGGCTCACTCCTGACCCTCTCTGGCCTTCTGTTGAGCGGCGAGGACTTGGGCACTGACGAAATCGTCGGGTACTACCATCCGAGCAGTTTGTTTGGTCCGGGCCATGTTTTGAAATAGGGTGATCGCCATTCGGGCGCCTAAAAATCGCCTTGTTGGACGAAGAGCAGCTAACTGGAGAAGGAAGGTGAAAATGAGGAACCCTAATGGTCTATTTATAGGTCTGGGGATTTTAGGGTTTGGACCTGTAATTTCATGTTGTACAATCCTACAAGGCATTAGTGTTGGTAGGATAAATACATTAGGTTTGTTTAGGCAAAAGGTGTCCACCACTCACACAGTGCGCGAGAACACTTCCAAAATTTTCGGATTGGTCCAGGGCGCACTCTGTGAGAGGTCACCTCTTTTTTACTCAAACTTTCAATTTATAAAGTGTTTCTTAGTGTTATAGGCCCTATCTTGGCATGGAATTCAGCCTTGATCTCTTGGTAGTAAGGAGTAGCATTGATGGTTGCATCCACATCGATCTCCTTCTGAAAAATAGCGAAGACCGAGTTGATGTCAGCTTCAGCCACATGAGCAGTGGCGTTGTACCATATCACCTAAATGCAGATGTTGCCATGATGTTAGAGCTCCTGGGGTTATCAAACAGATGAAGAAGCGCCTCTGGAAGCTGAAAAATCGCCTTGGAGTGAGGAGCAAAGGGGTAGCGTGCAAATGAGGTTGTGGTCCTATTTATAGACAAAACCCTAATTTCGGGAAATTTTTGGGTTTGGGGATATCTATCATTCTGAGGTGTTGTGCAAATCATAGCAAACTAGGTTAAAGAATGCATCCTAAGGATTCTATTGCAACAAATTTCATCTAATTTGGAGGTAGTTGGGATAAGTTAGGTCTGATTTAGTTTGACCACTCACACAGTGCGCAAGAGGCACTTTCAAGATTTTCGGAATGGCTCCTGACGCACTCTGTGAGGGGTGGGGCTCTGTTTGGGTCTAAGATAGTACAAAATTTACAATCTAAGGGTGAAATCCTACTTATCTCGACGAGTTAGGAGGATTGTGTCCTTACTTTCTACATTTGGCCAAGTCTTGGCAAAGATCAGTGGCCGACCACTCACACAGTGCGCGAGAGGCACTTCCAAAATTTTCGGAATGGCTCTTGGAGCATTCTGTGAGGGGTGGGGTCAAAAACACTGACTTTTGGTCCAAATTGGGTAATTCTTAATGCAGATATCATTAATACAACCTAATTACTTACAATTTTATGCCTTAATATGATCAAAACATAATTTTGTATTTATAAAAAGTTCTGTATTTACAATAAACTAACAGCCTTCTTTCTTAATAAACCTAGCTATTTTCATGCAAGTTACTCTCTTGGCATGGAGAGCACATGCTAGAGAATCTTCAAAATGTTGGACTAGTCTCTGCCCCGCTGCCTCCTGCAATGCGAGTAACATGTCATCTGTTACTCTCTTAGTGGTGTCGAATTGTTGCAAAATCTCGCGAGTCAGTCTCGCGAAGGCAGCTCATGGTATTAACAGCCCGTAGCTCCTCCTCGGGAATGGCGGATCTCGAATTAAGCCTTTCTCTTCATTAAACGCTTCTTGAGGTGTTGGTCTCTCGGGGGGTGGCTTCCCGGTGTTGTTCTTTGATGGCCTACCTCCCTCCACATATGTTTACCTTGTGCTCCTCATAGTACTTCAAGTACTCCTTATACATTTTCGTGTATTGGTTGTACTCCTTCAACTTCTTTCTGTACTCTTGCTCATGCTTGAGTACATAGGACTCTCTTGCTGGCCTGCCCTTCTTCGGGTCCGCTGTCGGCTTTGGCCACTTGGGGTAAGGGGTTGCTGCTGCTGCCGATTCCTCCTCCTCGGCGTCGACATTCGAAGGTCCCGAGCCTTCAGTTGGGCGGGGGACCCTTGTTTCATCCTCGTCTGACTCAGTGTCCGAGGATGAAGATGGCGGTCTGTCGGGCTCCCGCTCCGTTATGGTGACCCCCCTTGGCCCGGTGTTGACTTAAATCTTCTTGGGTTTCTTAGGTACCTCGGGATCCTTCCCTTTGTCTTCCCTCCGTTTCTGGCGTTCCTCCCTCAACCTCTTCCTCTTCAGCTTCTCCTCGATTCTTTTCCTCTTTGTTGCCCTCTTGTTCTTCCCCATCTTCTCCATCTTCTTAATTCTATGCACCATCTCCTCTGGTATATCTTCGTCCTCGTCCTCCTCGTTCTGTCCTCCATCACCCTGGCTCTCAAGATTTTCCTGCTCTTCAGTATCTTGGGCGTGTTCTTCTTGATCCTCCTACTCTTGATCCTCCTCATCGACATCGGGATTTGGGTCCGGGTTCTCCTCTTGCCTGGCTCACTCCTGAGCCTCTCTGGCCTTCTGTTGAGCGGCGAGGACTTGGGCGCTGACGAAATCGTCGGGTACTACCATCCGAGCAGTTTGTTTGGTCCGGGCCATGTTTTAAAATAGGGTGATCGCCATCCGGGCGCCTAAAAATCGCCTTATTGGACGAAGAGCAGCTAACTGGAGAAGGAAGGTGAAAATGAGGAACCCTAATGGTCTATTTATAGGTCTAGGGATTTTAGGGTTTGGACCTGTAATTTCATGTTGTACAATCCTACAAGGCATTAGTGTTGGTAGGATAAATACATTAGGTTTGTTTAGGCAAAAGGTGTCCACCACTCACACAGTGCGCGAGAAGCACTTCCAAAATTTTTGGATTGGCCCAGGGCGCACTCTGTGAGAGGTCACCCCTTTTTGACTCAAACTTTCAATTTATAAAGTGTTTCTTAGTGTTATAGGCCCTATCTTGGCATGGAATTCAGCCTTGATCTCTTGGTAGTAAGGAGTAGCATTGATGGTTGCATCCAGATCGATCTCCTTCTGAAAAACAGCGAAGACCGAGTTGATGTCAGCTTCAGCCACATGAGCAGTGGCGTTGTACCATATCGCCTAAATGCAGATGTTGCCATGATGCTAGAGCTGCTGGGGTTATCAAACAGATGAAGAAGCGCCTCTGGGAGCTGAAAAATCACCTTGGAGTGAGGAGCAATGGGGTAGTGTGCAAATGAGGTTGTGGTCCTATTTATAGACAAAACCCTAATTTGGGGAAATTTTTGGGTTTGGGGATATCTATCATTCTGAGGTGCTGCTATGCAAATCATAGCAAACTAGGTTAAAGAATGCATTCTAAGGATTCTATTGCAACAAATTTCATCTAATTTGGAGGTAGTTGGGATAAGTTAGGTCTGATTTGGTTTGACCACTCACACAGTGCGTGAGAGGCACTTTCAAGAATTTTGGAATGGCTCCTGGCGCACTCTGTGAGGGGTGGGGCTCTGTTTGGGTCTAAGATAGCACAAAATTTACAATCTAAGGGTGAAATCCTACTTATCTCGACGAGTTAGGAGGATTGTGTCCTTACTTTCTACATTTGGCCAAGTCTTGGCAAAGATCAGTGGCCGACCACTCACACAGTGCGCGAGAGGCACTTCCAAAATTTTCGGAATGGCTCTTGGTGCACTCTGTGAGGGGTGGGCTCAAAAACACTGACTTTTGGTCCAAATTGGGTAATTCTTAATGTAGATATCATTAATACAACCTAATTACTTACAATTTTATGCCTTAACATGATCAAAACATAATTTTGTATTTATAAAAAGTTCTGTATTTACAATAAACTAACAGTCTTCTTTCTTAATAAACCTAGCTATTTTCATATCCCTAGGCATGCAAGTTACTCTCTTGGCATGGAGAGGGGTAAAAGCATGATGTGGTGTTCCAATTCGGCTGTCCCCCCTGTCCCCCCAAAATGTGGCGTTGCATCCACTACTTTTGTGGTATGAAAGTATAATTATGGCACCGCTCAGCTGCCGGTATTTAAGAATAGAGTCCCGCTCAGCTGTGGGGGAAATTCTAATTTCAAAAACTAAAATTCAAATTCAAATTCCTATTCTTTGGCCCTTCCTGTTCTTTGGCTCCCTCCCTGCTGCAAGCTCCAATCCATTGTGGATATGGATGTTAATCAGGTAATCTGTACACAAACCGGCATTTCGGGACGATGAGAAAAGCGAAGAAGAACCAAGGAACAAGAAATGTTGAAGAAAAGACGCTTTGAGGAAAAGAAGAAGAGAAGAAAAATTGGAGCTTGCGGAATTGGCGGAAGGATCCGGTTCATCAAGAAGTGCAAGCGATGAAACGCCGTATTGTCCTTAGTTTGCTAACGTCTTTCCATAAAATGGACCAAAAAGAATGGAGGATAGCACGAAGAAAGAAATTTTACTTGATTTTTGAGGGATAAAACATTGGAAAAATTCATAGGTGAAGAATTAAAAGATTTGGAAGCCAAGAGCATCGTTATAAGGAGCCTCTCGGGACTCCATGCGGGTCATCAAACTCTCTACCAAAGAATGACCAGCCTAGCAGCCAAGAATAGCCGCCTTGCAATGTACAGACCACGCCCGTGCGGTCTCAAACAAGTGACAAAATCAGCCAACAGATCTTGGAAAGGTATTAGGTGTTCACCCAAGAAACCCGCAAAAGGCAAAGAAAAAGAGGGAAGAGATCGATTACAATGGTGGGAAATGGGTTTCTTACAAGAGGGCTAAAAGATTCGATGCAATTTCGGATGAATATATAGAAAAGATGCAATTTCGGATGAACATATAGAAAAGATTCAAAATTTTGGATTGAGAACACCGGAGTGTCTCCTAACACAAAGGATGTTAGAACTAGAAGATTGGAGAGAAATGTAAGAGAAGAACATGCTGCCCACTATCCGGGAGGAATCACGGTTTAGTTTATTTCACATTAATCATGTTTTCTTAGTTATGGTGCTTAGTATGGTGGTGCATGTGGTGGTTATTGTGTTGTGCCAGTGATTGTGGTGTCTTGTATGCGGCATGTGAATTGTGTGTAGTTGACTCTAGTCCGAAATGCAATATTTAATGTTTGGAATATTATTAGAACATGACCAATTGAGTACTCCTTTCTTTGGGTGTGTGTACAAATCTAAAAATATTTGAGCTATAACTAATCGATCCCGAGATACAAATTTTTGTTGAATAAAGACAATCGATTCAAGCACTGACTCTGTTGGAAAGTATGATATATTAAAAAAGGATCTTACAAAATTTGGCTTTACAAAATTTGGCTTTCCATTGAAAGCTCAGTGCAGAGAACTAAATTTACATGCATGATTTCCTAAGCAACGAGAAATCTTTGGTATGGATAGCTCGAGAACCGGTGCATCCAAAATTATTGTTTTACGCACTAAAGCATCTAAGCTTTACTGCGGTCATCCCGCAATTTAACAGATGAGGTTTGCCGTTCTTCTGCATCCCCTGGTGGTAAGTCACGCAATTGGCCAAGAAAATCCACTGTTGCGAGTCGGAGGCGGACAAGTGATGAGAAACAAATATACCACCGCCCCTTGCTTGCGGCATGTAACATAAGCTCATGAACTCGCGTCTAAGAGCTCTCTTCTGTCAATCGACTCCAAGCATAGCCATTGAAGGCCCGAAGATCCGGTCATTTGTATGCCTTTAGGTTGGATTCGAAATCAGCAAAGAAGGTGGATTTAGGCATATCCACCTTCAGAGATTTATCACGAGCCCCTGTTTAACATGTGCTCGAATGCCCTCCTCGGTCACCCTACAATAGCCGTAGTGATCTCCCGAACATGGATCCTACCATGTTGCGGAATGAACTTCTTCGATTTGGCGGCGAATTGGGAATGAAACGCCAAAAATCAGGGGCGTAGGAACAGGATTTAGGACCCGGATCCTTTTCTAATGATTAGAAGAGGAATGTAATTATTATCGGGGTGTACACAATTTCGAGAAGTGTTTATGAGAGCAGGCTAGGCAGATTTTTATGTCGAGGCGAAATAGGATAAAAGTGATGTGATGTGATGTGTGGTGTCGTGATGGTGTGGTGTAGTGTGGTGTGGTGTGGTGTGGGTTGCGTTATGTACATGGTGTCATGTGGGTGTGTGCACGTTAATGTATGATCCGGAGAATCTCCCCTCACCCCACCACACCCCATCTATCCCACCACCATAGACTACCACCACATCTTTGCGACCACCACATTACCACCACATGCACACACATCCCACCACATCCCACGCCACACCCCTCCACCACCACCACCACCACACTCCACCACCACCACATCACACCACAATCCACAACACCACACCACACCACCACCACTACACCCCCCACCACACTCCACCACCACCACACTCCACCACACACCACCACACCCCACCACCACACTCCACCACACCACATCATAGCACCACACACCACTACACACACCCACCACCACCACCCCCACCACCACACCACACACCACTCCACCACCACCCCCCACCACCACCACACACCACCCACCACACTCCACCACCACCCCCCCACCACCACACCCCACCACCACCACACACCACTCCACCACCCCCCACCACCACAATCCACCACCACCACCCCCCCCACCACCACCACACTCCACCACCACTCCACACTCCACCATTTGGTGTATGGTGTGTGGTGAATGGTATGGTGTGTGGTGGGATGTGGTGTGGTGTGTGGTAATGTACACAAACACTAAGGTGCTCGCTTAAGTGAATATGATGAATGTGGGGCATGGTATGGTGCATGGTTTGGTGTGGTATACACATCCTAACAGTTTAGTGTTCATTTCATGCAGATGCTATTGTTCAAGAGGTTTCTGGACCAACATCCAGAAATTAAGATTCGTCTTCGAGCTTTTGAGAAGCTAAAACCACGGTTTGTTGTGAAATTGAAGGACTTCAATAGTTGCTTTTGCATTCAAAGACGTGAGGATGCAAATGCTAGTGGATGGACTCAATGGGATGAGAACCAAACATCCTAAGAATTGCACTTGCACTGCGATGTTTGTAGATCACATGAACTTGGTCAATGCGAGGGCACACCAGATAAAATTGCAAGTCTGAGAAGCTTTGTGGAGATCTATATTGTGTCCAAAGAGTGAATTAGATGAGTTTCACAAGAAGGCGTGCATCCTTGGAAATTGTGAGTTGTGTGGAATCAAGAAGTTTCGGACTGTCCCATGGAAGGAAGTGGCGAGGAAAGTGAAATGGGAGTACATTGACTATGAAAAAGACAACATCTCGAAGTTACGGTAGGAGACCCGACTCATCAAGACAATGAGACGTAACCCAAGGAGCTTCGGATAAACCGAAAAGAGCGTCTAAAAAATCTTTCCAACTTGCATAATTTCGGGTACCAATGGCGGCAAAAGCGGTTTAAGGAGCTTCGAGAATCTCCCGGCGGATGCATGTCTCTCGGTAGTGGATTTTGCAGAGAACTATACATTCAAGGAACAAGAGGAGGTGCAATCGATCTTGTTGGGTCAATAACAGTTACCATTTTGGTTCAAATAACATATCGGTATGACTCGATGGGCGGATGAGATTACCAAGGAAACACATTACTATGTATCGGATGATAGGGAACACGATACTTTGTTAGGTGCAACACTTTTCATGAAGCATCCGGAGCGAAAGGAAGGGTTCCAAAGAGACATTATGTGTTTTCGGATGGTGCGGATCTCAATTCAAGGCTTCTAGACCATGTGGCTAGGTACACAAATGACACTGATGTCTATATGATGTGGAATTTTTTTGGTTCTAACCACGGGAAAGGTGAACACGATGGCAAAGCTGCTGAGTTGAAGAGATGGTTAAGACAAGCGCAATTAAAATACAAAACATAAAATTGGGTAATGCTCATGAAGTGGTAGAAGTTGCCAAGAGATGTTTTTACTTGTGGAACATCCGAGTGGATGAACACATCCGAAACCAAGAAGAGGAAGAATATAAAAAGGTTCTTTTGGGAAGTCAAGGTGGAGGATATAGATAGAAAGAAAGCATGGGGTGCAGAAAGGATTTTGGACACTAGGCAGATCCATTGTGTACATGCATTCAATCCCGAATCTCCATTGCAGGTTGCACACGAGGGAACTTTCATGCTTCTCTTTTCTTTGCTTGGATGGCATGTGGGACGGTTGTGTGAACAAGCACTACGTTGATGATTGGAAACTTCAAGTTATTGTACCATCCTCCAATGTGCATCTTGACATTGAGGACCGTAAATCCAAAATGAGTCCTTGTTCTCCTCCAACCCCACGATGTTAGCAAAGGCACTTAGAGTTGGTGATAATTTTGTTGTTGTTGCTCAGAAGGGAATGATGAGGGGTTCTGAATTTTGGATTCGATGTGCACAAAACCAAAATGGATAGTGGAGAAAGACTTCCAACTCAATGGAACATGGTACCTCGCCGGTGATAGTGTCATAGAAGGTATGTATTACAAGAAGGGCGCAAGATCAACCGTCAGCTATGATCTTTGCAGTAAAGACGCCTTAGGCATAGTATTCACAACACAGATCTGTGCAATCAGACTTCACATGCCACCAACTAAACGTCAAAACAGGATCAGTATATAGGTTTGGATCCTTTAGATGAGGAGAAAATTTTACTGAAATTTAACCAAGTTCTTTTCGATGATGATGAAATGTAAAACCATTCGTAGTTTTTTCGAACTCATGTGAAGTTTTGTGCTTCACCGTGAAAATGAGTTTGTCTTGATTTCTTTTGAAGGTTTGAATTCTTCCCTTGAAACACTTGATTCCTTTGTTTGTGAGATGAATTGAATATGAATTTTCATTGAAAATCGAGGTTACAATAACAATTACGCATACATAAGAAAGATATACGATGATTTAAGTGCGAGGTGACTCATGCACCTACATACTTCCCAATACATATGTTCCTCTCGGTTCCAAATTTTGTTGCTTCTAATCTTAAAACTTCAAGCATGAACACTCTAACATCAACTAGATCCTCGGTGCGAAATGTCCACAACCTGCAGTTAACCACACTTTGTCAATAACAGAGTTTGGTTTGTCTGCTGCATTTAAGTTGACTTACTAGATCAGGCAACAATATATTCACTCCTTTTAAGTACCCCCTCACAAATTTGTGCATAAACGAACATACGGCAGGGCCACATGAATGACCATCGGTTTGAAGAGGCGTTCTGGAAATTTTCACAACATCTGAGGTTGTAAAGCTGAAATTATTGTGTCCAAGCAATTCCAGGAACCTGCACTCAAAGTTTGTTGGACATTGTGCCACAACAGCAAAATGCAATGAGCAAGCACTAACCTCTCAATATGTCTACTTCTGCCATGCAAGCCCGAGCTATCAAAGTGATATATCCCTGGTTTATATCTCCGTGCGAGACACCCGTGGCTTACAATCAGAAAACAGGTCCAGTGATGTCCATCACAAGCAGGCAAAAACCTGTACTGGCACTTATCCAGATTCACATGTTTCCTTATTGTTTTGTAACTATTTGTGTCCTTGGACAATGTCGAGTGAAAAAGAGGGTCAAAGAAATGAAAGGGATGGCTCATTCCTTGGAGAATCAAGTAGTATTCCATGTATCTGCAAACATATGCATATCATCTGGCACAATCTTGATGATCACAAATCAGATGAAAGTATCACCTTGAGAAGAGGAGGATCAATTGATCATTGAACCACTGCGTATCAGCTTCCAAAATTTTGATGTCGGTGGAGCTAATCACGACAGTTTCAGTTCCACTCAGCACCACTTCCAGATGTGTATTTGGCTTTAGATAGTCAGGGACTGCCGAAGCTCTATCATCTCTAGTTCTAAACACACACGAGAACATTTGCTCACAATCCATTCAAATATTTTAAATTGAAAAAGTACAACACATATCATAGAAATTTTTTTTACTTATATTGACTTTCAAAGAGTTTTACAAGATTCATTTATGAAAATACTTGTCGAGCATTTTCATGCAGTTGCGCGACTCTTCAGAATCCCACATGTTCCACATTTGATGTTCCTTCACATAAGCTGGCACACTTTCTGCAGCCAGAAGTCCCTCCAGCCATGGTTTGAGTTGCTCCAAAAGGAAATTGGAATCCAACCTGTCGGGAGCAAAACTATTTGGACATATCATTGTGTTCTACCGGGTTGGCGTAACCCCTATATCTCTTTTGTCATCTATCAACAATGTGTTTGTCACCTGGTATCTCCAAAATTTCTGGTACACTTTGGACAGATCCTTAAGGAAAATTGGCTTATTAACCACTTTTAATTTTTGTGTTGGTGCGATCATCCCGATTCCAAATAAAAAAGAAATCGCCCTTATATTCCTGCAGCAACTTTCTCGTCAACAAGTCAACATTACTCTTAGCCATGCTGGACCACAATGCAATCTCAAATTTTGAAAAACACCATTCTAAGAACTCCTGAAATCCAGGCCTGGAAACTGCGAACTTTTGATGGTTCAATTTCTGGATGGTCACTTCTGGCTCGGCCGATGCAGGGATCCTCTCTTTCAAGTCATAAAACTTGCCTAAAACCCATTAAAATCCGAACAAGGAGAATTTTAGTTAACCTCTTGGTTTTGTTGGTTGAGGTTGTATTGGACTCGTTGAGCGATCGCGCATCTTGTCCAGATCCGGGGTTTCTTTGTCAACTTCATCACCGTGATCCGCATTTGGCTCATATTCAAGACACAAAAACTTTTTTTTCGGTGAAGGACCCCCTGATTGAATGAATCTCAAGGGAATTAATTTTCCCCCTAAATCAGATGCACTAGGAATCTCTTCGTCATGGCTTCCAATTTGCGGAGCATTTATCTACGCAACATAATTGAAATGAGGAAGACCACGTAAAAAATATAAAAAAATAAATCATGTATGTGGCATCGGTACTTACTTGATACAACTGCATTCAGTTGACTATCCAAATTTCGTTTTGGAGTCTCCATGCCGTCAGCAGCTGGGATTGACTTAGGAGTATCAAATGGGGTGAATTCTAGGTACAACCAGGAGGTATCTTGCAGTCTCATAACTGATCGAGGCGTGGATAACTGTTGGATATCCTTGGTCTCAAATTTCGCAGTGCAAAACACTAAGTCGGGTGGACCCGTGACAACATCGATAAACATTAGTTAAGGCACTTGTTTGTAGCGAATCTATATTGTTTGCGGCGAACAATATCAAGCCCGTGAGTTGACAACCATTCAAGAGGGTCACGCACCGGGCTTTTTACTCTCTTTTGATGTTCTGTTTATATATATCTAAAGTGCCCCTAAAATGAGCGGCGATCTCATCCCGGGGGCACTTTAGATACAATAAACGGGACAAGCAAAAAGAGACTAAGCCAACCGGGATGGAAGAGACTAAGCCGGGATGAAAGAGACCCGAGAGTACAAGCATCGAGACTTCCCAAACCTTGCTTTCACCCCTCTTTGGACTTACTTGTGTCTATTGGTTCTTGTGGTACCACTCGAACACCAAAAGCCAAAAGCCATGTCTCGATCATAATGTGGCCACAACCGGGGCTGCGGCGGAGTTCTAGAGTGTCTCCAAAACAAATTCAAAGAGTCTTTAGGCGAGGGTTAGAGATGATAATATTTACCTCAAATGGTGTGATAGACATGGAATGTGATAATGGTGGACCGCATTCTCGCTATCACAACCGGCAACATTTTACCCTCCCATTTTCGCATAACGTCCACAAAATGGACAACCTTCATCACCCTCTTCTTACGCCTCGGGAAGCATTGGAAGTCAGGATCTAAAAGGAGTGTCATGACCACTACGCCGCTCGAAAAAAATCTCAAATCTTTGCATTCGAGGTAGCGACTCCAGCAGATGAGTCTTCACATGCCTTTAGCTCAATTTCAGTTTACATTAATTCCTTATTTAATTGTTTTACCCGTGCAACACCGTACCATTTAGCTCTTCATCCTTTAGTTAAACACAACCCTAACACCCTCTGCTTTCTTCCAGATTTGTTGTCATGATTGATTGCCATCTGTGCAAATCAGCTCTAATTTCTGATGCTTTATGCTCCATCAACTCAATCTTTCTTTTGATATCATTTTTCCTATCCTCGTTTGCTTGCAATCGTTGCTTGCATCTATCAAACCTAGCTGATGTTGCAGCCAACCATTCCTTCATAAGTCTGCCATAGTCTGCAAAACAAAACACTACGTTATATGTCACCTCCTAACATAGTAAGCCACGCATCTTGATGGAAAACCACAATCACACACCACACAACACAAGGTAGTCTCTACACACCACCACATACCACACACCACACAACATACGCTGCACAGTACACACCGGTGGTGGTGGTGTCTGTGGTGGTGGTGGTGGGGTGGTGGTGGTGGTGGTGGTGTGTGTGGTGGTGGTGGAGTGTGGTGGTGGTGGAGTGTGGTGTGGGACATGGTGGAGTGTGGTGATGGGGTGTGGTGGTGGGGTGTGGTGTGGTGGTGGTGGAGTGTGGGGTGTGGTGGTGGGGTGTGGTGTGGTTGGTGTGGGAGTGTGGTGATGGGGTGTGGTGGTGGGGTGTGGTGTGGTGGTGGTGGAGTGTGGGGTGGGTGTGGTTGTGGTGGAGTGTGGTGGTGGTGGATTGTGGTGTGGGACATGGTGGAGTCCGGTGGTGTGGTGTGGTGGTGGTGGAGTGTGGTGGTGGTAGAGGAGTGTGGTGGTGGTGGTGGAATGTGGTGGTGGTGGTGGAGTGTGGTGGTGGTGGAGGAGTGTGGTGATGGTGGTGGTGTGTGTGGTGGTGGTGGTGGAGGGTGTGGTGGTGGTGTGTAGTGTGGGAGTGTGGCGGTGGGAGATGGTAGAGTGTAGTGGTGGGAGATCGTGGGGTGTGGTGTGGGACATGGTGGATGCCAACAACTCACCACCACCACACATACCTCATCTATCATTCGGCATCCATTGCACGAAATGCCCTACGATGGCATCATAGAGATACAACATGACAATACGACCAACATGATGCAAAATGGTAGTAGACATACGATTCTTGAAGTGGATTTGATGTTACCTTTTACGTGTTGATAGAAACAATCTAGATCAAGCTTGAGATTTTTTCTATTGTAACACAACTAATAATTGAACATACCCGCAATGGCATGTTTTGGTCTCGAACATTGCTCTGCTTTTACTTTTTGATTGTGAGTTCGGATTGAATGTGTGGTCTAGAGGAACCTGATTTGGTTATTTCCCTATCATCTTCATCATCCCTGTCACTTTTACTATTTTCCTCCTCGTCAGGTTGGATTTGCCTATGCTTTCTCTTGGGTCTAGAAGAACTGGCCTCGGCTTTCTCATCGGGAGTTTTATAATAATCGAGAAGCTCTTCCAATTATGACCTCCCCTTTATATGCGGATAATAAGCCAAGCGCCCGTGTTCCAAGAGCCATTCCACCCCATGTATGTGGCTTCCCTGTAATTCTTTTGTAAATTTGCATGAACTCTTTGTATTGTTCATTGCTCAGATTCTTCAACATGTACAAGAAAACATATGCCTTAATTTTTCAGTTTGAACAAAACATTTGGGGAAAATACACAGCTTGATTTATTTGGAACTCTGTCACCCCAAAGCTTATTTAGATCTTAAGTGGGGCACAATCTCTTGTTTGAGGAGAGATTTCATCGTGTAACCAGTGGCGTTCAATTCCGACTCCATTAGGGTTCAATCGGCAAGAAGCGGCAAAAAAACAGAGGAAGAGGTGATTCTTTCTTAATTCAAAAAGGTGGATAATGACGTGGCATAAAATTCAAAATAACCGACGCTCATTAATTCGCACTCCCGCAATCTCCGCTTCGGTATGCACCACCCGATTCTACCACAAAGGTGATGCCAAAATGTGGCGTCAAAATGCACGTTTTTGATACACCACAGCGTGCTTTTACCCAGAGCACATGCTAGAGAATCTTCAAAATGTTGGACTAGTCTCTGCCCCGCTGCCTCCTGCAATGCGAGTAACATGTCATTTGTTACTCTCTTAGTGGTGTCGAATTGTTGCAAAATCTCGCGAGTCAGTCTCGCGAAGGCAGCTCATGGTATTAACAGCCCGTAGCTCCTCTGAAAATGGCGGATCTCCCGAGCATCTCTCGCGAAGTATGAATTCGCCTTTCTCTTCATTGGCTTCTTCGAGGCTGTTGGTCTCTCCGGGGGTGGCTTCAGCGTGTTGTTCTTTGATGGCCTACCTCCCTCCACATATGTTACCTTGTGCTCCTCATAGTACTTCAAGTACTCCTTATACATTTTCGTGTATCGGTTGTACTCCTTCAACTTCTTTTTGTACTCTTGCTCATGCTTGAGTACATAGGACTCTCTTGCTGGCCTGCCCTTCTTCGGGTCCGCTGTCGGCTTTGGCCACTTGGGGTAAGGGGTTGCTGCTGCTGCCGATTCCTCCTCCTCGGCGTCGACATTCGAAGGTACCGAGCCTTCAGTTGGGCGGGGGACCCTTGTTTCATCCTCGTCTGACTCAGTGTCCGAGGATGAAGATGGCGGTCTGTCGGGCTCCCGCTCCGTTATGGTGACCCCCTTCGCCGGTGTTGACTTCATCTTGCGCCGGGGTTTCTTAGGCACCTCGGGATCCTTCCCTTTGTCTTCCCTCCGTTTCTGGCATTCCTCCCTCAACCTCTTCCTCTCCAACATCTCCTCGATTCTTTTCCTCTTTGTTGCCCTCTTGTTCTTCCCCATCTTCTCCATCTTCTTAATTCTACGCACCATCTCCTCTGGTATATCTTCGTCCTCGTCCTCCTCGTTCTGTCCTCCATCACCCTGGCTCTCAAGATTTTCCTGCTCTTTAGTATCTTGGGCGTGTTCTTCTTGATCCTGCTACTCTTGATCCTCCTCCTCGACATCGGGATTTGGGTCCGGGTTCTCCTCTTGCCTGGCTCACTCCTGAGCCTCTCTGGCCTTCTGTTGAGCGGCGAGGACTTGGGCGCTAACGAAATCGTCGGGTACTACCATCCGAGCAGTTTGTTTGGTCCGGGCCATGTTTTGAAATAGGGTGATCGCCATCCGGGCGCCTAAAAATCGCCTTTTTGGACGAAGAGCAGCTAACTGGAGAAGGAAGGTGAAAATGAGGAACCCTAATGGTCTATTTATAGGTCTGGGGATTTTAGGGTTTGGACCTGTAATTTCATGTTGTACAATCCTACAAGGCATTAGTGTTGGTAGGATAAATACATTAGGTTTGTTTAGGCAAAAGGTGTCCACCACTCACACAAAGTCTTGTGAGAACACTTCCAAAATTTTTGGGATTGGTCCAGGCACTCTGTGAGAGGTCACCTCTTTTTTACTCAAACTTTCAATTTATAAAGTGTTTCTTAGTGTTATAGGCCCTATCTTGGCATGGAATTCAGCCTTGATCTCTTGGTAGTAAGGAGTAGCATTGATGGTTGCATCCACATCGATCTCCTTCTGAAAAATAGCGAAGACCGAGTTGATGTCAGCTTCAGCCACATGAGCAGTGGCGTTGTACCATATCACCTAAATGCAGATGTTGCCATGATGCTAGAGCTCCTGGGGTTATCAAACAGATGAAGAAGCGCCTCTGGGAGCTGAAAAATCGCCTTGGAGTGAGGAGCAAAGGGGTAGCGTGCAAATGAGGTTGTGGCCCTATTTATAGACAAAACCCTAATTTGGGGAAATTTTTGGGTTTGGGGATATCTATCATTCTGAGGTGCTGCTATGCAAATCATAGCAAACTAAGTTAAAGAATGCATCCTAAGGATTCTATTGCAACAAATTTCATCTAATTTGGAGGTAGTTGGGATAAGTTAGGTCTTGGTTTGACCACTCACACAGTGCGCGAGAGGCACTTTCAAGATTTTTGGAATGGCTCCTGGCGCACTCTGTGAGGGGTGGGGCTCTGTTTGGGTCTAAGATAGCATAAAATTTACAATCTAAGGGTGAAATCCTACTTATCTCGACGAGTTAGGAGGATTGTGTCCTTACTTTCTACATTTGGCCAAGTCTTGGCAAAGATCAGTGGCCGACCACTCACACAGTGCGCGAGAGGCACTTCCAAAAGTTTCGGAATGGCTCTTGGCGCATTCTGTGAGGGGTGGGGTCAAAAACACTGACTTTTGGTCCAAATTGGGTAATTCTTAATGCAGATATCATTAATACAATCTAATTACTTACAATTTTATGCCCTAATATGATCAAAACATAATTTTGTATTTATAAAAAGTTTTGTATTTACAATAAACTAACAGTCTTCTTTCTTAATAAACCTAGCTATTTTCATGCAAGTTACTCTCTTGGCATGGAGAGCACATGCTAGAGAATCTTCAAAATGTTGGACTAGTCTCTGCCCCGCTGCCTCCTGCAATGCGAGTAACATGTCATCTGTTACTCTCTTAGTGGTGTCGAATTGTTGCAAAATCTCGCGAGTCAGTCTCGCGAAGGCAGCTCATGGTATTAACAGCCCGTAGCTCCTCTGAAAATGGCGGATCTCCCGAGCATCTCTCGCGAAGTATGAATTCGCCTTTCTCTTCATTCGCTTCTTCGGGGGTGTTGGTCTCTCCGGGGGTGGCTTCAGCGTGTTGTTCTTTGATGGCCTACCTCCCTCCACATATGTTACCTTGTGCTCCTCATAGTACTTCGAGTACTCCTTATACATTTTCGTGTATTGGTTGTACTCCTTCAACTTCTTTCTGTACTCTTGCTCATGCTTGAGTACATAGAACTCTCTTGCTGGCCTGCCCTTCTTCGGGTCCGCTGTCGGCTTTGGCCACTTGGGGTAAGGGGTTGCTGCTGCTGCTGTGGCGTCGACATTCGAAGGTCCCGAGCCTTCAGTTGGGCGGGGGACCCTTGTTTCATCCTCGTCTGACTCAGTGTCCGAGGAAGAAGATGGCAGTCTGTTGGGCTCCCGCTCCGTTATGGTGACCCCCTTCGCCGGTGTTGTTGACTTCTTCTTCTTGTAGGGGTTTCTTAAACACCTCGGGATCCTTCCCTTTGTCTTCCCTCCGTTTCTGGCGTTCCTCCCTCAACCTCTTCCTCTCCAGCTTCTCCTCGATTCTTTTCCTCTTTGTTGCCCTCTTGTTCTTCCCCATCTTCTCCATCTTCTTAATTCTACGCACCATCTCCTCTGGTATATCTTCGTCCTCGTCCTCCTCGTTCTGTCCTCCATCACCCTGGCTCTCAAGATTTTCCTACTCTTCAGTATCTTGGGCGTGTTCTTCTTGATCCTGCTACTCTTGTTGAGCGGCGAGGACTTGGGCGCTGACGAAATCGTCGGGTACTACCATCCAAGCAGTTTGTTTGGTCCGGGCCATGTTTTGAAATAGGGTGATCGCCATCCGGGCGCCTAAAAGTCGCCTGGTTGGACGAAGAGCAGCTAACTGGAGAAGCAAGGTGAAAATGAGGAACCCTAATGGTCTACTCAGATCAACCTACATCAAGGAGATGAATCCAACAAGTATAACAAGAAACTCTAAGACTTCTGCACATGGGAAGAAGAGAATAGACTAGTTGTTCTTTTTAATCGTAAATTTCAGACCATTGTAATATGATTGTAGATCGTTGTAATATGCTTTTTAATTGTAAACAAGGTAGAACATGTAACCATTGCTTCAATTCAATTTGTGTTTGAATTCCATTGATTTATGTTTGAATTGAAATTAAAATTGAATTGTGTATGAATTGAAGTTGAAATGAACATGTGTTTGAATTGGAATTGTAAGTTTTAATTAGAATGAGTGTTTGTAAAATATAGATCACGTTCATAACAGAAAATGATATTGCAAGGGTTACAAATCAGTGTAATATTGAAAATGATATTGTAAGATTTACAAAGTTTACAAAATAGAAAATGATATTGCAAGGTTTACAAAACAGATATTACATTCATAAGAAAACAATGTTTTACAAAATCTCTGCACCTAAGCGGAAAATTGGTCCAGTATTAGTCTTGAACAGGAAGGCAAGTTTTTAAGCTGCCTCAAACATAAGTTTTAAAATTTAATTCATCACTTAGTTCATCACTTAAAATTACATAAGCTGCCTTCCTTGTAATAACTTAGTTCATCACACTTAGCTTGATCACTTGAATATACTCTTCACAGTACCCATCATATGCAGCTTCTTCTCCAACCATTTTTCCATGGTAACATCGTCCTCCATGGGCTGTCTGGGCTTTGTGGAGACAATAGAACTTTTCTATGTAATGGAGAAAGTATCTCACGCACTGGTAAATCACCATTGTGCTCAATTCTCGACCTGCAAACCCAAACAAGTAAATAAAAATTTATTTCTGCAAGCAAATTGTGCAAGCTAACACTTACAAGTGCTCAAGATAGTTGGATCTGCATGATACAACTTAGGTTAGTCTACAAATAAAACTCCTTACACATGTGCTGAAAAACTGCTTACCTTTTTTAAGTGGAGTGTTCATTGGAGATAATCCTTTGTCTGGAACCTTAGTTTCCATAGCACCTTCCTGTCCAACCTCATTAACTACTTTTGAAATTTTTTCTGCATCAAAAAAGCTGTTGTAAGTTGTATACACATCAGTGAATGTTATGCTTAGCTTTCATTTTTGGAGACAAATTATGCTTGACAAAATAATGCTGGACAATGTTATCTATAACACCATCACAGCTATTGTCTGCAACAAAAATTCGAATTTCATGGTATAATACAGCATTAACCATATACTATTAAATAGGTATACTGAGATAATTAATAAGGGGGCCTAATTAGTAGGGCTATTAATGGTAGGAGAATATTTCCTAGAGCATCTTCCCTTTTAAATATCTTCTTGCCACCCCATTTGCTCCTTAACCTTGCCTAAATCTCCCCCTTGATAATCAGCTTAGCGTAACCCGTTTTCTTGACCGTAAGATATGGCGCGCACTAAATGCACTGCCAGGAAGTATAGCCCAAGGCGCACCGCTTCCATGGCGGCGGCAGCAGCAGGTCCGAGCAAGAAGATCCCCGAGCATCTTCGGCCGGGGAGGGAGGAGGAGTCGTCCAGCTCTACGGACGAGACCTTCCACGCCTCCCAGAGTACGAGTACCATGGCACGGCATTGGGAGCATTCCAGATTGAGCAAGATTATGAGCGGCTAGGAGAAGAAAATCCAGATTGGGAGCGCAGAGAGGCGGCAAGAATGGAGAGGCGGATAGCAAGGCATGATGACGACATCAGGCGGGCCAATGAACCACCAATCGGCATCACAGCTTTATCGCCAATAGTAATTGAAGGGGAAGAATACATCTTGGCAAATGACATCCTCAACCTTCCATATTGCCAAGAAGAAGGGCTTAGAATCGACGAGCTCTTAGGCCTGATTGTAAAGGAACAGCAGAGCGACTTCATCGATTACTCCTATCAGGAAATCCCAAGGGAAGTAGCAGAGCGACACTCCTACGCCGGCGAGCCGCGAGACGATGTCTGACATCGCCGCCTACGAACAAATAAGGGAGTTGTATCATCGACATCAGCCAATTATCCTAGAGGAGGTATTTCAAGAAATCCAAAGCAGGTTGTACAAACCAGGGAGGGGCCCGAGCTCTAGCCGAATGGTTCGATCGAGGAGCATGCGGGAAGCATCCAGCAGCATCAACTTGGAAAGTGCAACCACCATGTGGAGGGATCACGAAGACCTCCTAGCATTGGACGCCTACGGTGGAGCGGCTCAAAGAATAGGCACAGGTACTCAGACCATAGGAAGGGGAAAGGCGCTCCGATACTATCTTCTAGTCCTCAGTCAGGGGCAGATGATAGTCTTCCACAAGGAGTTCAGCCCGCGAGGGGAAGAAGCCGTGGCGCTTCTCATAGCGCTCTCGAGTTTTGGACAACATGCCAAGCTGAGCAGCAACACGGATCACATCATCCTTTTCAAGAGATCCGTGGCCCTCTACAGCCTCGACTTCACGAGGGGCCACTTAAGAGACGCACCCGTTGCAGCAACATCACCTCCACTCTCTCCACCTCAAATGGCTCGAGCTCTCGAAGGTGGATCTTCCAGGAACATCTTGCGGAACGTCGGCAAGGGTCTTCGACTCAAGGATGTGAAGAACTTCTTCAGATCAATGAAGGGCTCTCGCCGATGAACAACTCTTGCGTCCACGTATCATTAAGTGTATAGAAATATGTCTTGAGATTTCTACGTACTATTAATGTTAAATTAATTACCTGCTGATTTAATGGCTATCTGAGGACTCCCTTCACGAGTTAAGTATGAAAACTTCATTGGACTTACCTTATCTACATCGACTGGATCTGCAAGGAATAAACAAATATGAAGCTACTAAATCAATTGAGAAAATACTGATAAATACCTTTGTCTATTGGTTTTTGACCACATAACTTGGTAGCACTCAGGACTTGTTATTCTTTTCTTTGCCACTCTAACAGGCTGAAAGTCTATGCTTGCTGGATCATTGAATAAAGGTGTGCTGGAGTTGGTTTCTTCTCTGAATCTCTTATTAGGTGTCACCTCCTTCTTACCACTCTTAACCTTGCTGCTTTTTTCCAATTCTTATGCTTCAATTTCTTCACTTTCTTCTTCTTCATCTGAATCTGGTGGTTTGAGTTCCTTGAAATCAAGTTCGTCCAAATTGCTTGGAGGAACCTCAACATGACAACTAGATGCAATGCAATGCATGGCTTCCAGCACAACAGTGAAGCATATAATATGGTAGATATGACCACAAGATTTAAGTTTTACATGCAATTCATATTCTTTTGAAAACAGAAGGCCACAACCCTCACATGATATTGGAAAATTATAAGTTCCCATTCCCAGTTTTGAGAGATTCTTCTTAGATATGTCCTTCTGATGCAAATGTGCAACATGTTTGCACTTGGCATGCCAATACTTCATATTACTTTCATAACTCTCAATATCAGATTTAAGGTTAGAATTCCTTTCTTTAATTCCTGCAAACCTGATATGTTAATCTTGGGCATCTGCTTGTCTAGAAAAGCTTGCAGAGCTTGCTCGTCCCTTTACAATTCTTCATCAGGATTAAACAGCTCAAATACATCCATATCTGCCTCTTCTTTTTTATCTCTTTTCAAGATCCTTGAAGTTTGCATTTGAGTTACTGATGAAACCTTCCATTCTCAATAGGTCTGCCTGTTTCTGCATCATTTCTTTCTTACTATCCTCATACATTAAAGAAAGTGACCTTATGTGATTCAGCAATGCAGAAGATTCAACAATGCAGTAGTGTTCTTCTCGAAAGCATTCACATGCTCTTTGTTCAGCTGAGCTTGGCCAATCATGTAAGCATCTGCTGCTAGACTCGTCCAATTAACCATAAAATCATCAGGATTTTGCAATGCCTTTGCAGTATATGACCAGGCGAAAGCCCTTGCAAAAAGGGTTCTCAATTAATTATTTGGAAGTGGTTTTTGATAACTCTCTCTACCAAATCAGTGAGTGATGTCTTGAACTAGGGTTTAATTAACTTGATGTGTATCTTGCCAGTCTTAAGCATAGATTTTTTCCAAATCTGCAAAAAATCAGCACTTGGAACATTTGTCCACTTGATACTTCTTGGATTCTTTCCCTCCATCGAAAGCTCGCTTTCTCGCAAATTCAATGAGTGTTCTTGTAAAAAGTAACTCCTGCAAAACTGAGTTCTTAGCCTAGTCCTTTAAAAATAAATTAGAAAGGAAGGAAGGAAGGAAGGAAGGTACTTTTATCGTCCACGGAGACCAATCGGTCTATGGGACCCAATACAAAAACGCAGCAAGCGGATTACTGCCCGTTAAAAACCCTCACCAAGGGTTTTCGAGGAAAAACCGTGGCAAAGAATCACCCTGGCCACAAACCGCCCTAACATATAAAATGCGTAAACACCCAAATATATACCATGCACATGCACCACACCAGTAGTGCCTAATTAGCGGCAGCACCCGGGGGGGGCAAAGGTGACCTCGCAGGTCCAGTACCTCCTGAATGTACGATCCCAGGGCACGTACTGACGGTGTGTTCATCGGCAAATGCAAGGGCAAGTCCGGCCGTACTAAGGGAGCGTACCTGGCCCGGATCGGTGAACGCCAACTGGCAACTCGGAAAGTGTGAGACTCATCCTCAATGGCACCCGTTTGACAAAGATCGACAGCCGCCCCGGCGGGGCTCCCCAATCCACCCGCCTTGCCTCGATCGCGAAGATGGTGGGCACCGTCGTATGAATGGAGGCAATGAGTCTCGCCTTTTCAGGGGCAGGCGGGAACGCAGTAGAGGCGTGGGCCCCGGGCTAACACGGGGTTGATGTGCTCCTTGTAATGGGCCATTTTGACTGTTCTAGAGCGTCGGGGTCCCGAGCTTGTCAAGGAAACAAGCGCCTAGGTACTCCGCAGCCCACAATGCGCATCATTGCTCACCCGCACGTTCCATCTGGCGAACCAGCGATCTCTCTTACCCCTCCAACGGGCCCTAAGCCTGCATTTGCGGACCCATGGCCACGATGTAAGCCAGTGCGGGGAGCCGAGCATCACCCATAGTAACCACTTTACGAAAATAGACGATGTGTCTATCAAGGGCTGCCCGTGGCGGCAAGAATCCGGTTTCTGCAGCCCGAGAATCGATAGGGGACTGAAGGTTTCACCCCAAGTGCCCGTAAAAATGCCTTCACTTTTGCTCCCAGTCATTCCAGTGTCGCCAAAGAGCGGCGGGCCCCAAACCTCGACCCCGTCTGAAGGGCAGGGCTCGACCGGTGCGAGCAGATGTGGACCGATGGCCCCAATCATAGAGCTCGCACGGTGATTGTTGTTCTCGCATGGCATAAAGCGCTTTCGGCTGGCTGTCACCCGCATAGCGGATAGACGCCCTCAGAGAGTGAGGAGGGGAACTCCACCCCTAGGTACTTGTAGGTGGGTGTGGCGTCCACAGTTTGTCCGCGATATGTGAGTCACGGGAGGCATGGGGTGACGTGAAGAGGATATGAGAACCACCACGGTCTTGGCAGATTGACGCGCATGTCGTAGTCCGACAAAATGTGTCTAGGGCATCCGGTGAGACCGCATATAGCCAAAGGGGTGTGGGCAGGCCGAGGCCAACATCGTCGCGCGATAGATGAGTGGCGGATGACCCAGTGCAAAAGTCAGATGCCATCCCCCATGCTCAATAAGCCGGGGCTCTAACTGATCAATGTAGAGGCCAAAAGTGTTGGCGAGGGGGGGCAACCCTGCTGACCCCGATACTATTGGTGAATGCTTGGCGTCGGGTTCTGCATCCTCGCCAAAACAACTCTCATACAATACGATATCGCATTCTCGCACGCAGCGGGAGCCCGATTGACGCAGCTCTAGCCCACGCTTTTTCCCCGAAACGTGATCAAAAGCCTTCGCAAAAGTCCACAAAGCAGCAATACAAGTCCCCGCCGATGATTCCTACCGCCTTCAATGAGTGCCCGCGAAGTAAAGATATGGTCAATCGCTGAGTGGCGGGGGTCTAAAAAACGCTTCGCGTGAGGGCTCGCGACATCTGGCCTCCTCTGCCCGGCCGGGTCAATCTGCTGCTCGAGAATGCCGATAACGGTTTGGCAAATAATCGAATCACCATGATCGTCCGGTAATTGGCCTGGACAAAGGTGGGTCGCCCGCCTTGTGAATGGGAACAACCCCGCTTGTGGTCCATTGTCGGGGAGACCTTCCCGCAATGCTCGTTGAACGGTAGTGAGGGCCCAGAAGCACAAGCGGTTGCCCCGCCCATTTAAGTAACTTCGGCCGCATACCATCGAGGTCATTGCCTTCCCATTAGCCACCGTTGCAAGGCCCTCCTCAACATCCTCGTCCACGAGAACCAATGGGGCCATCCCGGTGGGGGGTATGGGCGCGTCCCTCCCCGGGGTCATAGAGCTCTTTGCAATCTTTGTTCCCCTTTACGGGTGTGATGTCCCCAGTAGGGTTTCAGGTTGGCCTTGAAAGCTTGCTGTGCCAAAAGGTTCGAGGATGAGTGTCCGGCCAGGCGAACATCTCCCCGATGCACGCAAGGTGCCGCGCCTTTGTGTCCTTCCGGATGGGCGCGGGTAATTGTGGTGGCCTCGCGCGGATACACGGATCGAGAATGTGCTGGGCTGCGGGCTTGCGTTCTTTACACTCGCATCAAACCATCGGTTCTGGCGGGAATGTTCTTGACCACTGCGGCGACGCCGGGTCTGCCAGCACCGGCCCTGGCCGCATCCCGTAATAGCGGTCACCGGTTCTGGTTGGCCGCTCTAGTGTGTGGAGGTCTGCGGGGGTATCTGGGGGCGTCTATGAGCATCTCGGCGTAGTCCTCTGCCTGCTCATAATCTAGTCTCAACCGAGGTCGGCGAGGGGCTGACATAGTGGGGGTTCCGGGGCTTGCCAAACCAGGTCCAAATAAAGTGGGAGGTGATCTGAAGTCGACCTCCTCATCCCGACCGTCTGTGCCCACCCAAAACGGCCGATGAGATGCATATCTTTAGCAACTTCTGAGCACATAGTCCACCACACTAGACCCTCCCCCGATTGTCCCATGCGCATGTGCACTTGCGAGAATCGGGCCATTGTGAAAGGCCATTGCAAATTATCAAGTCAAAAAATGCCACATAGCGGGAGCAACCGTCACGCCAAGTGACACGACCGTCATCCGACCCTCGTGTGGCGGGTTGCTTCAAGGGGCGTAGGCTGCGGTGACATCGTCGGCCGAGGGGGTCAAGTCGCATGGGCTGCTCTACTCTGTCCGGTGCATTGAAATCTCCAAGAAGGACGACCCTACCCAATCTGGCGGTCTTCTTTGTATGTCATCATATAGATCGACATAAGGGTCCATCCTATCCGCATCGGGTGGCCGTGGATAGAAGGTGCCGCTTTTTGCATGAGGGAAATAACAGCGCCGTAAAAGAGGGTTGCCACCGGTATTATGCACACGAACCCACAAGTACCGGCTGTGTCCGGCATCTGTCTTTTCCGAGGGTAAACCGAATGTGCCAAGGTTGTCCGTAGTAGCAAGCCACTCCACCATGACCCCTCCGTCTGCATGGTGTATTGAAGACCGAGAAATGTTGGTAACCCTACAGATCGTAGCCTCAGGCTCAAAGATGCTCCCATGTCTCCATGAGAAAGATGAGATCCATATCGGCTGCCACGGAGTTCGAACTGTCCCCCTTCTGCCAAGGGAAGCCTCGACAATTCCATGAGACCACCCGGAGACACAATTCCTATTTGTCGTGGATGGTATGCGCAAACCGAGGACGGGAAGCAGAGGCTGAGTGAGAAGTAGATGGAGCGGAGGCAGCATGTGGCTGAGAGGGCGTGGGCCGTGAGGGAGCAGGAGCAGGAGAAGGGGGGGTGCGTAGGTAGGAGAAGCGGGGCCGCCGCGGTACCTGCGGTTGGGGCTGCGGGGTCTGCAGCAGTAGCAGGCTGTCGGAAAATGTGCATCCTGCCTCGAACCAATCCTGCGGCACCCCCCTGGTGGCGAATGCCTCTGACCCTGACAAGCTCCTGTCTGCGTGCCTCCTGTTGCACGGGTGTGAGGTCCCGGTCCACGTACAGGGATGTCCCCTTCAGCATCTGGCCCTGGCGCAATATGGCATCACGCACCTGTGCATCCGCAACCGTGAATATGACAATGCGGTCACGACCCGGGCGCTGAGCCCCATGACGGGCTGCTCGAGAAATGTGAACTGGCCCCGGGAATGTCATCCGATCGAGAATGTGTGTTCGGATGTTGTGGGCGAGACTCTCCCCCTGCTGTTCTGGCATGCCTCGAACTACCAGATTGTGGCCTCTCCGCTGCGCTCACGGAGTTCCCCGGGAGTTCTACCAAGCGGGTCAAAGGTGGGCGAGGGCCGGTCCCGTGGCCGGGGTGGTGGTGGTGGCCGGGATGGTGTGGAGTGGCCGGAGTGTGGGCGGGATGGCGGGAGTGGCCGGAGGGCTGGGCAGCAATCAGGGGGCGGGGCCGGCGTGGAGGCCGTGGGGGTAGCGGTCCGAGCCGCGCTCTACTGTGGAAGTCGGGAGCACAGCTCTTGCGGTGGCCCGGCTTCCGCCGCTTGGCCATCTCCCTCACCTGCATCTTTGCGGTGACTACTATGAACCTCGGTGAGAGAGACCCCGGCTCTGCAATGCGGATGGTTGCACGCAACCCCCGGAGCTCCGTGCTGCCTCGAAGTAGCGAGAGCGTGCTCGAGCCCCAGCACACGGGCGTCGAGGGCCGGGCTTGCTGTTCCGATCTTACTCTGAAGATCCCGGCCGCGGTGCCGTCAGTTCAGAGCAAGAGCAGCCTGCGCTCCCCGCCATGGTGGTGGCTGCCTCCACCTCGGACCGGCCCGAGACACCGACCATCGTCTCCCCGCATTGCAGCGCTCCCTCTCTGTGTCATGGTGTCGAGTGATGAACCACGAGTCTAGGCGGGCCCGCATGTCGGCAACCTCCACCGCACGGCTTTGCCTTTCGAAGTGTGCAAGGCCAAGGCCATCTTCCACATGCAGCGTCGCGGGTCTCCGACCACGTGATGCGGTTCTTCTTGACCCGATTTGCCTTTTTGAGCACATGGGATGCCGAGGACTCCATCTCCACCGCCATGCCAGCCAGGCCCGGGCAATCTTTGTTAGCCTCAATACGAGCACTTTGTTAGCCTCCACTCCCGCTTTGGCGTGGCTCAATTCTCTGCCGAAAAGGGAGTTCCTATGTGGTCTGAAAGCAATCAATCCCCTTCCGTACGGCCGGCCTCGTGAGGGGCCTTAGCCTTAGCCCGAGCCTCCTTCTTCATGGAGGATGACTCTCCCCTGTCCATGATGGCTGATCGGGACCGTTTGTGCGGCGGGCCCTCGCCTTGGGTTTCCCAGGCCGGCCCATCTTCTGTGGCCATGACTCCCAAAGTTTGAGGGGTCTCTGGCTGCCTCAAGGGTGCTTAGAATCCAGTTTGGGGGCTCGGAAAGGCGGGTGGAGCGCCTTTTGGGGGTTTGGGGGTTTTGGGGGTGCCAAAGTTTAAGGGGTCTCTGGCATTTCAAGGGTGCTTAGAATCCAATTTGGGGACTCAGAAAGGCGGGCAGAGCACCTTTTGGGGGTTTGGGGGTTTTGGGTCTAGAGAGAGATTGTAAACCCTAGAGAGAGAAAGCCAGAAAGGGGCAAATCAAGGGGGTCTATGCAAGGGGAGTGAGGGCGCTAGAGAGAGGGAGTAGGGCTCATACCTCACCGGAATTGGGTTTAGTCGCCATGCTTCAAGTTGTGTTAATAAAGATTAAAAAAAAGAGTTTTCTTAACCCAAAACATGCATTATCTCCGCATAAGGTAAGATGCAGTAGTAATTGGGTCGAACGATCCAGGAAATGATGAATTTCAGCAACCCGAGGATGTTCAATGCAGAGAATCATCAGTGCAGGTAATTCGCGCACAAAAGCTTCCCTGACTGGTGGCCTTCTCCGACCGTCACTGCCCTCCAACTTTATGGCTGATGGCTCGAGAAATTGCTGCCCATCACGAAAAGTTCGTGTAGAAAAAATGGAAAGAAACTGCTAAAAAACTGCTTGAATGGCACATCTCAATCATAAACCGATCCAAAAATGAAGGTCAATATGGGGTCTTTTTCAAAAATTCTTTTTTTCCACAAGGAATCTTTTTTGATGCTCTACAAGATGGGAGAATCTTTTTGCAAAAAAGAGCATTTGATTTTTTGGCTAAAAATGGAAGTCAAATTTAATGATGTGGCAAGTTGGTGGGGTGATTTGGCAAATGGGTGGTGACATGGCATTATGGGGTGATGATGTGTCAAGTAAGGTCCGACGAAGATGCAAGAATCTTTTGTAGAATATACTTGCAAATCTTGCCTATAGCCATTCTATATGTTAGATAAGGAGCAGTTGTATCTTTGTTATTGAATTTTGTTGTTGAATAAAAGGTTTTCCTAGAACCATGATAAGATGAAGGGGCTGAGGATAGATTTACCATGGTTTGTCGCTGTCCTCCAGGGTCCCAGTTAAATTTCTCCTCTGGGATCCCATAGTTAATCATGGAAAAAAATCGTTACTACGAAGTTTGAGGTCTTTGCCAGAATGGAGCTCCCTCAATCCAGCGGCACTCGCCTTTCTTTTCGCTCCCTCTTGCATATCTAATTCATGCGATCTGGATGCACATGGAAGTGGAACGATTAGTTCCATGGAGAAACGAAGGAGGAAAGCACGACCAAAAAATCCTCAAATCCCCATAAGGGTCCCGAATTATTGTGGAGTGCGAGGGGATCCCAGACTTTGCAAAAATCCCTTCGGGTCCGTGAGAGCAAGGTAAAAGTGTCAATGCCAAGATGAAGTGGCCCCTATTGAAGAACAAATATGGTGCCACTTTTCGGCCATAGGAAAACACAAGCAGAAAGCAACTTACATAAAATGATTCTACTATTTTAAAAAAAAAATCCACTCCTAGAAAGAATTAAATATACCATGTCAACGACCATTATTGGACGTACGAATCACATGCCATCTATTAAGGTATAGAGGCAAAACATGTTCATTGCATAGGTTCCAAATCGACTATTCAATTAAATGTTCTCATAACTTGTACTATTGTGATTGTCTTCTTTTATTGAATTTTTTGCTGTAAAGCGCTACTTTCATTAGGAAATGTCACCTTCAGCAAGTATGACATGTTTTCAGGCTAACATAAACAACTTAAAAATAGTTCATCAGCAAGATTAGCACCAAGGAGATAAAAGGTCACGTCATGACATCCACATGCTAGGATGCATTATGCCGGTTTTTTAGTGCCATCTGTTTGTCATAGGGATTTGATGCGACTAGAATCTAAAAATGAATGCAAATTTTGCATTTCAAACTCAATGGGTACTTGTGTGGTTCTCTGGTTCATAGATAGGTGAGCTTTGGATAAAGAAAACCTTGGGACAAATGCATGGATTGCAAAGAAAGATTCAAACTTCTGACAAGGTATCGGGATGCCCCATGATGAGGAAAACAAAGTTTCATTTATGTTGGCGATTAAGACATGTTTGGATTGGGGAAGAGGACATGGTAACTTAAACAGACAAGAAACAACAGGGAAGAAGAAACAGTAATGGGGAGAAACTGGAGGTGGTCGATTGGTGGAGAAACAACATGGAAATAAGGGGCACGAGAAATTAGGGGATTGGGCCGAGCTTGACCAAGCACGAGAATTTGGACAACAGTGCCAGTTGCAGTTGCAGTCGCATGTATGATGAAAGATGCTTTAGACTTTTTTTGCTAGATGAATTGGGTAGGGCTGGAGATCAAAGGCCGCATGTATGATGAAAGATACTTTAGACTTTTTTTGCTAGATGAATTGGGTAGGGCTGGAGATCAAGAACTGGAGATGGGTTGTCTTTTGATAGGCCTTTTCTTTTGATGTTTTCCCAGTAACTACTAGGATTTGCTCCTAAGATTTTTAAGGATGACATCTAACTACCCATCTATATATGTCATTTCAGTGTATAGGAAGGAACCAAGATATAACGAAAACCCAGTATTGGACAAAAGTTGGTCCATCATATGGGGCAGAAGTCCGACGTGGCCACGTTGGAGCCACGTAGGGGAGGACGTGGCAAATAAAATAATTAAGATTTCCGAATGAAAACAAAAGTTGTATACAGAAATGCGTGGACTCCGGCCATCTGAGCTAGCTGGCCGGCAGAGTAGCTTGCATCAGCTCTTCCAGGCTCCAAGACAGCAGATACAGAGTCCTTCCTCCTTATCAGCACGATCTGAGCTTTTCTGCCGTCCTTCTGCCTCCACTATAAGCCCAACTTCTTACTTCCGCACTGCGCCTTCATTGCCCATTATTGTCCTCATCACTTTCTGCTTTTGAGGATTTGTTCCGGCCTTTTTCTTTGCCCTGATCACCAACATTTTGGTGTGGGTATTTCTGCGGCTTGTTTTTGAGTGAGTTTTTCAGCATTTCCATCTTTGGAGCAGTGTTTGATTCGAATGCGAGAAGGCTAGGAGTATCAAAGCAGTTTTTGAGCTGAATTGGGTTGCATATGGATCATACCAATGTGCCTTGGCAGTGGCTGCTCTTGGTTTTACTATTTGTGTCTCAAAATGCCGGAGGTCAAACGAGCAATAGCACCGCTTGGAAGACTCTTAAGGGTAAGTAACGAACCTCATTTCTGATTCTCTACTTGGTATCTGCAATGGCCTTTGTGTAATAGACTTGTTATGAGAAGACTAAATAACGGCAGAAAGTGGCCAGTCTCAGCTAGCAAGACTGGTTTCCATTTTTTGAATAGCATTATTAGGAGTCTCCGTTGTTTGTCCCTGATATTTCTTAAAGTAGAAGCCTGGCCATGATTCTCCACATGAATGGACTTGCAGCTTACCACATCTGCAACAACAAACAAGTGTCAAAAAAGATATCTAATAGCCCAGTTACTTGCACATAACATATATTTGCTCAGGCCCTATTTTCCTATCTTAATCACCCCCGCGGCTCTTCAATTAGCTGGCAGAAAACCTTGGTCATTGTGATGCTTCTTGACTTTGCAACCCCATTGTGATAGATATTTTTACTAAAGCTGTTAGATTTGCTGTGCAGGTGGTACCCCTCTTATTATCGCTCATGGTGGTGCATCAGGGCTTTATCCTGATCAAACGCCTATAGCATATGTAGATGCACTCAACAAAAGTCTGCCTAGTATAGCACTCTTTTGCGATATACAGATGACCATGGATAATTCTAGCGTCTGCAGATCCGGGCTAGACTTAGTCGACAGTACATTTATCTCTCAGGTGTTTCCCGGAAGAAATAACACGTACACAGTAAACGGAGAAAAGTTCCAGGGATATTTCTCAGTTGATTTCAATTTATCAGAGCTGGTCAATAACGTTACAGGTAGCTTCTGCCATTTCTGTCCCTCAGTTCTAATCATAGGCATCTTCAGGTGGGGGCATTTAACATTCCCTTCTTTTTTTGCAGCAAGACAGTCTGATTATAGCCGTACAAATTACTTCGACAACCAATACATTTTTACTCCAGATGATGTTGCTTCTCTTATATCAAGTTATAACAATCAGACTGGTAATGATGCTGTACTTTGGCTAAACATGGAGGTATAGACTTTTCCAGCTCTAAGATATTATGGAGGCCTGTAATTTAACTTTGATAGTCAGATAGGACTCTTATAATTCGAACTTAAATAATCCAAGTATGATAAATATGCTATGTTTATTGATGGTTGGGGTTTGCCTGTGCATGTATGCATACGGATTTCATTGTCTGCAAGGGACAACCTAACATGATTGCTTTCTCTCTTTCTTGTGACAGTATGCGACATTTTATGAGCAACACAATGCTATATCATACGTGCAATCATTAATACGTTCATGGAGACCAGCTTATATTTCATCCACAGAAGTAGGATTTTTAAAATCAATACAAAAAACTGCACAAAGGTATAAGACAAAGCTTATTTTCTCAGTGCCGGAGGCGCAAACGATTGAACCATCGACCAGTCGCTCTTATGATTCCATCTTGAAGAACTTGACTTTCGTTAAAAGTATCTCTTCAGGAGTTTTAGTGCCAAAAGGGAGAATTTTACCCATTGACAGTTCAAGCTATCATTTAGAAAATTATACAACACTTGCCTATGATGCACATCAAGCTGGACTCGAAGTTCATGCCTCCCTTTTTAAGAATGACGAGTACCCATCAAGTTTCAATTATAGTTTCAACCCGATCCAAGAGTATCAGAAATTTGTGACAGCTCCAACATTTGCAGTTGATGGTGTGCTGTCTGATTTCCCTTTCACAGCATCAGTAGCTGTTGGTATGCACTTGCAATCTACTGTCTACATTTGAATCTATATACTTATATAAGTCTTCTCTTGTGCAGCTTGTTACTCTGAGCCAGCAAAAACATCATCAGCGCCGACAAGTAAGCATGTTTCTATTTTGTAAAACATGAAATAATATACTGCATTGCGTATTTCAAGATGATGAGACTTTCTATATATTGCAGAACTCAAACAGTTGATTATTTCACACAATGGAGGAGATTGTGGCAACTATCCTGGATCCACTCAATTGGCATATACCAGCGCCATCAATGCTGGAGTGGATTATATTGACTGTGCAGTACAAATGACAAAAGATGGAATACCATTCTGTAGACAGTCGGTTGATCTTTTAGTTAGCACAAATGTGGCAGCATCTTTTCTAGACCGCTTGACAACCCTTTCGACTATCCAATCAACGGCCGGTATTTTCAGCTTCAACCTCACATGGGAGGAAGTCAGCAGCTTGAGAGGTCAGTTGCATCAACTACTTCCAATATTTTAAAATTGTCTAGTTGCAATATTGTACATATTCCATGTCTTAGAAAGGACAGAAATGTCCATAAATAATAGTGACTATCTTTACACATTAAAGTGGGTACATAAAGACCCACACAATGTGAGGTGCTTCTTTTGTAAATGAAAGAATACATGTGCTCAGAAGCTCTTTGAATTATTGCAGCTAATATATACAGTCCATATTCTCAGAGTTATAATAATATGACTCGTGATGCATCAAATGATGGAAAGGAAAAGATTTTGAAGTTATCAGATTTTCTCGGAATTGCCAGTAATCATTCTGGAGTCGGCATCTACATTGTTCTTAGAGTAAGTCATGGCTGTAACTGGTCAAATTATGTATGAGAACTCCTTATTTTAGACTCAGATAATATCTTAGCAACAACTTTTACATGATAATCCATATCCGGTTTCATGTGCAGAATGCTTACTATATTAATGCAACAATTAAGCTCGATGCAACAACTGCTATCATCAATGAATTAAAGGGCTGGAAGAACAACTCCAATGTGTATATACAGTCTGATGATTATGTAGTCTTAGAGAAATTTCAAGGATTAGGGTACAAGCGTATATATGATATTCAATCTTCACAAGCGACTTTGACATCAACGACATTGCAGAGAATCCAAAAATTTGCTGATGGGGTTGCAGTAACAAGAAATCTAGTTGCCCCTGTCGTCAATAATTTTCTTGCTAGGGACACAGACGTCGTGAAGACCTTCCACGATTATAACCTCACTGTCTTTATTAACTACATTAGGAACGAGTTTGTGTCTATTGCATTTGACTTGTATGAGGATCCCATCATCCAGATCGATAACTTTGTCAGATTCAACGAAGTTGATGGTTTGATAACGGACTTTCCTGCGACAGCAGTATCTTACAGGGGTAAGAATTGCAAATCACTTATGTGGTCTGTTTTAGTTTACTTTTATTGGGATTCTAACTGTTTTGTAATTTGAACAGAGCACACATGTGATAGCTCTCACAACAAGTTAGGCTATTCTATGCCTCTCATTACAGCAGGCTTAGCAGAGTCTGCTCCATCTCCATCTCCAGCACCAGACATTAGCATCTCCGAGCCAAACATTAATGTCACTACTGCCCCATCTCCTGCGCCCAAGTCATCCCCAAGCCATGGAGCCAGGATCTCGCCTTCAATTTCCTTGGTAAGCTTATTTACAGCTTATCAGCTGTTTATGCAGATCGGAAGATTTTGAAGATGCAGCATGTATTCTACTTCTCATTTATTGTATATGTAATTATCGGAAGTTTTTAGGCGATTAACCTCATCTTCAGTTCATTCTGATTTCTATTTTGGCGGAAATAAAAAGAGCTGAGAGCTTGTAGCTTTTGAATTGAGACAGCCATCCCAAAGTCAACATTAAATCATCCAATTGCACTAGATGCTAAAACCAACTAGCTCAGTATGCTTATGAAGCACCAAAGAAACAAGGACAGCATGTGCACACGATATTCCTCCAAAACTAACATTCTCCACTCTAAAGTAGGGAAACCAAAAAACAACAGATTGCCGGGCAATCCGTTGGGAAGTAACAGACTATGGTTCCAATGTCTAAAAGTTTATAACGCGAGTTGAGGGCCTTTTCATTGGAACATGGATAGTTGTTTTTAATAGTTTGCAGATAAACATCAATTTTGCAAAAGACGGGCTGTTCTTATTATATTGGGGGTCTGCTACAATGTTTCTTTTGAACAATAAAATGTTTCAATTACTTTAAAAGCCACATTGCAGGAAATGCAGGAAAGCGGGTAAGGACAGTGCTGAAACAAAATACCAAAATGTTTTTTGGTTGCATTATCATTTTTTGGTTGCATTATCGTTTTTTGGCCGTCTGATGACGGCACCTTCCAGGGAATATGCTGCCTGCGAGAATCCAGGCCACTAGTCTACAGTCAACACGGGGTCAAATTGACCCCATGAAATAGGAGCACAATTTGCCCACGAACCATGATCCCAAACCAAAATACAGTTGGCTAGTAGGCAAATACAGTATTAAGACATAAGCAAATGCCATTACTCTATCAGAACCATGGCAGTACCACAAAGGAAGTAGATTAATTGAAATTGTCAGCCTTCAATGTGGCACTGCTCAACAGTTACAAAATTATGGTTCTGATGGGTCTGGGCACAGCTGATAGAGCTAGAAATAGAGGAATCGGAAACGGAACCCTAAACCTTTCTTTTTTCGCATTTAGGGCTTCCTTGGGCCATTCTGGCCAAGCCAAGACCCTAGTTCGCATTGCCAGGCACCGATAGGTCGCATTTGCACAACAGATCTTCCAGGAGCCACTGCCTTCAGCCTGAACGAAGGCATGGACGCATTCCGAGGAGCTGGAGCGAGTCAGGGATCAGGTAAATGGTTATTCTGTTGTGCAATGCCAACTTTTAGTCCGGCAATACGCTGGTTTAGCATGTTAGTTCAGCCTTAGAGGCCTTATAGATTCTGAGATCACAAGCTCTAACAAAGGAACTTAACTATGGATGTTTAGGTAGATAGATTAGATGTTATTCTATATTTCAGTTCTTTGATGCAGATAGTGTCCATTCTATGCACTTCCGTGTATTGGGAAGGGAGACCCTGAAAGCCTCAATAGTTGATGTATCTAGATAGCCTCATTAATTCCCAATTAATGCGGCCCGTGCACAAGAGCCCGCCTGGTCGTGGGTGGCGGGGCTAGACCGGTGGAATAAGGGGGACTTGTCCCATCACTGATTGATCCCTCTAGTGTGTAAAGCGTACCGGGGATCTTAGCGGGCTAGGCTTAATGGTTTGCCACTGCGTGTGGGCAAGGCATGAGCTCGACACCTCTTGGGTGATGCGTCACCTTCAATGGGGTTTAAGTCGAATAGGGGCAGCGGCCCTCTAGCCGCCTGTGATGGGCATGCTTGCCTCTGGAGGGGAGATGACTCTCCTCCTGCCTCATCGGGGCTGGGGAGATGCAACCCAGCAGTAGCCCTTTTGGTTATGCACCCGGCAGGCTACGGTCCAGTCCCAATACTTTTCAACCTACTCTGTAAAGTGTGCACAGGAGGGGCGGATGGAGTGGACTACCCAACAGCCATGTTCTTATGCCAGCCCAATCCAATTGCCATGAATTCGGTCTGCATTGACTTCTGGAGGCCCAAGCCGTCAGTCGATCCCCCATGAGTCTGAGCCCTGGGTAGGATCTTCCTATGTTGATGTTATTGATGTTGTTGTACATGTTATGTTATGATGTGATCACCCTTCGAGGTGATTTGTTGGTATCTTGATGTCATGTGCTCATGTTTATTCATGCGTCTGCAGCTAGGACGGTCCCGAAGGAAGACGAGCAAATGACCCATCCACTCTTCCTCGCTGGCCCAGTTCTTGGGATTGGTGTCAGGTGGATGGCCCCTGCCGGTTTGGCTGTCAGGGGGATGAACTCCGCCTTCTGATACGATGGGAGCATCGTAGAGGACGCAGGGGACGTCACAGTGGTATCAGAGCATGATCTTGGCAGACCAAGATCGAGCACTGACCATTCCCTGTTAGGACTAACAGTAGACTTCCAGTCATGGAAATAACCACCCAAGTATGAACCTCGAAAAATTGGGAAATTTTTTTTTCCAACCTCTAGAGCACCAAGTAGAAAAATGCTAAGTAGGATGAATTATGTAAAAACCCTGGAAAATTATGGCCAAAAAGGTGTGACCCCTCACAGAGTGCGCCCAGGGCATTTCCGAAAATTTTGGAAGTGCTCCTCGCGCATTGTGTGAGTGGTGGACCCATGTTGACTTAGATAGATGCACAATTAGTGTAATCTAATAGTGCAGGACAGCTTAATCCTTAAATTTGAGCTAGATCTGTATGCTATAACACTAAGAAACACTTTATAAATTGAAAGTTTGAGTAAAAAAGGGGTGACCTCTCACAGAGTGCGCCCTGGGCCAATCCGAAAATTTTGGAAGTGCTTCTTGCGCACTGTGTGAGTGGTGGACACCTTTTGCCTAAACAAACCTAATGTATTTATCCTACCAACACTAATGCCTTGTAGGATTGTACAACATGAAATTACAGGTCCAAACCCTAAAATCCCCAGACCTATAAATAGACCATTAGGGTTCCTCATTTTCATTTTCCTTCTCCAGTTAGCTGCTCTTCGTCCAACAAGGCGATTTTTAGGCGCCCGGATGGCGATCACCCTATTTCAAAACATGGCCCGGACCAAACAAACTGCTCGGATGGTAGTACCCGACGATTTCGTCAGCGCCCAAGTCCTCGCCGCTCAATCGAAGGCCAGAGAGGCTCAGGAGTGAGCCAGGCAAGAGGAGAACCCGGACCCAAATCCCGATGTCGAGGAGGAGGATCAAGAGTAGCAGGATCAAGAAGAACACGCCCAAGATACTGAAGAGCAGGAAAATCTTGAGAGCCAGGGTGATGGAGGACAGAACGAGGAGGACGAGGACGAAGATATACCAGAGGAGATGGTGCATAGAATTAAGAAGATGGAGAAGATGGGGAAGAACAAGAGGGCAACAAAGAGGAAAAGAATCGAGGAGAAGCTGGAGAGGAAGAGGTTGAGGGAGGAACGCCAGAAATGGAGGGAAGACAAAGGGAAGGATCCCGAGGTGCCTAAGAAACCCCGGCACAAGACGAAGTCAACACCGGCGAAGGGGGTCACCGTAACGGAGCGGGAGCCCGACAGACCGCCATCTTCATCCTCGGACACTGAGTCAGACGAGGATGAAACAAGGGTCCCCCGCCCAACTGAAGGCTTGGGACCTTCGAATGTCGACGCCGAGGAGGAGGAATCGGCAGCAGCAGCAACCCCTTACCCCAAGTGGCCAAAGCCGACAGCGGACCCGAAGAAGGGCAGGCCAGCAAGAGAGTCCTATGTACTCAAGCATGAGCAAGAGTACAGAAAGAAGTTGAAGGAGTACAACCAATACACGAAAATGTATAAGGAGTACTCGAAGTACTATGAGGAGCACAAGGTAACATATGTGGAGGGAGGTAGGCCATCAAAGAACAACACGCCGAAGCCACCCCCGGAGAGACCAACACCCCCGAAGAAGTCAATGAAGAGAAAGGCGAATTCATACTTCGCGAGAGATGCTCGGGAGATCCGCCATTTTCAGAGGAGCTACGAGCTGTTAATACCACGAGCTGCCTTCGCGAGACTGACTCGCGAGATTTTGCAACAATTCGACAGCACTAAGAGAGTAACAGATGACATGTTACTCGCATTGCAGGAGGCAGCGGGGCAGAGACTAGTCCAACATTTTGAAGATTCTCTAGCATGTGCTCTCCATGCCAAGAGAGTAACTTGCATGCCTAGGAATATGAAACTAGCTAGGTTTATTAAGAAAGAAGACTGTTAGTTTATTGTAAATACAGAACTTTTTATAAATACAAAATTATGTTTGATCATGTTAAGGCATAAAATTGTAAGTAATTAGGTTGTATTAATGATATCTGCATTAAGAATTACCCAATTTGGACCAAAAGTCAGTGTTTTTGACCCCACCCCTCACAGAGTGCGCCAAGAGCCATTCCGAAAATTTTGGAAGTGCCTCTCGCGCACTGTGTGAGTGGTCGGCCAAGACTTGGCCAAATGTAGAAAGTAAGGATACAATCCTCCTAACTCGTCGAGATAAGTAGGATTTCACCCTTAGATTGTAAATTTTGTACTATCTTAGACCCAAACAGAGCCCCACCCCTCACAGAGTGCGCCAGGAGCCATTCCAAAAATCTTGAAAGTGCCTCTCGCGCACTGTGTGAGTGGTCAAACCAAGACTTAACTTATCCCAACTACCTCCAAATTAGATGAAATTTGTTGCAATAGAATCCTTAGGATGCATTCTTTAACCTAGTTTGCTATGATTTGCATAGCAGCACCTCAGAATGATAGATATCCCCAAACCCAAAAATTTCCCCAAATTAGGGTTTTGTCTATAAATAGGACCACAACCTCATTTGCACGCTACCCCTTTGCTCCTCACTCCAAGGCGATTTTTCAGCTCCCAGAGGCGCTTCTTCATCTTTTTGATAACCCCAGCAGCTCTAGCATCATGGCAACATCTGTATTTAGGCGATATGTTATAACGCCACTGCTCATGTGGCTGAAGCTGACATCAACTCGGTCTTCGCTGTTTTTCAGAAGGAGATCGATGTGGCATCAATGCTACTCCTTACTACCAAGAGATCAAGGCTGAATTCCATGCCAAGATAGGGCCTATAACACTAAGAAACACTTTATAAATTGAAAGTTTGAGTCAAAAAGGGGTGACCTCTCACAGAGTGCGCCCTGGGCCAATCCGAAAATATTGGAAGTGCTTCTCGCGCACTGTGTGAGTGGTGGACACCTTTTGCCTAAACAAACCTAATGTATTTATCCTACCAACACTAATGCCTTGTAGGATTGTACAACATGAAATTACAGGTCCAAACCCTAAAATCCCCAGACCTATTTTGAGCAATTAATGTACTGTTTTGTGGCAAGCTGTCCAATATTTGGTTATATGTATCTTCTGGCAGATCAAAACAGTTACCACTAATTTACTCAAAATAAACAGAAGTAACCAAATGACTATAAACATTACACTCTGGTTCGTTTACCAGTAACTCATATTTGTTTCCCCCTAAAAACTTGTAGAATAATCCAATAACAACTACCTCATTTTTGACAACCATGGATCTTTGAATGCCTTCTCCACCACATATTTCACCTTAATGCACTTTAGCACGTAAAAGTCCACGTTCTCCTTATTGTCTGGCTCTGAAACTACAGAAAAATTATCTCCAACTGCAAGAATGTCAGACTTCCATTGAGGATCACCTTCAAAAACAGAGCTATCCAGAACATCTTTCACATAATCAGCACCTGGTCTTAGCTCAGAATATTGCCATATACCTATTCTACCTTTGTTAGGGCACTTGCTATTTTTTTCCTAACCAACAATTATGAGAGAAACAACTGTAGTCCATATGATCAACTTGTGTAGGATCTGTAGCTTGAATTGGCCTGATAGAATGGAACTTGCTTGAATCAGAAAGTGTAGAACAATCATATCTCTCTGACCTGTCGACCTCGTCTACCTCAATTTCCCGAAAAAGCTTATGTAAGAAAGAAAATTTCAATGTCCTATATAAACCCTAAACCCTAACAATTACAAAGCAGTATTTCAGCATACCTGAATCTGTCTTTGCCCTCGAGTGTGGAGTTGTCCCTGAAATGTTTAATCCGAAAGACTACTGCATCATGTGCATTCCTTAGTGGTACTGATCCCTTATAATTCTTCTCTCATTCTCATCAAAACTTGGATCATTTGACAATGCTGCATGCCGATATGTAATATGAACTAAAATTGTGCATTGATCATTCTTCCAGTATAGACTCTGTATCTCTTGCCGAATCATAAAAGTATAGTTCTCAGCAAAATCTATGACAGAAACTATGGTGTCCTTTGGAAATGCTGCCAAACACTTCCTGAATATTTGGCCTGCCATCTCCCCTTGTGGTATAAATTCTTTTAAAACTTCCTTGGCTTCCTGGATAATCTTTTCAGTAGTTGTGCATTTGTAAACTAGTTTGGTAACTAGTTTGTTAGATATGTTGTACTCCCCTTGCCATCAGGCTCAGGCCCTCCTATGGGCCCACCTGCAATAGTAATGACAGATCAATGTGATAGAACTTGGGATAAAAGAAAGCTGAATTCTTACCTTGTCATAAGTCTTCCATTCAATGTTGTGTCCTGGAATGTATTTCAATTCATTTGGACATAACCTGGCAGGTCCATAATTCTTGCACTTGAGAGTCAAACAGTTATGTGCATACCACTCATTTGTTTCGCCATTCCTTGGACAAACTAGTGATCTCCAAAGTTCACTAGTAGAAGAATATGTACATTTCTTTGCCATGCAAGTTGGCCCATGGCCACAAACCACACATGTGCACTTGCAGCTAGCTCCATGTAAATTTTCATCATGCCTAACCTTATTTATTGCTTGCCTAATGAAAACTGTTTTCATGTGATACACACAACAACAAGTTTCTCTATCCCTGACCTTCCTTACATATGGTGGTTTCAGAGCATGAAACATTGAAAAAGATACCTCAAGCTTGGGATATTCAGCAGTAAAAAGTAACTACAAATGCAAGTTCACAAGTTATAAAAAGAATTGAAATAGGCAGCAGAAAATCAGTATAAAAAACACTGACTTGAGTTTTCTCTAGAAAATGCAAGGGATGCATTATGTTCACTCCTTCAATTTGTGTCAATAAAACCAACATAACAATCACTACATGATAGAATTTCAATTATCTCAATGAATAACAGCTTTGCGAATAAACACAAACACTATTGCTGTTGGGTTCGTTCACTATCCCAGTCATGTCATAACTTCGAGTCCAAATAGACAATGAGCGCCTTCTTGGACTAAGAAAATAACAACCTGCGTTCATAGCACTTATATGGATCCACACAAAACAAACAAGAGAAATTTTATATTGTTTAGCTAAACTATAGAAACTTTTAAAATGAATTTCGACTAGTTTAGCTAACATCATTCTAGTTTACAAGAAATATATGAATGATAATTTATTTCTAACATCTATGGAATAATTTAAGGCCTAGATTTAGCTAGATGGCATTGTTTTAGAATGTTTCACAAAGAAAATGACTAAAGTAAATGGAAACAATTGAAAAAGTTATAGTAATTTTAGCTTAATTTTTTTCGTTGACAACACCACAGAAAGTTTTGAGATTAATTTTGGGTTAGTTTAGCTAAATGCTATAAAGTATGAGAGGGAAAATATATAGAGTCTAGCTAAACTATAGAAAGTTTTGGGATTGATCTGAAACAAGTTTAGCTAAAGGCATTATGGCTAATAAGAAATATGCGATTAGTAATTTATTCCCTGATGTGCACTCTTGGTGCATACTGGCCTAGAGAGCACCCAAGGGGAATCTCATCTTCGCCCACGCTCCAAGACTTCCACATATGCATCCCAACTAGCTTAGAATGCATAGGCTTTCTGCACTTGACACTAAGGCATACACAAGCTTAAGCTAAGAGCACCCAGTGGGTTGCGTCGACCAATTCGGATGACTTGTCCATATATCCCAAAAACAATTGAATGGTTTGTTATAAAAAAATAAAATGTAGATTCAAGATAAAAAATAATCACATTAGCTCACTGGGTATATTGGTTAAAGTAGTTTTATTGGGACATTGAATTATTTTTCTAGAGGTTCGAGCCCCCGTATTTCATATTCTAAAATCTTAGGCAAAACTGTATAGAGGTTCGATATTCTCTCAAAACCTTAGACGAAATCGTATTTCATATTTCAAAATTATAGGCGCCTCGAATCATAAATGACTATAAGCAAAATGAGAGGTGCTCACATGCCCCAACATACGATTTGGGTCGTAGGATTGATGAATCCGACGAATGTGGTAGTCCAGGGTGCACCTCGTTTAGAATATGTAGCAAAATAACGGGGGGTTCTAGGGGGATTTGATATGGATCTAAAAAATAACAATTCCTGAAACCATAGTCCATATATCCCAAAAACAATTGAATGGGTTGTTATAAAAAAATAAAACATAGATTCAAGATAAAAAATAATCACATTAGCTCACTGGGTATATTGGTTAAAGTAGTTTTATTAGGGCATTGAGTTATTTTTGTAGAGGTTCGAGCCTCCGTATTTCATGTTCTAAAATCTTAGGCAAAACTGTATAGAGGTTCGATATTCTCTCAAAACCTTAAACGAAATCGTATTTCATATTTCAAAATCATAGGCGCCTTGAATCATAAATGACTATAAGTGAAACGAGAGGTGCTCACAGGCCCCAACATACGATTTGGATCGTAGGATCGATGAATCCGACGAATGTGGTAGTCAGGGTGCACCTCGTTTAGAATATGTAGCAAAATAATAGGGGGTTCTAGGGGGATTTGATATGGATCTAAAAAATAACAATTCCTGAAATCATAGTCCATATATCCCAAAAACAATTGAATGGGTTGTTATAAATGCGGCTAGTCTTAAGCTTATTACAAGTAATCATCAGCTTCATGCAAGTTCTCATCAGTTGCATGCAAGTCACTATCAGCTGCAATGTCAGTTTAATGGTAAGCAAAATACGTTCTTATCTCAGTCATGTAGCATATTACAAAAGCAAGTGGATGATACTGCTGACGCACATGCAAAGTTAGAGCAGAGTTTGCATTTACAAAATCAGAAAACTAAGCGTTTGATGGTGGAAAATGAGAAGTTAGAACAAAGACTGAAACAATTAAAGGCTATGCCACTTGGGCAAAGGGAAAGACGACAATCCTGTAAGCCAATCCATCTTGGTGGTGGAGCAGCCAAGAAAAGAGTTGCTGCCATTAAGACACTAGTTGACCCTTCAATTTGCCAGGACAACAAGAAGAAGGAAGGAAAAATCAAGAGGAAGGACGGGCATTTGGCTGAACTTTTGAAGAAGATATCAACGAAAGAAGATATTCTAAGATTAATCAACCTTCCTGGTATGTATTTCTTCTTCTATTTTTGTAGATTTGCTTAAAAGAGATAAATGTCCACATGATAATTTCTGATTATTATTTGATATCCATGAGTTAGAAATACTCGATAAACTAAGAATGACTTGGTTGCTAACATACAAAATGTTTTACAAGTGCTAATCTTTTAAGGAGACAATTGATTGAAGTTGTAATTGATGATCTATGTGATTCTGTAAGTGCCATAGAATTATTGCTAAGTTAGTAAGGAAGGAATCGGCAGCAAAAGAGACTTCGTTAACATCATTATTGAGGGAAAGTATTAAGAAGAAGCGTAGTGATGCTTGGCATCGATCATCTGGCGCACATATACTAAGGCACTGGAGATTAAAAAGAAAGTAATATGGCAAGAAGTATATTCTGGACGAATCTGCCAACCTATCTTTGGTATGTGCATTTTGTATTTTATTATGCCTTCTAATATTGGCAATTTAAAGTTGACATGTTTGTTGCAGGATGTACTTGCCTCTACTAGTTCTGAATAACCAAGGTTTGTACTTACTTTGCTTGTGTACTATTTTATTTGTTATTCTGAATCATCTCAAAGATGCTGGTAGCACTAGGGATGCAGCTGCTAAGCATGAGTTTTTGGCTTTGCAGAAGAGAAGTGTTGGAGAAATGACATTTCAGAGAAAACGAACTTTCATTTAAACAAATTTCAGATTTCATCAAGCAATGTTTATTTGTAGAGGGGAACTTTTGAGAGTACCATCTTCATAGTCAAGGTACTTACTTCCAACAAAATTCAAATATGTGGAACCTTTAAAAGTGGCCAAGTATTTTCTAGCAAGAGGATTGGATCTGGACATACAGAGCATCTGCAGGAAATCTACAAATCAAATGTTTCCTGCTATTCATTTCTTTGAAGCTCTCATAAATAAGACAATTTCTCAAATTAATGGAAAGCAAGCTTTATCTCCACCCACTGTTTTGATGTCATGGTATCTGCTGAACAAAAACCAAATAACACAGCATGCTTGTGCAAATGGTGGGGGCAAATTGTAGAATTTTCTTTGTAGCAAATTTCAGATTTCATCAAGCAATGTTAATTTCAGATTGACATGTTTGATGCAGGATGTACTAGTCTCTACTAGTTTTGAATAACCAAGGTTTGTACTTACTTTGCTTGTCTACTATTTTATTTATTATTCTGAATCATCTCAAAGATGTTGGTAGCACTAGGGCTACAGCCGCTGCTAAGCATGAGTTTTTTGCTTTGCAGAAGAGAAGTGTTGGAGAAACGACCTTTCAAAGAAACAAATTTTAGATTTCATCAAGCAATGTTAGTTTGTGCAGGGGAACTTCTATACGTGCCAGCAATGTCACTTGAACTGCAATAAATGTAGGGCCTATTCAAATGGACATGGAAAAAAATCTCATGGCTTTGATACATCATAAAATGATACACAAACAGTGCTGCTTTATGCAGAACTCTGCATGTATGTTCTATTCAAAATAGCATGATGGAAGGAATATTAAATGATTGTGGCATCGTTAGCAAATATGATCCTATGGAGCCTGGAAGTCTAGGTGATGTAATAAAACCTTGCTGTATTCTAGAATTTGCCTAGAGTGCAATGCTTTCAGCTTGTGTTCGATATGAGGAATGCGCTTGTGTTTAAAATGGTATTGAACCTAAGCTTTTAGAACTTTTCCAACATTAGTGCACTAATTGGTCATTTTAGAGTCATCCTCAACAAGATCAGGTATAGGCATTGCAGCTGTGACCCATCGACTCAAGACTCCAGCAAGTAGCTACTCCAATCATTTCCTCAATGTTAGTGTTAGTTCAGAAATACATACTTTCCCCCTGGTGGCATATCCAAGATGTTTCGCAAGCAGATTTAAAGCTACAGCAACCAAGCACCTGCAAAAGATATAAAAAAGGATGCTCAGCGCAGATATGATCCCTTGCCCAATAACGCCTATTAAACAAGAAAAGCAAAGACTAGCTATTGCCTCCAGAAGGTCAATGACATTAGATCGATGATGCATTGCAACTAAATAGTTGACAAAGTATAATATGTTTGCTAGGCGAGTCTGATATATTTGCCAGGGGCAAAAGATCCCCTTAGAAATGTGCGTAATAAAATAAGAGACTCGGTTGGACTTAATGATGCCACGTTTCCAAAGAAAGATCAACCATACAAGTCCAAACATAATCTTCTCAACAACAAGAGGACCCATTCCTCAAACGGATTGTTTATACATTTGTGATTCTTAAGTGGAGACCAGAAATGTCGTATTTGCAGCCTTCCTTTCCACTTTGTCTTAATTTCTTATTTTCCATAGGTCTTCGTGAGTGTTGAGATCTTATATAGATGTCAATAACTCGTATCCCCTCATGAAAGCAATCAATTGTAGTCTTATTTGACCAAGCCGTCAACATCAGTAATTTATTGCATCAAGTAACTCCTTCCCCATTCTTACCTTTGGCCAGGACAGTGCAGCAGTAGCACAAATCATATGTGCAAGAAATAGTGAAGGATGCTTGCCTTTAAGTAATGAAGGCTGCATCACTGTGATAAACATCATACTGTCTTCAACTATTCAAACAAATTCATCAACGTAAATAACTTCATCAATGGCCTTATGTTCCACAAATACAAGCATGTATTTGCAAAAATGACCTGTACAACCTTTCAGAACACGACCTGTACCACATTTCAGCATAGTAAGTTTTCAATCAAAAATCAAATCGCCCTTTGCCTAAATGAATAATGAGTATTAATCTGATCAATTGGGAATTGAACCCAAACTTAGCCTTAAGATCATTTTTTTTTTTTAAAATCTTTAACATAGTTCAACATTCAAGCATAGAAACTATAACAGGTGGCATACAATCTTTAGCTTTTACAGATTCCTCCCTTTCTTTCCCTAGCTTTATGCCATTTAATAGAAACTTGAAGTAATTCAAGCCGCCTTGCAACTCTAAGATCCACGTAGATCAAACAGTGACCATTCACATTCCACACGAAGCAACTTATAAAATTGTCCATCTTTTTGAATAGGTACCTGTATTACATCTGAGTGTGTGCCATCCCCTGAATCTTGTTCTTGAGAAACCCATTGCCGCGTCAAATCTTCATGAACATGTCTCCACCTTCTGTATTTGAATGTAAGATATAGAGTTTGCCTTCCAATGCAATACTTGAATTGCATTGTTGTCCTATTAATTCCGCATTCTATATCATTATCCTCTGGACCCTTGTGCAATCTGATCCAGCATTCCTTAGGTAAAAGTGATAGCAAGGATTGATCTGAAATAGATGTAACTGCGAACATTTTCTTTGTCTTCTTCACACAAGTCAATGAACTAAACATAGAAATAAAAATGTCAATTCACATTTGTAGCTTTACATGTGCACAAATACCACCTCTCTCTTTGAAAGCATTGTAAACACCATTCCATAACTTCTTTTTTTCTAATATGAGCAATCTGCTACTTGTTGGCAAAAAGGCAGCCATCTCAGCTAGACCAGGAGGTGGAATTTCCACTACTTTGTTGGCATTTGGATAATACATGTGCTTCCAGAACCATACCCATTTTCTTCGCATCTCAATTGATGTCTCTTCTTCAAAAAGAATAGATCCGATATCAAAATGGAAGGCATCAAACACGCTGCTTATATCATGCACAAAAAAATAATATCTTCTTGATCAGACAGGCAGAACCCTCTAATTCAAATAAGAAAATAAAGTAAGCTATAAATGCATAATAAGGAATATTAGAAAATGAGTATCAGTAAGCATTACAATTAGGTTGTAGCTGTGGAAGTTTTCCTCTCTCACAAACTTTGATCTTCACCATATCAGATGGGCTATATATGTGTTGAACCAAAACCTGAAAAATGCTCCCATATTTCTGAATCTCTAGGATTCTGGCCTTCCAATGAGCATTTAAATCATTAATTCTTGCCTTCTCACTATCTTAGACGAAAACAGAAACAACCCTGTCTTTTGAAGCCATCTCTATTTTTTTCTCCAAATATATGAGAACTTAATCCTAAACAAATAGCTCACACAGGAGCGGGAATTTTACTGTGTTATCATGAGGTGTTTTCTTTTAATTAGGTTGTTAGAACAAATCGTTACAAGGGATAAAGCCAAAATGTACAAGGCCACGTATGCACTACTGGCGCCTTGCCATGTGTGATTCTTGTAACTGATCCCGTCAAGCCCCCAATTTTGATTGGATGCGAGTTTTTCCTGATATTTCCTAGTCGACAAAAGTTTATGGACCTTTTTAAATCTCAAGCAATCTCTAATGGTAGCAAAATAACACGGGGTTCCAGGGGGATTTGATATGGATGTAAAAAATAACAATTCCTGAAACCATAGTCCATATATCCCTAAAACAATTGAATGGATTGTTATAAAAAAAAATATAAATTCAAGATAAAAAATAATTACATTAGCTCACTGGGTATATTGGTAAAAGTAGTCTTATTATGACATTGAGTTATTTTGGTACAGGTTCGAGCCCCTGTATTTTATATTCTAAAATCTTAGGCAAAGTCGTATAGAGGTTCGATATTCTCTTAAAACCAGAACAGCAGGGGTTTCCCGGAGGATTTGATATGGATGTAAGAAATAGCAATTCCTGAAAACATAGTCCATATATCCATAAGAACAATTGAATGGATTGTTATAAAAAAAAAAACACAGATTCAAGATAAAAAATAATCACATTAGCTCACTGGGTATATTGGTTAAAGTAGTCTTATTACGACATTGAGTTATTTTGGTAGAGGTTCGAGCCCCCGTATTTCATATTCCAATATAGAGGTTCGATATTCTCTCAAAATCTTAGGCGAAATCATATTTCATATTTCAAAATCATAGGCGCCTCCAATCATAAATGACTATAAGCGAAAAGAGAGGTGCTCACATGCCCCAACATACGATCTGGGTCGTAGGATCGATGAATCCGACGACTGTAATAGTTCAGGGTGCACCTCGTTTAGAAAAAATAGCAAAAATAACAGGGGGTTCCAGGGGGATTTGCTATGGATGTAAAAAAATAACAATTCCTGAAACCATAGTCAATATATCCCTAAAACAATTAAATGGATTGTTATAAAAAACAACATAGATTTAAGATAAAAAATAATCACATTAGCTCACTAGGTATATTGGTTAAAGTAGTCTTATTAAGACATTGAGTTATTTTGATAGAGGTCCATATTTCATATTCTAAAATCTTAGGCAAAGCCGTATAGAGGTTCGATATTCTCTCAAAACCTTAGGCGAAATCGTATTTCAGATTTCAAAATCATAGGCGCCTCCAATCATAAATGACTATAAGCAAAATGAGAGGTGCCCACAGGCTCCAACATACGATCTTGGTCGTAGGATCGATGAATCCGACAACTGTGATAGTCTAGGGTGCACCTCGTTCAGAATATGTAGCAAAATAACAGGGGGTTCCAGGGGGATTTGATATGGATGTAAAAAATAACAATTCTTGAAACCATAGTCTATATATCCCTAAAACAATGGAATGGGTTGTTATAAAAAAAAACATAGATTCAAGATAAAACAATAATCACATTAGCTCACTGGGTATATTGTTTAAAGTAGTCTTATTAAGACATTGAGTTATTTTGGTACAGGTTCGAGCCCCCGTATTTCATATTCTAAAATCTTAGACAAAGTCGTATAGAGGTTCGATGTTCTCTCAAAATCAAAATAACAGGGGTTCCAGGGGGATTTTACATGGATATAAAAAAGTAACAATTCCTAAAACTATAGTCCATATATCCCAAAAAACAATTGAATGGGTTGTTATAAAAAAACAAGGTGCTGCGCACGAAGGGTTGCCCTCCATGGCCCGAGGGTGAAGTGGCTTAAATCAGATCCACACTATGTGACCTGACAATATACACAAGACTAGTTATGGAGAATTCTGTGGAAATTGCCATGTTTATAATATTTTTTGATCCATAATGTTATGCAGTCTTTTGAGCCAGACCTGAGCTATTGGCCAACCAGCAATGTTCTTGTAAACCTAGACATAGTTCTCCTCTAGGTTGTGGCATGGTGGAGGATTCTAACCATGTATTCAAATGTCCAATCATTGAGGAGGTCTGGACATGGACTTCACAGTTGAATATGGGGGTTCCTGATAATATATTCCAATTTCTCAATTCGGGATCCAGGCTCATCAATACCTGTAGAACACTTACCTGTTGGATGGTCTGGAAGCACAGAAATTCTGTGGCTATAGAGGGTAAGATACCCAGTGTAAACTGGATTAAGGCTAACCTGCTGTCAACCATCCAGCACACTGCCACCGCTCACAAGGCTCTAAGAGGAGCCAAGTATGACAAACAGTGGGACCGAGTAGGCAGATTTGAAGGAGCCTATAATTTCTTTATTTTGATACTAATAGATTCTGATGGTATTTTACACAAAGCAGCAGAGGAGGCTGAAGAAATTAGGGGCCCCAATCTGCTGGCTGAGCAATAATGAAGATGATGAACACTACATTTCCAGGTGGGAGCTCGAGGACCACTTTATTCGACTCAAAATTGAAATGATCCATTCCATGGCCCTCAAAAAGATGCTGAATAATCATGAGGTGTGGAAGTATAATGGGCTGAAGCCTTTTTTCCAGTCCCTCTTTCATAAATGGCAGCAAAGGAGAGAGGCTCGAGTACTCATGCTCATGGACTACACGACTTTTACAATTGAAGAACTGGATGAGATGCTCAATATATATGGCAGATCTGCAGTTGTGGATCTTACTATCCAGGATGTTGTTGAAGCTAATCAGTGATAGTACAATTCTGACATTCTGTCAAGTCAGGTTTAAGCCAGATTTTGTCTACTGGCTACCTTATTTTCTTTACTGTTATTGACTTATATCGTTTGCTTTGTTGGCTTTTTAGCCTTATTTTCCTTCCTTATGGATATCCATATGGAAGACTACTTTTTGTACTAGTTGTATATCTGCCTCATTTGGAGGTGTCTGACATGATGTATTCCATGTAATATGAATACAAAACCCACCTTGCCATCAAAAAAAAAAAAAATCATCTTTCGTAAAATTTTGAAGAAAAACCATTAACAAGACTTTTGATCACGTATTTCGTATTGCTTTGTTAAAGAACTATCTAGTTTTATTGGTTTCTTCTAGTAACATCCCTGGATATGGGTGCTCAATGGTTCACTGTGGTGGTGCTCCTGATGGTCAATTGATTTTATTCTTCAGACGATTTTTGTTCCAGTAGTGAATAGGTTCGTGTGGTATCCACAAGTTCAAAGCATATTACAAGGTTGTGCTCATTTCTTGCTAGATGTTGAGGCCCATTTGAGATGGTTGCTTTACACCTAAGAGAGACCATTCCCTTACGCGGAAGCTTTAAAAGTGTTCTTTATTATGGCACACATCGGTAATTTAGTTTTGATGAGAAATGGAGTGCATCCAGCCACAATTTCAATTTGCTGTAAAGAGGTTGATAGCTTCTAAGGAGATCTACAATGCTGTGCTTTCTAGCTCCACGGTATAAGCCTGATATCCTTGTTGTAGAATTTGTTTCCCAATTTCATAGTGCTATAGAAATTGCAGCTTGCATGCCTTGATGTGCAGGACATAAGGTGCAGGACATAATGTGCAGATGTAATATTATAAACATTATAAGTTGCTGGTTTTGCCAATATTTGGTAGAATTAGAAGACACATCCAAGAGATACAGCTCTAATCAAGAATGACGAATCCATTCTATTATAAATCACACTATAATGTGTTTTCAGACAGTTCATACATTTACATTTCACAGTTAAATGGACTTTACTTCACAGGCTCGCTTATACTCCACTTCTAATGAGTAGGCATCCAGGAACTGGCCTTGCAGTATGTTTGCTAAGCTACAGGAATGTCAAGACTAGATGTTCCTGAAGTCTCTGTAGAGAAATTCTGAAAAACCAGATAGCAACTGCAGCCCTACGTCATCCCACGCACAGATTGCATATCTTGATTTCACCTATTATATAAAGAGTGCTTTAGCAAAGCCTTAGCATGCTAGCAAACTCATCTCTTAAAGCAAATGTAGGGGCAGACATAACCCTACTAGTTAATTTTATGGATCAAGGCCACAGAGGGCATAGAATAGGTATGCAAAAACACCAACTGCCTTTGTCATGGTTCATCAGGTGGATTTAAGATTAAGATACCTTTTCCATCAGTCAACATGCAAAGGTACCCTGTCAACTTAATAAGCCATGTTTTGCTTATGCTCATGAACTGTATCATATCAAGCTGTATCTACAACGTGCCAATGCAAGCCATTACAACCAACTAAACCAGTGCCTTACCTAGCTTACAACCACTGCATCTCTGGGCAAAAACCAGCCTATTAGGTTCTGATATCTGAGATACAAAAGAGTTTAAGCACAACTTTCAAGATGGGACGGATCATGGTGTGTATTGCCTGAGTATAAAAGGAGCAGATAACTGGTATAAACAGTTCAACTCATGATACCAAGAAATCTGCAACTTTGATCCTACTTTTCGTTAAGTAGAGTTGTATTCCTAATAACTTTACTTATATCAGATGACAAATAGCTTTCAAAGGTTTATGAAATATTCTAGTTTTCAAATTTAAAGGTATTATCGAGAATCGAGTCACATGGGTAAGAAGAGGGTTGTTGCAATAATAACTAAAAAGAACATGACAAGCGAACAACCATGTTTGTAATATACCTGTATCAACTGTTGAGCACTCTGTACTTGCTGAGTCATCTCCCCTGACACATTTGGTGTTTCCTGAATTGTAATTGTGGCACCAGTGATTCTATGCATGTAACTTATATTTGCACCACCAGTTCCAATAATAGCATCTGCATATGACAACGCAACTTGCATATGCTGCGTAACCTGCACATAAAGCATCCATGACCATCTGCAATAAGGATTAATACAAATCAAGCCAGAAAACAATACCTGTGTGATAACCGGAGCTGGTGGCAAAGGAGCCAAAGAACTCTGCATTACTCCTCCACTTGGGTCTCTCCCGTAAAGTGACAATCCATGGTGAAGATTTGCATCTGAACGAACATCAGATGCCTGATAATAGTTGTCTGCTGGTAAACCAGAAGACCCAAACTGCGATGAAGTGCTCATGTACGCTGACAAAGACAGTTTTGTATTAGCTTCCAATTGTATATTAGGTAAAAGCATGAGGACTGCAAGATGCATGGTAAGTTATTTTCCAAAATCTCATACAAGTGATAAACACCAAAGGCTACACACTCACATTATATTCCAAAAGTGGTAATACCGATCGATCCACTAAGAATTTGTGCAAATGAGCCACAATAAGCTCCATGGCCTTATGCACATTTTTAGCTTCACCTTGTATTTCCACGACTCTGTCATCCTGTAAGCACATAATGGTAGCTCATCTGCCAGCATTAAAATGTTAATATATCATTGCTTCTTTCCTTAAGAAAAATGGATTTGGTGGCACCTACCTAGAGGCAAAACTCTGACAGTGGCTCCCGAGGTGTCTTGAATAGACTTGATGGTCGATCCTTGCCTTCCAATCAGGCTACCAGCCTGCGTACCAGCAACAAGAAGCCGTGTTGAGACTGAGCCATTAGAAGCTGCACTTCCAGCATTCGATGCCTCAATGACCCGATAACGAACTTTTAGAATCCCATCCATTGCCGCTAATATAGTTGGATGCTGCCTAGTGGTGTGACGTTAAAATACTATCTATCTATACGTGCTTCAGGGTCTTCTTTTGCAGACACTAGCACCTGCAAGAAATTGCCTCAGACAGAGTTCTCACCTGAATGATGACCAACATTTTCAACTGATACCTACAATTTGTTCTATATTTCCAGGGACACCATCAAGGATCTTAATCCGTGAACGCGTGTTTGCTTCTTTGTCTCATCCGACAACTGAAGATCGTTCTATGCTTCTTTGGCTCATCCGGCAATTGAGGATCGTTCCGATCAAGCTTTCTTCACATTGAGGTGTTTTCTTCTTTTCGTTTTTTAATTCTGTGTTGGAACAAGGTTTTGATTTTAAGCTATGGTTTTTTGGCTCATCTGGCAACTGAAGATCGTTCTATGCTTCTTTCATTCATCCAAGTCTTCGATTTGTAGTCGATTTTTTCGAGGACATCGTATTCTTCTGTAGTCACAGCAATGACTTGTGAACCTACGGTCATAAGATGTCGGACCTTAAAATGGTTCTGTGCATCCCATTTACTTGGCATATTCATGTTGAAATTGTTATCCCTTAGGGTCAATGGCCCTATGGAATGACCATTACGACTATAGCTTTCCGCTGTGCCTTCATCCAAAATGCATTAACTGTGTGCTTATCAATTTCATCTGCTATAAATAATTTCCAATCCATTTTCCCATAAAAGGTCTCAATCAGCTGAGGCTTGGGTGGAAGCTATAGTTGATACTAATGTATGGACAAAGCTGTGCTTAGTAACCTGTCATTCATGATGATGACTTGCAGCAGAAAATGATGTCTCCAATAACTAGTATTCTTATGGTCCAGGCACGGAATCCATAGATGGGATTAGAGTTTGTTTATTTATAAGCATTTGTAATTACTCAGGCTGTGATCTCATGAAAATTTAGCCTTGTTTCCAGTTAGACCTGTTTATTATAACCTGACACCTGTAAAGAAACGAGCACTCTGACATCTTCTGTGGAGGAGATAACTTATCTCTTATAAGTGTCTACATCTGTTTAGCAAAAGGCTGGTGTACAAAAACTTCTTCTTGATGTCGTTTGCATCTTTTTAGGTGGTCTTACATGCTGCGGTTCATTGAGAAAGTCCATTTGCTTATCAAGTACATTCTTCACCCATTGCGATGTCTGGATTCCTTTTCATGTTCTTGTAATTAGAATATGTTTCTTTATCTTGAATTTACAGTAGGAATCAATCTACCATTAATATTCCATGTTTCTTCTTTGTGATGAATAATATGCGTAAAATACTCCATTCGTTTCTTACCATCCAATCGCATTTGAGCTTCTGCAACCAACCAAAGTGGCAGAATGACAAGCTCTAGCAGCCCTAGCAAAAGACCCATCATTGTGCAATCATTCTCCACGATGAGCTCTTCAACATCTTCACACAATAGCATCTGAAATCTAGGCCCAGAACTCCAAAGAACAACAGATCCTTTTAGTTCTTTTTTTCCTTTGACCTCCACTGTCGAGGGCCCATTGAGTGCCGCAAGTCTTGATCAAAAGGTTTTGCACATGGGTGCCAACTAGCTTCTAGGCACCCATAATTTTTGTGCACAGAGAACCAAGCTTTTCCATGCTTTGTATCTATAAAAAAAAGTGTTCATTGAATAATGAGTCATGCATTAGATTCAAAATGATAATAGCTATACTATGCCTGCCAAAGCTCAGTTCCTCGACGCTCCTTGGTCCCCATATGGATTTGCTTCATACAGCACAAATGACCTAAGCAGAATGATCCAATACCTTATAGGAGCATTCGTTCTTGCCATGGTGTGCTCTAGATTGGGAAGAACATTTGCAAGCCTTTGCACTGTTTCTTTGTGCTTGATGATGTTGTAGTTTTTTCAAACCAGATAATAATTTATACATCCCTATCTTTTCCATGCTTTGTATCTATAAAAAAGTGTTCATATCTTTCATGTTCTTTTTTGCCATTTTTAACAGTGTCTAACAAATGATTCCATTTGACATCAACAATTATCATAAGCAATCCTAAAATTGTTTTGAATGGTTATGGAGAGTACAGTTGTGGAGAGCACACAATAACGAACTCTTCCTGCTAAGGTAACTTATCCAACTAGCTTTAGAAAATCATGTTTATGGTAAAAATGCTTTTGGAAATTTAAATGAGAACCTTACCTCTAGTACATCTATGAAGTCCTGTCTCCTATAAAATGCACCGGAACAGGTCTTTCCCTTGTCCATTTTCTTAAAGGCAATCCTAATTTCGTCTTTTTGTGAATTGTGAGCAGTACCTAATATGTTTTGCATTTTAGCTTTTGAAATTAGAACAAAGAGCTTTACTTTATGAAGATTTAAACGGATTAAACAAACAAATTTTATGCTGTGTGAATGGATGCGTTGACAACAATTCTTTTCACTCATAGCTTTTTGCAGTCCTAGATTTCGGCAATTCTTAAGGATCTTTGGGTCTTTTTGGAATGATGTGGTACATATTGTTTAACACCATCCGTTTCCAAGCAGCATAATGGACTAAGTTGAATCCAGACTTTTTTGTATTCACATGAGCCCACTTCATATTCCTTAATAAGCTTGCTTCCTTAATCAATGCATGTATGAAGATTTTCATTTTTCATGAGGGTTTAGTTTTGGCCATGGGCTGCAACATTACAGACCAAGATCAATCTAGCTATGGAGGAGGCTAAAAACACAAGCAATGATTCAAAGGTAGGTCTCTGCAATATGATTAGGGTAAATTTATGCCATGATGTTGCGTTTCGCTTCCTTTACATTTTGTTTCGATGTGCAGGCAAGTGTTCATGATTGTTTGGCAGAGGCGTAAGCCCCAATGTATGCTATCTATTATTGCTATGAATTTTATCTGTTTTATTTTAAAGTAGATGCATGTTTACAGGGTTGCTTCTATACCAGAATCTGATCAGCTTGCAGCAAGGTGTACACCATAGGTTTGCACGGAGAATTAAAAAAGACTGGAATACCTTCTCGATAAGTACGTGACCCTCAATTGTTAGATGTAATAAAGCTACGCATAGATTATCAATGTGAATGTTGTCTGTATCTCACTTAAATCGATATTGAAATCATCACTTTGCCATGTAGCATTGACTTCCAAACTTCAAAACCATTTTGGGCCCATCCTTGGAGGAGTGATATAAATTGTGAATTAAACTGTGATAAAAACGTATTGGCTCTAATGGAAATAAAACTTAGTAGCTTGGAGCAGAGGCGTATGCAGGAAGTAATAAAACCATCAAATATTCTAAGGTATGCCTTCATTCTGTACACTGCATGGCCATTATTGCTTGCCATCAATGTCTTTATTGCTTGCAGGTGTGGGAGGGAGTCTCAACTACATTCGCAACCAGCAAGCCCCTTAACTTTGCTCAATGTATGCTTTCAATTCTAGAATGTTTTATAGCAATCAAACAGACAACTTATTCCCATTTCCTGTTTGCTGCAATTCAAGCTATAAGAGCTATATGTCTGAACCCTCTGCAATTCTTTTGAATGACATTTGGAGCTGCATCTGATAAAGCTATTTTTTCTTCCAATGGTAAAGGCTCAAAAATTCTTGCATAAGAAGTATGGTTTTGCGGCATGAAAATTTGTTTCTAAGATTATATAATGTTGAGTTGTAGAGTTATCTCTCCTCGATGACTATTAATAGACTCCAAAGCCTTGCGGACCAATCTCCAGGTCATATGCTTTAGGACCTCAGAGCCAAATCAATCAATAACGATTCTTACTGATTTATGAAGCATGCTATGGCATGCTTAACCTTATATAGGTCGTTTCCAAATTTTCAGCAACAACAATGTTGCAGCTATTCATATTTGCAGACCATTCCTCGGGAATCATGTGATTTTTGTCATCATCACAATCCATTTCCAGTCATGTTCAATAGGATTCTGACCTATCATTTGTGTTTCTTCTTTTTTATTTGCATTTTCAACTATGTCTTTACAAAGGGATCAAAGGACTTATTTCTGAAGTCATGTCATGTCATTCTCTTTATATATAAACTCAGTGCTGCCTGGTTGTTGAAGTTGTTGCAGATCTAATGGGACACTGCTTTTATCGTACATATGGATGAGGCGTTGGCATCAGTTGCAGTTCCAGAACAATATATCTGGTGGATATTATAGAGATGCTTGATTTCAACTCAATATATGAGCTTTATGATCCATGTACAATGTCTTTTTTTGGTAGCAAATCCATCATGCTTGATCTTCAGATTGGAAATGACAATGAGTTAAGCAGCCTTTGATGCCAAAGACATATCATTTTGCATCATGTTTTCCAGTTGGGTGAAACAGGTATGCATCCCTAAGATTTGGTAATGTGAATGTTCCCATATTGTTTGCAATAAGAGATCATACAAGTCTCAGCTTGGACGAAAACATTCTTGCAGGGAATGAGTTTTGTGTAGAAACAAACACTATAGAGCAGCAACAAACGCTTCCATGATTATGATGCATTATAATGCAAATCTCTCTAATTCAACTGAGCAAATTAATAAGTGACCATAGAAGGTAAGGTTTCATTCAGAGCAGAATGATATACAAAAGTTTAATCGATGTTTGAGGGTTCAAATTGTTAGTCTTGTACGTCCAGGTACAAGACTATTCCTAAATACCACGGAGCAGGGCAGAAACAAGGCACCAGGTCAAGCGTCAGAAAGTGGACCCAAGCCTCCGCCAAAATCCACGCAGAAGTCCACGTCCCAGTCAAAGAAGAGACCCAGACAAGTGACGGCCCCCGTGAAGTGTGGCCCTAATCCAGTGGGATTCAAGGCATAATGAAGGCGCTGCCAGATTCCCGGAAATCATGCGTTGATACAAAAGTTGGTGACTGAGATCTGTCATCTATCTATTTTGGGCCTGAGGCCGTTGTATTATATATATGAGTAGAGATAGATCTTGAGTTTTTAGATAATATTTTAGCTTTGTCTCGCTTATTTCTCTCGCTTGACGAGAGTTCATGTACTTTGGTTGATATCAAGGAAGTCTTATTTTCTGCATATTGTTTTCCGTTCTTTCATTTTTCTTCCTTCTGTTCTCTTTGCAAAATCCTGCGTGACATTCAGTTGAGGATTTCCCTGCTTGATTCAAAGGTCCTAATAGAGGGCTGTCTCGCAGGTGATCCCGAACCCAGACCCCAAATACAAATCCCACATGTGAATATGGAGAATGCAAGGTAATTAAATTCTTGCAATCAGCTACTGAACAGAACGTCAGAGAAGTCAGGAACATGCTTTAAGCATTGAGGTGTCGCTTGCACAGATGCAGGTAAATATATAGCAAAGAAAATAGCAGAAGCAATTGCTTGCAAAGGCCCACATAATAAATGCATATCTATCATGCTTTAAGAACTCAAAACATTTTGATGCATGAGGTATTCATCTAAAATTACCGCTTTATAGTTCTAATACAAAATGCACATGGGCTAGGATGGTTCCAACTTCCCCAATTCCTTTTGCTTGAAATATGAGGATTTGCAAGTTCTGTGTGTATATTACCCTATGACTATTTAAATGGCCAAGATCATTGTGAAGTTCCACATTGTTAATGCTTCGTATAAGTTGTACTATTTTCTGGATATTTAGGTGACTGCTGGAGTAGGAAGTGACTGTTAGATTTTCAGGACTAGAAGAGCTAGAGAAGGCTTGTTTGCTTATCTCCTCAAGCCCGAACACGGATGGGTGGTGAATTTGTGCTAGAAGATCTAGCTTCTATGAATTTGTTTGGATACATTTCATAGAATTTGCAAAAGTTTGAAAATTTTGCAGGAAGTGTCGATGATTCATATTAATTGACAGCGGAGCACGGTTCCGATTAAACCTTAGAGCTTGTATGTAATTATCGAGATGGTTTAAAATACCTGATTACATACCAGCTTGATCTGCCCTTCTGATTATTGGATCCGATTCTGTGCTTGGCCATAAACAAGAACCCAAAGTTGATTTTTCTTTTCTGTTTTTCTATGCCAGTAATATTACACTATTTTTTTAAAATCCGATGCCTAAGCGCCATTCATGTTTCACCTTTGAGAATTTGAATCCTTAAAAATTTACTGTTGTTGTTGTTGTTGTTGTTGTTGTTGTTGTTGTTGTTGTTGTTGTTGTTGTTGTTGTTGTTGTTGTTGTTGTTGTTAATGCTATAGCCCATAGAAAATGTCTATTTGAATGGGCTATTGATCAAATGAAAATTTCTTCGCTCGCAAGGCTTAAGCTTTTGCTTAAAAAATGAATACATTGATTTGCACAACCATGGGTCAAAGGGCTAAGATTGAGCTTATATATTTGTCTTACAAGGTTCTCTAGCAAATTGTTGAGAGTTAGTCGAATCCTCCTAGGCTGAAATAGGGGTGAATGACAAATTATTTCTACCTTAAATTATTAAGTTGAAATAGGGGTGAATGACAAATTATTTCTACTTTGAATTATTGGTTTCAAAACGTTAAAGGTTTGAATCCATACTAGATTTGATGATTTAATTGGTTATGATGAATAATATAAACTGACTCAACAATGTTTGCGGATAATGGCATAAGATAGCAAACTCCACTACCTTCTTCTAGTGCATCTCTGTCTCAGTCTATATCAGCAGACCCTTTTAGTAAGGATATACACTCTCGTCTTCAGGACATTGCACAAAAGCAAGAATTATTGGAAATATAAATCCTTTTTATGATTTCCCTAAATTATAAGGCATGATCCACAGAGGATAGAACAATTGTTCTGTCAGATTTTCCGGATTGAAAAGAGCCAAAGAAAGCTTGCTTGCTTGCTTGCTTGTGTTTCCAGCCTCGAAACTGGATGGGTAGTGAACTTGTGCTAAGAGATCCAGTTTCTGTGAATTTGTTTGGATATATTTAATAGAGTTTGCCAAGTTTGTAGGAAGAGATAATTCATATCAAATAGGTACTAAAGGAGTAACTCTTACTTACCTTCCTTGCAATAAAGTTAAGATGCCCATTGCCATAGCAATCCCTCTTAACCTTTGTGGCCAGATATAGATTAAGCACAAAAACAATCTCTAATTTACTTACCAATTCTTGAGCAGTCAGCCGGAGTCCGCAGGAATAAGAAAAACATATCGACCAAGAAGAGTCATATAGACGATGTTGCCCTGTGCAATTCTTCTAGCTAGCCATGAGCTAGCCATGAATAGGAACCTTTGTAAACCAGCCCAGCCAGCCAACCAGTTCGTTAAGTGAGAGAGCACGTCCTATTCATATTTGCAACCCAAAAATGCAAAAATGTTCAAAAATCAAATTTATTTTGAAAATGGAAACCTTTCCACTGTATTATTGATCGAAGCATCGAATTCCGGCGCATGGCGCAGCCTTCCCTTGCATCCAGTACGCTTGAGCTAAAAAATGCAGGATTTGATGGCCCTTCTGTTCAAATACCAAGGATCGGCCTGGGTGTATGGCAGATGAAGACTGATGAAGCTTACAGCGCTGTGGCTGAGGCCCTTAGGTTAGGGTATCGCCATATTGATACAGCTCGAGGCTATAACAACGAGAAAGGCGTCGGTGAGTATATCTCGCATGATTCCTTTGCTTGCTGTTAAGAAGAACATAATTAATGTTTTCTCAGGTAGAGCTGTACGTGAAAGTGGCATTCCCAGAGAAGAAATATTTATAACCACCAAACTTAGGAATCCTGACCATGGATATGAGGCTACTTTGGCGTCTTTTAATAGGAGTCTAGCCGAATTGGAAATGGACTATGGTGAGCTTTTATGTTCACATTCTTACTCTTAGAGCTTTTCTTTATTCATTAACTTAAAGGCGGTGTCTTATGGAATAATGTAACAGTTGATCTATATCTTATTCATGCCCCTATGCCTCTAAGGTTGGAATCCTGGAGGGCTATGGAGGGACTCCTTAAATCAGGTAAAGCAAAGTCAATTGGAGTTAGCAACTATGGCATTCATCACTTAGAAGAGCTTTTTGCTAATTCATCAGTACGGCCATCTGTAAACCAGGTAGGATATTTAACATAAGCATATATGTTTGTGTTCATGTCATATCTTTATTTTCTACTGTCTTGACGCACAGATAGAAATCCACCCTTTAAATACCAGACCACATTTGGTTAAGTTCTGTCAGGAACATGGAATTATTCTGGAAGCATATTCTCCTCTTACTACAGGGAAGCATCTTGCTAATCCAAATTTCCTAAAGGTGAGTCTCCTCTATTCCGCATGACAATTAATGGTTTTGTGGTCCATACTTATATAAGCTATCACAGATTGCAGCAAAATACAATAAGACATCTGCCCAGCTTCTCATAAGGTGGAGTCTACAGAAAAATTATGTTGTTTTGCCCAAGTCTGTGACCCCATCAAGAATAGCAGAAAATTCTCAGGTTGCCGCCTTATCATTAAAAAAAAAAGTTATATGTTTTGTTTGTTAAAATTCTGTTCTGTCTTTTTTACAGGTCTTCGACTTTGAAATCAAGGATGATGACATGACACAGCTAGACTCTTTGAATCAAGATTTGGCAGTCTGTTGGGATCCAACTTTATGGGCATGAAAGTCTTGCATATATCTGTTCCCCCATCTCCTTATGAAGCGTCCATAGTTCCTTCGCCTTGAATGTAACTTAACAATATATAGCTTTCATATAGAGGGGTTTGAGATGGTGCCCTTAATTTGAATGAGATGTCCCTGTCATTCCTCACATAATGCTTACAAGCCTCAATGCAATTTATTCGGAAAGGGACGAGTATGTGGTAACATGGATGCTAACATGGGTGATCTACTCTGAGCTTAAGAAGCTCACATTCAAAGTGACACAAAGAGCCAAACATTTTTCTGCTTATGTGGATTGGGCTTGGGGATGGCATTTTACCAATCTTATTGATGAGGTGGCACCATGATGATGTGGCATCATCTGGTTCACCGTGTGTTATTAAGGTATTATGTTGCTAACTTTAACACCCCTGCTCAAGCTGAACTCTTAACTTGGAACTGAAAGAAACATGAAGTATTTTAAGTTTTGTGTGAGTGAATACCCAAAAGAATCTTCACTTGAGAACCATTTCACAATTTTTGGAAGATTCAAAACAGACAACTATAACTGCTCTGTAACAAATCAGAACTTAAAATTCATGCGCTTGATTGGATGATGCTTGATAGATTTACAAGATCAAGATCCTTACTTGCATGACCAACATCTATGCGAAGTAATGGAAGAGTTTGCATAACCATATTGGCTTGGCCAACAGCAAACATAATAATGTCTGGTCTTGTAATTGTTTAGATGTGTGAGCCAATGAATTATCTATACAGCTGGCATCACATCTAGATCTAATACCAGCTTCATACCACTTGTGTATGAATTTACTTCGAGTGATTTGAATAAAATTAGAATGATGTCAAAGCTCAACTCCCAAGACAAAAATGCAGAAAGTCTAGTTCTGTAGCCTCCAAATTAAACTTCATACTGCTCGTGATCCGAATGTTCAATTGATCTGGATCACTTGCAATAAGTGTATCATCAACATAAAGAGTCAAGAAACTAATTTCTTCAATATTTATATGCGAGTATAAACTAGGATCACCCTTGGACCTTGTAAATCCCTATGAGAGTCAACATGTAGAAGCCATCCAACCCCATAAACACTCCTTTTGATAAATGTTCCCCTCCAAGCTAGGTGGTTGCTCCATGTAAATAAGCTCATGAAGATCACCAACAAGAAATCATTGCATAAGAAGTTGCGTTTAATACCTAGTTCCTCTATCAAGGTCTTCAAAACAACTTCTATTTGGCCCCAACTCTCTTTCGAGATAGCTGGTCTCTGTATTGGCGCTCCATAAAATAGCACAGTCTGGACCAACATCAACGACATTTTTTTTCAAACATCAACGACATCTTTTTCAATGTCCAATCTGTGAGACATAATCCGTGGCATTTCCTTAACATGCCATACAAAGCCACTTTTCCTTCGGCAATCCTTTTCTTTATACGTGCTTTCCATCTGTAATTAAAACAGAACTCTCAACCCAAGTATTTGTAACAATCCACGACTTCTAGTTTATCCCCATTGTAGAACAGATCTGGTCTACTTACAATCCCACATATCATTGCCTTCGATTTCTCCAGATTAACCTGCATCTTCTTTCTTCACAGAAATGTGCTAACACATCTAGATGGCTTTGCAATACTTCAGGTCTATCCGCGAGAAGAATCACATCATCTGCATACAGTAAAAGCTGGATCACAAGATTACCTAACCGGGCACTCTCCATACCTCTATTTTGAAGCCATTCCTCAAGTTCGTCAATATACAGACCTAACAAGGTAGGTGACAAAGTCCAGCCCTGTCGCTATGGTGCTATGTACCAGCTCTGATACTCCAGTTCCCAAATTGATAACCACCTCCTCATACAGGCAGGCCACTGAGCCCCGCAAGGAATCTGGGTCACCTAGCCTTTCCATCCTCATATTTAGGCCATCCCTTGCCACGGTATCGAAGGGTCTAGAGAAATCGATGAAAGCCATACATAGAACTTTCCTGGATGCTCTAGCTCTTTCTGATAGAACTCATAGAGTTAGTGCATGATCTAGAGTTCTGTGATTCTGCCAGAAACCTGCTTGAGGCGAGGCCCTTTTACCATTTACTTCAGCCCAACGACTCAATTTTCGTTCTAGCAAATTGCCTAACAGCTTGAAAAACATGCTGCCACCATGATTGTACGATAATTCTTGGCTTCCAGCTTGCTGCCAGACTTGTGGATTGGAATTATTTTGTTTTCTCGCCAAGCTTGTGGTAGACCATTGATGATGGCTTCATTCAATTGGTGTGTGACTTTTGGGATCAAATTATCTCCTCCCCACTTCAAGAGTTCAATGCGCATTCCTTGCAAATCAGAGGCTTTACCATTTTTCATGAGTGAAAGAGCTTCCTTTACGTCCTCTTCCAAGAACACAAATGCATCTATGCGGAGTTTTCTCATCGATCCTGTACCTTCATGATGATATATTGATTGTACCATCTCTAACATGTCATTTATGTTCACTATATCCTTCACATTTTCGGTAAGCAGCTTAGATCAGAACGTTTTTGGATATTTCAGAAACCAGTGCCCTAATGACTCGTGTCTCAGCTTAAAGAATGTGCATATTTTATTTCTGATCAGATCCTTGTCCCATTTTGGTTTAATCCTGCATCTTTTAGGCAGCATTGTCAGGGCCTTCCGACAATCGCTATCCCACCAACTACTGCAATGATGTCCTGGTTCTCTCTGCTTAGTGTACCTAAAGGTTGCATCTGTGGTATGAACCATGAGATCTGTCAGCAAGGTAACACCTAGATCCAAGAGTCCCGACCACTTGCTTAGTGTACCCAAAGGTTGCATCTGTGGCATGAATCATGAGATCTGTTAGCAAGGCAGCATCTAGATCCAAGAGTCTCAACAACTTGACCTGAGCAAGTCTATCAGACACGGCTTGTTGAAAAGCATCTCTCTTTGTGTAATCCAGTTTTAACTTGGGCTTGAAAGTCTTGTTAGTTCGCTGCCCATTGATAGTTCCTTTCAAGACAACCTTCAAATAAGCATGATCGGATTCTGGCAGTTTGCTGCTTATTTCAAAATTTGTGATCAGGTGGAAGCCTCTAATGGACATCGCATAGTCTACTGTACTCTCCCCTAATGGAGTAAAGCAAGAAGAGCCTCTTGAGTTTGCGAACTCGCTGATCCCGTGCACGATTATAAGACTGCATATTGTACCCATTTCAAGCAAGAAATCAACCATGAAGTTCTTAACCTCATCACTAGAAGTTTTGAGAGAATCTGTATCTACATATTCAGACAAGAAGACATCACATAGACAAGAGGACATCACACAACTGTTCGAATATAACAGACTGAGCCCCTTTAGCCGTGCATTGAAATCCCCAGCAATCAGTATCTCTCTGATTCCAGTAAATTCAATAATGTCTTTACAAAGTGCATTGAATGGATTCTTCTTGTCTAGATCAGGTTGCTGATATTAACTCATATTTAGTGGTGCATGGTAGCAGGAAGCCATGTGCACCACCTTATCCCACATGTTTAATCTTATCCGTATGTATTGATTATGTTCCTGCACTTTCAAAACTGAGATGGAGTTCTGCAATGTTAACTTTATATAAACTGCCAGACCTCCATCACCGCTGCCGACATTTGGTGTTTTCCATGTAGAGCCTATGAGAATGAAGTTATCAATTTTTGGTAAAGCTCTAGCTTGATGCTCCCAAGTTTCACAGAACATCACCACATCAAATTGCTCAAGCAAATCTGCTACTGCATCTATTTTTGCTTGTCCGAAATTTTAAAATTCTGGGCCCGGACTATTGCTCTGATTGCTCTGCCAATATTCTCTCATGATGTAGGGTCATTTGCTCTTTAATCAATTCGGCTACCAAAGATGCCATGGTCTTCAAGTCCACGATATTGGTCTCCATCGGTTTGCTTAGTGCTTCAACTCTAAATTTTGGGTTGTGAGTGTTTTGTTCTTCATGACCACTTCTTCGAGCAATTTTCGGAGTTCTGCAATCTCTGTCTTCATCTCACATATTAGGGCAAGCATCTGCGCTGAATCCCCTTCATACTCTGGTGGATCTCCCTTGCGGGGAGACCCAATCTTCTTCCCTCGAGTCATATGAAATGGTATGTAGCCTCATGAACCACTTCCTCTAAACGTGCATCCATAATATACAAGCCTATTCGATTCATACAACCAGTTGCAAGAACTTTCAACTGCACTAGAGTAAGAAAATCAAATGGACAAATATATCTCGAGTTCGAGGCTGCGAGAGTTGCAATTAATATACAGTGATTAGGGGCAAAACCTATTAAGTAATATTGGTGTAGTATGTGCGTCGTATGTCCAATCAGATGTTGCCAATATGACATGACGTAAGAATTGCTTCTCCTTCTTCTACAAGAAATACCTTACCACTCCCCAAAAATGACATGTCTCTTGTCTTTAATGTAGAAACTGAAAAAAGACACGCATTGAGATCTGGAAGGTGACTCACATTTGGGACATATAAAGCCCCTGCCAAAGATTTGAAATATATAGCTCCCGTAGCTTATGACTGACAAACATTACTATTACCCATAGCCACCAAAATAGAGTGATCTTCCTTATAGAAGTCCCTGTTAAATGACATAAGACACCAAAATCCATCATGTAGTGAGGAGATACAATGTTCTAACCTGTACAACAGTATAAGGCGAGATTAGTAAACATGGAGATAAAGCTGCCAGATTCAGAATTGCATCAGCCTCTGTTGGTACCTTTCTTGGTGCTGAAGAGGAAGATTGCCAGCAATGCCAACAAGTCATTTGAGATCTAGTCATTTGATATCTGTCCTTTGGTCTCTCATCTTGCCTTTGCTTTTCTTTGTTTTGCTGAGCCATAGCCGAATTAAGTTGAGGAAGCACAATGAATTAAGTTGAGGAAGCAGGATCTCGGCTTTTGTCAACTTCTGGTTACATTCAAACACTTCTTGAGCTAAGACGTTGTGAACTTCATTAAATGTCCATTGCAGTTCCTTGCAGTCTTGACTGATTCATTAATGTTTTGGTACTTAATTCTAAACGCCAAATCAATCAAGTCATCATCTCAGATTGTGCTGATGAAATCCTTTCTTAGAGTCTTTAGTTGTGAAAAATAATCTTGAATTCCATAACAGTCATTTAAAGTAAGATCTGCCATCTTATCTTTAATGACTAGCACCCTGCCAAGGCCCTGCACAATGCAAAAATCATGCAAATACTCCTAACCCTTTCCAAAAAGTTTTGCAAGGTCTTTAATTGCCATCATTTTGCTTGCCGTCTCCATCAATAAGGACTTTGTGATAATTCAACGCTTTTCTGTGATTGCACTTGGGATGCCAAAGCCAAACCAGCAAAAGATAAGGATATCTCAACATTCCATGTATTTGTATCATCCAGCACAAGATTGGTACAAGTTTTCCAAGGATCAACTCCCACACTTATCAATTTGACCAAACACTTCCCCAAGAAAAACGCAATGCACTAATCTTTGCTCTGCAGACTAAAATCGACCTGTCTAAAAGAAATTAACAAAATCTAAATCAAGCTCTGGGAGATTTAACCTCTGATTCTAAGATTTTAGCTGTCCAGCACTATCTTCAACAACCTTTCAAAAACTCCACCTACAATCGTCCAAATCACTTCATTGGAGAGCTTAGACAGATCCGCTCCTGATCCTAGAGAGCAAATAAAAATTGCAAAAATGAAAATTGCAAAAGCGAATAAAGTTATGAAGGACGAACTCTCCCTAGGTAAGGTCATGGCCATGGGAACATGCCCTTAGTCAAGTTTCTTTCTCTACACATCCCGGAGAGACAAAGCTTGACAAGAAAAAATATATTCATATCATGTTAACAGTTAAACCTTTGTTGATCTTCTGTCACCTTGATATTGACTTTTGCGCCTGACATTGGGCACTCAATGGTGGTTGCAATTTTTTACATCTCTTGTAACTAATTTGTATTTACAACTTTGTTAGAGCATGCATATTGACAGCTATATAATAGAGTTTCCGTTATTTTTCTTAGAACTTCACTGCATCTTTGATTGCATCAAGTATCTGAAAAGCATGATGTATATGTTAATGAGATCTCCATATTAGTAATACAATGAATAAAACAACACTTCTTAACACATTAACCTTGTTCTTCGTTGGCATGTAAAACGGTTCAAACACCAATGGAAATGGTGTATCCAGCCCGCAAACCCTTGCAATTGGTGCCTCCAACTGGGACAAAGGTCAGCATAGATAAGAAATGCATTCCTACAATCCATATGTACTCCTTTGCTCTATTCAGTAATAACGATAACTAAATGGGCAAATCCATTTGAACACGATACTTACACGAAGGAAACAGCGCTCAGCTATAGTGGCTGCAATCTCAGCTCCAAAGCCTCCAGTGATAGGAGCTTCATGACTAACCTTGATACCCAGGAGCACAAGCTCAGAACATAAGAAAAATGAACAGTAAAGAATCCTACAAAGTACGAAATGACACCATACCAGAAGTTTTCCAGTTTTATTAACTGAGGCTTCCACAAGTTCCTTATCCCAGGGAATTAAGGTCCGCAAATCAATTAATTCACAGGAGATTCCTTCCTGTTAAAGGAAGTCAAGCCCATGTTAATGTTGACAGAAAGATCCAAAGCATTATGCACAATTCTAAAGACCTTGCTGGCATCATCACAAGCTTCTTCCATAATTTTTAGTTGTGCTCCCCATCCTACCAGAGTGATGTCACTTCCCTCTCGAAGTACCTGGAAAATGTTAATAAGATGGGTAAATGCATAGACTCATTTTCTCTATAAGATTGTTCTATAAATCCTGATTTTCAAGGCGAAATCCCGTGTTACTCCTATGGATACCATTTGTGATTTCCAAAACTCTTATGACCACTAATTACATTCTCTTGCGAGTGTTCAGCTAATCTTTTGACCTTCACGATAATAAAGCAATGAACTCCTTCCACACCTCAGCTTTGGATAGTGGAAGCATGTAGTCACCTGCAGGCACGTCTTCCACTGCTTGACGATATAGCCACTGGATAAACAGAAAGTAATGTAAATTTCCTAAGTTCTCAATGGCTCAGTACAGGAAATTTAAAAGAGAGATGAACCTTTGGCTCAAAGAAAACCACAGGATTTGGATCTCGAATTGATGCAAGCAGTAAACCTTTTGCTTGACTTGGACTCCTTGGAATCACTACCTGTAATAGAGATGGAAATTACACTCATTTGTGCACAAAAGCATTAAGACAAGCTGCTGCAAGGGAGATGCACAAGATGCCTTCACAATGTGGGTTGTGGGGTAAGTAAGGTTTCATGGAGCTTAAAGATTAACTTGAGCTTTATCTTTTTGGATAATAAAGCATCATCTTCTTATGTGCATATGCAACTTAACAAAGCTTCGACAACATCGCATTGACTAATAATTCAACAGGTTTTGACAACATTGAATGAATTAAAGGTCTAAATCTTTAGATTTAATCATAGTTTCTACATTGTACCACTTCAGATGCCATCTTCAATTTGCAGATTCAATGATGTTTGCATGGAAAAATATTTTTGGCTTATGAACGGAAAAATATTATGGGCCACAAAATCCAAGAGGCCTTCTACACCAGTTCAAGATCTGCCGTAAGTCTAAAGCATCTAAGCTCCTTAAGTTTTCTAGCTAGAAAATGATAAAGGGGCCAGATACTGAGGAATGTACACAGCTATTGCAAATCTTTCTTCTTGGAGTTGAGAGTCTTTCTGCGGAGGCAGCTTATGCTTTCAAGATAGGGCGAGGCAAATTGCATAGACGTAGCCATGACAAAATGGTTTCTCAAAACCCTGCTTCTAATCAAATGTTTATTTACAATAAAATTTACGCATCTCCTAAAACATAAAGCTCCTTTAGTTTCTCAGCTTAGAAATGGCCAGCTAAATTGCATTAAAATATACTCTTATCTACATGTGAACATGTTGTCAATATGATTGACCAGTCGCTGACCTTTATGCCAGGCACATGGCAAAAGAATGATTCTGGGGATTGCGAATGATAATGTCCTCCATGTCCAACTGCCCCATATGGCGCCCTTACAGTAAGCCCTGTAAACCTAATTGTTATACTACTTTATTTGCAGATCTGTTTGCATACCATGCGGAAGCTGCATTTGAAATGGTCCATTGTCTGACATCTCTTACCTCCACAATTAAATAGGTTCCCACTCCTATAGCGGAATTTAGAAGCTTCGTTTACAATCTGCAGAATACAAGACAAAAAATTGGCTACATATTAATTGTTAGCCAGAACCTGACCAAAAACCACTTTCGTTTCTCGTCAACAACATAACTATCAAGTGGGATATATGATTATACAGAAACCTAACGTTCAGAGCACAATGCTAAGTTTAAAAGTGCACCTGATCAAATGCTGGAAATATGTAGTCAGCAAATTGTATCTCGGCTATAGCAATATTTCCCTACACGGAAGTGGCTTATTAGTTTTATGCTCCATAATACAAATATCGGAAAAGACCTCTAACCATTGCTGCCAAACCAATTCCAAAGCCAACTATAGCCTACAGAAATAGAAGCACTGGTTAGACAAGGAACCTAAAACAATAACTCAAGGATAAATTTACCTGTTCGCATAGAGGCGTGTTGAAGACTCGGTGCTTCCCAAACACGTCCGCTAAGCCCGTCGTACATCTGAATACGCCACCAAAACTTACATCTTCTCCGAATACGTATGACCTGAATCCAAATTGGATAAAAGATTTTGAAAATTTTTGAGGGCAAGACAAAACCGAGCAGTAGCAGCCAGAACTTACTTGGAGTCGGATTCCAAGGCAATATGCAATGCTTCATTGATGGCTGAGAAAAGATTCATCCTCTTTTTTTCGGCGGTATCAGGAGAAGCATGAAATTGAGACATGGAGCGGAATTGATAAGAAGAGCATGGTTTGGATTTGCTAAACCTGGGATAAAGGATCGAGCCACGATTTCGGGCGAAGGAGCTCATGATCACAACTAAGGTAATCACTACCACATCCTAGTTATTTTTTGCCTTGAAATGATTATGTGACCTGTGGTGATAAGCACAGACTCAGAGCATTTGGTCACGGAGCATGTGTAAGTTACACACCATTCACGTGTTAATCTCTTGGACTTCTTATTTTGTCCTGTTAGTGTTACCAATGGAGTGTATTTTTAAAAATGCTCCTTTATTCTCTCCGTTTTAAAACTTGCATATTAAATCTCATTAGCCCATATTCAAATCGAAGGTGCTTGTGAGATCTAGACACGCATTCAGGTCCCCCATGCTAGGACCTACTCCTTGCTGCTATGCTATGGCAGCACGGAAGAGCAAGACACATTCTGATATTCTCATGCTCACACTTTTATTTGAACACAGATATACAAGCACAATTCATTGAAGGAAAATGCATTTTTGCGCATTGTGAAGAGAAGACTTGAAGGCCAAGGTGAGGACATTTGACAAGGATCACACAAACATGCTAAGGAAGGTGATTCAAGCAACACAATTTTGAAGATTTGAAGACCCCTTGAAGTGTTCTTGGTATGTGATGCTTCTGTTTGAGTTCTTGGCATAACTACATTCCATGATCTCCATCTCAAGCCTCCCCTATCCTTTATACTTCCTTCCTTCCTTCCTTCCTTTGCCTTGCCATGAAAACATGCCCATGAAACCCCAAGTTCCATGCCTAACTTTCATTTCCTAAGGCAAATTGGCCTAGAAGATTTTTTCTAGTCAAAACTTCTCTTTCACATGTCATTCACATCACACACACTTACCATACCATCACCATCTCATTAAAGCACAAATTTCCACTTGATTTGGTCATATTCATGGTCAAAGGTCAAAATTCTCTCTCTAGACGTCAAATGGCGAGAGAAAGTGCAAAATTCCCAAAGGAAGCAATTAAAAGTCAAAATTTGCCTAAAGAATGCAAATTATATGCATTTGTATTGAAATTGACCTATGACATCATGGCCAAGTCATCATACATGTCATCTCCATTGCCTTGTCACATCATACACGTGTCACCCCATTGAAATTCTATCCTTTACAAAAAATCTTCAATTTAAGTGTTTAAGTTCATAAGGGTGACATATCATCTTGCCACATCATCACCAACACCTCCATCATCATCCACACGTCATACATGTTTTGACTAGAAAAAAATTTCTTAGCCAAGTTGTTTGACACCTCATCACCACTACTTGCCATGTCATCCCATATTGCCAACTCATCTTGCCTACTTGCCACCTCACCACTTTCATACCCCTTTTTGAAGCCAAAAATGAAAAAGCTAGTTTTGCAAAAAAGATTCCATCATCATCAAAAAAGATTCCTTTTGCAAAAAAAGAAATTCCAAAAATTCGTTCATTTAGGCCTTCATATGTGATTTCTTGGAAGTGTGCCTAGCCATAAAAAATTCTGTCTACCCCAAAGCCTAGATTTCCCGGCCCAATCAACCCCCCTCCCCGTGGTATACCCGTGTGTGGGGGCGGTGGAGGTATCGAGGATATAGCATGTAATTTATTAATTATATTGCATTTGTTATTCCTTTTTTTACCTTGGGCTTCCTTTTTGAATTTGGCCTGTGGGATATATCAACCTATCTTGCCAAGGACCCTAATCTTCGGAACTGTCAAGATCCGGCAAATCTACTATAACTACCTAATCATGATCCTTAAAGGTCGGATCGGCCTGTAATACATCAAGAATTCATCGATTAAGCAAAAAAACAAAACTCTAGCCCGGATTTGCCAAGAACAGTGCTAAACAGGGGATTTTTAAAAGGGGAAAATAGCTCTGAACGGATTTTGAGGGCTTTGAGGTGAAAGACGCATCGATTGCTTTGAAAAAAGACCAGTTCACTTATCTAAGCTTGAATTTGCCTTCCAAATATCAGATTATGCATGAATTATTGATGATTTGTGTGAATTACCTGACTGTATACCTTTTTTCTTCCTGTGCCCAAGACATCGAGCTTGGGATTGTTATTGCCTGCTATGTGATTCTCAGTTGAATGAAAATCCGATCCTTGGTGACATATTTGTGAATGTGTTTTGTTGACTTTGTATTTGATATCATACATGTATGACACTTGATCCTTGCATTCCAGCACAAAAATAGAAGTTAGCGGAATTTGCACATAAGCATATATAGCATAGGTTTATGATAGTTAGAGTGCCTGCACAATTCTCTGATAGAGTTTTGACTGGCACTACCAGATCATTAATCTGCCTTTAACAAGTCCGCATTTACATCTTGCTTGAGTGATTAGCATCTTCTCATTTGCAAAAGCATTGATAGCATTGATATTACTCAAAAAAGCAAAACAGTGCATTCAAGATGAAATTCAAGATTTGTCTGTTGTTCATAGTCTGTGACAGGCAGTCAATCATCAAATCCTAAAAAAGAACTGCCCTCATCGAGTTATAAAATTTGAGTCTCTGCCAAAGATATTGACCAAAAATTGACCTAGTCAAGAATGCATTTTTGAGTGATCTGCTTTAATCAAAGCCTGTCTGACTTTACACCCAGTATCCTTCAAGGTCTTGAGTAGCCTTAGCATCAAGAATCATGAACTGGCTCTGGTTTGCATTTGGCATCTATTCTTGCTAGGCAGACTTTTTTCTCTTTAGGGTAAGTGGTTCATAATCATTGTTTGAGCATTTTGCTTGGGAATTTTCACTTAGAGTGGTTGCCTTAAGCAATCTGGAGGTTCTAAACCACTGAGGTTGAAGGTTTTGCCAGGAACACCTTTAACACTCCTGACCATTGTAGCAATCACATGGAGTATAATCCCAGTTAGTTGATCTAGCGCTGAACAGAGATTTTTTCAGGCCATTTTGGAGTTCCAACTGGCGCGACACCCAGGATGTGATGCGGGGTCTTTGCTGATAAGCTGGGGTTCTGCTATTAAGCTGTGTTGTCAGTCGTGGCAAAAAAAAAACTCCATGTGAGTCACCCATAATAATAATGATTTAATAGTTAAGGGCCTGGGGCCAGAAATGGCAGAAGCAGCACATGGCAGGCATGAATATCTCTGCGCTATGGATGTTGGTGTTACTAGTGATGAAGGGACAAATAACGAAAGCAGAACAAATCTAAACATATAAGGCAAGACTGATCAATGTAGATGCAGGCAGATCTATAGCTGAGAAGCTAAGGCGAGCAGAAATAAGAAACAAGCAGAGATTTGAAACCTTAAAGGCTAGAAAGAGAAGCCTTTACTTGTGGGAATCGGAGTACATGCTAAGCTACAACTCGGAACGTCTCCGAAATATTACTCACTACTGGTGGACACCGGAAGCGATCTGGGTAAAATGCAAACCTTGCTTTCATCATGCCACTGTTTGAATGCTAGGATCAAGCTTTTTAATATTGGAGCGGCTTGAACTTCTGGAGTCTACTTATTGGAGAGACGATGTGGGGCGAAGAGAGGCGCTTCATGATGATGATTCTTCTGGAAATCTCTTCCATGCTAATCTCGAGCTTTTTCAGAATTTTACAGGCATATTGCTGATTCTTAAACTCTCAGTGCAGAGCTAGACCTATCCAGATGTGCTATTGCCCAGAATTTGCCAGGTCTTTTATCTTTCTTCAAAGCCATGGAGAGCTCCAGGACGATAGGCAACTATCAAGGAGGTCAATACTACAAGAAAATACCCCATCGAATCGTCAAGATTGGGTTGAAGAAGGAGACTAATGGAAATGGGAAGCTGTAGCTTTGCACACAACAAAAGCCAGTTGAATACGCATCGGCCCCCCTCCTGTCTCCCCTTCCTTCCTACTCTTCTTTCTCCACCATCCCCCTTCATTTTCTTGGATTGTCGTATGTAAATGTTATTCTTATTTTATCAAGAAAAAAATCTAATAATGATTCAATGGCAACTTATCTTTTTTTTGCATGAGTTCCATTTTCAGCCTGATGACCCACTTTAATTAAATGTGACTTTGCAGCATTTTAAAATTTCCTAACTCAAGCGGAATTTTGCATGTTAGCGTATTAAATGCCACATCAAGAACAAATAGGAAGGAGCAGTTGGCTAGAGAATTAGGATTTCTGCCTGTTAGTTGATTATTTTCAAGATTTAATTCCATCAGAGAAGATAACTTGCCTAAAGAGCTCAGAATAGGTCCGGTAAGGTTATTGAATCCCAAATTAAGAATTTTCAAGTTCTTAAGATTTTCTAATTCCCAGGAAACTCTACCTGTTAATATATTGCTTGATAGCCACAACGCAGTGAGCGAACTACAATTTCCCAAAGAAGGAGGAATATTTCCATTGAAATAGTTGAATAAAATATTAAGGACCTGCAAGGAACTCCGTATATAACAATCAACACACAACTACCATTAACATTATTAACACAAACCATTGCATTTGACACATTTAAATTAAAATCCCCCTTAAACCCCCTTTGGTTTGGGTGCATATTCACACGGGGGGTTACTCCGGGCAACGAGAGCTGTCGGATGGGCATATTTTCCCTTTATTCCAAGATCTAGACCGTACATAGCGATCCTCGTTTATGGGGTATGCATGTACAAGTATTTGTATATTGTATATTAAGATTTGCAAAATACTATAAGGTTTGAGAGAATGTACTTAATGGTGTTAATTTTGTACATGTATTGTAAATAGATTTTTGGAGCTCTCGCTGCCCTACGTAACCCCCCGTGTGAATATGCACCCAAACCAAAGGGGGTTTAAGGGGGATTTTAATTTAAATGTGTCAAATGCAATGGTTTGTGTTAATAATGTTAATGGTAGTTGTGTGTTGATTGTTATATTAAAAAAAATTTTGGGCCCTTCGGGCCCTAACTAAAGCAGAAAGAAAATAGGAAAATCTTCCACCTAACATCGAGAAATGAAGAAACATCCATTCAGCACTATTACAAGTTGAAATACCATATATATAAATTTTTGCTCAACAAGAACATATGTCATAGAAATCTTTGCTGTAGGACTTTGAAGAAACAAAGGTAAATAATAATGATGCAGAACAATATTTCCACGCAACAATAAACAACTGTGTATGTTGTGGTGGCACACTGACTCTATGGTAAAAGGTGCAGGTCGTTGTAGAAGCTTACCACTGTTAAGGATCACCTTTTCCATAGACTTCACCATTTCATAGGCTCATCAGCCAAAGCTTTAGCAGGCAAAAATCTTCTCATAATAAAATCTCTGGCAGCTGGATCATTGTATAACTCAGTAGGAATTTGTAAAGTATTATCTTCTTGCTGGTCCAAGCTTACTCTTTCATCCAAGCTTACTTTGCAAGTACTAGCTACGGTGTCATTCTGATCAAGCGTGTCAGCAGCATCAGAAAATGTTTCACTATCTTCAGTTGTGGACTCAAGTGCAATTAATCTCCTGGGTTGAATCTTGTCAGGCTCAACCTTTTTCAATTGAGCAGGAGACTCAGGAAAACCTGCAGGTTTGGGGCTAAAAACAGAGAGTCTATGGTGAGCTGGACAAGGCATTGTTCTTCCAGGAGGCAGGCGAGGCATGGGTGTGGCTTCAAAGTATGTTTCCCTATTCTTATTTTTACGTCTTCCAAGTGACTGCTCTCAGACAAATGGCACAGATCCTGGAATTCTAAGAGATCCCAAATTTGAATCAGAACTCATATAGAGGTCACTTCTACGACTGGCCCATATTAATACTTCTTCTTCATCATGCCTCACTAAATCTGGAGTATTCTCCAGACGAAATGAATCACCATGTCGAACTGCATAAATCGGCTTTATTTCTGCATAAACAAAAATAAAACAGAGGACTTACATTAGGTAGAGAGAAAGACATACTGAAGGAGAGATTTGGGACTGATTGCTCTACTTCTTGCTGCATTTTTCTGACTAAGGGTCTTCATTCTGATTCTGCTCCTATTGTCATTAGAGTTATCCTACAACAACATTAGCAGGTCATATGTCATTTCACAAAAATCTTGGGACCTTAATACAAATCTTGAAAATTTCTGCCATGTTAGCCGAAGTATTAGGACAACTATATGATATATCCCCGACACTTGCAGAAACTTGCTCCACCTTTTGGAAAGAGAACACGTGACATTTTTCAATTCTTTTGCTTACTCCTAGCAATCCACCAACAGAAGGAAATTGAACATGAATCTGAAGATGGTAGACATGCCTGAGCTTCACTTTTATAACTTGCTCCACTGGCCAATACGTCTTCGCAAATTTCATGACCTGAATGTATTTCCAAAGGATGCTGCAAGTAAATATTCTCTGACGGTGAGATCAAATTTTGTTGATATACGTGCCATGCCATTTGGATCGTCCTGGCAGCATCATGCCAACTAGAAACCATGCATCTAAGAAACAAGCAGCCTAAGATATTTTCGTCTTGCAATTTTCATCCTAAAGCTTGCCTAAATTTTGATCACAGAGCGTTTCACATCAAGATATTTCTTTCTGCTTCTTGCTGCATTTTTCTTTTGAGTGCTGCAAGAATCCAAAAATCCCTTTGCACTGGAGTAACCTGGCCCTTGTGTCCTCTGAAAAACAGATTTGAACGGATGCCTTGCTTATGGTAATGAATCCAGGGTCAGCAAAGGAAATCGAGTATCTATAAGACGTGGTCGGGCAAGAACAGATCCCGGCTTGTGCCTGGCCCTTGAGAGATGAGCAACTGGCATTACCAATTAGGCACAGAGGAATCTGCGCATGATGCTTCCAGAAATCTGCTCCCTGTTGTCTTGGGGGCATTCCCTGTTCTTTGCAACTCCAGGTGAGGATGGAAGATCAGAAGATAGCAACGGAAAAAGATAGAAGCGGGCCCTGTTAGGGTTTTGTAACGCATGCTTTGCACTTAAGCAAATTCCAAATTTCAAAGATTTGCCATGGCGGCCAACATTGCTACAAAATCCCTCCTCCAGAGAGCAAGAACATAGAAGTTTCTTCTCCGGAAGCAAATCTGGCTGGCAACCGTAAAGCAAACCCTTTCCTCAAAGAACCCTAAAATAAGGGACCTCGATGCTTGCATGTATGTTTTTGGAACTTAATAATAATTGATTTTTCCTTAAAAAAGAGGGCTTTTGTTGTGAGCCCTTGGATGTTGGACCATTGAAAAAAAAAAACCAAATCAACGACTAAGAAATGGTGCACTCTAGATATACACATTAGTACATCCATTCGAATACGCCATGAAATCTTAGGAAAACCTTTGTGAAAAGCGTACAAAAACACAAAGAAAACCCCCTGTTATTATGCTACATATTCATCTGGGAAGTGGTTTATCCAGACAAATGCTCAGTGGTTTTTTCGGACATCCGAAATCAGCCACCCCGATCCCATCCGATCTCATGGCATGCGGGATCCTCAACTCATGCCCCATTGCGCATCGCTGCATCGCATCCCCTGCATGGATGCATCACCCATCTATGCCAACCCTCCATCTATGTCGTACCTGGGTTTCTGCACATTCCCTCCTTGCTGCCACAAAGGTACATAGAGGTACCTGCCTCAGACCACTCGAACCAGATCCTTAAATACAAAAATAGATTTCAGGTTAGATACATCTTTCACGCCGAATTTGGTCCATTTCAAGAGGGAATTTGTACAACTTCCCTTGTGGGTGATACCATGTTCAAACGCCCTGATACTAGACGGTTCGCCCTCCAAGTCCGGCGATGGAGGCAGACTGCGTGGATCCGGATGTGTTGCAGGTGTGGATATCACTTCAGTTTTTTTATAGTTTTGAAAGAGTTGAAGCAATTAACTAGCATCCCCAACTCTGGACTGTTTTGATTTGAAATTCAAATTTATACCATTTTTAATGAACATGGCCTTTCTTACTTCAAAGATTGCAGCTAATCCGCATCCAAGAACCTTCCACCGGCTCCTTTTAAGGAAAGACCTGGACTAGGATACCAAGATCACCACAATGTGGTAAGGAATCCAGGAAATCCAGAATCTCTTGTTGTTCAATGCTACCATATCCCCACAGACAGAGTGGTAGAGTTTATCAAGAGGGAGCAGAATTTTCCTGGTTGTAATACCACTTTTTACAAGCGTGCCACTCAAGGAAGAGATCGTGCAAAGAGGAAGATCGACGAGCACGTCCATTTGAAGATTGTCGGGTGAGTGATTTTCCTTGGTGCAGGTGGTTAATCCGGACATGGGTCCTTAGGATGACAGAGGTGGTTAATCTAGACATAGTCATTAGCTGTTAGTCTGGACCTTAATTTTGTTGTTGTGGTTAATCTGAACAGAGGTGGTTAATCCAGACATAGTCACTATCTGTTATTTTAGAATGTTGTTCAGGTTTGATGTTGTTCAGTGCAATTTGTCCATTGTCATTAACCTTGGCTTTTTATTGTAGATATTGGTGTAGTTATGGGCCAAAAGATTTGCGCTACCAAGCCCGCAAAGTAAAATCCAAGACAAGGAAGGCCCTTGTCGCTGAAGCTAAGAGAGATGATCCCGAATACAAGAAAAGGCGAAGGGGAATGAGTATCAAGCGGGGGTGCAGGTGTCAGGTGCTTTGACCACTCAGCCATGGATGCTAAATATATTTTATCCAAATCATTCTATGGAGTAAAAGATCACGTAGGATGTGATGGAACATGTTGATCTAGATGGCAAAATCTGCCATGGGACCCAGGATCCTAAATGTGCAAAGACTAGGCATGAAGTTGCCCCTTGGTTGTCTATAGAAAAGAGGGCTTGGGCTAGGACCTTCACAACCTCTCTCGCAAGATTGCTAGGGATACTTGGATGCTCCACGAAGATGTTGCTCTAACTATAAGGATGTGGGTAGAGATACACGCGGATAGTGTTTTTATCTACCAGGAAGGAGCTCCTTTTGTCTTGGGTAGCATGACTCCTTTCCAAAAAAACTTTTGCTGGAGCATGGGAGAGAGAATGCTGTGGCCATGGACTCTACTTTACTGACCATGGCTATAGCTTGTACACCTTGCTTGTTTATGATAGCCATGGTAATGGTGTCCCCATTTATTGGATTCTCTCTTCTATACAATTTTGACCTACTGTTATAATTTTCTCAATCTACTTTATGTCTCAACACATAAGTATGATACCTTTCATATAAGTTTCAGATACACATTCTGTCTATTTCGAGGAAACCTCGCTAAATGGGCGCTTAAAGATAGCTCCATATTCAGCATTATACACTTATAGTTCAAGAAATTGGATCAGTTATAGCAGTTAATTAACAAAAAAACTATTTCCTTCTATCAATCATCTGACAATATCATTTTTACTATTGGAACTAGTGTTATAAAAACTCACAATTTGGAGCTGCCTTTGCAATAATCAGAATCTTACTTTATTTATTACTGCATGCTTAATACTGTTGTGCATATTTCTAGGTAAGTTTATTCCCCATAACCAGAATGGTAATCACATGGTTGTCAATTGCAATGTGAATGAACATTATATATGTAGAATCTTCATCATATTTGGCAATGTTGGAGTCCTTTTCTCCTATGTCACGATGTCTCTTCAACGAATCAGGGAATGTAGCAATCAATGTCGTCATGCTCCACTCTATATAGAAAGGTAAGCAAAAACAACGACACAATTTATAGATTTTAATGCATAAACCCTCTAACTACACATGAGCAGATACTTAAGCAAATTGAAGCAGAATATTTAACACAAGTCTATTCAGGCACTAGACAGAGAATACTGTCGATCAAAGAATTAAAGGTAGACTGATAAAGAGATCTAGGATTTTAACAAAGATCTGGTAGATTGATGGAGAGATCTAGAATTGTAACAAAGATCTATAGTCCAGTAGTCTCGATGGTAGCAAACTTTCTAAACTTCTAATATTCCAAAGAACACAAATGGCAGCAACATGCTTTAAAACAATCCCAAACTGGTCGTTTACATCTCCCAACCTTTCTTTTCTTGATATGTCATTGTTATGAATAAAGCATGCAACACTTGTCTCCAAGTTTCAAATCAAGCCAAAAAGACATCTAGAATTAGTATAACTAGCAATGATTATGAACGCATTCTTATCTTGTTCGTCACAACATCAGCTCGCCCTTGATGAAGCCACAATCTAATTTTACTTCATAGAGTCACATCACAAGTTGTTCTTTCACAGGATCTTGAATTGGGCCAGAATTTGAAACATGCATAAAAAGGTTCAGCATTTGGCAATACTCTTTCACGTCATCAACAATATCAAGAAACTCACCTGTAATGCTAAGAAGGCTAGAATTCTTGGAACGATGGAATTGTCAAAATTGCTGACGTTTTGGCATCAGAAACATATTTGAATTGGCATGGTGCATCTCAGTAAACAAATCAAAGCCGCTTCAGCAATAAAGTATCACAAAATGCCTGCAACTCTAAACCTATTTGCTACAGCCAATAATAGGTTCCAATATGCATGTTTCATGACAACAGGCTCTGCACCCTCACTATCCTAGCTCTTTCTTTCACTTTCATGTGCATATCCCTCCATCATTACGAAACTCTATGATATGTACACGATTCCCCTTTAACATTTGTAGATGCTGCACTATGAGAGGGCACATCTTCAACTTTCCTAGTGTCAAACACAAGACACATGCTACTTGTAAGGGGTATACAATCTTAGCTTTATGTTTTCCTTGGGTCAGTGTAGTACATGAAGGTAATGCAGTCCCATTCTCACAGCTTTCAAGGCACAATTTTAATTGTTATCTATCATTTTGGATATGGATTATGTGTCAGCTTAAACATGGCTTCTCAGATTACTGGAAAAGAGGGGCAAAAATATGTGCATTTCCTTCTTTTGACCATTTGGCTCTTGGCATATGCCCGAAGGAGATACAGTCTGCTCTGCAATAACTCTGTCAGATAATAACTCTGTCAGATATAGGCTAGTTGTAAGGAATAAGGATGAGTGTTCGAAGATTAGCAACCATAGTAATAGTGACAGATGCCTACCAAGATTGACAATCACTAGAATCAACAGCAACTAAAACAACAATCACTAAAATAAGCTCAAACAATACAAATGGATTACAAAGAATATCATAACTAACCTACTAACCTATCTAACTCTCACATGTTATGCTTGATTCATCTGTTCCTTCCTGAAGACCAAGACACAACCTATGATATAAACGGGTAGATGCTAACAAAATAACATCATAAACAGTTGCAATTATAGATTATGAATGTGCGAGATTTACACGTGCCAGCATTATATAGTATATAACTTATCACACCACATGCATCACCCTTCATGTTTCCAGCAGTCTATAGAAGCTATGTGGATTAATATGACCGTAATGTCTCAGGTATGGTAATCACAAACTTGCATGCTATGCATAATGAAAACTCAGACAAAAACAATCAATTGCTCAATGAATCTTAGCATGATAGCATTAAACTGCCATAATCACGTGATCAACATTCCAACCCCATACTTACAAAATGTGAATCAAAATCTAAAATGGAGCAATTGCAGTGCAAACTTACAAAAAAGCTCATATATTATAATATTATACTTGCACATTACATATATTTACATATGATCGTATCATATTATCATAGTGCACTAATCACTTATACAACCATACCTTATATCACATTGCTATCACATTATGTAGATAAAAAACAAAACATACCCATAACTATTCAATCTCCACAACTACGTTCTCATCAAGAACTTCCAAACACTTTAGACATTTCTTGCACTTCATCAGTCTCTTCCCCAAGAACAATGCACAAACAACAGCCACACATAACCACGGCTATGATCTCACAATTTTAACTTCCACAATCTCGTCATCACTAGCTTGAGGATCTGCAACTACTGACAAAGACGAATTGATAGCAGGATCTATAGAATTCTCAATCTTAGAACCCCACCTTCAGATTTCAATCCAGACACCATATCATCATCATCATATTCAGTATCTTCCAAATCCTCACATACCATCCAACCATCAACACTTGCCCATTCGTCTAATCTAGCCTTCTTAGCTTCTGGCATCAACTCATCAGCAGACTCCATAGCCTGATCAAACTTCCTCTTCCTATCAACCATTGTCCCTGCAATACAAACGTCTCCTGCCACCCTAATTTATACTTGATCCGTCAACCGCACTATTTAATGTCCACACTTAATCACAAATTTAATTCTTCCTAATCAAAAATTTATTTTCACCACAAATTCTATCAACCGCAAAGACAAAAGTCAAAAGGCCCTTTTCCAAAAAAAAAAAAAAAGACGATGCACTTGCGGTCATACCCAATGCACGCTGGAAGAAAGCTGGAAGAAAATTCATAGTCGGTGAAGAATGAACAGTCGAGACTAAGGATCCCTAATAAATGGACGACCAAGATACGTGCCCTGGTGACACAATATTCCAAGGAATCGGTGTATAACAATTATATATATTTAGATAAAGGGAAAATTGTGAAAGTACTCCCATTGTTTATTTTCAAAAACCAGGGCACGAATATTCCAAGGAATCATTGTATAACAATTATATATGTTTAGATAAAGGGAAAATTGTGAAAGTACCCCCATTCTTTATTTTCAAAACATTATAGCTGTGGCAGAAGCCCTAGCTATCATACTATGGAAGAAGCGCTTGTTGTGAGAGGGTGCCAGCCTCCAGCCAAAAAATGCCCACAGATGCGATGTCTATGCTTTGTGTTGAAATTTCCAATTCCTGTGCCATAGCCTCCTTTGCTTACAGAGCACACATGTTCATTCCCCTAATTTCTTACTGTGCTATACTACAAGAGGCAGAATCGTAAATGGCAGCAAATGTGGTTTTTTTGTCTTCACAAATGTGGCAACTTGAAAAATATCACTTATTCGTTAGACACACCAAATGGTTTTGACAATCCAAACTACACTCTACAATGCAACAACAACAGCTTGCTGCTTTAGAATATATAGCTCTCTCCCCTTGTGTCCCTGATATCTGGTCCTCCAGGCTTGGATTGCAGGGCTGGGATTGTGCCACGTCGGAGGGGGAGCTGTATAATGCAGTCGTACAATTAGGGCTTCTATAACTATACAGTAGATGCGATGGATTATGCAAATAGCATACTGGTAATCAGAGATCTGGGAACCAGTAGATGCCCCAAATTCACTTCAAAATATATTTACTCCCTCAATTCGTCTTTGCTTTCTCTGTCACAGACTGGTTAGTTGCGGAAAGGATATCACGGGAGGCGCACGATGCCTAGCATACTTTATACACAGCAATCCTTTCGCTGGGCGCCATCCCTGTAACAGTTCCACTAGGATAGCCGAACATATTGGCCCCTGGCACCATACATCCTCCTGTTGTGGAGGCTGTATGTGTTCTATGCCCAATGCCGTCCCTTGAAGGCTTATAGTATTTAAGTTACTCCAATTAATGCTAGCATTTTTATATGCTTCATAGCCTTGGTAGTATTATCTTGTTCCTACTAGCTTCCTGTTGCAGTTTGACGTACTAGATTGACCACCCTCACAAATTCCCTTCCATTTCTTCGGCACCACGCCTAACCCTTGAAGCTTTTGCTTTTTGGCCCTATGCCTGAGTCTATTACCCCAATTACCACATCACTCCCATTCTTATTGGCTATAGACTAGAGCCCAAATTGAACTTAGTTTTAAAAAGTTGGAACTTTGCATTATATGTAGATCTACCATTCTATCAAGAAACTGGCCACAAATCCTGGCAGCTTTTTCACTTCTGTCAATTGGGTCTCAGTCCTATAGGCTGCAAATCCATGAATTGTAGAGCTGTAAACATGGATCAATTTGGTTACTACTGAAGAGTGCTCATGCCCAATCATAGATTAGATTAGCAACAGTAAGGATGCTTCGTTCCCCTCACTAACATGCATCTCAAAATTGCAGGGGAGTTGTGCCCCATTTGTGAAGACAAATGCGAGAAGAAATTAGACAAGAACTTAGAGAAGAAGATGCACCTGCTCATGTCTGGCTCGTAGCCCATGACTATACCTCTTGAAAATACAGGCCTTGATCCTTCTGAAATGTCCTCCTTCCAGATTCTTAACATTCTCACAAAGATTAATAAACTGCCTTTGAATCCAAATCTACCCCTTCTTGAGCCAAGATATGGAGCTCAGATATGGAATCCCTATTAAGGTTGCAGACTTTTTCAAAAATTTTGTTGGGCTTAAAAAAAAAATAGAAACGTGTATTATTTTCCTCTTTATTTTAGGTTTTTATAACTCACAATAGCCTGCCACGCACAGAAATCCTCTATTTTTTGATGTAAATTGTTTTTTCCAAACATTCAGAGAAGGCCAACCTAACCTCAAAAAACTCATATCATAGAAAACCTGGGACACTTTTGTATGACATTTTTTCTACCACATGTTTTAACTTACACACTCTATAATAGCTATTTTACTATATCCACGTATATATTTCTATATATAAGATTACTAACATTCAATGAAAAAATAAAATACATTTGAAACCTGAAAACTAATTTTGGCTAGACCCACGTAGCTTTTTCGGACTCCCAATTGTGCCACGTTGCAAAAAAAAAAAAGTTGGGCCTTGACCTCTATACCCAGATTTCTCTCTGGTATTCCAGAGCAAAAGCTCCAGCATTTTTAGTGCAGATTCTATGGAGCTCTGTCAGGCGGCTTCCTATTTCTGATCTTTCCAACTTTGCTAAGAGTCAAGATCATGGTTTTGAAGGTACAGGAGCCAAAGCTTTACAAAGAATTGAGTTTGAGATATCTAGACTAATTACCCTTAAATTGTTGGAATTTTTCAACACCCTTTGAGCAACACCTTTGTCTAGCCCACACTTTCTCACTAGGATTTGGCTTCCATACCTTAAATTGCTGTGCGGAGGGCATTTTTGAGTCCTCGTTTGGGTTTCTAAGCAATCAAAATGCCCTTCAAGCAACACCTCTGTCTTGCCAACATTCTCTGCCTAGCATTGCGGGCCTATTCCAATGTGGGATTTAGGTGGCACTGGTAGTGTGCTATCTTGACCTGTTCAAGGGCACTGGCATCCCAGAACTTGCCGAGGAATCAAGAATCAAGATATTGCCTCAAGCAATTTGCCTTGTTTGCACTTATATGCACCTGTGTTCCTGTACATTCCATCTAGCCAGCCATTGAGCTCTCTTTTCCCTCCAATAGGCTTTAACGCGCTGCAACAAAATTGCCATGGTGTAACGGACCCATGGGAGACCGCTCGAGTAGATCTTGGTGTTGCGTTCTCGAGACACCAGCATAAATGGATAGAAGCGACTACTCATAAACGTCTAGACGGTTTTGCCCAGTTGGTTAAGGGCATGTCGGTTAGGAACGTTACATTTGGTATCAGAGCAGGGCTCGAGTTCGAGTCTCCATGGGGGCAAGTATGACCCGGAATACCGTTGGACGGTAGGTCATGACTTGGTTTGTGATGCTCGAGGACGAGCATAGTCTAGTGGGAGAGATTGTAATGGACCCATGCGAGATCGCTCGAGTAGATCTTGGTGTTGCGTTCTCGAGACACTGCATAAATGGGTAGAAGCGACTACTCATAAACGTCTAGACAGTTTTGCCCAGTTGGTTAAGGGCATGTCGGTTAGGAACGTTACACATGGTGTGACATTCCAGGTATTTATACGGTATACGTATGCATACCATGACACATCACCCATATTTAATTAAACCCTTAATGATCAATAGGAGATAACTTAGATTCACTTAAATTGAATAATTAACCTAATTATGCTAATTAGGCTAATTAGTTAATGGCACTAATAGGGGAGTGCCACCTGGCCTAACTCGATTGGCCAAGTGGGAGTTGCTAATTTGGGTGGAGAAATAGGGGTCCTACCTCCATTTTTGCCCCAAATTCGAATTGGAAAGAGGAAAGAAGGAGCAGCTACCAGTTTTTGCCAGTTCTTGCCAACAGACCCAAAGTATAGAGACCTACCGTGATAATGGCTCCAGCCAAGAGACTAGTTAGTCCCTAAATAGCTTCTACCTCCGCTAACACTTCTTTGACTAGATGGAATGGTTAAATTCTCTTTCGTATGTTGTTTTGGATGATGATGGATACTTAGATGGTGTTTATATTCTTTCTTTCTGTTCCTTCCTTGTATTGGGATTAAGGGAAGGGTAGAGACCTGAAGGACTCTTAAAACTAGAGATGTTTCCTAGCTAGACCCCTTAATACCCAATATATGCGGCATGTGCACAAGAGCCAACCTGGCTGAGGATGCTATGATGTGGTTCAGCACCAAACAACGAACACAACTGGGGAATCGGGGGTGGAGCCTTGCTGAGCGCGGCTACTAGGGCTCCTACAGTGTGCTAGGCCTATAGTCGGTCACTCTGTGTGGGCCGGGTATAGGTCTGACACCTCCTGGATCATTGGATATGGCCGTTATGGACGTCCTCGACTTTGTGTAGATTTAGGGGGGTAAGTCGGGTACGGATACGGGTGCTGCAGGTGTGGCAGGTATCCTCTAGCACATCCAGAGAATCGTTGTGATCTGGGAGGAGAAGCTTCTCTGACCTGCCTCATCGGACCGGGGAGATGTAATCCAAAGTAGTCCCATAGGTGATTCCTTGGGATTGCGTCTCTGGGGCGGATGGAGTGGACTACCCTAGCCATTGTCTTATGTCAGCCAACACCATGTTATACTTCCGTCTGTTGTTATCTCGAGGCCTGGCCGTCAGTTGACTCCTTGAAGTCTGAGCCTCGGGTAGCGCCTTGTCATGGTGTTTAGCTTATGTTATTATGGTTGTATTGTCTTTCGTTGATGATGATGGATGAGCCACCCTTCGTGGTGGTATATTATTTTAGCATGATTGTTGTATGCTAACATGTATGTATGCTTCCGTTGTATAGGATTTCCAATAGAGGACGTGGGACAAATGACACCTCCGTGTTTCTCGCCCGGACACTTGGCCATCCCAAGTGGTCCGAGTATGATGGAGGGCCTTACCATGGTGATATAGTCGCCATGGGAGGGGAATTCCCGTATTCGTACGATGGGAGCATCGTATGGATTCTGGGAGCGTCATAGTGGTATCAGAGCATGATTTTGGTAGACCAAATCATTGCACTGGCTATAGTCTAACTCGTTAGTTGACGGTACTTTTTCTTAGGTTAAAGTATTCCAACTCCGTAGTTAGCATGTGGGTTGACCTAGTTATGGGAGGGATAACTTAGTTGAGTAGGAGAGTGTTCTATAGTAGAGTGGTTAGGTTTAGATGGTGGAGCCAGAGATTCGTGTTTTGCAAGCGCCATAACTTTCTCCAGGTAGCTCAGATAGACGAGATTTTTGCTCCACGTGTCGGCCATGGTTCAATTACCCTAGGGACATCGTTGCCCGGCATCGAACTAGCATAAAAAGGGGGTCAAAACCCTACTCGTGCGTCGCTCTAGTCGGAGCGTCTCAGAATTTCAGTTGGAGTGCATATAATCACAGCGGCGCCCGGGCATATAAAACGCGTATTCCGCCGCCGTCGTATAAAAAAAAATTATAGAAAAAAAAAGTTTCAAAAAAAAATTTAAATCTTTAATTAAAAAGTGACGGTTATATTTTTTCTTACTTTTCTTCTGTCGAGCGCCTCGCCTTGTCTGTCCGCCATAGCTGCCGGAGTTGAAGCTCTAAGCGCCTTGCCTCTACTAGTGCCCTACGCCACCGTCATCCCCTAGCGCCTCCTTTCACGCCTCTATCTTTCACCTAGTGCCCATGAACATGGCACGTACCCGCACGACTCAAAGCTATAACACCCTCAATATACTCCAAATTTCGCAGAGCTTGGAGAGCATTTAGCTACCGACCCTGCAAAGGGTGAGCTACTGCTAGTTCAGCTTGTACAACGTTTTGTCGTTGGGCATAGGATACCATACCCCATCTTCCACCTCTCTGAGAGCTTTTTGATAAAGCTTAACCTTCTTCAGGAGCCTTACACTGTGGTTGAACAACCTGACCAAGTTATGATGCTAGTTAAGTTTTATCCGCCCTCGTGCGTGGAGGTCCCTGAGGAGGGAGGCCGCCAGAATCAGGGAGCTAGCCCGCCTGGATGATACCCGGGAGATGGAGAGGCACTACAACATAATAGGGCATTTTTCGTCGGGTATAGCGTCAAACAAAGTGAGGCTATGCATGTTCTCAAAGGCCTGTTAAATGTCACGATAATGACGCTAAAAGTTCTATACTTTGATGTCGCATGGACGTCAACTTTTGCGTCAAGTATTGCGTCACGACTACATAACGCAAAAATGACATAATGACTACATTTGTGGCAATTGCATAGCATGTTTGCGTTGAGCTTGTATCCAAGCTATTCAATAATTGCATCATATTTTGTATCATATTAGTTTCGACACAATGACTGCATTTGTGGCAATTGTATACCATGTTTGTGTCGAGCTTATATCTAAGTTATTCAATATTTGTCTCCTATTTTTTGTCATATTAGTCTTAACACAATGACTACATTTGTAACTATAGCATGGACATTTATGTCAAAACTTATATTCAAGTTTGCCAACAACTGCGTCATATTTTATATCATATTAGTCTCGATTATGCAACCAAATTGTTACACCATGTTGACGCATGTAGCTTGCATAGGTTGATATCCTTTGCATCAGATTTACAACTCTTATTACACGTATATTTTTTTTTTATGGCAAACTAGTTTCCTTTTTGTAATAGTTGATTAACAAAATTGTGTCAAAGTTTAAGTCTTTTTGTAACATATGCATGCCAATTTTATAAGCACATAGGAGACCATTGTCAAATTTGTATCCATTATACCTTCACTTTATGTCCATTTGTGGCAATTCCACCTCTATTTTTTGTCATTTTATCTTTTCATTGATAGATTTATTTTTATTTTTATTTTGGGCAAATTTGTATTTGAGATGCTTTTTCTTGTGTTCATCCCAGATTGGTTTCATTCGAGTCTATAGTTGCATCATGCACAATCAACAAAGGAAGAAAAAATGAAAAGGAAGTAACTGCACCAATAGTGATAAGAAGATGAACCGTGATCAAGTTACTTGACAAAAGGAACATTAAGATCAAATGGAAGATCATCTTACATTAGAGTACTTCTAACATTGATCAAAATAAATCCAATAGTTTCAGTTTAAAACACTTTCTATCATGGATTATTTTCATTCCAGATTATCGTCATTGATAGAAGATGGACCTTTATCATTGGGACGATTGCGTTCTTCGTCTTCGCTAACCTATTTAAAAAAAAAGAAAAGAACTTGGTCAATTCTCAAATTATGCACCTATTTCAAACAAGTTATATGCCTCTATATTTTTGGATTTAACACAGATTCTAAGTAAGCTGCTTAAAACCACAATATTAGTAAGGCCATAAACATTGACTCTCTTGTAAACTTTGAATTTGAAAGTTGAGAATTTCTTGTATAATTCAGAGCATTTCTGTGGTTTTCATAGCACTTCAAAAGAGAAGGAAAAAGTTTGACCGATGGGCAGGCTTTTCTTTAAATTGCATATCTACATAGTAATATAAACCTATTGCCTGCCATAACTTTTACAGGGAGGAGCATAGGCAATGCTAAACAAAGTTGCAAAGCTTGGATCATCCACCCGTGTGCTTACAACATGCCTCGCCAATCCTTCCCATCTGCAAATACGCCAATTTGTCACCAATAAGGCTGTTTTTACCTCGTGAGGTAGTTTGGCAGGGTAAAATAGACACTTGACGTGGCACGCTATCTCATCACCCAACCACGAGACCTCAACTGAGACACAGCTGCCCCAGAGCTCTCCCTCGAGCTACTATATAGCGTGCACGCCCCTTTGGTCCATCTTTGGACCAAAGCCCCTCTCTGGACCATAGGCCCCATTTTGGACTAAAAGCCCTCTTTGGACCATAGGCCATCTTTGGACCATAGGCCACGTCCTTGGCATATAGCATTCCCCCCCTCTTGACATTGCAGCAGTCCTCTGCTGCAAAAGGGTGTCTAAATACCTTTAGCCATCCGAGCATAATCCTTCCTTGGCCCTCGCTTAGGCCGGCTAGTAGAAGCCTGTGCTTGGACTTCCTCTTGTCCCTCGGCTTCCTTTGCTTTCCGATCTTTATATTCCCTAAGAATATCCGGATAAGCTTCTAAAACTTTGCCACGTACCCATGAAGCGTCCTCCAAAGGTTTGTGAGCGAACTTAACCAAATATTGTCTTGAACCACTAGTGGATTTTGTCTTCCAAAATTGTTTCCTGATTCTAGAACTTTGGAAATACCAATCAATTCTGGCTACTTAACCTCTCAATTGGAGGTAAGTCTTTACCTTGATAAGCTTTTAGGAATCATACATTCACTATATCATACATTTTCGAACATTGAGGCAATCATAATTGATATGCACTCTCCTTGACCACTTATAACTTGAAATGGTCCATGGAAATGGGGTTGACACTTAAGACCTTTCTTGCGCGCACCTTTCTTAAAGTGTCCTTTATGGATCCTCATCCATATCCAATCTCCTTTTTTAAAAACCATTGGCAGCTACCACTTAGATGATGTCTTGGCAAAATAATCCTGAGGATCTTGAATACGAGCTTGAAGCAAGTCCATAAGATCCTTATGCTCAATAACTAAATCATCAACATCGGGAACATCCTTACACACTCCAAAAAGTGTGTTCCGCACAGACTAACCATAGATGGTCTGAACATGTGTCATCTTTATGGTAGACTGATAGGCATTATTGTATACAAATTCAGTTATAGGTAAATACTCTTTCGAATGACCTTGATGTTCCTTGACAAACCCTCTTATGATGGAACAAATAACCTTGTTCACCACCTCAAGTTGTCCATCAGTTGTAATAAAGAACCTTAACTTAGTTCTCAACTGCATAAGTAATGCCTTACAGAATTTACTGGTATACTTTGTATTATAATTAGATACAATACCTTTAGGCAACCTATGTAGCCTAAACATCTTCTTGATAAAGAGCATAGCTGCAGTATAAGCTGTCAACTCATTCAAATTGTCCAAACAACCATCCAATTGCCAATATTCTTGCGAGGACTTGTGGAAAAACCGACAATAACATCTATAGCAATCGGCGTCCACTTCGCTTCCTGAATACGTAAGGATAAACGAACACCAAGAGGATTCTTGCTTGCTTTCTTTATCCATTGGCAAGTCACACAATGACTAATAGGAAGGAAGACATCTCTTTACAATCCAGACCACACAAAATATGGTTTAATCTTTGCCGAGATCACTCCCCCATGCCACAATGCCAAGAGGCATATCATGGACCTTCCTAAGAACAAATGGTCTAAGGTCACGAACAATGCATAGCTTTGGACCTTTGTATAAGAACCCATTAACGATCTTATACCCCTAAGCATTTCCACTTTGAACCAATAACCACATCTCCGTATAACCATGGTTGATGGCATACAATGGCTCTTCCCAATGGATGGATTGTACTATAGAGAGAGAGAGAGAGAACAAACAACAAAATGTCAGCTTAAAGCGTCCGATACAACATTCTCTTTACCAAAACGATAGTCATTGGAGAAATCATATTGTTGCATAAAAACAACCCAGTTCACTTTCCTTTCCGAGCGTCTAATGCTTTGATGGTCAGTCAAAATATGAATCGTCGACCCTAAAAGATAGTGTCGCCCCACGTTCAAAGCATAAATGATAGCCAGAAATTCTTTATCATAAATACTAGATCTACTTTCCTTGTCAGATTACTTCCGACTTTCATAAGCAATAGGATGACCATCCTGCATCAAAACTGCGCCCAAAGCCATACCACTTGCATCAACACACAACAAGTAAGGTAGACCAAACTTTGTCAAACGCAGAACAGGAGGATTAACCATGGCATCCTTTAAAACTTGGAAAGCAAACTGATGATTATGATGCCAGTGGAAAGGAACATCTTTTCATCGCAACAAATACAAATCTGAAGCTAAACGGGCAAAATTTTGTACAAACTTCCTACAATAACTGCATAAGCCCATAGAGGAACGCAATGCAGCAACTGAAGTAGGTACTGGCCAATCCACAATTGCTTGTACTTTACCGGAATCAACTTTAAGACCCTCAGCGCAAACAATATGACCCAAATATTCAATTTCCAATTGGAAAAAGATACTTTTCTTAAAATTAAGAGTAATAGACTCCTCCCTTAACCGACGGAAAACCTCCCGCAAATGCAAGTGATGATCTTCCTCGGACTTACTAAAAACTAATATGTCATCAAAGAACACGACAACGTAAACGCCATGCACATCTTCAAATATTCGCCCCATTAGCCTCACAAAAGAAGCTGGCGCATTTGTAAGTCCAAATGGCATGACCAAAAACTCATAATGACCAAAGGTTATCCTAAACGCAGTCTTATGAACATCTTCAGGTGCAACCTTAAGTTGCCACTACCCTAACTTAAGATCAAGACGGCTAAAAACTTTGGCACCTTGGAACTTTGGCGCCAAAAACTATCTTTTTCTCTTGACCAATAAGACAGGAGCACCAAAAGGTGAAAAACTATAGCGGATCAATCCAGCTTGCTGGAACTCCTCAAGTTGGCGCCGAATCTTTGTTTGTGGCCATGCATTCTCTAAGGAAGAGCTTGATTAGGTAAGTCTTGTCCAGGAAGAAGACAAAATATTGCAAAAAGACAGTTTGACACTCATTCAATGGAGATGCACTAGACTTAGGACGCAAAACCACCAACTACACAGAACGAGTTTTCAATGCCAAACGTTTTAAACTATTGGAATGGGTTTAGAATAATTGTTTTTTTTTTCAACAACATCAAAGGTTCTCACTCCCGCTAGCCAAGGCTAACCCAAGGGTACAAGTAACCCAATCAACTAAAGGATTAAACTTGTAACACCCATTCCTTAGTGACAACCTAAGCATCACCAACCACAACTGTACACCAGAGGGAGACTGCCCTGCATTACAAGACAAAATAAAATACCAAGACAACTAAATCCTACTGACCTTGAGGATATTGTGGATCTAATAGATAACTTAGGCAATCCAGAACCCAAATATTCTACTTAGCCAGAATGCTTTTCTGTTGCTACTTCTATCATGAAGAGTCTAATGCCAGACCCCTATGCTCATGCCACTTTTGTCCCCTTTTCCTTGAGAATAGACATATATATGTTTTATGTCTCAAAGGGAGCATCAAGGGAAACATGAGGGTCTTTGGTGTGAGAGAATAGTCCAAAAAAAATTGGTACCAACTATCATGTCCTCCTTTAAGCATGGGCTTTTGAGTTGTAAGTCAACCAACATGCTTGACCTTAATATAGACGTGCTATTATTGTCTTTGTAGGCATGAAGGCCCCCTTTGGTATTTAAAGCACCACAAGCAATACACGAGCTATTATTGTCTTTGTACAAAAGGCCCCCCTTTATTGACATCCTTTATGTGCCTTTATTCCTATCTTTTAATTTTTATCTTCATGTCATATCTTTTAACTTTGATATGGCAAGCTTTGAACACTCACGTAAAGACGTAAAGACGTCTTTGGCCTAGACTATTCCCTATTCCTTATGAATTAGTCTACCCCTTTGCCATCAAAAGAAATACTTTGCCACCAAAAAGGAATACGTGCCCTTAAGTTTTTTTTTTTTTTTTTTTTTTTTTTTTTTTTTTTGTTTAAAAACCCAATAGAGGATCCCCTTTGTGGACAATCTTTTCTCACCTTTATTCATAACGCATAACTTTTTCCTTTATGTCATGAGGTAACTTTCATGGCATATACTTGTTCTAGAGTGTGTCGTCTAAATGAGATATGACACAAACTTGGCCTTGGCCGTTCCTTATCTATACTATTAACATCCACACATTCCTTAAGATTATTGCCTTTTTAAGAATATCGCCACAAGGTCATAAACCAAGGGACATATTTTAAGTACTTTAAGACAAAAACCTCATTATCTTACATGCATAGCTCTATGCTTGCCAAGGCCAGAACCCAGCTACAAAGCATATAGCTTAGCCATACTAGAATTCATACTCGTTGCCAAACACAAGTCGGGATCCACAAAATCCACAACAGAACAACCATGAGTATGCCTTGCTTGGAGTTACTTGTGTAAGCACCAATCCCATCTCTAATGAAACACCCATCGAAACCTAACGCTCTGATACCACTAAAACAGACACTTGACGTGGCACGCTATCTCACCACCCAACCACGAGACCTCAATTGAGACACAGCTGCCCCAGAGCTCTCCCCCGAGCTACTATATAGCGTGCACGCCCCTTTGGTCCATCTTTGGACCAAAGCCCCTCTCTGGACCATAGGCCCCCTTTTGGACTAAAAGCCCTTTTTGGACCATAGGCCATCTTTGGACCATAGGCCACGTCCTTGGCATATAGCACAGGGCTCAAGGCAGCCGCAGATTCAAATTTGGAGCTAGAGTACTTCTTGTGGACAACCGTAAGCTTGTTTTTCTCTGGATCGCCACCTCCTCTATTGAGGCCAATTATCATGCTAGACCATTCTCTGCAATATTCAATCAATGAGACAAAAGAACACAGACCTGCATCTTGTAATGAAATTCTTTGATTTTGAATGAAATCTGTACCTGATTCAAGAAGGTGCATGAAACAAGAAAAAAAGAGGATCTATGAACCAAATGCATTAAAATCAACAAGGAAAAAGAGGAAATAAGGCACAGAGCTGCCAGAAATTCAGGGCAATATGCAGAGCCGGATTTGTCTATCTTCGAAGACAAGGAACACGATTTTTATGCGTTCAACCTAATATCTACATCTAGAATGAAATATAGCTAAAACTAACAGACCATGCTGAGACTTAGATTAGTTTGTCTTTCAGACATAAAAAAGGAAAGCGCGGAACCGACCTTGTTGGCATGCAGAAAAGCATGTAAATAGCCGATTGAAAACTGGAGCCGATTGTAAATAGCCGATTGGAAACTGATCACTGCACTTCTTCACCTGTTACAGAAGCAGAGCTTTATTTTTTTTCATTACTTCCGGACGACCTGGGATGGAAACCAGAAGGCACAAAATGGGGATTGAAACCAGATGGCTGAATAAAATCATCCGAGATTGTGAAGAAGGTCGGAAAGGGCTAGCCATAGCTGAAAGGGAAAGATAGAGGCTATGACGTGAGCAAACAGGAGGCGGAAAGGGAAGCCATGCTGCCATAGCCAAAATAGGACGTCGCATACAGGAGGCGGGAAGAGGGGACAAACAGGAAGGCAGAAAACAGAAATAGATGGGGTAAAATCAGGGCAGTCAATGTTGATCTAAGCCGTTCATTTAGGGCAAATAGGATCTCAAGACCCGGATCGCAATCTGAACCGCTCATCTGAACGGCCGGCTTTAATTCAATTATAACATACCTAACTTTTGAATTTCACTGTAATGTTGCCAAATTATAAAATAAAAGGAGTAAGGTTTTGTAATGGTTAGGCCAAAAAAGGGGATGGGCTTATTTTATTTTATTTTTTTGTTAAAAAGCAATGGTTTTAGAATGGAGTGTATCCCTGTGTGTTGCCCGAGCATTAATCATAGTTTAATGGATTACCATTACATGCAAACAAGGATATAGACAATACCCATGGATGTCAAGTTAGAACCATAATTTCTGTACACTATGCTAGACATTGACTCCAATTTCTGATTAGATTGTAATAATAAAATAAGAATTTCGTTTCCTCATGATTAGACAAATGTTCATATCAAGTTGGGATCCTCATGCATTAGAGCCCAATTATGATGAAACAACGTTTGGGAGACAAATTTCCTTAAAATACAAGGGTACTAGAAGAAGATATTTGCATGGCCAAGTTCCCCATAATGGGATGATAGTCCAAATATCCTTGTGGTATTTAGACCATTAAAGATGATATCCTTTGAATAAACAAGTGCCTAACACGGGTGAGAGAAAGAATATATCTGAAAGTAGTATAATTTTAGGAGAATATTTTAGTGAAACATAGGGGTAGTCAGATGGTGCCTAAGCCAACCTTTACTAGAGAAAGACCAGTGGCAAACATGCCTTATACTCGACAAAGGCGCATGCATGAAAATCAAGCATGATAAACGTAAATATGAAAAAACCCCATTTTCTTTAAGTAAAAGGACATGGGAACCAAATGGCATACCCCATGTTTAGTCAAACGCTCTCGTAACTTCTCATGTTTCTAAAGATTGCACCGATTTGCTATGCCATGCACCAAAGGGTCAGGTTGTATGCTCCATATTCTAGATCCCCGGCACCGGGGTAGGTATTTGGAGAAATTGAGGTGCACTAGAGTCATCATTCTGAGTCCATTGCCAGAGCCAATTCACAGTTGTGGAGTAGGGGAGATGCCCGTCCGTCACTAGGGCCTTCAAAGAGGACTTTTGGCGCAAGTTGCTTCTGGGGGGTTTTAAGGATCCCTCTTCTGATGTCCACATCCTCCCTTTATGTCATGACACGGTGCAAGGCCCTGATCAAATCTGACTAGGATATGGCCTCCGAAACGTAAACCCTATATGTTGCTGAGTTCTTGAAATGTTTACATTTTGGAGGTTGAGTGTTGGTCATTTGCACTAGGGACATGCCTGAGAAGTTGCAGTTGAAAATGCGAAGCAGCACGAACTGACGGAATGGAGTTTGGATCTATCCTCCTATTTGTTGAAAGTCTACACTCTGTATGTGGCTTGCTGTTTTTCTGTGACAGTTCATTGACAAAATCCACTTTGAACTCATTTTTCTCCATCATCTCAATTCCAAACCAGACCAAGTTTTTTCCCACATGTTCTTACGACTTTTCTTGATATTCATTTCAAAAATAATCCAAAACTATTGAGTAAAACACGAGTTATTATCATTTGAGCGTGGCATTTTGGAGCCTAGGTGGCATGTTTGAGCCACCTTGATATGTTGGAGCCAAGATGGCATGTTGGAGCCCACGTGGCACGTTTTGAGCCACCTTGGCATGTTTGAGCCACCTTGGTATGTTGGAGCCTAGTTTTCATGTTGGAGCTTGCATGGCATGTTTGAGCCACCTTGGCATGTTTGAGACTAGGTCGCATGTTGGAGCCCGCATGGCATGTTTGAGCCAGCTTGGCATGTTTATGAGTAGGCCGCATGTTGGAGCCTAGGCGGCATGTTGGAGCCCACGTGGCATGTTTGAGCCACCTTGGCATGTCGGAGCCTAGGTGGCATGTTTGAGCCTAGGTCGCATGTTGGAGCCTAGGTGGCATGCCGGTCCTCTTGTATGGGGCAGAAGTATGGGGTCCGGTGATATCCCTCAACACCTGGAATGACCTCGAGCAGGTGCAGAAAGCCTTCTTGGCACGAGCCCTTGGGATAAAGTCCACTGTTCCATACCAGATCCTACTACAGGAGACAGGTTTTCTACCCTTTCAACGGGCTGCATTGAAACGCCATATCATTTACTTTCAGAAGGTGGCTGCCATGGGCGATACACGTTTGCTCAACCTTGCTTTGGCCATGGCGATGGGTCCTCAACGCCTGAAAACTTGCTAGAAGGACAAGCAAGGTCAGTGGTTCTCATGCTGGGGGGTACAGGCAAACAGATGCGTACAGGTACGGACAAAGAAAGATCACAAGGCACTTAAGCTGTACCTAGATGCTACTTTCCTTCGCAAGCTCTGGAATGCAGGTGCTCTGACGCACGTTAAGCTGGCACACTATCAGCAGCAAGTCAATCCTAGACTCACGAGAGGCCCACACCAGTACTTGTACACCCATTTGGCCATGAAGAAGCGCAGACTTATAGCTTCCTTTCGCACGGGTGTGCATCGTCTCCGCATTGAGACAAGACGTTAGGCTCGGGAAGCACAGGAGGAAAGGCTTTGCCAGTGTTGCCACCAGGGCGCCATTGAGGAGATGCCCTCCAGATCTGCCCAGTGTTTGCCCATATCCAAGAGCGATATGTTTAATTACTAGTACCTGGCCAACCGTTGCATGAATTATTGAATACAGCGTCAGTGGGTTTGTTGGGGTCATAGCTCCAGGAGGTTATAGATGCACGAACTCAGTTGTGTCCTCTGGGACAGTATTGAACTGTCCTATACAATTGTACAGCATGCCAGCATCCTTATTACTGCTAAGGTTTTTCCCTTAAAAACCTTTCAGGGCGGGGGCTTTTTAATCCTGACAGTAATACACTTGCTGCTCTCTTTTTGTTTGGGTCCCATAGGCCAATTGGTCTCTCGTGGACGATAAAAAATCTATTCTATTCTAAGTTGATTTTCATGCAATTTGATTAGCTATAGAAGACCTAAGAATGGTTTTTCGGCAACCGATGTTAGGGTTAGGTTGTGCTTAGGGCGGCGGCAGGCGCCCGTCCATCGTGCAGAGCAAAGAATCCTCACATTTCTGCTGGAGGAGTGGTCGGAAATCATCCTTGACCACTGGCTTCTATGTTTCTGTAGTTTTTTCGTGGATTGGAGCATGCTGCTGAGCCCCAACGATTCAGACCTGTGGCAAAGGGGTTTATTTCGAGCTCGCCTTAGCTCTGAAGATTCCTTAAGCACAAGACCCTGAGGTTAGAACAATCGCATGTCTCCTTCCTACGTTTTAACTAGAATGGGAAGCCAATCATGCATCGACAGGGCGTGCTTTGTTAGCTCTGTTCTTGCTACGGAGGAGCCCAAATCATAATGGTATGCTTTATTCCCTTTCTGGATGTGTGCCTTGGGCCAGATTTCTTTCTCAGATTTAGACTGGATATGCTGCACTCACTGTAGCTTAGACGACTGCACTCACTGTAGCAAGGATTCGTTGCACCCACTGCAGCTTAGGGGGTACTAGACGGCTGCAGGCTGTATAGCAAGGATCTGCTGCACTTATTGCAGCTTAGGGACTTCAACTTATCTGGATTATTCGGTTTCACTCCGGACAGATGCTAGAGCAATACCATTTGATTGTGTTTCCCGTTTTAAACATGGAAGGACATTTTCTGTTCAAAGATCATGTGTTATTGCGTTAGGTTTCAGTTGGGGCAAGCAAGAAGAAATGTGCAATCCTAGTCCTGATGTTCACTACTGCATTAGATTCAGTTTGGGGTATATCACATTTCTTATCTGCTACAGACTGGGCTCACCAAGATGAGTGCGTTGGAATTATTCAGCCGGCATATAAGGTATGATTCTTGCAGTAGTCTATCTGGTGGTGGAGTAGTTTTGGAATATATTTAGTGTGCTGGTCCTTGAGCAGTCCCCTCTGGGTTTAGCCCTGATTGTTATAGATGTGATGGCATGTAACTTGGATGGAGCTTAGTTCTTTCATGTTGACCCTCTTTCATCCCAGCTGAAAGGAGGTGTGGATTTCAGAAGAGTGCATCATGAAAGCAATCTGCCTGAAGGCAAGTGATTCTAGGAGAACATTGGACGGGAGGCCACATGCTCTTACAGCTGCTAGCAGGTTGAATGGTGGGTTATGAGCCAGCCAGTGGTGGGGGGCTTTAGTTTAACTTTTTCATCCAGTTGGTAGAGCGTAGGAAAGAGGAAACCCATTGCAAGTGTTCATGGGCAGTGAAGTGAATGTGGACCATCCCATTGGGGAGAGGCCTCTGCATCTATATCTTAAAGAAGAAGGTGAGAATAACACTCTTAAGTACGAGAAATTGGAAAAAGCGTTTTATTCTTCCAGTAGTACTGTGATATAGATAGTGTATGGGCCGAGTTAACGCGAGGGATGAAGCTTCCACTTTGTTTGTTCTTGTCCACTGCATTTTCGGAGGCGGATCTTAAAGGGGTCTCATCTTCAGGTATATCAGGATCAGTCTGATAGATGGATTATTGTAATGGTGCTTCTACATTTTATTCCATACCTGGGTGGATTGTGCTGAAATGTTTAGGCTATCAGGCTACTATGGAGCCAGAAATAAATGTATTTACATATTATATTATTAATAAAAACATAAAAATCTTGCCTTCAAAAAAAAAAAAGACCTATGAACATATGAACACATAAATATTGGTTATAATGTTTATGTAATACTTTTAATGTTATTTATACATTTATCATATTATCATTAAAACCATGCTAGTCTAATTAAATACTATAAAATGTTTATTTGCAAGGTTGTTTCCCTCATACTAGCTAGTGGCACTTTTGTGTCAAACTTAGCCTTTTTTGCATCAAGATATCTATGTATTTCTACTAAATAATGTCACTACATTGACACCTTTTTGACACGATCACCGACGATCACAAGACATAAGTGTCATAATCTTTAACAAAATATTGACGTAAAATTGTCATTATGTTTGATACTATGAAATGACACAAACGTTTTACAAAAGGTGACAAGAAGCTATCACGAAAAGTGACACAAATGCGCAACAAAATTGACCCAAAACTTTAGAACTAGGGATGTTATAGTGGAAACAAATCTATTGCTATACTTCGACTTAAATTATATCACAATCTTGTTGCAATAAATGATGTAATCGTCATTATAAAAGCTGATGAAAAAATTTTAAAATTTTGACACACATGTGCCATAAGAATGACGTTGCTATTGACACAATTGTATTGACACAAGTTTTGACGCAATCAAATTAATTTGTGTCACTTTCAAGCTTCTGACACAAAACTGACAAACCTTAGAAGGTAGTGACGCAGGGGTTGACGCAAAAACCCTATCCTCTTGTAGTGGGGGGAGACCCAAAAGCTCAGAGGCTCGAGTATATTTACCTGGGTGATGGGACGAATTTTTTTATAATGATTCAGTTGGACATGCAAGCCCGCCGGACCGTTATCGTGCCGAATTGCTTCGAAGGATCACGGCCCGACGCTTCGTCGAAGTGGAGGAGAGCATGGCCGCTGCCCGTGCCGCACGTGAAGAGGCCGAGAGAGCCAAGCAACAACAACAAGCGGAGGATCTTGCAACCAGGATCAGCAGCAACCGCAGCCAAATCCAGAGCAAGACAACCCGCGGGGCCCTGATGGGACTGAGAAGCCTCCTATTAAAGGACGGCGGAAGTCCTCTGCCCATAAGTCGGGGAGCCAATACAAGGAAAAGCTTAAGGCTGTTGGGAGTATAGGGAAGCCTACGAGCTCTGGCCGCCGACAAGATCGTGTGGATGCAGTCCGGCCTCACCCGGTGTCAAGGGGCAAGACCTTGCCCAAGAAGCCGATGTAGACTCAGCGGGCAGTGGCCCCAAGAAAAGTCCACCGGTTCAAACCGGGCACCGTGGCCCTAAGGGAAATTCGTAAGTATCAAAAGACTACAGAGTTACTGTTACGGGAGCTCCCCTTTCAGCATTTGGTCCGCGAAATAGCCCAGGAATTCAAGACTGACCTGTGGTTCCAAACTTTTGCTATACTTGCACTGCAGGAGGCTGCCGAGGCTTACCTGATAGCCCTTTTTGGCGATGCTGACCTTTGCGCTATCCACGCAAAAAGGGTTACTATTATGACGAAGGATTTGGCTCTCGTCCGAAGAATTCGGGGAGACCATAACTATCTTGTCCATCAAACATCTTTTCTTGTATCATTTTTGTACGATATATGAATATAATCGAATTTTGTCTATTTAAACTTTGTTATATATAAAAAAAATCTATAATAATAAATAATTTCAATAATTATTTAAATATTGATGCTGACATCAGCATAAAAGTAAAAAGGTACTTAAAGACCTTTAGGGTTTCATTCTTATCTTTTGCCTATCTTGTTCTTCCTCCTCCTCCACGCCTGCAGCTCCAATGACGACCCCAAATCTGCTCCAATGGTATCAGGATGGAAGATAGACCTCATTGCCAACATGCAGAGCCATCCTGACTATGCGGGCTTCCTTGAGTTTTATACTCAAGAGATGCTTCCTCTTTGCATTCCCTTAGGGGATCCGCCTCAGCTCTACCTAGAGACAGCTATAGTGAGGGAGATGTTGGGAGGGGACACTCATGCATATGATGTTCTTAAGAGCAAGCTTAGATGGGGCCGCAATCCAACAGTGGTGACGCATGAAGGCCAGCAGTATCTTGAAGTGGCCTTCGCATTGGCCATTCTTATAGACCAGTATGTGGAGGATGACACTCTGCCGGTAGAGAAGGACAAGGTATCTGAGTCCTCGAATGAGGAAGACGATGAGTACAGATGCAGAACAGATGCCGCCACACTGAGATCAGGGGGCATGGCTGACTGGGTTGGACGCCCTCCCAATCATTTATCACAAGGGCAGGAATACCTCCTATTGGAGGATATCATGTGGACATACCATGTAGTGGCTGGCTTGAAGAGCTGAACTAAAGCACAAGTGTTTTATGAGCTCGCTGAGTATTGTATGGATGATTTTATTGACTTCACGCCAGTTGAGCTTCCTACAGAGATATAACAGCTGCTCCAATTCCATCAAGAAACCATTGAGCCGGCTGACACACTCCTTAAGCTCAGGGATCTTATGCTTCAAGATCCTCTATCTCAGCCTCCTCATGAAGCTTTTACGGCCATGGGACCTCACGTCCCAAATATCAATATGATCGATGTTCCTTCCGAGTCGGATGAAGAAGGGGAAGATCTCTACCATAACCCCAGTCATCTGAAGGAGGAGAAGCAAGAGCTTAAGGAAGAAGAGGTCACCATGGACCTACCTCAGTCACACCAGAGGTCAAAGCGTTGAGGAACCACCTCACACGCTTCTTCCTATCACCCTTCCGGCAGGGACAGGTCCTTTTTGTGCCACGAGACCTGGTCCCAGAGGCCGAAGCATCGTGGTGGAACCTCTGTGCCTTGTCCACCCTGGCCGGCCATAAGAAGCTTCCTTATCGCACTTTCACTTATGTGCTTGTGCTCCGGGACTTCGCTCTTACGGCCTTGGAAGATGACATAGCATCGTGGATGAGCATGAAGCTCCTAGTGGCGGCCCCTTTGGCCACTGCTTACCCATCAGAGGTTGCTTCTCTTGCAGCCACCACCATTGATCCAGGGGTTACATTACTGCGCCATCGGCAGGCACCACCACCTCCTACACCAATGGATCAAGATGCATGGCCTATAGCTCCTAAATATATGTGGAATTACTAAGTATGGCCTTTGGCCACTACAATATATGTATTATTATTGCATCAAAGATTTTGATGCCCTTTTTAATACAAGAATTTGTTTTTCCTATATTCCTTGTCTCTCTTTCTTGAGGACTTTGAAGTATAAGGAATGACTTAATTGTATATCTATTATCGGTTGTTGCAGGATTGGAAGTGCTATACGATGCAGAAAAAGGGTGGGAAATTGTTACGATTCTCCGCGATAACGCTTTCCAAAATCTGCAACTCAAGCTCCGACGAAGTTGGTCATACTAGGACTGCACCAAAGAGGAAGCGTTCATGGATGCTGATGAACACCTCTGGGAGTTATACTACGCGATGCGCGACTTCTTTAATCTCTTAGTCATCAGCTCGACCTTTGACTATCAGGATGCTATAATCCAAGATTGGGCCAAATATAAACTAGTTCGCGCAGTGAGGGAGAGCATCCGCTATTCGATCCTCTATCCCCTTACAACACCCTAGATCAATCCTTTTGTTAACTCTCCTTTGTACAAATGCAATTTTCAATTTCGTTGGGTGTTTCCGGCACTATGCCCTTTGTAACTATATGTATATCTTAATGTCAAGTGATTTCTTCGCAAATGCTCTTCTCTAATGGCATAATGTTTATCTCGATTTCATTTGTATCTTAGACGGTGCACGTCTCCCTCCGTGGGCGACACCAGTGCCACCGGGCCGTCTTACACCCGAACAGGAGCTCACCATTATGAAGTGGCACCTCACTGAGCTCCAGGCATATGTGTTGCAAACCAATCCACACTTGGCACCACAGGAATACGGGCCTGAGATTCCTGTTCTACCGAACCAACAGCCACCGCAACCTGCGCCAGCACCTGCTCTGGTTACAGCACTCGATCGAAGCGAGCATGCAGCAGCTCATCCTCGGATGCCACCTCTGAGTTTTCTGACTCGTCTGATTCTTCTGACGTTATCCCCTACCTTGGGGAAGATGATTCGAGCAATAGACCCTAAAACAGTAGCAGAAGCAGAGGCTAAAGCCCTTAGCATAGAGGAGGATGCTCCCAAGCATCAGCCGCCGTGACCCTCTTCTTTCGGTCAGAATAGAGGTTATGCACCTTACAGGGGACATTCACCTAGCTCGGGGGCTTCTGCCTCAACTGGATATCAGAAGCCAGAGAAGAAAGTCTCCTTCACAGTACCAGACAAGTCCACCAACACCACGGGGGCTTTCAAAGACATTCTCCAAGACATTCCCAAGAAGGCTCGCGACCAGTTACGTCGGGACAAGGCTTGCTATCGGTGCTTCCGCCCAGGACACCGTATGCAGGAATGCCCCTACATCACACAAACTGTGCAGGCCGCCCTTGCCATAGTGGATTGGGAAGGTGCAGGGGACCCAAATGATCCAGATCATGCTGCTGATGAGGATGCGCCTGACTATACACAAGGTGAGTCTCATTTGAAACGGGCCAAGCCTCAACCTTCTGTCATTTCCACGATTGGCCAAGTAGACTGTAAGCCCTTCATTATTCTCATGGATACCAGCAGCACGCACAATTTTGCCTCCCCTAGAATGACGGAGGTTTTGCAGCTCACTCTCTTGAAATCTAAGCCATGTCCAGTTATGTTGGCTAGTGGGATCGTGCGCCACATATGGGATTGACGCATTAACTTGAACATCCAGCTGCCAGGAGCACCCGTTGCTCTGGAGCCGAGATAATGGATATTGATCGCTATGACCTCATTGTGGGCATGGAGTTCCTGGCTGCTGCATTAAAGGCCAACATTGATTGTGTAAAGCACGAAGTTACCTTCAATGCAGCCATCGAAGCCCGAGTGACCATAGCAGGTAAACCGGTTGTTCCCATTATGCAGTGTATCTCATTACACCAATTGCATAGAGCTATCAAGAAATCTCAGGTTATTGGCATGATTCGACTTGCTTCAGTAGAAGCCAAGTCTAAGCAAGATGAAGTTCTTGATACTTGCCTCCAGCAATAGCACTTGTTCCTCGGGAATACCATGACCTTTTCCCCGAAGAAATTCATCGATTGCCACCCTTTAGAGCTGTGGAGTGCGAAATTACCTTGGAACTAGGCACCAAACCTACCAGCAAGGCTCCATATAAAATACGTACTCCTGAGTTAATAGAACTTAAGAAGCAGTTACAAGAGCTCCTCAGATTGGGCTTCATTCGATAGGTTGGCGTTTGAAAAAGTTGTGACATTTCTATAGAAAGACTTTCTCAATCGATTGAAATGTCATCTAATCTATGATAGCTATCCTATAATATTCCAATGTGCTTCAGTATCAAAATTCTCTTCTATGAGACAAAAAACCTTCCTTTTTCACAATGAAATGGTTGCACTTTATTGCTATAATTTTCAAGTAAGAATGCATCAGAAAAACTTATGTCTAGATTTAAAAAGTCAAAGTATATATATTTGCTTTGTTCATATGTTTTGTTTTGTAGGCATCCCAACTCTGTTACAATGGAGAAAGATGCATGCCCCCTTTTCTATGCCTTTTTCATGCATGCTTTTCCATACTTACAAACTATGGGATTCCTTAGACTATACAAATTTATTATAATTGTGTTTTGAGCATGATGTAATTCAACATTTTCGCCAAACACTTATCACCACCACACATTCACTTGTGTATGACATAATCCCATTGAAACCCGACCTCAAACTACAGCTAAGCTATTAAATTCTTTGTCAGTGGCATCAAAGTTTCTTTCAACACTTTCACTAATATTAAATTTTTTCATTTCCAATCTTTGCCTATGCCTTTCCCAATAACATTATGCAACAATATGTAGCAAAATAACAGGGGGTTCCAGGGGGAATTGATATGGATATAATTGTCGAAACCATAGACCATATCCCTAAAACAATCCAATGGTTTATTATAAAAAAAAAACTTAGATTTAAGTTAAACAATAGTCACGTTAGCTCACTGGTCAAATTGGTTAAAGTAGTCTTATTAGGACATTGAGTTATTTTGGTAGAGGTTCGAGCTCCCGTATTTCATATTCCAAAACCTTAAGCGAAGCCGTATATAGGCTCGATATACCATCAGAACCTTAGGCAAACTCGTATTTGACATCTCAAAATCATAGGCGTCCCCAATCATAAATGAGCATAAGCAAAACGAGAGGTGCCCAGAGGCATCAACATATAGTTTGGGCCGTAGGATTGGCAGATCCGACGACTGTGATAGTCCAGGGTGCACCTCGTTTAGAATATGTAGCAATATTGGGCAATCCGAAGTGCTTTGGCACCTGTTTTCGTTTTCCTTCCCCCCGTTTTTTTTTTTATTATTTTGGGGTGTGGGGGGATCCTACATAGTAATGGGACAAGTCAGATGCCAAAATTACAGGCTCCCTTCACATGCCCCATGCCTAGGTTCAATATTTTCAGTTGGTGTTGCAATATGTGGGCCATTTTCTATTAGTATAGATTGACATGCCTTAACTTGCACCTTCATCGTTCCACTCAATGAGTAAAGTTGAGCTCCATGGAAATTAATGAATTGCAAATTTTATGGTGTACGCATGTCTATGTATGAGAGAGGCTTTTGTATTGGTGATGAAAGTTGAATGGATTCATCGCCTTTCCAAGTCTATAATATTACTACTGTGTTTACATGCTCAAAATAATTGTCTCACAGTGAAATCATTGTGTTATAAAGTTCTATCAAAGATGAACTTTGCATTTCATTAAACCTAATGTACTTGAGTTGTTTATGTAAGATCTTGAAGTACAAAAGTGATGAAGGTTATAATCTAAAGCATCATATTCTTTGAACACGATCACCATTTATTTGGGTTAATATAATGGTGACATAAAAAATGTTTTGATACTTTAAGTCGAGTAAGATTGCTTAAAGGACAATGCAATCATCAAAATGCAATAGATAAACAACACTTTTGCAAGAATCTTTCTCTAGGGATGCTTCATTATATAAGATAAGGAAGGACATAAGGATTATGGAACTGCCATGGTAGTTGCAGATGTTGTTAAAAGTTAAGACACACTTTTTAAGCCTTATGAAGACAGCATGCAAGATGGGTTATTAAACATTTATAATCATACTATAATAATAGATAGAGAGATAGATGTTCTTTACTACCCAAGGTATATTGATAATGTATGCCAAGGTGGTGTCATGGGATTGGATTTTGGTTGGTTTTATCATAAAAGTCTAATTGGTATAATTGTTAAACTATATTGGGATTCGATTGCATTGTGCATGCTTTGTGCTTTTTGACACTAGCCAAGTTTCTTATATTATGATTGGAATCTTCCACGTATTATTTGAAATCTCCCAAGTTCCATGACGACAAAAATAGGAATGTCTAGAAACAATCATGTTGATTCCTTCGTGAGCTTATATTCCCCCGTTATTCATGTTGTCGAACAAAGAAGGATTGGCTTTTTATTATATAGATAGTTTGTTGTCATTAATATTGCAAAGTTGGCTTTCCACACATCTGGCTTGATGAAATGTTCTCATGACCTCAAGAACTTTAAATTAAAAAGGACATTGTGTGCGTATGAACAAAGTTTCTTGAAATTATGGCAAAGTTGAAAGTTTCTAGCAAATGAAGTTGAATAGATTTAATGTATATAGAATTTGAGAAAATGTGTTCAAAACAAAGGCAAAGCAAAGAGGAATAGGAAGAAAGAGGAAGAGTTTATTGTTGAGCAAATAATACAATAAAGATCTATGAGGATGTATTTGGTTTTCCTATAAGATGTTTGAAGGTATTATGGTATATTGCTTTTACATTCATATGTTTATGAGTGCAATATTAAATCTTTTTTATTATATTTCTCGTTTTGGGGATGAAACATCCTTTGAAATGGTATTTGAGTGAACGAATAAGACATAGTGATGTTAGTTTTCTCGTTTCGAAATTCTGAATTGAATTGGATTTTCTGGTCTCGGAGACCAAAAAGGCTTATGGGATTAAAAAAAAAAGGAATTATTCACCACTCAAATGTACCTCAGAGCATTGCATGTGCAAGGAAAATATTTATTTTTTTACTCTACAAAATAATCAAATTAAAGCAAGATACATTGTCATCTAAATTGAGCCCAAGTTCCAAAATTATCACATTTAACAAGCAATTTGCAAGAAGCATTGAATTGCAATACAACCTATAACAGATAGGCATAGCATAAATGATTCTATATATGCAACAGTATGTACAAGATCAGATAAAAGGACCCCTGATTTCTTCAAATTACAGTTAAAGCCGCCTGGAACGAAAACTCGGAATCAGATGCTTTATAGAATAATATATAGTGTGTTTAAGTGGAGCTCCAAAACTTGGATGTGACAGTAAGAAACCCAGATAGGGAAATTCCTTTTTCAAATTTTTGAGGTGCTCTATAGGGGATGAGAAATTCAAAATGCAGATTAAAATCGTTAACAGGGGTTGCAGAGGACGACAGGCCTCCTAGGAGGGACTCTAGATGTGGGATTGCTGCTGTGATGAAGAGGGTCTGGACCTGTTGGAACGTATCGATCAGTCTGGAAACGATCATTCTGCTCAGAAGAGATAGAAGCTAATTTTCGTTTTGATGCAGAGGCTTCGGAGGTAAGATGCAACTGAGAAAATTTTCGAGGCAGTCTGCTACCCTGCAACATGCACTCATAAATTCTTAAAACCATCTAAATCGAAACGAAACAAAACAGCAGCGCAATTATTGGTTGGTTAATTACCTGGGTTAAATACCGGTGCTGCAAACGCACGGGCCGATGGGCTGCTGCTTCATGCTCTGCAGTTACAGAAAATTTAAAATCTGAGCCAAATTCTGAAGAACGCAATAGTCTAAAATTTGAGAAAAAACGAGTGTTTGAATTAGGAAAATACCTGAATGAAGATGAAGGGAGAGAGCAAAAAATGAATGGGAAAAAACCAACAAAGCGATGACGAAGAAGCGGGTCATGGCTGGAGGAAAGGAGAAAAGACAAGGTGTGCTGCAGCGGCGAGGGAAGGCTAAATACAGGCGGATGGTCACAGGGCGAAAGCTCGTCAAAGAGCTTGATTTAATCATAAAAAAAATGGGCAGATTCCAGACAACAAGAGCTGTTCATGGCCGATAAGCGGAGCCGGAAAAGCGAGCGAATCCAGAAGCAGGTAGCATCTGGAATTTTGTAGAATGCAAATGCAAACTCATGCTCGTCATCGAAACCGGCGCATTTTTTTTTTGTTTAAATTTTTGTAGGATTCTTGCATGCCGACCACCCGCCGCCGTTTAAACGGACACGGTATCATTCCAATGGTCTCATTTTTTTTCCCTTAAAATTTTACTCCTTCAATATATCCAATGGTCCTCCATAATATTGAACTCCTTCATAATTTGAATTCAACCTCACAACCAAAACTAACTCACCATCCCCCCCTCGAGTCCTCCCCTTCTCCCTAGACTCTTAATGATTCTCCATACTATTGAACTCCCTCATACCACCTCACAACCAAGCCCCAAGCCCTCGCTTCGCTCCTCCCCAGACCGCTCGTGTGCCCCGTCCTCCCACAACTTACCTTAACCCATTTTTAATCATCCTTGCACTGCACTCCCCCTCCCTCTAATCTACCACATTAGCTTCCCCTCCATTCCCACATGGCTTCGTCGCTAAAGGGAAACTCGGGAATCAATCCCATTCTTCAATACAAAGATAATGCATGTGTCGTGTCGTTTAATACGAACAACTCAGAATCTTGTGGCGTACTTTGTTTATGGAACCTTCTTTATAGCATAACCATGCATCGTATTACAACAATGACACAAATACAAGCATACGATATAGGACCACCATGCCCTTGTCTTACGCCTATAACCACCTGCTCAGTTACAATAGTAAATCTATGACACATAAAACAACTTGAAATACATAGTCTGATATCAATTGCCATTGTTAATATAACATATACATGCAATACTTTCTTTGCAATGGCTCTTGAACCCACTCTCAAGCATCACTAATGTATCCCTTTTAAAATGTAAAACAATGTGCTTCTTTTATGTGGTCTCTATTAAGTCACACTATGGAACATCTTGATCTCTATCATGAGTGAAAATTCTCGTTGCAAATTGTTAGAAATCTTGTCCATTACACGAAACTTTGAGAATAAATACTATAAGAGCATAAGTTTCTCTTTTTGTTTGCTGTTTTTGGGTTGCCCTTAGGGGCAAGCCCTTGCTTACATGAGAATGCAAAATATGCCAGGTATATTTCGAAATATTCGTGGATATCCTACATGATTGTCCCAAACTGGTTGTAGCCAGTCATTCTACCCGTCGCCCCTATTGCAGATCGAGCCATGTAGCACCGTTTCAAACTAGCAAATCAAATGCGATCGGGGATCTCCGGTGATGTCGGCTCAGAAGAGGAGCTCAAGGTATGGATAGCTTGCAAAAAATATGATCTAGGTTTTGTGTTCTCTTCAAACAACAACGGGGACAGGTGCATTATACTGACCCCAACCCACATGATGCTATCGTAGCCCTCCATTTCAAGCTTCGACAGCCAGATATCAGCCATGTAGGGGAGGAGGGTTGTATAATGCACTCTACCCCAACAATGCTTGCTCTGAAGTCCAGTTCTTCCATCCATTGGACCTGATCCATTTATATGTTGGGAGTAGGTAGGCATGGAGTGGCCAGGATCGGACCTTCCCCTCAGAATGAGGAAACAGCTTTGGCAGAACTTGACAGGTAGACTTTCAGGAATTTGCAGATTTTTTTAGGTTTGAATAGTTACTAGTTATGGTGCCCGGCGTTGCCGGGCTTTTCAACATTTGAAGAGATCGTTGTGTGATGGTTTGGTAGAACAATGAATGTCGGTTGGAGGGAGCAAGGGTAATTCATTAATTTTGTGTATGTGGTATTTTGTTGGACTACGTACAAATACTCAGATTTTGTTGTGTTTTGATTTGTGGTGAAGTCGTAGTTGAAGTCTCATGTTTCCAAGAAGATGCCTGTATGTTATAAAGGACTATGGTCTTGGAGTGGTTGGTATTGACAATGCTTTGAGAGGGATAGAAGTATGTGGAATTGGCTATGGTAGTATAATGAAAGGGAAGCGCATGTTGATATCACTATAGTAATTGTGAAGTTGAGCATGCAAGGAACGTATGTGTTGGTGACAATGGGGTCTTTGGAATGAAATGATTACGATACACTATAAGAATTTGTTGTTGAACTAATAATCTTAGTTGATGTAATTGTTAATGCCGCTTGGATAGGAATATTGAAATGGACATTATGAATTTGCTAGATAGTGACCATAGCTCTGAAGTTTTGAGATAAGTGAATGATGGAGGAATATTGAAATGGACATTATGAATTTGCTAGATAGTGACCATAGCTCTGAAGTTTTGAGATAAGTGAATGATGGAATGCAGGAACCTGTGTGTTCTTAGCATTTTATGATGTAGTTTTGAAGTGACATAGTTGTGTGTAGGAAACGTCACAATTTAAACTTTTAAAGTGCAATGTGAGAATATAGTTGGAAAGAACACGGATTCAAATCCCCCCCACATAACGAAAAGAAATTCAGAGCTGCTTGGTTGTTGGGAATGTCAATTCGTTTTTTCCTTCGATCTAATGTAATCTGCATTCTGAATCATTTCTAGATTGGCTATGTGAATGAATAGTTTGTTAATACGTGATTGAGAAACTATAATTTAATGAAAGAATCCAATATGCCTATTCATTGTTGCCATAGAGCAAAGCATTTCGAATCTTCAAGAAGGATAACATGTCTAATGCAACATTAGTAGCTGCAACTTGTGATCAAATAAGAACTGAAGAAAGGAAATATTCATGGGTTTGCCCTTCATGGATTGGTGTAGGTAGATAGCGATTGACTTGAACTTGCTATTCTCCGATAGTCATAACTGAGACATGCACGATGATGAAGAAGTTAGCTGTCAGTATAAGAATTTGCGAAGTTAGATGAATTGATATGGTTTTCTCACCTCGTAGAGTCTTGGTCCATTATGACAATACACTATGGAAGACTGTGTTTGAAGGAGGTAATTCTTCTCCAAAAGCATGCAGTGCTCCATTCATGCGAGAACCAATGATGCCTGGTTCTCATGTAGGCCTGTTTGCGATGTTGGAAGTCGCAATAAGAATAGCTTCATTTCAAATTGCTTGTCTATAAGCCATACAAAGTGTATAATTCCGATGCATAGGTTGACCTGCAGAAGAGAGACCGATGGTTGAAGTTGAAACAATAAGTGGTGCTGAATTATGAGGAGAAATTAGTTGCAATAATCATGAATGGGCAATGGAATAAATACCTTGTTCATGTTCGTTTATGTAGATAGAACATGGACTTCAGTATCCTAGCTCAGAGATGGTATATAGAGATAGCTGGAATAGCAGACTGCGTACTTTAATATTCAGGGATCAATTTCGAGCAATGTTAAACCCATAAGAGTTTTTGTATCTTCACTGAGGTATGTTCACAATTGGCATTCTGCAGCGTCATAATAGACCACAGACCTGCAAATGAATAAAAGGTTTGGGAATAGCGATGCAAGTAAAGTTAACAATACAAATGGTAACCTGCGAAATATCAGTGACCGCTGAAGCTCTTGTATATACCGCAAACTGCTTGGCCAAGCACATTTGTACAATGAAATTGCTACCACCTAAGCTTCCATATCCTTGAGCCTATTCTAGCAGGAAACATGCCATTCGTGAAGATACAAATTCGAGAGGAACAAAATGATTCAAGAAGAAACTTAGAGAAGCCAGTTTAAAACTATGATACCTCTATAGTTTCAGCCAAGCTAGCTGTGAAGCAATACAACCTTTTTTGCAAAGGTAGAGGACAAATGGTAAGTGGTGTCTCTGTTATGATATGGATTTCGAGCAGTCGTCTTAGCATTCGTGCTCAATAGGGTGTGCTTATGATGTTTTGATTGGTCGTGGATGGTGCACAGAAGTTTCGTGCTTCAGTGATTCTGCAACCTGCAAAAAATGAAGTGAATTTCAATTGAGAACAGTAAAATAGAGTCACTAATGGAAGAAAGATGAAGACAGAGCTGCCTAAGAAATTTGTTAAGTGTATGAAAGACATAGTGTAGATTGATGTGCTGGATAGAGATGTACCGATTTTTGTGGTTTGCGAATGAGAGGTTTTATGAATAAGCAATATAATTACAATTACAGCATTTATATGGATCTCGGATCACCTATATGAGCTATAGATGTACCTGAAATAAGAAACAAAATTGAGCTTTCAGAAATTGTCTAAGAACTTAATGAAGACTGAGTAGATAGCAGTCACATATGCTAGCTAAATATGAAAGCAAATAGCAATTGGCCTCGCATAGAATAAAGAAAAAATGAAGATATGGTGGAAAAAGATCCATTGTTGCGACAGGGCTTGGCAAAAGGCATTATTCATGCTGAAGCTCTTGTATGTACTGCAAACATCTTGACGACGCACATTTGTGCAACGAAATTGCTACCAGCTAAGCTTCCATACCCTTGAGCCTATTCTAGGAGGAAACATGCCATTCGTGAAGATACAAAATCCACAAACGAGGAACTTTATGTACGGTATAGATTAAGGAATAAGGGGCGAATATGCCTATCCAACAGCTCTCGTTGCCCGGAGTCACCCCCCGTGTGAATATGCACCCAAACAAAAGGGGGTTTAAGGGGGAATTTAATTTTAAGTTGTGTAATGTAATGGTTTGTGTTATAACTTTAAGAAAATTTTGCCCCTTCGGGGCAAAAAACAAACAATATAATATCACACTTGGAAACATTAGATGTAATGGTTTGTGTTAAATTAAATAAATTTGGCCCCTTCAAGGCCTTGCCTAAAACAATATAGTCGTGAGAGCACTTAAACCAATATAGTCGTGAGGCACGTATATTTAAAAAATGCCATATATGTTGTGGGGAATAATCAAACATCTCCACAAGTGGATCGTGTTATAGCATTGCAAGGCAACTTAAATGGATGGGCATAAACTCTGAAATGAACGTAAATACTTGAGCACTTCAGCTTCAGAATAAGCACAACTTTTACAAGAACTCACAAGAAATAGACATGGGAGTATTCTTGTCCAATAACACTTCTCTAACTTCCAACATAACCCATTACAAAATATCCCCAATATCCCCAATCATATGAACACTGCAACCTATTCCATTCCGTGTACAACATGCCATTCTAGATACAACATAGTTGTCACGTTATGGACGCCAATTTGGATGTCAATTTTCTGTGCGTCAAGTAGCCAAGCTATAGAATTCATCTTTGATTATTTCCAATCTCTACTTGATAGGTCCTACGTACACGAGACGACAAAATCCATAGAAGCTAATATGTCATGCTAGATATTAATATTTGTAGGCAATGCCCTGCATACAAAAATGCCAAATGATCTACACAATTGGAGACAAAGAAGATATACCAACAAGGAAACAAACATATTAGCATATCAGAAATGCCAAAAGATCTACACAATTAGAGACAAATAAAATATACCAACTTAGATTCATGCTCATCTGGCACCAAGTAGTCATCATGTCAATATATATATCAATCATATCTATACTCAAGGGGCTGCGCCCCGTATTTAACAAGCATTTACCGACGAAAAGAATGCTAAATTTGTACAAGACTAAATTTTAAATTTAACGTGAACTAAGTTTTGTGTCAAGACTCAAGACACATACCGGATGCAACTACTTTAAAGGCTTAAACGGATGGCCTTCATATCCCCATCAACAAGCATATTGTCTATACATGAAGGGAGCGTGTCTTCCGGGCCTAAACTTGTAACATCCGTGTTTAATTTATCGAGAGTGTACGATATCAAACACAATTGGCGGGCTTAAGATCAAGTCGACGGAGTTTGAGCTCTCTTTCTATGGCCTCGTGAACCGCTCTTCTCAAAATGTAAAATCTTTTGATATGAATTCCTTCGGGCAAAGAAGCCAACTTCGTTAAGGTGCATGGCGTTTATAACAATGAGAAGATTGCATCTCGCTCAAAAACATGCAATTTCGAGAACTTCGAATACAAGAGTCCAAAAGATATTCAGGTTGTATGATATTTTGAAGAGACGGGTTTGTTTGGCAACAAATAACCGATGTGCAACTTCATTGACTGTGCTTTCCTCAAAAATGCCTCGGCAAAGATTTATCTTTGGAGTTTGCTTCGACAATCTAAAAACAATGAAAGCCGATGATCTCTAGGAGGTAAAGGCATTAACACTTTAAACCAGAAAATATCTAAGATAAAATGTCAGATCAAATATTGGCTTGAGAGATATTCAAATTAATCACATTGAACTCACAATTACGCAGCTTAGAGATCTCATGCTCATCCGCATGAGATAAGGATAGGAAGATAATAGCACACAATACAAATGAAAATTGAGAAATAGTATATAATCTAACAAATGAATTACTTGGAGTATGCCTTATATTGTTTGCATGCCCTGATTGCCATCAATTTCTCTCATTTCCTTAGCGCTTGATTCGAGTAATAAGAATGGTCACTGCCGTATCCTTCACCCGAGTAATACTTAACAAGTGGAAAAATAGGGCGGTTGCCGGGAAGCATACGATCTTCATTTCTATAAAACTAATGAACCGTTGAAACCGGATCGAGCATTATGTAAAATGGGCATGCAAATGGAGTCATAAATGGGCCGCATACCGATGGATAACTAGGCGCCCGCTTGATCCGACCGTTATACCATACTCGATGCAGACGCCGCATCCCCAAAGACCGCGAAACCAATCTGTGGGCCTCAAACCCTAAGTTGAATGGCCTCCAAACCGTAAGTGAAGGGCTTCTACATGTAAGAATGGTTGTTTGCCGTGCTTTTTACACTTCTCTAAATAAATTTTTCAATCTGATATCGAAGTGCTTGCCCTAGATATTAAACCCTAAAAAGAACCCTAAAAAGAACCAGCACAAAAACCACCACAGGATTTGCCCCTTTCCTAAAATCAATGGCTCACAAAAGATTGCACTCTAGAAATACTCTTTAGTACATCTGGATGAATACGGCCACCAAATCATATAAAAACCTTAGAGAAAACAGTACAAAAACATAAAAACAACCCCCCTGTTATTTTGCTACATATTAGTTTCAGCGAAGCTGGAGCGCAGGTCTGAAAGCAAGGCACAACCTATTCCTATCAGTCGGATTTGCATCTGCTCTTGGCTGAATGCCTAGCATCACAAATAACTTAGTAAGGGATTAAATGATTGCATGCCAAGATTCGTGCAAGAGGAATTACCTCAGATACATTTTCTTGAGGCTACAAAGGAGAGAGCTTCAAATTCATCTGAACTTGAGTCTTCACATCTTCCGCAACTCAATAAGATATGTACATGCAAAGCTTCCACTTTAATAGGCCACAACCTACCTTTTGCACTAAAACTCCTTGTAACTGAATGAAACAGGAGAGCATGGAGCATTAACTTCCAACATAGTTTTGTTGATCTTTCTGTGCAACAATTTAAATTGGGCATACAAATTGCAATTGGGCATACAAATTGCACGGCAGAAGTAATAACCTCCCATGTGGAGCCACCTTTTCAACTTAGTTTTCCTCTTTAATTTTCAGAGAGCTAAACTGCCTTCAAGGGAAGTGTGTTTGTTAGCCTGCATGTAATCACAAATATGAAGAAAAATTGATTCAGAAATTAGAACAAACATGTATTCGAAACAATAGAACATAAACTTATCTTCACGTAACAAAAATATCATTACATGTTGATAATGTCTATGATACTTTTGTGCAACTGCCAAAAAATAGATGCATTTGGTCTCTAGAGCAGCTTGCACATCCCTTTATTGAATGTCCCATAAGTGTTTAACAATGGTGAAAAAAAAAATGAACAGCTATAGGAAACCTTTAAAATACAATTGATGTTAACATCTGGAAATGAGAGCTAAGAGAAGATAAACTCAGAATAATCCACGAAGGTTTGACAATCTAAACTATGAAGATCCTGCATTTTCCTCGAACATGGAATTAGAAATATATAATGGGTTTAGCTATGGCTAATTGGAGATAAGCTCGGAATAATCTACGAATATTTGACAATCCAAACATCTAGCATGGAATTAGAAACATCTAGCTGCGATTGCTCAAATGCCCCATGGATATGTGACAATGCTTAAAATAGAATGAAATCGGCATAGGGAAACTGGTTCTAATTCACTCATATGGGTTATCTAGAGGTATCTGAGTTCTAGAATATGATGTTTGACCAAGGATGAAGGTTAATAGCTACAGCTCCCTATGTGAACTTGGTCAGAACTGTACAGTAAATGTAATCATGACATAGAAATTGACATAAACCTTAGAACTGAACCATACCTCTAAAATACAACCACAATGCTCTATCTACATGTCCTTCCCTGCTTTGAGTTTCGACCAAGCAAGCATGGGATATTAAAGAAATCAGAACCCTTTAATTGCAAGATTTACACTAAACTAAAGAAACAAATGGAGGGTCTGCAGAGATTGTTCTCGAGCAAAAAAGGTAGACAGGATTGTAACATAGACAAAGACGTTAAGGTAACATGGAACTCTTCAAAGGCAGATGGGCAGACAGCATGACAGTCAGCAATAGTAATCATACATTTTCCTGAGGCTACAAAGGAGAGAGCTTCAAATTCATCTAAACTTGATTCTTCACATCTTCTGCAACTCAATAAGATATGTATATGCAAAACTTCCACTTTAACAGGCCACAGCCTGCCTTTTACACTAAAACTCCTTGTAACAAAATGGAACAGGAGAACATGGAGCATTACCTTCCAAACATAGTTTTGTAGATCTTTCTATGCAAGAATTTAAATTGGGCATACAAATTGCACGACAGAAGTAATAACCTCTCATGTGGGGCCACCTTTTCAACTTAGTCTTCCTCTTTAATTTTCAAAGAGCTAACTGCCTTCAAGGGAACTGTGCTCATTAGCCTGCACGTAATCACAAATATGAAGAAAAGTTGATTCAGAAATTAGAACAAACATGTATTCGAAACAATAGAACATAAACTTATCTTCACGTAACAAAAATATCATTACATGTTGATAATGTCTATGATATTTTTGTGCAACTGCCAAAAATAGATGCATTTGGTCTCTACAGTAGCTTGCACATCCCTTTATTGAATGTCCTATAAGTATTTAACAATGGTGGAAAAAAAAATGAACAGCTATAGGAAGCCTTTAAAATACAAAGGATGTTAACATCTGGAAATGAGAGCCTCGGAGTCACATAATGAGGAGCCTTACCTCCACCAGTGCCTTTGGGAAAAAATGAGTCGTGATTCTAATGCATGGCTTTCTTCCATTTTGTATTTGGGCTACAAAAATATATTACAATCAATTAAAGACGTAGTTAAACACAGAAAATCTCAAAAGCAAAAAATCTTATACAGATGAAGAGGCTCAGGCATAAATACCCACGCAAATGTGCACATCTACCTATCTGACACAACGAATCATAGGCCAGGCAAATGCTGCACATCTCCTTTGCACCTATCTGACACAATCAACCATAGGCCCAGGTAAATGTGCACATCTCCTTTGCACCTATCTGACACAACCAACCATAGATGGAAGTAGAGATCTGCAAGAATATTGCAGCTTGGCACAAACCTGTAGCTCCAAATGGATGCCTCTCGAACCAGGATAAAGACTTGTTTCAAATTTGATGTAGACAGGAGGAAAAACGTGTTTCAAAGCAAGCAGCTACCTCAAGATTAAGACTCAAGCTCAAGAAAAAGAGCTATAAGAAAACAGAATCTAACATGTCCACTGGATACATCATCCAAATAAACTGCTATAGCTTAAAGCATCAATTTCTTGGTTTTTGACCATCTCTGATGACTTCCATGCAATAAGAAAATAAGAATCTATTTATTGTTGCATCTGAATATTTCCATCTGAATATTTCCATCCGATCTCAAATCCAACCGGATGCACTGTCCTAATCATCATAGCAAATATGGCATGCATCCTCCTTGTCATTATTTGGCCAGAATACCTTGAAAATAAGGAAATCCTGATGCTTAATCTGAGCATGGTTGCCGCCGAGAATAAGACATCCAAGATATGAAATACACAAAAAATGAGCATTCGTTCCAAGATCCGAGTTTCAAACTCAATTGATCTGCATGTAACAACTAAGAGTTATCATTCTGAAACTAAACCTATTGGCCCATAACCTATTCGAACCTGAGACTGGACATCAGGTCGTCTGAAACTGAGGATCGGCTCCAAAATCCGTCAAAATCTCCATGGATGTCGAATTTGCATGCAGGTACCGTTCCGATCCATCTCTCGACAGCTGTAGAAGGGCGATCAAATCCAAAAATAGAAACGGCCTCCAAAACCATACCCCATCGAACCCCTTATTTTTATTTTTTTGATTTTTGGTCATCGGGAAAGTTTGGCGGCGACAAAAAAGCCCCAAACCTTAGGCAAACCTACCTGGGAAAAAAATCCAAAAAGTTTTCGGGACCCCGGAAAAACCAAATTTAAACAATAGGATTGGCAATATCTCGTGCCAATAAAAAACATGTAAGTTATTATTCTATGATTTTCTCAAGCATTGTGAAGAGGAGTTTCTTGTCGAATCCATAAGAAGATGTTAAAGCATACTGCATATCTTGATTTAAGACATTTTATTGCCCTTTAAACTAAGCTGCTATATTAAATTCCTCGTTCAGGTCGTTTTAGATGCATTTCTAGTCTCTATAATGTAGGGTTTATACCAAGAATTATGTAAAAGGTTGCAAAGTGTATTTGCTCATGGCAAATAGGTAGAACTAGTAGTAGGGCAGGCTTGGGGCGAAAGGCAGAGTAAGGAAGCGAAAGATTAGCCAGTGTGGGTGAAGTGACATTTATATTTTTTGGGTTATAATATACTTGATAATATTGGGCAATCGTAATCTCATTTGAACATTGCTAAGAATGGACTATGTTAAAACGATGGCAAAACTTGTATGGCTTCATTCTTGATGCGAAGCTAGACCACTTAATAGTATATAAATGATATTTGGTTTTCATTTCCTCCCAGCGCCCAGCGCCCTCCAGCGCCGCCCTGTGCGCCTAAGCTCTGAAGCCCTTGAGGCCATGCTCATGTAACTCCGTACCAGAGAGTTAGCATCAAGATCCAGAATCGGAGCTGGACCATCCAAGATTTCCATCCACAGCATCGGCCGTAGGTACCAAGTTTTGGATTGCTTTGAATTGTTTTGGACTGTTTTGGGTCCCACTATTGCTCTCAGCATCGCTCCCATATCTTGCATAGACCCCCTTGATTTGCCCCTTTCTGGCTTTCTCTCTCTAGGGTTTACAATCTCTCTAGCCCCCGAAAACCCCAAACGCCCAAAAGGTGCCCCCACGCCTTTTTCGAGTCCCCAAATTGATTCTAAGCACCTTCTAGGCAGCCGGAGACCTTCCAACCTTGGCACCCTTTAACGTTGCCTTGTTCTCGGCATGGCCCGTAAGATCAAACGTATGGCCCTCGAGACCCGTAAGGAGAAGAATTTCATTCGGTTTGAGCCGACCCGCCCTATGACCCCACGATTGCGCCCTACCTTGGACAGCCCCCATCATTTGGGCCCCACGCCCTCTTCGGCACCACAGGTCCAGATGCCTCTTTTTAGTCGCAACTTTGGACATCCTTGATGCTCGGCTCCGATGCTTGCCTCCGGGTACTTGATGAGATCCACACGGTCCGGTGCCACTTGCCACTCTCACCGAGGGCGTACGCCCGGTTGCCACCGGGCGGTAGGTCCGATTACTAAATTGCGGTGCGGCCTCAGGCACACGGCCCGGCCGGTTCCGGTGGTGGGTCACCGGCCCGGCTTCTGTGGCCCTCCCATGCACAAGTAGTAGTGTGCCTATGACCGTGACACAGATCTCCATGTTCCACCTCCTCGAGGAGGATTTGCCGCCCCAGCCGCCGGTAGGGTCCCGCTCCCCGATGTTGGTACGGCCACAGCTCACTCACCGGCCCTTTCTCTGCGCATTGTGGGCCTTGTGGAGGCGGGGTTTGACCCCCAAAAGCAGTCGGCCTCTTTTTTTGCTCAGGAGATGCACATCCATGCCGACGGCATCCTTTCAGTACAGCGGGTGGGAGCAGCACGTCCCGACCGCCCCCGCCATCTCTTGGTTTGCTTTCAAAATGCTCTTTCCAGGCTGCACATCTTGCGACATGGCAATCATTTGAAGGGGACCACCTTCTCGATCAGAAGATTTGACTCGGTGCAGCTCTGCAGACGGAAAGAGGAATTGTGCCGGTCCGTGAGGCCCCCCGCAGCAGCGAAATGGGCAAAGCATTACGAGGCTGGTCGAGCTATCATTAGGGATCAATGGCCAACTGATCCCTGGGCAGTCTTGGTCTAGCCCTGGGTTTTGAGTGATAACGGGGCTTTGTCCCCATGTTTTGTTGTAACGGGGCTTCGTCCCCATGTTTTGATTGGTTTTTGCTTGGGCTTCGGCCCACGGTTCTGTTGGGGCTTCCGCCCCCTTTGTTTGTTTTGGTCCCATAGCCCGATTGGGCTCCGTGGACGTTAAAAGTCTCTTCCTTCCTTCCTTCCTTTGTATTTTTGGGTTGCCCCTTGGGGGGGGGGGGCAATCCCTTGCTTATGTGGATTTTCGGCATATTCCTGATATATGCCAGTATATGCGTGGACTATGCCAAAAACTACGCCAAACTTGCTATGGGCAGTAAACTATTGGTCATCCTTGTTGCTGGGCAGCCGCTGTTCGAACCGTTTAACCGGCTATGTGTTTCCGCCAGTGTTTGTTTTTGGCTCGCCAAGCTACTGACGATGAATTGCAGACATGGTTTTCTCAAAAAGAAAGATTAGACAACTTTGAAATCCATAGCTCGTAAACCTAGGTTATGCATGCCCATGCATTCACTTAGGCAAACAACGGACATAAAATCTCAAAGAAACAACCTTTTGTCCTGCCAGGCTGAAAACTCACTTTTGCCATTGGCGCTTGTGCTTATGTATCCGTGTTTTTACAACAACAATAGACATCCTGCAACATGCCATCAATCCTTCCCTGCTTCACTCTCTTTGCAGGAGTGCTAGAATGATTACAGCCAGGACTGTGTTGTTGAAATAGCTGCTGCTTTTTAATCTGGATGTCCTTCGCAGTCCAAATCTCTGACACTGTTTTCCTGCAAATATCATATAAGCACTTGTTAAAAGAATACCCAAAAATGTATAAACAGGAGAATAATGGCATTGCAAGCAAGAAAGTGTCATTTGCAACATGACATTCCTTATGCTTCATTTATAGATCTTCATCTGTTGCAAAAGAAAGTAAAATCCATTGAGCAATCATGTTTTACTGCAACAACAGGATACAGGTTTTTTAGGTTTTTTTTGGACAGAGATTCTTTCCAGATTTGAAGAACATTTTCTACAGACTACATGCCATACAAATTTATGTAGCGTACAACCCTATATTGACATCCTATTCAAGTTGCTAGCTATGTCATGGTCGTGTACAGTCCAGGGTAAATGAAGAATCATTTCTTGTTTTTCTTATAAAAAAAAATCATCCAAACTCAGATAACAAAGACAAAGAGTATACATTAGTCATGTTGGACCGTGCGCCAGATTGAAATGAACTACATTTTTACAGTAAGCTTCAACTTGCACCAGATTAAAAAGGGAGACATCAGAGAGTGCCAATTCAGATACTTACCTTTTACAAAACAATAACAACATTCTGCAGATAAAAATTAAGGCACAAAAACAAACTCCTTCTCAAAGTAGAGATAGAAACACACTTATTTCTTATTCAGGCATGCACGTCATACTATATCCATATGTGTACATCACATCTAATAAACAGAAAAGTCTGTGGCATATATCTAGCAGGGCCATGAAGGCATGATAGTAACCAATGCAGTGCCACAAATCCTATACGGGATGGCATATCAGCCCATCAATGCGGCAGAAATCGGTGCAAACCTAGCCGAGAAAAAAGTGCAAAGAACAACTCAAATCTCCTACAAATCCACAATGGCGATGGTTTTGTTGCAATTTCTGATGAAAATGCGGTAAGACTTGTCTTACCCAAACAATAATAAAACTTCGTAGATAAATACGTTTCACATTCTTCTGGTTTGGCGACATCTTGCATTGTAACAAACAGGTTGGAGATCTTGACATCAAGAGAATAACATAAGAAACATGCACAAAAAATCAATAAAATAGCATAAGAAACCTTCGTAGAAAATAACTTTTTTCTGGGCTTCAAAACTTACACAGCAAATCCATTCATATGGGTCAGAAAAATAAGTGCTTCTTGCCATGAACATAACAGAGAAATGAGATATTGAAGGGAAACTTTGGCACATTAAGCGAACTACTAGGGCAACAGCAATGGCCTTGTGATGAAAGAAGGTTCATCTAAAACGATGGAAGCATTAGTGAGTTGTCAGAAAAGGAATTATCATCGAGTTTAACACTGGTGGTTTCTGCTGAAGGCAAAGAAGCAAGGCTCGTTTCCAGGAAAAGTTCACTAGTCTTGTTTACAATATGTAGCAAAATAACAGGGGGTTCCAGGAGGATCTGATATGGATGTAAAAAAAAACAATTCTTGAAACCATAGACCATATATCCCTAAAACAGTTGAATGGGTTGTTATAAAAAAAAAAAAATAACATAGATTCAAGATAAAAAATAATCACATTAGCTCACTGGATATATTGGTTAAAGTAGTTATAAAGGACATTGAATTATTTTGATAGAGGGGACATTGAATTATTTTGATAGAGGTTCGAGCCCCCGTATTTCATATTCTAAATCTTCGATATTCCCTCAAAACCTTATTTGAAATCATATTTCATATTTCAAAATCATAGGCGCCTCCAATCATAAATGACTATAAGCAAAACGAGAGGTGCTCAGAGGTCCCAACATACGATCTGGATCGTAGGATCGCTGAATTGGACGGCTGTGGTAGTCCAAGGTGCACCTCGTTTTGTTAAAGCTATAGAAAAACGAAATGGTGAGAGTTTAAGCGCTAGAACATTAGAGGATAATAGGAGGACAAATTTCTATAGCTCATCTGATGGAAAATAGGGCATGACATGGGTAAAGTTGGCAAAGCCAGAGGCAAATCGAAAGTCACCAGTGCCACCAACAATGGCATGCTCCATTTGGTTATTTTTAACAGCCTTATCGACCCCTTGGAAAGAAATGGTGCCGCTGTAAAGCTCCGTTTGGAGGACAGCACACCAGGCATAAGTAGCAGAGGAGGCGTCTAGCTCGGTCACCATAGCCGTGCCTTTTGCCCTCCCAATCACCTTCGATTCCCTATCCAGGGATTCCGTTAGCACATCGTCGAACACAAAAACTGTGCCCAGCCTGTTCGCTGTCAGATCCCCACCCGGCCCTGCTACTCTTACCCCTGTAGCGTTTGGGCCCGATTCTACTATCTGCATGTACATTTGCACATTCAGATACTTGGGCTCTGCGTAATTTGCACCCCCTACTGATGCATTGATCATACACACTGCCATCAATATCAGAACTATGCTGCTTGCCTTCATTTTTGCTCTTGAATCATTTATCCAAGAGCTTCACTATTTATAGACCCTTTCTTCATCTCCATTTGGCCCTTCCTTACGCATCTGATGTCGTACGATGGCTTCTCTTGAACATCTGATGTGGTGATATTATCCAATCTCAAAAACGCCCACCCTTGGATCAGCATCTTTGACAGCAATGGTTATTTTCTGATAATCCATCGCTCTTGGGTGATTATCAGTTTCACGGCTGAGATTGTGGAGGTTGCAGAGGTTATGAGATCAAATGGTGATAATTGCCTTCATCAGCCTCCATCAGCTGTTTAAGGGAGGTGAACCCTCCCTCTTCATGCTCATGGCAGATAACTGGGATATGCTGAGTTCACATGGAAGCTAAATTTCAGTCTGCCTCCAGCTAGCTGAGTCTGCGCTGGCTCATTCTTCATGCTTTCATGTCTGAATCAGTCATTCGCACCAACTTGCCCTTTGAACTGCTGTTAGTTAGTCTAGTCGGCTCCTAAAGAAAATGGAGAACTCTGTAAACCTACAGAATTGTGATAAATTTGATGCAACCTTTGCCATGATAAATGTGCTGTAGACGAAGCTGGACTCAAGCTTATGTGCGTAAAACAGCATTAAGGGAGCACTTATATATTTCTAGACCATAGCAGCTTGTGCGTTTCCAATATTTAAATGGGTTAAGTCCTATCCATTTTCAACATATATAGTTGCCTGATTGCCATTCTTTTGCTTGCGTTAAAATTTAAAAAATCACAATGTTCTGGTTCTCATATTCCAAAGCTTGTTCTTGTTCTCACTTCAAGTTCTGGAGGTTGAAGTTCAAGATATGTGACGTTTGTCAAAATAAGGAATTTATATCCATTAATATTCACGTTTGCTCTGCTGTGAGTAATCTGCTGCAATAACAATAAGAAGCTGTCAAACCCTGGGGAATTGAATCCCGATTGATAACCTGGATATTCATCCACGTTGTATGCATCTGAAGCCCATGGGCATGCAAAGCTTTGCCAAATTTGATCTAAAACTGGCTTTGGCCTACAAATTACTCTGCTCTAAATGTGGAGATATTGATGAATTGCAAGATTCGAAAAAACTAGCCAGAAATTTGTTCTTTTGGAAATGCATAACAATGGTAAATAAATTGACAGATCTACTAGACAATGATAAGGATGAACCATTAGAAAACTCCAAGAACAGTAAGAAAGGAAAGGATAAGCTATGGCAAAAAGTCTGCACAAGTTTTTTCTGCATCAAAAAATATCAGAAAGTACATCATCCATTTCTAGATAGTGGATGCAAATATACGAATATTATTATTATTATAATAATAATAATAATAATATGATTTAATCATGCCCCTTTTGGCCCTTGGAGGTCATGGAGCAACGGGTTATAACATCTGTTTCGTTTTTAACAAAAATGATCTATGAGATTCTACCTCACTCATGTATAAACCTAAAGCATATTGTGACATATCTAACAGTGAGTGAAAGCTGATGAAGCCGATGTCAAAGACATCTCGTAAGTGTTGATAAGCCGAGCAATGATAAGCCGAGCAATGAAGGAAGACATGTGCCTCGTCTTCCACTTCGTTTGATTCACATAACACGCATTTTCGGTCTTCTCTTGGAATCCTTGCCCAGCGCCCTGTCTCTACTCCAAGATGATGAGAACTAGTTCTGTACCTGGCAATGATCTGTTTTGTATGTCTTGGTATGAAGTGTTCAAGACGTTCTCAAGTGAAATCTCCCATAGAAGAGATAAGAGAGACAACTACATTTACCATGTACAAGGAACTGCAGAAAAGGGGTACGTACTTTTCTGAACACTAACATGCTGGCAATTTTTGTGCTCTTCAAGTATATAATACAATTGAAATTGCAGTGGTAGTATGCTAACAGAGGCATCATACTAGGCTTTCTTGCTTAAACGGAAAAACAGACTCTAAAATCTAAAACTTACCAGATTTGCAAGCTAAACCTTGGCAATCAATATGGCACAGGGACTAATTGTGAATGGTTCAAAAGAACCCTTTTTAGATCATGGCACGGAAGCAACAATTCAGCCAAATGTCTCATGCAATTCGTCTGTCCAATTAAGCAAATTTCCAGATAAAATGAATATAAATAACAAGGGCATATAAAAGACAAAATCAAGTTGATCGCACAGTCCAGCAAAATATTATAGCAGCATGTGAGAAGCAATACCATCGAGCCTCACTCTACGGGTTGTCATCATTATGCACATTGATACACTTCCAAAAATGAGGCATCGTAATTGCAAACGTACTTTCTCTGCTGCACAATCAAATAATTAAGTGTTAGCTGGGTTATATTGATGATCTGAAATGAAATGTCAGCAGCGAATACCTTGTTAGACACATCAGTAATATCTGATATCTGCCATGTCCACCAAATCTTGCATTTTATCCAACAAGAACGTAGAATCTGGTCAAGTCTAAAGTAACAATCTGGTCAAGTTTAAAGTAACAACCTAGCATACCTGTTAGTGTGTTATAGGACATTGCCATATTCCGACATAGACTAGGTAGGAGATCCTTTGCTTCTCATCGGACCATGATGCTCCTGATCCTTTTATTCTTTCAACGCAATCTAGTTCCCATGTCTAATGATCTGGTATCAGAACCATCTGATAGTATTTCAGAAACTAAGCAAAGAGATGCCATTGGAAATTGCTCTTTCGTTTCGACTGTCAAAGGAAATCTTTCAAGTCATAGTTGATGAAGTCATCTAGAGCTTCATAGGCTGGTCTATCTTGAATCCCCGGTCGATGTTGTTGGCTCCTTGAGAGTAGAATGTAATCTTCCTCCTCTGATTCTCCTTCATGGCTTCATGGCTTGCTTATTGCAATTGCTCTGGTCTTCGACTGTTGTGTTGCAATATAATATATACACGTTATGTAGATAGATACAGATTTTATGTAAAATATTTGTAAAAAAAAATTCTTGCTGAGCAATCAGTGAAACGTGCCCTAAAACTTCCCATTTTTCTCAGATGCAGAAATTTGCTTCTGCAGCTGTCAGCTACATATCATGTTCGAGCTTCCAAACGAAAAGTCAATGCCTTAAGGTACAATACATCTGTAAACTAAGTCAATGCCCAGCTGCTTGTTGTCAGCTTAGATACTTCTCAAAGGTCCACGACTATTATCATATTGTATCACTAAACACGTCTAATTCACCACGTCTAAAATCACTATGTCAGGAAGTATCTAAAAAGGGAGTGAGTACATACCAAGACAAAGAGAATTGTTGGCAAAGCGAAAGTGCAAGGTAGAGCCACTGCCGTCTACTCAATTCTTTTTTAGATGATTTCTATCAAAAAATATTTGTGGGTTTGGTTTCAAGCAGTTCTTTCTTATCATTTTTGTAAATTTCTTAGACCAAATTAATGAAGTTATTGGAAGATAAACATGCTTGGCAGCCAATGTTGATAACAATATGCACCGGATCACATCCTGTGCATCTCTGGGTTGCAGAAATTACTACATTAAAAAAGCATGCTAACTTCGCGTTGCAATTATAGAATTTGCTGCACAAGCTGGATAAAATTATCCACTAAATATGTTACCTTTTTCACCTCTGCTTTAAATTCTGGTCGCTTGTTCCTGATTCAATGTAGGTATGCCTTTTATCACCATTTCAAAAATGAAAATCACGGAAAATATGACCTTACCTACTTCCTAAGTTTTAAAGTATACTGACGGACATATGAGACTTTAGAAAGTTACTGGACATTACTAGACAGCATGTGAGCAACAGTTTTTAACAGTATTTGTCATGTATAATATCAATTTGCTTTCTCCTCTGCGTACTACAATACTTTATGGAAGGATACTGTAAGATGATAAATTTACAACAAACCAGGTTCTAGAAGTCATTTAGAGAACGTAGAAGATGATTTGCAGTGCAGCTTACAAAAGAAACATGTTCCTGCCAGAACCGCCAAATTATTCTCCTGAGCTCCATTTGCACGCATTCTTACTCCGCCCTAGTTGGCCATTTCCATTATTCTTTAGTCTGGTTAAAAGGATCGGCAAAAAATATACAGAGAGCTTTCAGACAGAAGGCTGATTTCATATCTCTGGTTGATTGCTTGTTCAATAAACAGAGCCTGTGGCTGCTTCACCCATTCAAGGTGTTGATGGAAATTCCTCTTTGCATGACTATTTGAGAGCAAACATCAAAGCATTTCGCCCTTCGAGGACCAGTTCTGAGGTGTGCAGACAGTTGGGTTTGTGGCATATTCCGTACCTAAGGAGGAATACGATGGTCTGCAGCAGAATTGGCTCCGTTTGTATCTCTGAATACATTATTTTGTATACAACGCGACCCACAAACCAAGGAGATATTGTATAAAGGACATGGAAGGAGCTGGAAGGAAAATGCCTAATGTGCGAGGAAAATGTCTGAGGAACCAAACTCCAACAGAAAAGAAACTTGAAGCCCAGCTCTGGACCCAAATCACTTGCAACAGTGCTGGAATTAACTGCTCTGATCATTCTCGAACAGAGTTTGGGTGTTCCAAACAAAATTAAGTTAGGAATTAACAACAGCCTTTATTTGGTCAAGTTTATACAGAGCCTTGAAGTAGAAGCTTACCCAGCAAAGCCTATGGTCGAATGCATGCATCAGCTCTTTATACTACTCTGCTGGGTCGATAATAATAGAGGGTTGGTTCGTGGTTAGTATTTACATCGCAGAAGTTCTTGTTACTAAGCTATACACTTGCTGCTTCTACTCAGCACATTGATAAACAGAGCATGAAAATAACATGCATCCAAAAGGTATGCATACAAACAATATTTAGACACGTGAAGTAAAAGAAGCTGATACTGTTTCCTGATGATGAAATCCTTTAGGAATGTTACAGAGACAAATTGCCAAAATAGATTATGTCATGAGAAAGGTGATGTAAATACCTTATCTTCTTCAAGGTAGTTTGGTTTGTTGCACTTTGACTCTAGAATGGACCTCTGCAGACCACACATGATATTAGCCAATAAGGGGAAAGGGATGCATTTTGAATTTAAAATTGAAGGAACGTAGAGAAATTGCTCAAGGATTCATAAAACGGATGTACATCCCATGAAGCTATTTATGGCAGTAATGTCACTACAAAGATATTATCAAGCTAGAAATCAAAAAATTCTTGTACCTCAAGTTTAATTGCACAAATCGACTTACCTTGTTTAATGTCAGATTGTTTTCCAAGTCGGCATATATAAGAGCATCAAAACCTTGCTTTGGTTGCTAATATTATCGATGGATATTACAACTGCGCCGGATCTTGATACCTTTTTTTCAACTAAATGCAATAGCCCAGAACCTTTTTTCATTGTTGCAAATATTGCAGCAGGTATCAAAATAACGAAGACTATTTTTGAAAATGAATGCGGAACGAGCTAATTTTGATCAAAAACCGGCAGCTAATTTCTCATGTACGTCCTTTTTTTTGTCCCTTTTTTCGATCTGGCCGTTGCCTTGCCATTCCTATAAATCTTCCTCAGATATCAAGCACCAACTTATTCCAGCAGCATCGAGCAACAATGGCAAAGCTGCTTGCTTTGGCTCTATTTGGCGCCCTATTTGTGTTGAATTTGGAGGTGGGGTTTAGTCGGAAGGAAACTTTTGGTGTGGATTATGGACAAATTGCCAACAACTTGCCCCCACCTAGCCATGTTGTGAACTTACTCAAGTCTATGCACGTTGATATGGCTAGGATTTTCAACTCCAATGCCTCCACAATTCGTGCCTTCCAAAATAGTGGCATCCCATTATGGATCTCTGCTGCTGACCGCGAGATTTATCCCCTCGCTCAAGTTGACTGGTATGCAGATCAATGGGTCTTGCACAACATTGCCCCATATTATCCCGCCGCACATATTCAAGCTGTGCTAGTTGGGAACGAAGTCCTTGGTTCTTGGAACCAGGGTGAAGACCAAAATGACCTTGTTCCAGCTATGAGAAATTTGAGGGCTGCCTTGAACAGACATGGTTACCATCATATAATGGTGTCCACTCCCCTTGCCGGAGATGCCTTGGAGGCCTCTAGCCCTCCTTCACGTGGCACTTTCAGGAGAGACCAAGCACATATTATAACTCCGCTAGTCAAATTCATACATGAGACCAATTCTGTCTTCTGTATCAACATTTATCCTTATTATGCTTATAGCTCAAATCCTCAACAAATCCCTCTAGAGTTTGCTCTTTTGAAAAACCCACACCCAATGATTCATGATGGTAAGTATTCTTACCACAGTATCTTAGATGCCATGATTGATTCTTTTCATGCTGCTCTTGAGAAACTAGGCTATAGTGATGTGAAAATTGTGGTCACAGAGACTGGTTGGCCCTCAGCTGGTAGCATATATGCTACAAAGGAAAATGCAGAGATTTATAATCAAAGGCTAATTCATAAATTGCGCAAAGGTCAAGGTACTCCTAGAAAACCCCACTATGCAGTGCCAATGTTCATTTTTTCCTTGTTCAACGAGAACTTGAAGGGTGGGCAACCAATAGAGAAGTATTGGGGATTGTTACACCCTAACGGCGAGCCTGTTTATAATATCCACTATACTTGATGCTATTACCTGTTTTCAGAAAGAAAAACAGTTAGATTTCTTATTTAATGTTCTATTTTACTTATATGATTGCCTCATTTTTGGAATTCTGAGAAATTTGTATCCAGAAGCTTTCTTTCAATATATGATATCATTATTCCTCTAAGATGTACCTTGTAATATATATGAAAGGAAAGAAAAATTTCATGAATTCTCATTCAATGTAATGTGCGGAGGACGCAACAAAGCATTGTTAGTATGTTGTGTGTGTGTCATATGTCCAATCAGATGATATCAATGTGGCATGATGTATAAATTTCTTCATCTTCTACTACTATCACCATGATATATTTATTAATTACTATAATAATATTAGTATATATAATAAAGCATACATACAAACAATATGCATGTATATTTTGGATAAATATTAAGAGTATACACGATGGATGGATGGACTTGAAATCATGTTTTGTACATTGCAATAACCAAAAGAACAAAAGTAAAGTCTGGTACTGGAAACAGCTAGATCAATCTTTGAGGACATCAGTTGTATAGTAAAAAGAAAGGATTTAATTGATAATCTGGTAAATCTATTTGTTGATATTATACACTTGCAAAAACCAAGCCCAAGCCATGATAAATCTATTTGTTGAAAGATAAGAACCAAGCCAGTTCTAGATTGAGGTGCAAAGCAATCATAACACCTAAACTCCGGAACAAGTCAAAATAGAAGTACGTAAACTCTAGGCACATTATATTGCAATTATATATATATTATTAGTATTGATATTATTGTTTCCGTTAGGGACATTATACTGCTATCAATCTTGTTAATAATTTGGGTTTTTTCGGTATGGAGAAAAACCTTTTTGGAATTTTTTTTCAGATGGTGGCCCTAAGGTTTTTGGATATCCCGGTCCTAAAAAGTTTTCAGATTGTCCGAAAATGTGTGTTGTGCTCGAAATGTTTTAAATATCTAAAAATTTGTCCATCGCATGGAGGACGTGTGGCTCTGAGTGCATTTTATGCCAGATGGAAGGAGATTTGCATACAGCGAAATGGATTCTTCCAAGACTGTGCAGCCAATGCACGTTATTCATTTTTTGAGATGTCTGAAACCAGATGCAGCTTAGCCTATTCATATGAATCGATGTGTGTAAGTATAAGCGGCAATATTTTCTCTGTTTCGAGGGAGGCATTCAGAGGCAAGAGTCATCAGAAGGTGGATAATTTTTCATTTTGTTGGGTTTTATTGAGAGAAGTCGTCAGAAGGTAGACAATCTTACATTTTCTCTTCCTTTTGTTGCCTGATTTTTTGGTCTAACCATGTGCCTAGAATGTGAATACATGTTTGCAATGTTGATCAACGTAGAGATGAATGAAAGAAATACATTTGGTTGGGAACCTAGAAGCATTCGAGTCATCATTATAGGTCCTGTTTCATGGCAAATTTCTAACGACTACTCAGTATTGTGATTAGAATAGGTTTCTTATTCATTTTGGCAATTGCCTGAATTGATTTGTCAAATCCTCCGTCTCCTGTTTTATTTTCTTGAATTTGAGTTCAATAAATAAAATGTTTCATTGCGGGATTGAAGCAACACGAGTTTGGAACCCTCATATTTAAAGCAATTAAGAACCTTCGGGCTGATCTTCATGTTCAAAAGCTCTTATATCTCAAAAAAATTCAAAAGCTTTAACATACCATTATAGTACTTTTCCAGGCTTTTTAACTTCTGCTTTCTTCACATTTCTCTACTTTTCTAAGGAAACCTTCTTTTTGTAGCGCTATATCAGAGCTTTAGGTAGCTAAGTTCCCGTTACATTGGTAACAGAGGCAACAGACTAAGTATGCAAGTTAATAATTGTGTAGAAAAGCAGAATATCTGGGCTTTCTTGGGCTTCCAAAATCCATTGTCTATGATATTTGGTGAGTTTTAATGTGGTTGCTTTAAAATTGGTTATTTCTAAAATGTATATGTAAATATAAACCCTATTTGCAGCTTGCTTACATGTTTTGCCATTGCGAACTTATCGGTTGATTATCTAGCCATTTCAGTAACAAGCACAGGCAAGCAATTTTGTTGCTATATCTTTTCTTTGTCCTTTAAAAACCAACAAATATCAAGCATTCCTCATGATGTTTGAAGTTAGTTAATACTGACATCTTCATCATGCTTCTTTTTCCTTAATGCATTTGCTTAAATCACAATTTACTCCATTAGCATGTGGTCGAATTGCTTTTGAATGTTTATCTCCTGTTTGAGCAGAATTCTTAGGTAAATGTATCTTTTCAGATAGTTGTAGCTTTAATGATTTTGTCATTACTTACAACTGTACTATATCAAACTCATGCCAATGTAGGCATTCGGGTTCTATTTCTCTACTAGACATGTAAACTATTCCATGAAATGCCCAATTAAGAATTTAGTTTTCTTGAGTATCATAATAGCAGTTAACATTCAACAGAGATAACAAGGCACACCTATGGACAAAAGTCAGAGCCAGACAATCATTTGAAATCTGAAATAAGATGTCACAACAGCATAATGCATCTGGCATTGTTGGCTCTATCTGATTTTTATATTTTCTTTGTAACACAGGGAGTTTGGAGCTGAAGCAATCACTAGAGTGCCGAGTTGGAGCTGATGCAGTGTGCATGTTTGTGAATCATACTGTAAATCTTTCTGTGTTCTGTGTCTCTTGCTCCATCTCTACGTTATCTCTGCATTTCTTGCTAATGAGTAGGAGCACGCGGCTGTAAAAGAAACACATCTCTGGGTATCTCTTTTTGTCGTAGCTCTGCGTTTCTTGCTGGAGTGCATTATCTCTTTTTATACTGATCTCTACTTTTTCTGTGCCATCTACATTTTGACGAGAGCAAAAATCAGCTTATTAGAGGATTAAAAATCAGCTTATACATTCTCAGATAGATCCTTATTGTTTATATCGTTGAAGTGGAGGAGAATGCATTTTAGCTATGCAGGTAAAACCATACATAGAAGCTGTTTAGTTGGTATTCTGTAGTAGAGGGACGGGACTTGGAATATCATATCAGGCTGCAAAGAGTAGTCATTCCTTGGTTGTTAATTTGAGAATTTGAATTGAATCCATATAGCTAATGCAACCGTTCTCATCAAAGTAGTGGAGAGATGGATTTCAGTTGGCATGTCTTGAAAAACAGCATGGAAATAATGCTTTCCCCCCTATACATTATGCTGGAAAATAGGCCCTTTAATGTGCAATTGAACACAATTTCAATTTCAAATGGACTGCATAATTATTCGTACTTACAAAACTTTTGTACTTTTGAAGGTCCTCTGGCTATGGAATAGCATTAACTATATTCTTTTTCGGGTGGGTGATTTGGAGCTACAAATTGATTTCTTTGAGGTTGTAGTCATGATAGTAGTCCATCCCAAACTCTCTCAAGTACAGTACAATGGTATGTTCTTTGCTTGGAAGAAGTTCCACATCTTTGTTGTACAACTGTACTGGATTTTCTGGTTACATGTATTTGATTATGGTAACAGGCATGTGGGGGTCTTTGTGATCTTTGACATTCACAAAGCTACTGATAACAGGTTTGCTAATTTTTGTGCTAGTTTTTGGTCCATATCACATTGTCAGTTCTGCAATTACATGTAAATGCATTGCCACTGGAGCTCAAGCAAAATTTTGCAAGAAGATATGATGTGAAAGATCTACAAGGCATCAAGTCTTTCATCGAGACTAAAATGGTTAATAGGGGTATAGATCAGAACAATAATCTGATACTTCAACGATCTACATGTACGTCCTTTGTAGTCCCTTTTTATTCATGGGAGAAGCATGGTTGAAAAAAGGTTGCTTGATTGCAGAATGTTATATTTTCGATCAAAGCGTTCCTTAGCAATGCAAAGGCTTTGAATTTGTACAAGTGTTGTGCATTAATCACTGGCTTTTTCTTCTTTACATAGTATGAAGAATGCACAAGCATTCCCAACATACTTTTGGCAGATACAAGTACGTTGGATTCCTGTTCATTCATTCAAAGTTTAGGAACCTTATGATCTTCCTGTACACGAGCCAGAATGCACACGGGAAGAGTATGGTGGACTATGTGATAATGAATGACACTGCAGCAGAGATAGTATCGGGATTCATGCTCCTAGAATGGCCGATCGGGAAAAGGGAGAGCCACAGACCCATACAGTTGACACTTACAGGGGACGAATACACCTCGAATGACAGGCAACAAGAAACAGAGGAAATTAACGGGAAACTAAAAATACAGTTTCAAGAGAAGCACGTAGATGTATTTGTGCAGTACGTCAAAGAAGAAATGGGAAAATGGAATTGGGGGGCACATAGGGCAGACGATAATGGAAACAGGCTTAATGATATAACAGTGAAAGTAGCAACGGAAGTTTTCGGAAAGAGAAGAAGAAAAAGGGGGAAGGATGCGTTCAAGGCATCGAGTTGGTATGACGACGAAAAGCGCAGGGAAACGTAAAAGAAAGGTCAGAGAACAGAGAGGAAGGGAGACATATCAAACTGAGAAAAAGGTATATCTAAAGATGTTGAAGGCAAAGAGAAATAAAAACTTGGTACATCATCAATGGGGACTGGCCAAACTCTTGAAAAAGCAACCCCGAAAATTCCGGAAAGGATTTAAAGGGAAAGGACAAGGGAATCAGAAAAATGGTAACACGCAAGAAGATATTGGGGCAGACGGGTGGGAGAGATACCTGGAGAAATTGTATAAGACCGGAGCATCTCCAACGACCAATACCGAATTACAAGGGATGGACAAGCCGTGTTTTAGCATACGTGAAGTGATGATGGCACTAAATAGAATGGACAAGAACAAAGCCCCGACCTATACCGGGTTAACAAAGGAATTATTAAAATGCGCAGATACAAAGAATAGGGAAACAGTGACGATATTTTCAACCAGATCATACACACAGGACTCCCAGCTAGATGGGCGTATAACAGAGTGATACCCCTACACAAGGGAGGGAGGAGACAGGAACCTGGGAATTACAGAACCATAATGGTGAGTTCCATTTTCGCAAAATGGTTTGGAAAAGTTTTAGACAACAAGCTAAAGCAATGGGCAGAGGGTGGGAACCGGAGAGCACAGGGACAGGCAGGGTTCAGGCCAGAACACTCAACTACGGATCACTTAGTGACCCTCAGGATATTGGTAGAACAGAATAGAAACCAGGGGAAGAAAATAATATGCTGCTTTGTGGACTTTAAGAAAGCTTTTGACACAGTCCCGAGGGAAAAACTAATACAAAGGCTTATAGATATGCAGGCACCAAAGAATATGGTGGGGGCAATTGCAAGACTGATGTATATGCGAAAATGGAAGAAGAAGGGAAAGGGATAGATTGCGATACGGGAGTCAAACAAGGATGCCCATTATCCCCCACACTGTTTGGAATATACATAGATGCATTACAGGATTTTATAGCAGAACAGCAAGGGGACACAGACTCCAAACCGTGGTAGAATTTGCTTGAAAAAGTAACCCTCTAACAGCAAAATATTGATCTGTTCCTGTAAAAACGATTAGTAATCATACAATCCCAGAGAAGACGCTTGAATGAAAGAAATATAATCTATAATTGCAGCCCGCCTGGTAAGCAAAGTCTGAAGCTCCAGAAGCCGACCTGGTAACAAAAGTCGAAGATCCAGAAGCCCTAAACCTTTGAAAGAATGGTGGCTTGTCTGCAAACAAAGAAGCAAATGAAATAGATTCAATCTTTGCCAAAAGAACATGCACCAAAGAAGGGCCTTATATTCTGAGAACGAACCTTAATTTGAGAGCAGCTCTGGAACTGACCTGGTAAGCAAGAATCGAAGCACTTAAAGGAAAATATCTGAATCTTATAAGCTTTACCTGGCCGATTCTTTTCATAGTCGAATACTCTACCCAGAGGAAAAGGAAAAAAAAAAAAAAAACTAGCAAAAAGGCGCAACAGGAGGCTTGGGCAGTGTGACGTTCCAGCACAGTATACGGTCTCAGGACGTATACTGTACTGTCTCGTCACGCGTACACGCCACTCCAACTGACGTGTACGCCGAGGTGTGGCCAGGTGAGTAGCCCTAGGGGGCAACTTGCTAGGTATGTGCATTTCTTATTAATGTGCACATGCACATTTATTAAGGTGCACACATTTCCATGTGGGCACATTTAGGTGCACACATTTCCATGTAGGCACATTTGGCCACCTAGCCATTAAAGGCAAGTGGGCCCATTTCCAATTATCCCACATGCCTAAAGGGATAATTGGAAACCCTAAGCCCCAACCCTTGCCTATTTAAGTAGAAGAACCCTAACTTGCCCATTTTCGTTCCTAGGGTTTTAGAGCTCTGTTTTGGCTGCTCTAGGAGTCAAAACCGCCTCCCGCACTGGCCCGAGAGAATGGCACCATTAGTTTCCCTTGATTCGAAAGCAGTTCAAGAGGGATGGTCGAACTCGGTCGAGGAGCAACTCTTGGATCAGGTATGTAGTCGATTTAATGGTCTAAACCGTTTTTCCACCATTGTATCGAGGGTTTAGCCTATTAAATCGCCTTTAGCAGCTATCTAGATCTCTAGATGAGTAGATACCGACTCTAACTAAAGAACCTAACTCTATGATATAGATTAGATCTATGTTCTTTAGTTCTTCTGTGATGTATATGGATGATGTATCTCTGTGAACTCCTTGTATTGGGAAGGGGGGTAGAGACTTCAAGCTTGGTAGTAGATGCTCCTAGATTAGCCTCTCTAGCACACCATAGATTCGGCCTGTGCACAAGAGCCACACCCGGTGGGTGAAGGGGCCGACCGGCTTATAAGGAGGTTCGTGTTCGACTCTTGAACCATCCCTATGGTGTGTTAGTGCTACCGGGATCATTGTGACTAGGTCCAATGGCTTGCCACTGCGTGTGGGCAAGGCATGGGCTCGACACTCGTGAGGTGGTGGATATGACCTTCCATTGAGTTCAAGTCGAATACGGGCAAAGGGCCCTCTAGTCACCTTGAGTCAGCATGTAGATCTCGGAGGGAGTGATCCCTACCGCCCCCCATCGGAACCGGGAGATGAAACCCGTGAATAGCCCTTTGGCTATGCATCCCATGCTGGCTCTGATCCAGTCCCAACACTTTTCAGCCTACTCGCAAAGTGTGCACGTGAGGGGCGGATGGAGTGGACAACCCTATGCCATGTTCTTATGCCAGCCAAATCCATTGCCATGAATTACATGCCCGCAATGAACTCGAGACCCAAGCCGCCGGGCCATCCCTTTGAGTCCGAGCCTTGGGTAGGATTCCCTATGTGATGTGCTGATCTTTGTCTATGCAGATATGTGGAGGACCATCCTTCGTGATGGTCATATGATGTTGATGTATGTACTAATCGACATGTATGTTCACGCCCGCAGCCTAGGTAGGCCCCGAGGGAGACAGGGGTAAAGGACCCTTCATTCTTCCCACTCGAACTCTTCAAGGTTGCAGTGATACGTGGAGGGCCCCTATATTAGCATGGAGCCGGTATGGGGAATGAACTCTCTGTTTGTATACGGTGAGTGCAAAGTATATGAGTAGGGGACGCCACAAAGTGGTATCGAAAGCAATGTTCTTGGAGACCAAGAGCAAAGCACCGCCATGCTCCCAAAGTACTAACTTGATAGGATTCTCGAACCTCGAAAGTGGGAAATTTTTTCTCATTTTGTAGTTTATGCTAAGCTAGTAACAGTTAAGTGGATTGGAATTTAATATTAGCACAGTTAGGTGAATTGGAACTTAATAAAACTAAAAAGAATGAGCCAGGTAAGGTGTGAGATAGGTGAATTGGAACTTAATAAAACTAAAAAGAATGAGCCAGGTAAGGTGGTCTCACAGCTCGCGCCTGGTTCAATAACTAAACTTTAAACTAAAAAGAATGAGCCAGGTAAGGTGGTCTCACAGCTCGCGCCTGGTTCAATAACTAAACTTTAGTACTAAACTTTAGTTTTGCGACGAGGCTCGCGCCTGGTTCAATAACTAAACTTTAAACTAAAAAGAATGAGCCAGGTAAGGTGGTCTCACAGCTCGCGCCTGGTTCAATAACTAAACTTTAGTTTTGCGACAAGGCGCAAGCTGTGAGACTGGTTCAATAACTAAACTTTAGTTTTGCGACAAAGGCGCAAAAGCCGTCTCAAGCCGTGAGATCGGTGCGACGAGGCTCATACCGTTCAATAACTAAACTTTAAACTAAAAAGAATGAGCCAGGTAAGGTGGTCTCACAGCTCGCGCCTGGTTCAATAACTAAACTTTAGTTTTGCGACAAGGCGCAAGCTGTGAGACTGGTTCAATAACTAAACTTTAGTTTTGCGACAAGGCGCAAGCTGTGTCTCAAGCTGTGAGACTGGTTCAATAACTAAACTTTAGTTAGGCGCAAGCTGTAAGACATTGATGAAAACAGCTTGAAAAGTTATAGAATTTAAAAAAGTAACTTGGTAATTCGTTGATGAAAACAGCTTGAAAAGTTATAGAATTTAAAAAAGTAACTTGGTAATTCGAATCTTAGCCTAGGATCTAGCTAGATTAGTCTAGTTTTTCAATCTCTTTGAACCTCATCTTAAAAGGATTCCCGCAGTGGCGAATTGAACCTCCCACCCACGTGGTTGAACCCCCAAACCCCCGTACAACCAATCGAGGGCGGGCATCGTTTACGTTTGAATTATAATTCTTAATTAGATTTAAGCTTTAATAATGTTAGATAATATTAATGGCTAAGCCTTAGATTTAGAACCAAGGCCCTTAAGCTAGATAGAGACAAAGATCTCGATAGACACCAGGACTCTGGACGACATGATGCGCACTAAAAAACGCATCACTCGACTTTCTCGACAAGGCTAAAACAGCCGAGGCCAAGGAGGCCGAAGGAAACAAGAAGAGGAGAGGACGAACGAGAGCGGAGGCCAAGGCTCAAAAAGCGGCAGAGCGTAAGCCGGTCCAACATTTTGAAGACTCAACACTGCTACTGCTCATGCTGGCGAGTAACCCTCATGAGGGAAGGCATGTAATTAGCTAGTTTAATTAAGGGAGATCCCCAGTAGATATGTTGTAAATAATCAATAATTTTGTTAATACATGATAATTTTGAGTAGTTTATGTGTCAAATCTTGCTTAATTAGGACGAGTTAGCAAGTAGTAGTTTTTATTTTAGTAAAATAGGATACTCTCAGACCAAAAAGTGTGATGTCTCACAGCTCGCGCCTTGTCAAGAAAATAAAGTTTAGTTTTTGAACGAGGCGCAACCTGTGAGACCTTCATACTTAGACCATGTCCAAACTAGACCAAAACACCTCCAAATTGACCAAGTAAGGGGTCCATTCTGCCTAACTCGATGAGACTAGCATGATTTGACCCTTAGATCACCCAAATTGGACACGTTTAACCCAATTTACAGCCAATGTCTCACAGCTCGCGCCTGGTCAAAGAACTAAACTTTAGTTTTTGAGCAGGGCGCAACCTGTGAGACCTCCAAACTTTGAACCTCCATAACTTGAGCTACAGAGCTCCAAATCGTCTGAAAATTGTTGCAATAGGACCATTAGATAGCCTAGAATCCATTTATGACCTCAAATTAGGCTAGAAATGTCAAACCCTAGCTCAAATTAACCAAAATTGCCCAAACCCTTGAATTGTTCTTCCAAACTGTAGTTTGTTTGTAGATAGAAGCCTACCCCATTAGTAGCTCGCAAGTATTGCTCTCGGCTCGAAGCTGATACCTTACTCCTAGATAGAAGTGCCCAAGAACACCCCTTTGTTATAGTCATCTAGACCTCAAAGATAGCAACCCAAGTCCAACTCAGGTTGCAGACATCACCTCTGCTCATGCCAAAGGCATAAACCTTGACCTAATTCTGTGTCCTTCTAATAGAGTTTGACTTATATAGCCGCCACATTGACACTCCCTATTGCCAGGGTACCTAGAAAGGAGCTAGAGTCTAGAACTGCCCAAGCCGCTCCATGTGTAGAGATTGGACTCCCCCCAAACCAACTTTGTTAGGACCTTAGGGTATGCCTCAAACATCATGGAGGTTTTGCAAAACAACCCTCATTTCATGCCATACCACACGTCCTAATATCCATAGACTTGTAGATTATAGATATGTCTCCAAATCTTGCCGCCGAGCCACCTTGCTTGCTTATAGAGCCCGTATCGTTGTAGGAGAGCCCTTCAAGTAGACCTTAGACTCTAGGAAATACGAAGTTGCTTTGCAGGCACGGGCCGAGCCACGTAAGAGCTTGAGGCGCAACTCCTTGAAGACATCAAGGTCCCAACGATGTACGCATGCATAAGGAGAGGAGACCGAAAAAGGCGCACCCAAGAGAGGGAAGCACAACGACAAACACCTCAACCGACAAACGAGTAGAACAGACACCACCGGCCTATCATCAATCTTCATCAAATGGGAAGAATAATTGGTAACCAACGGCATCAAGAATTTTCTAGGTGTCAACCTCCCGGCTACCACGACGAGGTCACATCGGAAGAGGATCTCGACGCCACCAACTCGACGCCCACGAAGTTTCAAATGGAAGAATGCAAGGCAGCAAAATACAAAAGCGTGAACACGTTAGACATCGATGCCGCGTTAGCATCACGAGCTAGGGTCAGAAGGCATAATCTTCCGCCGAGGGAGAAGTCATGGCAACACAGAGCGTATAAAAACCGGAGGGAAGACAACCACGACATTGCAGCCCAAAGAGCTCAAGCGAATGTCATGCAACGCCAACGAAAAGGAGTAACCAAGCTAGGCAACCACAAAGCACCTAGTAAGGCTGACCAAGATGAGCTTCTAGCTCCCTTTGCACCAGCAGGAGACCACGAGGGAGGAGACGATATCGGGAACATCTCCAACTTGAAGGCCTATATCAGCATTAGGGGCAAGATCAAGGAGGAGAATATTCGTCTTGAACAAAGAATTCGGGACCCGTAAACACCTAGAAACCAAAGGAAGGACGACCTTACTACGCCAGCCAAGGAGTGCGAGATTCGAATGGATAGGACCCAAAGGACCGGAGGAGACGACCTAGCCAGCAGATACAAATCATGCAAAGGCAACCGTAAGGAGCCATGGTAGGGACAATAGAAATGACCACACTTCCGTACATGTGAGAGAGGCACCTCCTAATGAAGCAAAGCCCAAGCAACAGAGTCGACTCGTAAATTCAACTCCGGAGGAATGCCAATGCCCGCCTACGACCATGATCTCGAGAGCTTCAAGACATCCAAGAATGCCCAACCGCAACAGCCTAGGTGATCCTACTCAAGCGACCAATGGCACCAAGACATCCAAGAACCCCGCAATGACACACCGCATGTAGGGACGCTGAGCGGTCACCGCATTCCTCACGACGAATATACATATTAAGGAGGAGCATCTTTCTCAAGGGATCACATCGACAAACACTCTTCAAGAATCGGGCGGACGAGCTCCCGGATCAGACATGAAGCTCAACAATAGTAGCAAAGATCTCAAAGGAATCCCCGGAGTCAACCCGAACAAAGAAGATGCAAAGAAACCAAAGGGTCAAACGCGATAGGAGGAGGGGAAACCCTAAAGGAGTATAAACATTTAAGTAGATCTTCGTAGTTGTTTTGAAAAAAGTGGATGAATTAAAATCCCAATGTAAATGCGTATATGTCTATTGTATATCTCGGTGCTCACAGATACGGAGTGGAAAACATGAGTTTAGAGTCATGTTTTACTGGATTTAGCGCTTAGATCAGAAGCTCCTTCACTTCGACTACCAAAAGAGGAAGCATAGAAGCACAACTATAGCCCAAGATCAAAATGGAAGAGCAAGTACGAGGGAGAAACGACCGGGAGGCCAAGCAAACCTTCGACTCCAAACACTTCCTAGTGGCCCGGCGTAGAAGACAACTCGGCCCACCCAATGTCGAGAATAAGAGATAATACCGGCCATGTCAAGATCATCACACCAGACGGGACATCGTCCAGACGCAACACTACATCTTGTGGCAGCAGAACACTTGACTAACTTATGACACGAAAGGGCCTCAACAATAGAAGGAGGAACGCCTCACATCAACGAGCCAACTAAGAAGACAACATCTCGACGACCATAATTCCACCTTTGTGGTAATATAGGGGAATGCGCTTATGACACGGGGATTAGATGGAGATGCACTTACGAAAGGCACCGCGATGAGGAGATATGCCTTCAAGAACTAGGTGATGGCTTCGCCGTACTCCTACCAAGAATTAGAAGAGAAGAAGCCGATCATATCTCCGACATGTGGCACGCCAAACGCCCAAGGTAGAAGCATTCGACACCTTAACGACAAGGATAGCAACTAAAGCACCTTCGGCAAAAAGAGAGTTCAAGATAATAGCCGCTATTCAACGACAAGAGCATATCTAAGGCGTGTACTTCTTCAACTCAAGGATCAAGCCGCTAGAGATATAAGGATCCATCATCCCGACAACATCGCCAAAGGAGAAGAGCCATGAAGCTTTACTTGCTAGAGAGGCCGACATGCATAGAGAGACAAAGGTCGAACTGAAAGTCGGAGAAGTGCTAGCAACCGACTTCTTCCACGAAGCTCCCTAGAGGCAAATGAGGATCAAAACCGACGAAAGCACAATCAAAGTCACCCGAGGGTACCTCAAGACAAGAAGACGCATAGCATGGCGGAACGTGACAATGTCCAAGCCATGTGATCGAGGGGAGCAAACAAGGAAGATTAGAAGCTCGATGGAGAAGCATCTAGGCGAGGGCGAGCCGATGACTTGCACACGGACTTGCATGCAACTTGGTGAACCAAGGATGGACGATTCAAAGAACAACCAAGTAGAAGAGAACAACCCGTGAGGAGTATAGCCAAAGGAATCGCAAGACACGACCTCAAGAGACGCCTCCAAATAGTTTCAAGTATCAAAGGGAGGAACAATTACCGCCCAAAAACAGATCGTGAAGCGGGCAAACGTCGAAGCATCAACGACCACCACACACCTTTAATTAGAAAGTGATGCAAAGCGTGTTGTGCCATAGCCGACAAACATCTGAGGGCCCGGACATATCAACAAATTACCCCCTGAGTACGAAAGCCAACGTACAAATAGGAGGATATAGATCGTCAACACCATTGCACCCGGAGGAACACCGATGACATCACCAAGGAGTAGGTGTGCAACTTGAAGGGAGGCACAAGGGAGACCTAATGGCTCTAGTGGTAATTGTAATTAGGTAAGCTATATGTTTTGCATGTATAGTTCCCTTTGTTATTCCTTCCTTCCCATAGCGCAATGCATCAAAGGAAGAGATGTCGGCAATTGCGGGGCGACAAAGAGGACTCAACGTATGAGACATCGATGGAGTCAAGAAACAATATCGGATCTGAGAGTCGCCCTTTAGCTGCCAAGACAAAGAGTTCAAGATGAAAGATCTTTTTCAACTACCCATCTTCGTGCTTTTGAAAAGCGGCATGGAAGATTCAAGTGATCAACTACACCATCAGGCCACCAAAGAATGAGAGCCTTCTAACGAACAAAGTCAACCTCTACATCAAAGAGGAGCCACCGTCAAGGAGACCAAGTATCGAAATTACTCGGAAGAACGCTACCTTGCTACTTCAAGCAGTAACGAAGTGGATGAGCTTCTAGCAAGCTCAAGGATCTAAGGCCATGGGGCCTAGTAGGTTAATGTATGGACTAACATCCATATTGGGATTAAAAGGCATTTCCGTGATATTCCGCTAAAGGATTGCCCCAATATTGAGCTAAGCGTCAAGGATTGGGAAGGAAATGCATAGGAGTAACTATAATTATACACGATTGTTAACGCACATCCAACGTATTGAAACCACTTGGTGAGATTGATCTCCTCGCTAAGAAGGAATCATTACTAGGATAATTGTTAACCATGTATAAATCTAGTACCTCCAAGAATAATCCAACCGAAAAGAAAAGAAGTAATCTAACAAGTCCGCCAACTTGTTACGATGACATCAATTCGATTGGTAGGAATATTCCAAGAGCTAAATAACTAAGAAAGGGGAATCTCTAGAATATAAAAGAATAATACATGCAAGGTACATCTAAAATAAGAATTATAGTAATCAAATAGTCTTTTTGAGACAAAAGGAATTGTCATGATGACAAAACCTTGTGGTTTAGAATCGCTTCTAACTAAGTAAGTAACCCATAGCTATATTGAAATAAATGATAACATAATATGTGCATCCATCTTAGATGGTTATATATGTTAGCTAAGGCTAGTAAATTAATGTGCTAAGTAAGAAGCATATAACCTCTTAAGGGAGAGAATAGATATGATGTTGTGTACAACGCATTGAAGGGGTGCGGAGACCATTTTCTTTTTGAAGAAAGTGGGAGGGCTCAATCTTATGATTGAACGTGCTTGCATCGAATTGATTGACCCAGAATAGAGTTCACTCCGCAAATGGCGGCTTAATAGAGCGCAAGATAGATAGATAGATAGCTCGAGGGTCTTCAACGTGCGAGACTGACGCAGTAGCTATCTACACCAATGAAGTGGAGCAAAAACTATGGGAGCAATGCAACGACCAAGTCATCTCCAAATTACTCGACGCCGGCTCAATGGGTGGATGCATTCTAGCCTAGGTAAGGCGTACGCATGCATTATAAGCTTTAATGTGTCTTATAAATAAGTTAAATATAGATCCTAATAATTGCATGGAATTACTGTACGTATATGTATCATACGGAAATAAGTTAAATAACAACGATAATGTGAGGTAGCATGTTAATTAATCCTTCGCAAGGATGCAATTCCTTCCAAGGATAGCCATATGACCTTGGGGTCCTTATAAATATAGATAGAAAATAGAATTCAAATATACTTAAGTGCATCTTAGGGATATACTTCCAAGGGTAATGCAGGACCCAAGGAAGAGAATAAGAAGCACATCTAATTCTTGTGTATGATAATTAAAACCTTGTCTATGTAACAATAGGTCTAAAATCGGGGTTATTGTTCAAATAATCGCGATCTAAAAGTCGTTAAATATTGCAAAGCTTAGAGTAAATATAATTGTACCATCTAAGTAATGTATCCTGGTGTACTATGATAATGTTAATTCATAAATATTACCTTAGGGTAATTATGTTAATCACATGCATTAAAGGAGCCAAAGAAAAATCGGCTCGGGCATGTCGCTTTGTGTGTAGATTAAATGCTTGTATAGTTAAGATTAATCTACGCATGCAACCTATGCTAGGTAGGGGTTGCATGCGTTGTTACCGATGATGAGACCACTACAGTGATCTCTAGGGCGTGGTGTAATGTCAATGTAGGCATGACCGCGTTTCCGCTTGGACGAGTGGAAGGTAGATTAGAAAGTCTACTGGTCCCACCCGCGAGTAGACGACCTCGAGAGAAAGGAGGTCATTCAGAATGCATTGATAGGAAAGGCACCTTTAGCCCCATATATGCTTTGATAGGAGGAAGCTATCCTTCACGCCCCACGCCGAAGGATATCCTCCACGCCGGGCAACTAGAGGTGTAGGCATGAGCGCATATAGGCATATAGGCCGCCTCCACGCCATAATGGAAGATTCACCCTCTTCCTAACGGAGATTTAGCCATGCATCCATGTAGATAGGTGGGGTGGTCACCATATAACCAAAATTTTATTAATAATTAAAATAGTAATAACGTGGGTCGACCTGCAGGCCAAAAGAGCTCCGAGGGCAAGGAGGTCGAAGACGAAAACTTGCAAACACAAATTTAGTCATAATGTGTTGCAAGGGATGAAGAGTACCTTAGAAGTGTAAATTTTGTATGAAATTGATAAACTTTGATAAACTTAAATGTTGTGTTAAGTAAGGTTAATAATTACCTTGCGTAGATTAAGTTATGAAGTGATAAGTTAATTGGGTAATGAAATAGTACAAAGAATGTCTTAAACATTACCTTAGAGTAATTCTAATAATTAAGATAGTAAGTATGTAATTATAGATATTGTAAAATTAATGCAGGATTTTAAGGTGCGAGGACTTGCAACACAAATTTTGTTTGAATGTGTTGCAAGGAATGAAGAGTACCTTAAATAATAATTGTATATGAAAGTGTTAAATTGTGATAAACTAAATGTTATAATAACGAGGACTAATAAGTACCCCGCTTAATAGAAGTTACTTAATTGACAAGTTATTTGATAATGTAATGGCGTAATAATAATTTAAAAATATTACCTTAAGGTAATCTTAATAAATGTGTAAGTATAATAGTAGTATATCGTATGCATCGTGGTTGATTGCGGGTTAGGAAGATTCCAAGGTGGGGACCCCCGATGTCGCTGACAAAGATCATTTCAAGGTGGAGAATGTGGCGTTCCAAACACGAAGATACGGTCTCGGGACGATAATCGTCTTGTCTTAATCGCCGCATTACCCACCCAACCGACGCGGTAATCTGCGCCGACGTGTAGCCAGTGAGTAGCCCTAGGGGCAACTTGCTAGGTATGTGCATTTCTTATTAATGTGCACATGCACATTTATTAAGGTGCACACATTTCCATGTGGGCACATTTAGGTGCACACATTTCCATGTAGGCACATTTGGCCACCTAGCCATTAAAGGCAAGTGGGCCCATTTCCAATTATCCCACATGCCTAAAGGGATAATTGGAAACCCTAAGCCCCAACCCTTGCCTATTTAAGTAGAAGAACCCTAACTTGCCCATTTTCGTTCCTAGGGTTTTAGAGCTCGCTTTGGCTGCTCTAGGAGTCAAAACCGCCTCCCGGACTGCCCCAGAGAATGGCACCATTAGTTTCCCTTGATTCGAAAGCAGTTCAAGGGATGGTCGAACTCGGTCCGAGGAGCAACTCTTGGATCAGGTATGTAGTCGATTTAATGGTCTAAACCGTTTTCCAGTCATTGTATCAGTAGGTTTAGCCTATTAAATCGCCTTTAGCAGCTATCTAGATCTCTAGATGAGTAGATACTAGACTCTAACTAAAGAACCTAACTCTATGATATAGATTAGATCTATGTTCTTTAGTTCTTCTGTGATGTATATGGATGATGTATCTCTGTGAACTCCTTGTATTGGGAAGGGGGGTAGAGACTTCAAGCTTGGTAGTAGATGCTCCTAGATTAGCCTCTCTAGCACACCATAGATTCGCCTTTAGGCACAAGAGCCACACACGGTTGTGGGTGAAGGGGCCGACCGGGCTTATAAGGAGGTTCGTGTTCTGACTCTTGAACGATCCCTATGGTGTGTTAGTGCTACCGGGGATCATTGTGACTAGGTCCAATGGCTTGCCACTGCGTGTGGGCAAGGCATGGGCTCGACACTCGTGAGGTGGTGGATATGACCTTCCATTGAGTTCAAGTCGAATACGGGCAGTGGCCCTCTAGTCACCTTGAGTCAGCATGTAGATCTGAGGGAGTGATCCCTACCGCCCCATCGAACCGGGGAGATGAAACCCGTGAATAGCCCTTTTGGCTATGCATCCCATGGGCTACTGCCGAGTCCCAACACTTTTCAGCCTACTCGCAAAAGTGTGCACGGGAGGGGCGGATGGAGTGGACAACCCTATGCCATGTTCTTATGCCGCCCAAATCCATTGCCATGAATTCTGCGCCCAATGAACTCAACGGAGACCCAAGCCGTCAGTCATCCCTTTGAGTCTGAGCCTTGGGTAGGATTCCCTATGTGATGTGCTGATCTTTGTCTATGCAGATATGTGGAGGACCATCCTTCGTGATGGTCATATGATGTTGATGTATGTACTACTGACATGTATGTTCACGCTTCCGCAGCTAGGTAGGCCCTGAGGGAGACAGGGTAAAGGACCCCTTCATTCTTCCCACTGGAACTCTTCAAGGTTGCAGTGATACGTGGAGGGCCCTATATTAGCATGGAGCTGGTATGGGGGATGAACTCCTGTTTGTATACGGTGAGTGCACCGTATATGAGTAGGGGACGTCACAGGCAGTATTAGGCTTGGATTCAATTTCCAATTAGAAAAGCATGTACTGGACAAAATATTAGTCGAAGTTATATTCAATACAATATAATAACAAATGAAATTTGAGTTGGTTATATTCGAGAAGTTAATAATAATATTGTTTAGCAAGTTGCAAATGATGTGTTTGTTTATGAGTGGTTTTGCTTTCTACATTGTTAGATTTTGTTTCTCTTTTTGAGAAACCAATACTTTTTTGTTTTGGATGGGTTGGCTAGTAAATTGTTGTAGCCCGTAGTGGTGGTTTCTTGTTGTTGGATTATTTCTTTTTCTAATTGGTTTGCTTTTTGTTTGTTGGTGGTTGTGTGAAGGAGTTGAATCTCGAAATGATCATGGAATGGTTTGTAGGTGGCAATATCTTGGGACATCTTTTTGTTCGGCGTTGTTTGATGACGACGTAATCGTGCCTTGACGTTTGTAGTTTGGCCTATATAGGTTTTGTCGTTTTGTTTGCACCGGATCGAGTATATCGTTATTAACTTGCCTGTTCTCGAGAAAGAAACATTTCAATGATTTGATGTTTCTAATAATTGTTTATTGTAATAGCACTTGCTTTTAATTGTTTATTTCAAATATTGTTATTGTTTTTGTTGTTGATTGTCAAAATTGTTTTCCGTTCATGATATAAAACTCAAACTTGTCAAAAGTTTAGGAAAAATAAGAAAGTGATGATGTTTATTTACTTTTTATTGGCGGGTCCGGATAAAAATCTATATTTCCAAAGAGCTCGACCGCCAGGGTTTTGTCAATTGTGTAAGTTACTTTTTCAATCGTTAGTGGATGACTGTCTGATGAATGGGTGTGGTCGTATAGGGACATCAGTTTTTGCATCATGGTCTGTGCCGTTTTCTTGGATAGAGATGTTAGAGCATCAATGGAGACGTTGTATCCGTAGTGTAATATGCTCGCCTGGTATGGATTTATTGATGTGGAGGTGGTTGAGTTGCAGGCTGTCGCTAGCGCCAGTGCGCCTTGTGATTTGGTAAGGGTCGAGTAGTCAAGGTCGGCGTTTCTTTGGCGAAGTATATGCTTGAGTAGACCTGCACGAGTTATAGATCCTGGTTAGTTCAATATTACACACGTGGAAGTTAAGTTGTTTGAGTGCAAAAAACCTTCAGCAGGGGGTTCTTTGTGTTGCTCCTCGAACTTGATTTTTTCATCTTTTGCCTTGTTTCTAAATTCGTCTAGTTCCTCCTGTGTTTGCCATCCGTGAACGTAATCTCGCGGTTCTACTCCGCATAGGTTCATGTATCTCATCGTTGAACTCGTCAAGGTCAAGGTTGTTGATTTTGACGTGGATGATTTCTTTTTTTTGGCGACTTCTTCTTTCTTGATTTCGTCAAAAAAAACTTTCCAGACCTGCGCAAGAGGAGTTGTTATTGTCTTGAATGATTGTTGGTGTATTGGGGTTATGTTGGCTTACCTCGCTTGTTTGTGCTCGCTTCTTGTTTCTAGTTTGGTGATCCATGTTGATGCTGTCACCTGCATGCATATTGTTAGACAATTGAAGTTTTATAGTGTGCTGCAACTTTTTTTGTTGTTTTGATTACTATATCAGTGTCTTGTTGGGTTGGAAGTCATGTATAGTGATGGGTTTGACTATTCTCAGTTGAGAACGCTTCTTGACTCTTGATAGCATGACGTAGAGAAGGCCTGGTGAGAAGGCTTTTCTCACTACAATTATAGCATTGCCATCTATTGTGCCACCTTGTGACTTGTGGGCAGTCATCGCGTAACACAAGGCCAATGGGAAGGTTTTTTTGTAATAATATTGTCCATTGTGGTACTTGTGTTCAACCTTTGTCCTCCTTAGTTCGACGTATTGCAAGCTATCATTGACATGGCATATTATTGATTTAACTTTGCTTGTGTTTGCGTGGACGTCGATGTATGCAACTATGCCAGTTGTTCCATTTGCTAGTGACGATGAAATGTCAATGTTTGATGTTATCATCACCTTGCAACCCACTGCAATGCAAGGTAGTTCTTGGAATGTTGGTTCTGCAAGCCATGCTTCCAACCCATTGATTCCTGTTGCATTTGTTTCTATCTCAACTGGAATGATTTGAATTGGTTGAAATAATTTGTGCATGGTGTAGTTGTTGAAGAAGTTGACATCTTCATGGTGGGTACATAGGACAATGGTGTTTTGGTCGATGCATGTTAGAGCAGCATTTTGTTCAACAATTGTGTCTTTTAGGGTGTCGAGGAGTTCTTTCTCGGTTGGATGTCTGAATCTTATGATGTTTAAAAATTCAGAATATTCGATGTCATTTGAGTGCCGTATTGATGTTTGGAGATGGTATTTCTTTGCTTGTTGGAAGTGTAAGGAGTTTGACAATGGGCAAGTAGCACAAGTAGAATTCTTTTGTTTTTTATGACGACAAATTGGTGGCAATTGGGCGTGGTCTCCAACTAGTATGATGCACCTGGTAGCAATTATTTCTTGTATGGGGGTGCGTGTAACCTCAGAGACTTGTCGAAGTATCATGTTTAATGTAATGGTGGTTAGCATGGACATTTCATCAACTATTAGTGCATCAAAAGTGTTTATTTGTTGGTATCTTATGTCTGTTCTTTGTATGGTGTGGGGCCACTGGTTCCTTGTGGGGATTGCGAATTGATGATGTACTGTCACTGCCTGTCTTGATATTCTGCAGGCTGCTATGCCAGTAGTTGCAGTGACAATGGGTCGTTTCCCTATTTGAATGTAGTGTCGTAGCAAGTGTTTGATCAAAAATGTTTTGCCTGAGCCTGGTGCTCCTGATAGAACGTGGATGCCTGTAGGAACATTGCATAATACTGAGAACACGATTTCTTGTTCGGATGTTAATGTGCTGTTATGTATCTCTGAGAAGTTGTCTTTGAAGTAAGTTTGAGGTAAGTTGTCTTGTTCTTCTATGTTGGGTGACGTCGTTGTGTGGTCTAGCAATGGATTTAGCCTTTGCAAGATGCCATTCAAAATCTGTGTTTGCTACTCGCTTTGTAGTAGGTGGTATTCGGTGTACTTCTGGATGTATTGCAGGATGTCGTCATCGTTGTTTATAAGCCCGCGGATTTGGCATTCTATAAAATAGCATGATTTGGAATTTTGGCTTGATATCAGATGATTTTCTTGGGTAAATGGCACTTCTGCTAATAGAATGTTATAGAAGAACCCCTCAAAGTGATGCAATGGATGGTAGTCTGTAAAGCGAACTATATTTTTTGATGGTATAATTTTATTGCCATAGTTGTCGATGCCAATGGCATCTAGTCTGTAGCTTTTCGGCGCAAGTTGGTATTTTTTCCAATATTCTTTGAATGTTATTTGTTGAAAGCTTTGAGGTCTAGCACAATAGAGGTCAACAGGATGTAAAGTTGCTGTAGATCCTTTTGACACAATTCTTTGTCGTGATGATGGAGGTGATGTGTCTATATATTGTACTTTTTCTGATCTTTGTATGGATGGGATCTGTAGGCATGTTAGTGTTGCTTCTGTAGCCGAGATTGGCTTTGTCAGTAGCATAGCAGAGATAATTTTGCACTTTGTGTCATCAAGGTTGGTTATGCCTAGTTTTCTTATATCGTCAATGTTCAAGACGAGGTTGCCGTACGGTTCACACTTCATGGCATACTTTAGCAAGTAGTAGGACCAGCATCCATCTGTTACTCTTTGAATATTCATGTGTGCTCCCCATAAAGACAATATAGTGGGATGGTATGGCACAATGCGCTCATGTTGGATCCCAGGTCTATGGTATATCCAACGTTGGTTTTGTTGGTCAAGTTCAGCTGTAGCAGAGTAATGTGGAGGGAAAGGAAATCCATACTTGCATTGCTTTACATGAGAGTACTTGTAACATGATGGTCTACATGTATGGATTTGTTTTTGCAACACAAGGCCTTGCAATCTCTGTGAAAAGTAATCAGTACTTGCATTTGGAATGACGGCATCTATCTCATTCGTTACTCTATCAATATCTTGACATGATACCCAGAGGACAATATGGGCATGCAATGAATGCCTATTTTGAACTTCGTATCTCAAAACATAATGGAGAACATTGCCAATTATTCCGTTTTCACAAAGTATGTAATTTTTTAGGAACATTTGCATCCTAACATGGAACAACACTGCGCATTCAACTGGGCAATCTGCCCAGGTTAATGTTTCATCAATCTCTTTAATGATTTTTTCAATATCAGATATCTCCGTCCACCTTGTGCTGCTCACCTCGTCTGCAGTTAGTGTGAGGAAGAATGATGGAATTCCCCAGTATTCTACCATAGCTAACATGTCTTTAAGGTGCTTTCTATGCCATGACGGTGAGTTTGGGATTGTTTTTGGCACTATGAATTTAAGCACATGACGTAGACAATCTTCTTCACTGGAGGCTGGGTGTGTCCTCCTATATTCTATCATGTCCTTTTCCAAACAACATCTATTTAGTGACCTTGCTATAAGAGAAGCTTGTCTGACCTGGTACATCATTAGGAGATATGGTTTGTACAAAGTGTATACTGAGAACATACAGCTGATTCTTTGCTTTAAGTATTCAAATATGCCTTCCTTCTCATCATAGCTTCCAGTACCATGTGGAAATAAAAAAGGGAACATGCACATCTCTAATGTCAATGGCAAGTCAGATACTCTGTTGTCTATTGTTGTACCAGTCAATGTCATATATCTCGCGACTTGTGTTAGATTGCCCCCATCTCTCTTTGACAATGTCGGGAGCTCGTACATCTCATGTTTTGAGAAAGTGTCTGATGACCCATTTTGTGTTACATCTTCCAATATTGAAAATCCCCTTGTGTTTGCTGTCTCCATTGCAATGTATGGTCTTGTAACAGCATATTGGTCAGCAATTTTTTGTATTACATTGACAGACATGATACTTATTCCGGTTGTTGGATTTGGTCTTTCATACAGTGTTAGGAATTTTTTCACAAAAGGATTGTGCACCAATAGGTATCCCAATAAAGATCGTATGCTCGCTTCATGGTTGGCATCCATTGGAAGATCAATCATGTCACCCCATGCCATGAGTGGGTTTTCTAGCAATGATCTGTTGCAATGAGTTCCAAATGCAATGCTATTATATTTCTTCACTACAATGGATACATCGACGAGCGACAACATTTGTGTGTAAAAGATGGGAAGCATCAAGAGTTGACGGATGTACGCTGGACTAAACGATGAGTTGCGGTTGGATCGCCTTGGATTTTTATTGCAACTTGAGCATACTTTGCAGCAGAGCCCATTTCTTATCAAGTAATGGTAAAGGAAAGGATTGCATATGCTGAGGGCAGGCACATCGTCAGTTAGGGGTTCCCATGGATCTGGTTCAAATACCCATGCGTTGTAATATGAAGTATTGCTGCATATGCCACAAACGTGGAGTGAATGCACTGTTTTTGTGGTGATTCCACTCCAACTTTCATGGTATTTGGTTATTTCTAGCCATGAGTCTGCGCTTGGTTGTAGATGTATCTTTCTAAGTTTTCGTCTGTTTTCTTTTGCATTAAGACACTTGCGTTTCATGGCTATTTTTTTGGAACTAGTGGCCATTGTCTGCAATGAACTATGGAATCTATTATTTTTTATTTATTTTTTTAACTATATACATATAATGACATTATTATGTTTAGGAAGGAAGGTTTCTTCTTTTCACAACATACCTTGAACGCTTCAAGTCCAATGAAGACAATAGGTATAGAATCTGAAAAATTACATTTACGTTTGCAATTACAAAAATGTTTAATACTATTACTCATATATTACTCGTTGATCTCTCATTCTCATTCTCATTCTCATTCTTAAAATTCTAAATATGATGTTCATTAAGGTTGATGATTATATTCATGTGAATTTAGTTAAGGTTCATTGAAATTCTAAAAGTCCAATATGAAAATATGTATTTTAAAAAAAACATCTTGCGAGTACAATGAAACTAGCATTTTTCAAAGCCATTAACAAGAGGCGTGCCAAAAATGCTATGTTGGTGACACAAAACTGTAAATCGAACGAAGCAAAATAAAAGAAAAAAATCGACGGCTAAAATCGCGCACAGACTATCACAAAACGGCTTTATTATTATATATATAGATGTATTTTAAAAAAAACATCTTGCGAGTACAATGAAACTAGCATTTTTTGTACAGTAAAACAAAAGGAGGAATTTTGAGCTGAAGCTTATCCATAACACCAGCAACCACAAAATATGTGTGAAACTTTGAATATTAGAGAACAATTAAGAATGATATGCCATCCATGAAAAAACATAAAAGTACACCATGAAGTGTCACCTTCTTATCCTTTCTTGATATCACATTGTTCAACTCAATGAAAGAAGGCATGCTTATTATAGAGGAAGTTGATTGTAAGCAAAACCAACTAACAATTATAAGCTGTTGATTTAAAAAGTTGTCATTGAGCTGGGACATTGATGAACCCCGCACTCTGAATGGGCAACTTCTTAGAGAACAATAAACTTATGAGCTACATGATGTGGCACATTGTCAATTGGGTGTAGTAAAAACTTCTCTTCAATCTGCAGAGAGATTTTCTACTTTGACTTTGATACCTTTAAAGTTCCATTCAGAAAGATGGAAAATCCATTTCATGTGCACTACAGCTCTTCAATGACAGTATGCAATTACAGCGAGAAGAGTGGACATGCATGCAACAGCAGGGGCAAAGACCTTAGTGAAGTTGACTTCCTATATGAGCACACCTTTTGCAACAAGCCAATTGTTACACTTCCTAAATATAACAGCAAAATGGCGCTCGTTCTGAAGGACATTTAATACCCACAACATTTATATGATCATGGCTAGTCATCATGAGTGTAATAATGGTTGCTGAAGATCACCACACTCTGCTCCAAATAGAAAACGAAACTTTCTCTCACTCAGCACTTTATACAATGAAATTCTCTTACACCCACTTTATACGGTGAAATTCTAGGTGGATGGCTATGTCAATTTTTACAAATCTGCATCTAGATTATATTAATTTGACAGCTGAGTTGGGTGTTTGTTCTGCTCTGCCATATTGAAACAGAAAGATAACCGCTTATCTGGTAACCAAGTTGATTGTTATAAAACTGCTCTACCTTTATTTAACAGACAGCGTCCTTGACAAGCTGGGTAATTGTTCAACCTTAACAGACCTGCACAGAGTTACATTTGTGGACTTTGTGATTTATGTGCCAAAATATCTGCAAATAGGGAAGGGAGGCCTTCTCGGCTTTTTGAAGACCATAAAATAGATGGTCAGTCTGTTTTAACAGTTTGACAGACAGCGTCCTTGTCAATTCCAATAGCTTTACAGGCAGCATTTTTGAATGCCTCATACCTCAGTTCCAATAATTTTACAGGCAGCATTTCTGAAGGGCAGTAACTAGGCATATTTATACCTCAGTTCCAGTAACTTTACAGCCATTGGATATGCAGTTCCTGATGAGCTATACAAACGAAAGCTTAGGAGTTGGCATGGGAACAAGGCTTCCTCCAGGTCATGCAGCAGGGAGGCAAAAAACATGATTGCATCTAGATTATATTGTTCTAAAACTGCTCTACTCTTGTACGCCTATACCTTTATACTAACAGTTTGACAGACAGCGTCCTTGACAAGATGGGCAATTGTTCTGCTCTCACAGTTTTGTGCCTCAATTCCAATAACTTTACAGGCAGCATTCCTGAAGGGCTGTAACTAGGCATACTTATGCTTCAGTTCCACCAACTTTACAGACATATTTAGACCTCACTTCGAATAACTTTCTGGCAGCATTCCTAAAGAGCTGGGTAATTGTTCTGCTCTTGATTGGTTAGACCTCAGTTACGCTGAATTCAATAAACTAGAAACTTAGGAAGTGTTAGCACTATAAACCACTAGGCATGTAGCAATGTTTTTTTCCTTGAAATGCGTCGAGAAATACATTTAAAAATTGCACAGGATGGATTGGAGGCTGACATCTCTACAGCAAACAGCTTAATTCACATATGACTTAGGGGGATAACTGGAGATGCCATTACTGTGGTTTATATTAACAGCTTAATTCACATGTATGTGAATTGTGGCTCTCTTGCAGAGGAACAAGAAGTTTTCAACAAGCTCAGTATTCCAATGTCGAATGTGGGCTTTGTTGGAAAGCATTAAAATGTTATGAACAGATGGAACTTAGGGGGATAACTGGAGATGCCATTACTGTGGTTTATGTTTTGAACAGATGGAACTTAGGGGGATAACTGGAGATGCCATTACTGTGCTAATATCAAGTTATGCAGTACTTCTGAAATTTCCTTCAACTGGAGAAACCCAAGAATACTGAAGCGGATTCCAGAAGTGAGTGGATTTCAAGTACATGAATATAATAACTAATTTCAATCTTTCAAGCTTTGTGGTCATAGAAGTACAGCATCATAATTTGGGAGGGATATCATGCTGAAATCAATAAGCTAGAAACGTAGGAAGTGTTAGCACTATAAACCACTATTGATTGGAACGGCTTCACACATGCTGTTTCATCGATTTAGCATGTTGGTGTGGTGATTTATGCCCATGGAACTGTATTAGTAGCAAAACTCATTTTATAAATGGAATGATCCCATTTGAAATTGAGAAAAACATTTCTCTCTATTCTTTACCTAAAAAAGGCACTTACCAATATAAGGATCAGGATGTATCTTTTTCGCTAATTCTGCCTCCCCTGATAGTACAATCCTCCCTATTGTTCTCAAATCATTCTAGAACAAGTTGAAGGAAATTTTATAAGAATAACCGAATGGCAAAAGAAACAGGTTAAATCAAAGGCATCTTAAAGCAAATACAGAATGGCAAAAGAAACAGGTTAAACCAAAGGGCCGATTAAGTCATAAATTTGCTCAAACGAACAAGAGAGGAAAGAACAAAACAATCATGGTCTGAAGGCGACAAGGGATATAGATTCCAAACAAATAGAATCAGATTGATGATGAAGAAGTATAAAGCGGGGGTTTTCGGCTTCGCTTCTGGGGAGGGAATCATAATCTAAAATGTAAATGAGAAGGCATTAAATGCTCTGAGAAACAAGCAGCTATGGTGAACAAAACGGATTAGCCCAAGGTCTCAGTCTTACTAGTAAGGATCGGATTCAAAGAATGCTAATTGACGAATGCTAACAAAACAGTTCAGAGGACGAATTGTCAGATTTAAAGGGAAAACTTATCATGGAATTGTACCTCCAACTCTAGACGAAGAACGAAAATGCCAGACGACCGACTACCTTCCTTCAAATCAAGGCGACGGTTCCCTATAGCAATAAGAAAGCTAATTTCGCTGGCCCTTCGTTTTATTAGATCAACATCGAATGGTTTAAAATAGGTCCAGCTCATTTTTCATGACACGTGGATAGGCTAAGGTTCGAGATAATGTGTCGCCCGAGGTTAGGCTGTTGCGCTAAAAAAAAAGAGAGAGAGAGATGGTTACTGACGGAAACATGGATGGATTTAAACTCCAAACCCTTAATCATGGATGGGGAGGAATTTCCCAGAGGGCCGTAAAGATTATTGTTCTTGTATGTGCTGCAAGAACTATTATTAGTTCTTATTTTGCTGGAGCATGGCAACGGAAGGAAGAGGAGATTATCATTTTGGAGATCACAAGAAGATATTTGGATTATCCTAATGGAGTAAAGGCCTTTATACATGAAGGGAAATCATATGATTTCAATATTAGAGCAGTTAATGGAACTGAGATGGATTTGGTGACTATTGTTGCAAGCGAATCTGAAGCATCAGTAGCAGAGAAAACTCGGTGCTTTTGTGGAGAATGCTCGAAGTATATGGACCGACTTGTTGTGAACGAGTTCGGATTATTGGGGAAACTTCTATGATCCTTTGGGGATTATGGAATAATAAGGGTGACTGCTAGGTTGTCGTGGAAAAGCTTGTCATGGAGACAAATAGCTTGTCATGGAGACAAGTAAACCACTGTTGCAAAACATTGAGCTCTGCTTTGTCATAATAGCCAAACTACCCGCCATAACCTCTTGCCATCTCTAGAAGTTCATCTTGGTCATTTGAGCCTGCGTAAATTCCAACTTTTAAGCCTGAGTATGGAGAACTGCAAAAGCATCCCGCTTGGGATTGCGGAGTCAGATCGTGGTGATCTGAGAGACTAATTCGTCATGGCGGTCATCTATATAAATATTTGACTTGGGAAGTCATCTATATTAACACTTGAACTTATTTGCAGGTTTGCTTAGTGTTAAGCATTGGGGAGGACACTTTACGTAAAAGCTGTCAAGGATGTGGACGCAAAATTTGGATGCGGAATCTCAAATTGTTTCCTATGGGACAGGCTTATGGGTAAAGTTCCTAAGTTGAATTTCTTTATTTGGAATAAAGGATAGATACTTTTGTGTATACCCATGGTAGATTAGTGACTATGATTGCAACGTAGCCGGCTTGAACATGGTATACTAGATAGGGAATGCCTCTTGGTAGACTAGTGATTGTGTCTGCAGCACAATCGGCTTGAACAAGAGAGCATAAGATGTATACTTTTGAAGACTAGTAATTGTGATTGCAACACAATTGGCTTGACAAAAGTTGCATCTGTATCTTGGAGATACACTGTATCGTGGTGGCGATACAATCAAGTAGTACCGCGGAGGTACGAAAGATAATAACGTACCATGGAGGTACAAGGGATATATCGTACTGTGGAAGTACGTGGATATCCGTAACTACTTCTGGAGTTTTGCAGGGATTATAAAACTTTCAGACTGGTGATGACCATGGAAGATCCATCTTGAGAAGGGATGGATTGAAATGGAGCGTATCTTGGATGATCATGGGGTGAACCTTCTTGAGAAGGGATGGACTGAAATTGAGCGTATCTTGGACGATCGCGGACGATCTATCTTGAGAAGGGATGGATTGATATGGAGCAAGCACGTGGGAGTGGTCCATGGCGAATGGGTTATTGGAATTATGGCAAATACTACGCAAATATTATTCCTAAGGTCACCTAATTAAATAAAGGGGCATAGGATAACATAGCATTTGGATGTGAAGAACCATTGGTTGAGGCACTATCATTGGGATGATTATTAGTTGAGAAAAAGGCCTTAGATAATGTCCCATATGATAAGTCATATAATCTAATTAAAGGCAAGGAGATATTTTGAGAAAAAAGGCAAGTGCCTGCTAAAAAAGGCTAAAGTCGCAAGAGAGATCTATAAATAGAACCGAAACTTCAGTTGGACATATCTCCACAACCAGAACTCCGATTGAAGCGACCTTTAGCTCTCTGAACCGGCTCGGAGTCTAGTTTCCGAATTGGGATGGCACATTCCGTAGTTCATCCGAAGGAGAGAGTAATGGCCGAAAATGTGACAAGGGGTCACAGATCACTGACATAGCGCCACCACATATCTGCAATTGTTTTTATGATGTGTGGCTACTTGGAGTAGCTAGATTAGTCTGGAAGGCCAATAAGCCAAATGCCAGAGTTTTGTATTTGCCATAGAGCACTTGTGTTTTGCCATAACCCAGTGGATCCGGTTGGGTGGTTAATGGTGCTGCCATATCATTTGTGCATGAATAAAGTTTCTTTAGTCTGGTGTTCTATTATTTCATTACGGTTCTATGATTCTGTATTGCTACAACTTCCCAAATATACATGAATCGTATCAGGAATGACCATCCCAGTGCTCTTCTGATACTTCTTAATCTCGCGAAGCGCTTTAATGCCAGGCTTCGTCTTCCGCTTCCGGCCACTACCCTCACCCACCCCAGCATTTGCAGGTTGTTGCTCGGCCGACTCTTCCGGCCGTCTCCTCACCCCAGCATTTGCAGGTTGTTGCTCGGCCGACTCTTCCGGCCGTCTCCTCACATTTCTGGTCGCCTTTCCCTTTCTGGCGTTGAGCCTCCTCCTTTGATTTGAAGGTCCTGGCGCATCCACAGGAGGAGCAGGAAGAGCAAGAAGAGGCGGTTGCCCAATAATTAATCCGGCGTCATATTCTGCTCGGCGATCTCTCACATTTTCATCCTCTATCTCCGAACCGGAGTGCACCTCCCTACTTACTGCCGAGCTGCTTCTCCCACCGTCTGTCATGCGGATTTCTTTTCCGGATCTTCTGTTAGGCATGGTCGGAGGAGGAGAATCTCTATCAGAGACTTCAGATTCAGATGTGGATGAAGGAGGCGGACTAATATAATCACCTGGCCTTACACCACCTGGATGGATCCTTGCGGTTTGCTTAGTTCTTGCCATGGCTTCTCAGCGGATGGCGCTTTATACTACGAACACTGACAAAAATAGACAACTGGCAAGAGATGAATAATAAAAATAGAAGTTAAAGTAAAATATGATGGCAACTTTTTTAAATAATTGTACGGAATCCTAAAAAAATATCAGACAAAATACGGCTAAAAAAAAATCGGATAAAAACACAAATAAAAAACCGAGATTCAAAGCGCTAGGCGATAGACAATTTCTTGTTGATCGCTGAACTCACTAAACTTTACATTTCCCTCTTGCCTGTAGCCAACCCTAATGCCATCAATGAAATAATGGAAGTCGTTAGCAATCTCCTCTGTCTCCATTAGCACTCTTAGCTCTGATAATGGCCATTCGATTTCCATGATGGCTGTAAAAATGACTTCCTCCCCTCGCCATACTCGAATATCTACCGCATCGGAGCGTCTGTTATGGTCCTCAAACGACTACGAAAAAGTTGTGCAGCCTCTCTTTTTCTGTTTCCTTCGTTCTAGTTGACAATTAATGTATAAATATTGTTTTGCAAGAAAGTATCTGAACTTAAAGGAGGACTTAACTACGCGACACTCTGTTAGTTGACCGGATGATTCGCAGAATCGAACATTCCAGGTCGGAACCAAAAATAAGCCATCGACAAAATCGGCAGGGGGGAGAAAGCACATATATGTCTTCGGAGCTTTTCGAACTTCCTGCGCCATCTGGAATATGTTAGCAAATACCTCAAACGGTGTGAAGATTTTGAAACTCATCCTCACGCCTTCGTTTTCAGACATTCCTGCTTGCACCTCGTCAGCCAGGCATTTCTTCATTGCAATTACATTATTCTCATTAGTCTGTGGCTTACAAAGTTCACTTAAAGGGGGCAATTCAACCGGCCTCAAGCTCGGTTTCATGACCTTTACGTTGTAATCATGTCCGTAAAACCAGATGCCTATATCCCGCAAGGTCACGGCATCTATACCTTGGAAAATGACAATTCCGATGTCTATGTGATACACGACAAGGACACTACTAATGCTTTCGGCCGGAACAACATCAACGACGTCTGATAAACATAAACCTGCACAATAAATTTGTTTGTAAACACGTGTCAATGAAAGAAATGAAAAGATAAGGAGATCACACGAAGCGAAACTGTCTCTAGGCAGTTAAGTAGCTGACAGACAGCTTCGCGTCGTGTGATCCAATTAAGGTGGTTACCATTTGCGGGCAATTTTGGGAAGCTATTTTTGGTGGAGATTAGCTCTTTGGCCATATCAGAAGGGGTATATGCATGTCGTATTGTTATACTTTCCACTTTCCGGCCGCTAGAATTCAACTTGAACTCTTTTATCCTACCTATCCAATGTGTCCGCACGTCTGATCGCCTTTGTCACTTAACTCTATGCTTGCTCCTCGTTGATGGCAGCATACCCACCCACGAACCTATTGAGACGAAACCTCCCACTTCTTCACCTTGGGAGTTCTGTAAATGAGGCAAGAAGACAGAAATTATAGGAGACATGGATTGCAAATGAGGAGTGAAGACGGAGAGGATGCACGTAGAGGCGCCGGAGTGACAGTATAGAAGTTTGGCACCAAAATTTGACAAGGGAGTTAATGACGCTGACAATAGGCGGTTAAAGTCACCATTATTTTGGGCGGCGAAGTGACTCCCAAAAAATACGGGCCATTAAAATGGTTGCAACAAAAGCGCAGGCATCCCCTATGAAAATACGCCATGTGGATGCCAAGTAAGCCTGCTCATCCTTCTACCTGCCAACTAATACTGACTTTCGTAAAAAAGGCGCAAACCTGATTGGTCGTGGCGAATCTGACGTGGAAATCTTTAACCCAAGATATGCGCCATTTTGAGACCTCAAATCCGCCCTAATGGAAGCAACCACTACTGGATGTTACTAAAATCCAATGCAGACACGACATTGTACAAGCTTTTGTAGAGAATGCTGACCTCAGTGAGAATGTTCGTCAACAATTGAAAAGAATTTCTGACATTGAACGTTTAAGTCGTAAAGTTGAAACACACAAAACGTCTTCACAAGATATTGTGAAACTTTATCCGGCAATGCTCTTACCTGTTTTCTCACTTTTTATATCAACAATACTAAACATGTAATGTTAATTTAAATTTACTTCTACTTTGCCTCTCTATATCTTGGGCTTAATGTTTGGTAATGGAAGGCCACTGCAAGATTACCCCTCATTCGAGATATTTTTCAGCAATACGAGGGGGGCTTCTCATCACTGTTTACTGAGAGGTAGACCTTCTTTTTAAAAGAATGGACTAGTGCTCAACACCTTGGAAAATATGATAACCTCGTGGAGGCAGCTGTCGACTTGAACCAAAATCAGAGATTATTACTGCTGATTATGACCCAAGTTTGTAAGGCTTGAAGGAAGAGCTTGAAGGAAGGCTTTATCGGCATACTTCAAAGTATCGCATCGACAATAGTTGCACCTTCACTAAGGTATAGCATGTTGTTTTGACTTGCATCTTCAATGGATATGTGGCATTAAATGTGCTTATGGACCGTGTGGAGACTTAAAAGTTAGTGGTATCATGTATTTAACACAAGTTGCATGTCTTAAGGAGCACTTACCATAAATCTATTTTATCTAAAACAGGTACCTGACATCCAAGCTGGCTCTGGGATGGGGAAATCGATTAACGGAACATCTCTCTAAGCTGTACTTTAGAAACAATGCTTTTTACAAGGTTATCATTACTCTGGTTCTATTTTGGCATATTGCTACAATACTTGTTCTGCAATATGCCATTATGATCTTTTGCTCTTGTTTCTTTAATGCCACTTAAGTATTGTTTGTCTCAAAGGACAGAAATTCATATCCGTTGGTGTTTGCATTTCCCTTTGAATATCTGAAGTGTGTTTTACTTAAGGGGTTACTTTGTGGGTGCATTGGTGGTGGTGTTTGCTCAGATTCCATTTCCATTTGCCTTGCATTTTTGCTTAAGTTGATTTTTTCGGCAACGTCCTTCTCATTTTCATGTGGATGTGTAGGCTGTACATCTTTCTGGCGGCATAGATGTTGATCAGCGCATTACACAAGATGTAGAAAAGATCTGTGGTGATATTTCTAGACTTGTTACAGGCATGGTGAAGCCTTTGGTGGACATTGTATGGTGATACTAGATGCTTGTCAAATAAAGCCTTATATGACATTTTTTTTGGTTGGTCTGTCCTTATGCTTGAATTCAAGCAACAGAGTACCTTCATTTTTTCTTAAGAGTTCACGTCAGCATTAAACAAGCAAGCCCAATTTTCAATTCTGTGTAAATTAATTTGTAAGCTGTTATTGATCAAAAATTACATTAATCTCATCAAGAGGTCAGAAGTCAGAGTAAGGCAGAATTGTTAGGATTAACTAGAATTCAAGGTTAACCAATAGTTGGGCCGACCCACCGACCTAGCCGACTTGCCGACCTAGGTGGGAGAAGGCCGACTTAGGTGGGGATTTTTCGCTGACCTACCGACCTATTTCGCCAAAATTCAACTTTCTCTTTTCCTGCAGATAATGCATAAATAACATGCAATACATCTCTACTTCTAAATAGATAGTGAATAGACAAGTTTACACCAACTACTGCAACAATCCCAGCATATCATGTTTTATGGTGCACTTTGGAAACTCGTGAACCAATATGCAAGCTGTGCATAACTCGAATTGTACTCGTCATGACGTTTTTGCTGATGCCTATTCTAGATGTAGAATATTCTACATCTGATCTATGTAAAGGTAAGCTTTGGAGCTCACTCATGTTCAAATGTGAAGACTAAGGTATATATCTAAGTAAGAGAGACATATCAATTTGTACCTAAGACTACAGTAATTAATTTGTTTACATCTAGAATTGTGAATAGCTAGTGGAGAGGAAATGGCCACAAAGAGAGGATAATATTTTCTAGATCATAGCAATAGCTTAATTTTGAGCTTGATTTTGCTGGACTATCTCATCATGCATATAGAGGCCTTAACAACAAGATGATGTGACTATGTTCAGCCAGTTTTCTGGTTACTTAAAGGCGTTAACAAGACATTATGTGGATTTCAATATGTTCATCCAAATTTCTGGTTACTACATCTTACAGAATGCCATTCATGGGAAGCATGATTATATTGAGTTATTGGCCAAAAAGCTCAATGGCTGCCTTAGTTTGATCGAACTGGACATCCAAATGACAGGGATGAGTTGTTTCAACACTTCAAAAAGCAATCTACAGAGTATTCCTTGCTCATTAAGACCCCTTTTGGGCATTGCAGCAGCATTTGGCTAGGATAACATTGGTAACGACAATAATACAATAGAATAGTGCAAGACTAACCTGGAAATCGACTATTTTAGCTGAGAACTAAGATCCAATGCTGCACCTAACTTGCCAAACAAGCATTTGAGATTAATCTCCCAGCCTGGAGGTGGAAAAAAATGTGGAACAAGTTTACCTGGAGCTCGATTTGGCGATGTCTTGGCCTTTCATTGATCGAAGCAGAGAGTAGAAGGATTCAGGAATGGATTTGGATGGTCGAATGTGCTCCAAAATGCTCTGTTCCGGCTGTTTTAGGGCCTACAAGATGCAACACAGAAAGTGGGGGATTTTTTTTTTGCCTTTAAGACCCATCCAACCGTGGGTCGGATTAGGCCGACTCCGATCTAGGTCGGAAACGCTCGGATATTAGGGCCGACCTAGGTCGGCCCCAACCATATAATTGTTCACAATACCAACATTTTTTGGTAGATGGAAGAGTGTTCAAAGTGTCATCATATGCATATGAAGATTAAAAAATTTGAACTTTATGATTTACGGGCTTCTTGCTGTGTTCCGTGGCATTAAAGATTTGGAAAATTTGAACTTCATGATTATGGACTCCATATTTCCATATTTGTTTCAGGTTTACATTGCGCATCAAGACTCTTACTGGAAAACGAGGAGTAGCCTTTTTATATGCTTACATGCTTCTGGGTTACGAGACAATAACCATTGCTTCCTTTTGACATTCTGTTTCTCTATGTATTTAATGTCAACTCATAGGATGGATGACAGATGTCAAGCATGTATCAAAATCCAGTCCAGTCGATCCTTTGAAGTTAATAGACAAAAGAAGGCAAACATTTGGGTCGCTCATGGCAGAAGACACTAATGGCATTGTGTTTTCTGGTGTGGATATTGTGACTCCTTCTCAGAAGCTCCTAGCTAGAAAGCTCACATTTAAGATTTCAGTTGGGCAAAGTATGCTTGTTAGAGGTAATTTCTTTTGCTTATATTGTCTCCAGTGGACTTCTTACATGTAAACAGGTCCGGATATTGATATTATCTAGTTTCCAGATCCAAATGGCAGTGGAAAAAGCTCTCTATTCAGGGTGCTTGGTGGTTTAGAATGACATAATCTTTGTAAGTTGATATAACAAATTTTCTATTTTCATAATGGCAAATAACTTATGTTTCCTTGTGAACATTTTGATTTACGTAGTACATTCATTAAAGTTTGCTCATAACCCTCATTATCAAGGTCTTTATATCAACACGAGGGAATGCATTTTATCTACGAGATTCATGATAAACTCAGGCCATCAAAACAATGTAATACTGACTCAAGCCATCAAAACAATGTAATACTGACCCGCATCTACCAAGCCATCATAGATACATGTTGCCAAGGGAGATTCCTGCATTTCTTTGGCTTTTTTCCCTGTCGTTATATAATTTACCCTGAAATCAATGCACAGGCATTCTATGTAAATAGTTCTAACTTTTAGCGCGCACACATTTATTTTCAGATAAATATTATAGACTATATTAGAGAAAATATCCTAGATTGTATTGCAAATAGTTATTCATCCACTCCGTTAATATATGGAATTATGTTAGGAACAAAGCCATGCTTTTCCATGCTCCAAAAGATGGATCTCCACAGACATAAGCTCATATAATCAAAAATTAAATTTAGCATTATTTTGTAGACACCCTGCTGTGCCATTCAAATGATTTTTCTTTTCGATCAAAAATTTGTAAAGGTATAAAAAACAATGATTCATAATACCTATAACCTAAACCTCAAGGCTAAGAAAAAGCGCTTGCATGTGGAGATTCATACAACATAAGACATGGGCATAAGGACACATAGACGCGATTTGATGAGAACTTGATGTGAACAATCTAAGCCCAACTTGTTCTCTTGAATACATCCAGACATGCCCCTATGTGCAACATCGACTATCAAACTTAGAACTTCGCAAGCAGGAACACTTTCATCTATCTATGCAAAACAAAACCATGCTTATTCAAATGAAATACAAAGGAAAAGAATTAGCTACCAATAGCAGTCTAGTGACACCAAGCCTAAATAAAAATCTAGCAAGTCTTACCTTGTTAAAGCCTTCTGGTGTGCTTTTTGCTAATTATTTTTTATTTTTTTATTTTTGAAATCAAAATAACAACATCTCTTATAAACAACCACAATTAAAGAATTCAAATACTCTAAAGAACAAGCTTGAGAAGTTACACCAAACTCCTCTCATCAGAAGTAGCCTTTAAGACATACAAACCTTTTCCAAGGGTCATGAATAATATTTTACAAGATAAGCCAAGTATTCTAATTAAAGGCAAGGAGTTACCTTATAGTGGCTAGTCCATTGGGTTAGCAATTAAGAGATCTTGTGTTCGAGTCTTTGGGTCCGTCATATGTCCTCATGGATGTTGCCAATGTGGCATGACATAAAAGTACAATCTATCTATCTATCTATTAAAAGGCAAGGGCTTGCTAAAGAAGGTTAAAAGTCATGAATACATCTGTGAATAGAAGTTGAAACTTCAATTGGACCATCATATCTTGGAGCAAGTTTAGCACATTTTCCAATTCTAAGTTGATTTTTTTTTGGCTTCACATGGAGATATACGAATTCTCCAACCTTGAATTCTCCATGTATTCTATGCTTATCTGCAAGTTACTTCTGTCTATGTTATGCCCCTGTTAGCCTACTTCTTATAAGTTGCACCTTATCTGCATATTCTTCCAACATCTGCCTAGAAATTTCAGATTTAACCATAGGATCATACCAACTTATTGGAGCATAACAAACATGTCCGTAAAGTGCTTCAAAGGGTGTCATCCCTACAGATTCTTGTTTAGAATTATTGTATGCAAACTCTGCTAAGGGTAGCAAACCTTCCTATTTCCTTGGATTGTCTTGACAATACATCCGCAACATATCCTCAAAGACCCTGTTTACTCTTTCTGTTTGCCCATCGGTTTCTGGATGATAGGATGTGCTCATCTGCAATTGAGTTCCAACTCCCTTGAAAAGTGAAGTTTAAAAGTTACTAATAATCCTTGGATCCTTACCAGAAACAATATTTGTAGGAATGCTATGTAGACGAAAGATGTCATGAATAAAGATATTAGCACTGCGTTCTCAGTTGCCCATGAAGAAGCGCAGGATCATCGCGTCCATTCGAACAGGGGCCCACCATCTTCGGCTTGAGACGGGTCGGTGGGTTGGAGAGCCGCGCCAGGACAAGCTTTGTCAGTGTTTCCCGCTGGGGGTTGTTGATGAAAGACATGCCTATAGTCAGATTCAGGCTCGCTACATTCTCTTGGTGCGACCTGGTCTGCCCCTGCACGAGCTACTCAGTACGCCGTCAGTTCGATCCCTTGGCTCCTACCTCCAGGAGGTTTTGGATCTGCGGACTCACCTCTGCCCCCGGGCGCCTACCTGAGATGCCGGAAATTCATGTGTATATGTATATTTGTACAGCTGCCAGCAGGCTTGTTACTGCGACGGTTTTCCCTCCTAAGGGAGGGTTTTTTAATCCGGGTAGCAACGGGCTTGCTGCACCCATGTAATTTGGGTCCCAATCCCATAGGCCGATTGGCCTCCACGGACGATAAAAGAACCTTCCTTCCTTCCTTCCTTCCTTCATTGTTATTGTTTTCCTAACTGAAAAGAAATGAACATATTTAGTTAATCTATCAATCACCACAAGAATAGCATATTTTTTTGTTTGGGTCCTTGGCAATCCCATGCTAATAGATTCCCATTTTCTTTCTGGAATAGACAATGGCTGCATAAGATCAGGTGCCCTAATCTGTTGTGCCTTAAGATGAGAACATATCACACAATTTTGGATATATTTACGAACATAATCTTTTAGTCCTGGCCAAAAGAAACTTCTCTTTACCTTGTGATATGTCTTATGGAACCCTGGATGACCTATTATTACTGCATCATGATATTCATTTAGTATTTTTCTTCTTAATGTGATCTATTGCAGGAATACAAACTCTTGACTTGTATCTCAATATTCCCTGTTCAAAACTATAGTTATCTTTTATCTCCAGATTCTCTTTTTGTACTTCCGTCAATTTCGGTCCAAAATAATTGTCTGTAGCAATAGTATTTTTCACCGCATCCAACCAATCTGTTGTAATCATAGTTATTACATAGCAAGCTGGAAGTCTAGACGAAGCGTCTGCAACAACATTTGTACTGCCCATTTTATAATTAATCTGAAAGTCATACTCTTGAAGAAATTCCATCCATCTACATTCCTCAAATTCAAATTGGTTTGTTTCATAAAGTATGCAAGACTAGCGTGGTCAGTATGCACTTCAAAATGATTCCCTAAAAGATAATGTCTCCAAGCTCTAAGTGCATGTGCTTATGAGAAATATATGCACACACATGCTTGTCTTGTATCAATACAGCTCCTGTCCTTTCTCCACTAGCATCTGTCATAACCTGATACTTCTTACTTGGGTCTGCCACTTCTAAAACATGAGCATTTATCAACTTCTCCTTTAAATTTTTGAAAGCTCTCTTACATTTCCCATCTCATTGAAAAGCTATATTTGATTTTGTAAGCGTTGTCAAAGGACTTGCGATTGTAACTTTTTATTATAAATTTCCTATAGAATCCTGTAAGTTCTAAGAATGAATGCACCTGTTTTGGATTTTTAAGAACTGGCCATTCCCTCACTGCATCAACCTTTTTGGGGTCAGGTTTGATTCCATCCGCTGAAACTATATGACCTAGATAATACATTTCTGTGCTACAAAATAAGCATTTGACTTTCTTAGCATACAATTTTTCTCTTTTCAAATTACTCAAAACAGTTCTTAGATATTCTCTATGCTCTTCCAAATTCTTTGAATAAATAAGTCTATTATCAAAGAATAAAAGGACGAAATTATCAAGGTATTCACAGAAAAGATCGTTCATTAAATGCTAAAAGTTGATGGTGCGTTAGTTAAACCAAAGGGCATAACCACAAATTCAAAATGTCCATATCTTATAGGAAAAGCTGTTTTGGGTATGCCACCATCCTTAATTCTTATTTGGTGATATCCAGATCTAAGATCTATCTTCAAAAACAATGTAGCTCCTTGAAGTTGATCAAACAAGTCATCTATTCTAGGCAATGGATATTTATTTTTAATTGTGATCTCATTTAATTGCCTATAATCAAAACACATACGCATAGAACCATCTTTCTTCTTAACAAATAAAATTGGAGCACCAAAAGGTGAAATGCTAGGTTGTACCTCCAGGAGGTTATGGATGTATTGAACTGTCCTATTATACAACGTGCCAGCATACTTATTACTGCTAAGGTTTTTCCCTCGAAAAATCTTCGGGGCAGGGGTTTTTTAATCCTGTCAGTAATATGCTTGCTGCTCTCTTTTTGTTTGGGTCCCATAGGCCAATCGGTCTCCGTGGACGCTAAAAAATCTATTCTATTCTATTCTATTCTATTCTATTCTATTCTATTCTATTCTATTCTATTCTATTCTATTCTATTCTATTCTATTCTATTCTATTCTTGATCTAAAAGTACTTTCAAATGTTTTTTTTGTAATTTCTCCAATTCTGACAAAGCAAATCTATATGGAGCTTTTGATGGAGAAGAAGCTCCTGGAACCAAATCAATTGCATGATCAACATATCTTTGATGAGGAACTCCATTAACTCTTCCAGAAACACTTCCTCGAACTCCTCGACGTTGTCTTGCACATCATTCATGATTACTTGATTAATTTCTTTGGATCCTTTGAATACAACCAATCCCAACATTTCATGCTTCCTAATTGACCTTTTGACTTGCTTGCGACTAATAGGCTTAGGAGTAAAATACTGCTTATTCAATCCTTCCAGTGTATATAATTGTTGATCTTCCTTAGATTTTACTCTTTTAACTCTTTCATGACAATCTACAATAGCAGGCACCTTGCTAAGCCATTCCATGCCTAAAATCATCTCATGTGGGCTTAGCTATAGCACATGGAAATTTGCAATTGTATGCATATCTTGCACTTTCAAATTTAACTCAGGCACATACTCACTAGTGGTTTTTCGCTTATCATCAGCCATTTTCACCATTCTTAAGGCTTGTTGGTTAATATTCAACCTAAACAACTTAACAAGCCTTGGAGAAATAAAATTGTGCGTAGCTCTATCCCTTGATCAACTGCTGCACAGACTTGCATATCCTCTTCTGAACCCATAAGGCTTGCTTGATGAGCTTTCATTGCTCCTACATTTTGAGTTCCTTGAACCTTGGAATTTGAATTATTCTTCTTAAAAAGTGCCCTATGCCTTTTTTTCTTACAGTAAAAACATAATTTTTCTTCATGCACTTATTATATTCAACTTTCTTCTTTTTTTTCATCCATCTGTGGCATTGCATTCAAAGGCAACTTAGAAGTATTATGAGAGGTTTGATGGACCTGAGAGTTTGACTTGTCTCTATAGTTCTTCTGATAATTTTCTCTCTCCTCCATAAGGATACTCTCAAAGTATCGAGCCTTGTGCTCTGCTTCCTCCAAGGTGAGATGATCACATCCAACCAATTTCTTAAGTTTCACATCTAGTCCTTGCACAAAACGACTAGCTAACTTTTGCAATTAAATACTATTTATTTTTATAATACTTCTTTTAAAAGAATGATACTTGCTTAATGGAAATAATTCTTGCCTTTGAATCCAACTTTGGACAATGTTGTTCCAAGGTGGCGAATTCTTGTATATAGTTGTCCAATTATTGGCCTTTCTGTTTACACTCCATGAATTTATTCATCTGTATGATGTGGAAGGAAGGAAGGAAGGAAGGTCACGGAGACCAATCGGTCTATGGGACCCAATACAAAAACGCAGCAAGCGGATTACTGCCCGGATTAAAAAACCCCCGCCCCGAAGGGTTTTCGAGGGAAAAATCGTGGCAGCAATCAGCCTGCTGACAAACTGTCCTAACATATAAAATGCAGAAACACCCAAATATATACAGTCATGCACCACACCCGTAGTGCCTAATCAGCGGGCAGCCAGGCGGGGGCAAAGGTGACCTCGCAGGTCCAGTACCTCCTGAATGTACGACCCCAGGGCACATACTGATGGTGTGTTCATCAGCAAATGCAAGGGCAAGTCCGGCCGTACTAAGGGGAGCGTGATCGCCCCGGATCCGATCAACGCCGGGCAACTCGGAAAGTGTGAGACTCATCCTCAATGGCACCCGTTTGACAAAGACTGACAGAGCTGTCTGGCGGGGCTCCCCAATCCACCTGCCTGCGCCTCGATCGCGAAGATGGTGGGCACCTGTGCGAATGGAGGCAATGAGTCTGCGCTTTTTCAGGGGCAGCTGGGAACGCAGGTAGAGCTGTGGGCCCCGGGCTAACACGGGGTTGATGTGCTCCTTGTAATGGGCCATTTTGACCTGCTCTAGAGCGCCGGGGTCCCAGAGCTTGCCAAGGAAACAAGCGTCTAGGTACTCCCCGCCAGTCGCCACGATCGGGCGGCATTGCCCACCTCGCACGACGATTGTGCTCTGCCACGTTCCATCTGGCGAACCACTGATCTCTCTTACCCCTCCAACAGGCCCTAAGCCGCTGCGGACCCATGGCCACAGTGTAAGCCAGGTGCGGGAGCCGAGCATCACCCATAGTAACCACTTTCTGAAAATAGACGATGTGTCTATCAAGGGCTGCCCGCTGAAACGAAAAGTTCCTTGAAAGTTTTCTAAGTTACTTCCTTATCAATCACCTTATATGCTTCCACCACATTAGAGCATTTCTAGTCAAACTCGGTGCAACTACACACACCTTCTCTTCTTCAGGAACAACAAAATAATTCTCAGCTTTTTGAATCCAAGCTTCTGTCAAAACTCCATCCTTGTGGAAACCATCAAATAGCTCCAGCTTGTATTTCTTGGCAATCTCTTTTAAAGCAAATGACTTCTTTTGCGTTTGAGAACTTTCCCCTCCTTGTCTCATAGCAGTGAATGATGTTGTATCATCTTCCTTGTTTCTTTTCCTTCGCCTAGAGTGGGAGCTTAGGATCTTAAAGGATTCTTGTTGATGACTTCTCCTTCTATCTCCTCTCATGGTTTGTGGACTTCTCCTCTACCTCCGTGTTTATTCAATCAAGATTAAGAAAAATTTTCCCGTATGTAATCTCAAATTCATGATCTCTAACTTGTCTTTGTCCTTATCATAATGTCTCAATTTGCATTTGAAGGTTTTTCATTTGCTCTGCGCTAGCTCGATTCAAATCAGTAAGTTGACTCTTTATACTTGTTTGAAAGCTTAAGAAAGCTTGCATCATTGAGGATTCTAGGGTTTTCTTATTGCATCAAAACTGCTCTCCTCTCGATTAGCATTACTAGCATTATGATGGGGACTGGATATATGCTCTCTAGGAGGTAGTTCCATTTGAAGATTACATAAAATCTATTTATTCAATGAATTCTTTATGCCTGTCAAAATAATATCACACTATCTGAACTTCAAAAATAGATTCTCATCACATTTTTGCTTCCATGATTATGATAGATGGCCATGACATAATCACTTCATTCCTTAACCATTACTTAGGCTATTCACTGCATTTATTAATTTATATCCATTAAACAATTATCATCATCCTCATGCAATCATATAATGGTCTAGGTTAAAGGATTAATAGCAAGTACAAGACTATTAATATTAGCAACCAGTAAGGCAATTTGCAAACGCAAGACTTTAACATTAACAGCACCAGTTGTCTATTCTATTCTCACACTTGTAAGATCAGCCTCTACGTCTTGAGGTTCCTCAAGCTCGAAGGGGAAACAGCTCTTTACATAACCATATGCTACCCACTGGTGATCCCCCACAACTATAGCTTTGCTATTTCGGGTTCCACAGGTGCCACATATGCGTCCAGTATGTCATGTGTGTCCAGCGTTTCGCTCTACTGTAATTGTGTCAGATCCACATAGGCATGTCCTATGTGTTTACAATGCTTACTGTTAATGACAGTCATCCTATGGTATTTAAATGTCAGCTATAATTTGTCCTTTACATCCCAACATTGCAAGTCCATAGACATACAAACATTAACCCCAAGTTAATTACAAAGGGGAAATTAGAGATTATGTCATGATTCTCCATCATGGTCTGGAAGCAATCATTATGAGCATAACATTGGTATAGGAATGGTTTTAGTAGTGAATATTGTGGCGTGTACACATCCTAACATAAGGTAGTTTATTGCCTTGCTTAACCATTATTCATTAAGCAAACTGACACTGTCTATTTCATCACTTCTAAACTATTGTAAATAATAGAAAAATAGTGGATTGTTATATTCTATGTGACAAGAGTTGCAACTGAGAGTTCCAACTCTCAGTTGCATTGTGAGTTCCTCCAGGAGGTGACAAAGTACTAGATGTCAAAAGAAAATGGATAAAGACCCTAAAAACAAGCAATAACGACACGAGCTCTACCTATACTAGGTGATAAAATAACCTAGAGCTATTCTTTAACATGTTACTATTCTTTGCTATTCGATGCTTTGTCTCGTGATTCATGATGCAAACGTAACTCCAATATAATCTCATTTGTTGAGTTAGGAATAACCATTATGCTTTATGAATTATACCTACCTATACTAGATTATAGGATACTCCAATACTATGATCAAACATGTTACTATTGTGTATCTCTATCTCAAGTTATATAATAAAAAATCCCGGGGGATTCGCCTTTCATCAGCGTATAACCCATGAGAGCTCAACGGAGGGGTGTTTTTTGGACCATTTGCGTACGTATACTTAGGGGTTAGGGGTGTTTTTAGGCACTGATCTAGAGCAATATCAATACACATAGGGGTCAAATTGCCTTTTAAAAATGTGTATACAAGGAGGGTTTTTTGCTACCCTCAGAACGCAGATGCCATACCCCCTTATGTATAAGTGCATCCCCCGGCAAAAAGTGCTCCATTTACGAAAGAAGAAATAGCTTTTATACCTTAGAAATAGTGTATTGGCATTGAAAGTCATTTTGTGGTGACTTATACCATAAAATCATCGTAGATAAGAAATGCTTTGAGTTCAACTTGTGATTGGCTCTGATACCAAATTTGTGCCAGTCCTACGATCAACACCGGTTAATACTTAAATACATAACACAAATACCCCAGAATCCATGGGTGCATAACCCACGTATCGATCCAAAACTCAAAATAGCATGTTGCGACATCTCTGAACTACTGGTCTCTAGCTTAATGAGATAACCTTCATCTAGATGCAACTTGACATGGCCAATGTCAAATCCTCACTAGCGAGCTTCATCAGTGCCCATTCGCTAGTGTTGAGTGATTAGCACTCATGGCCTCAATTTCTGCTTCTTCTCCCCGGAGAGCTGTGCAAGGTGCAACTAGGCTAGCAACATGACAAAAGATCAAATAATTTAGTCCTCTTGCCAAAATATCTTATAGCCTACTTAATCAATACTAGTTATGGTGCCCGGCGTTGCCGGGCGTAAATACAATTTTATTATACAATCATATGAATAAGATGTAGGATTTAGTAACATATGTAGGGTTGTCAATCACGCTCTTTCTAAAGTATTGTCTAAGTTGGACGTTCATTACATGATGATAGTTGTTCATTTGTGTACTATTTTTGTATTAGATATGTGGAAATTACTATTTGTTTGTACAGTCTCGTGCGTACATGAACCTATCTGCGTACATGAACCTATCATTCTCATTCTCATTCTCATTCTTCTTCTAGATAATTTCGCGTGCTTTCTAGTTCTTGGCCAAATAGTTAAAGATCCAACATTTTCGTGCATTGCTTTTGGCCACATAGCAACATAATAAAAGGCAACAACTTGGTCATGAGGAATGCCCTTAGTCGTGTTACAATTTTTATGTTTTGTTTTTGCTTAGGGAAGGGGTATTTTTGCTTCATAATGGGGCATCATTTTACGTTAGTGTGTTTTGTGCTTAGAAAAGGGTGTCTTATTTTTGCTTAAGGTGGGAGGGTGGCTTTAAATTTATTTGGAATAGGAGGGTGAGAATGTTCACTTATATGCGGAATAGGAGGGAGAGAATGTAAAGTGAACATTTTTATGTTGAATAGTAATGTAAAGGAATGCTTTTAAGTGGTATAGTAACGGTGCTCAACATTCTTTGGGCATAATTTGGGATTTTGGAAACTTGTGCATTTGCATAGAGTGACTTCTGGGCCCTTGGATCATTTTCAGAACTTGTAGAGTAACTTCTGGGTTGTTGACCATTTTAGGAACTTTTAGAATGCAAGTGGCCATGTCTATGAGTTGTTGAGGTTGTTTACCGAATTTCATGGATACACCATCTCTTGCTGCTTTATTATGAATGTGGATGTGTTGTGGCTATGAATGTGTTGTGAATAACACCATGTAAACTTTGAAGGCATTGCATTGATTGCATTATTTAGTGTGTATTGCATCTTTATCTACAAAGATCTTGGCTTATTTTCTACCACATCCAAAGTTAATATTGTAATGGGAATGTATTGTCGCGCACAAGACACATAAGTGAATGTGTATGTCATTTGGTAGAAAGGGAATTGGACACCGAACACATGATGGGATGCATTTCCAACTTCAAGATGTTAAAAAACATGATGGAGTATACTTCCAACTTGAACATTTTCATGTCCTTCAGATGTTCATGTTGTTCCACGTGGAACTACATCAATGTCTTTCTTAAAATGCATTGTCACAACTTCCCATACATTACAAAATTGTCATGGAAGGCTTAGATTTTCTTTTAAAACTCCTTACAACTAAGGGACACATTTCATACATCAAAGTGCATTGTTTTGAAAATATCTTGAGAATGGCACAAATGATTTTCTTTGAAATATATTTTTCATGCTTGCTGCAATGAATGCATTCTGAACTTTAATCCACATTCACATCATCGTAATAATGCATTATGACCATCTGTCTTATTGCCCATAGTTTGCAAAGCACCTACTTCTGCAATAGTGAGTTTTAACATTGAAATGGACTTTACTCGATCTGTGAACTACCAACTATACCACAACATTGAAATGTAAACCTCCCCCAAAAAAAATCTAAACACATAGTAAATCCTGATATTAGGCTTACTGAATTCCACTGTAGAAATACAAACTAATGTAGAAAAGATCAGCGGATATAATGAGCTCTCAACTGCACTTCCTTAAGCTCTGTCATGGCATTCTCACAGCTGCTTCAGTTGTTAAGCATAACAAAAGGGTGTCTTTGAAGATAACATGAAAATGAAGTTCTTCCATGACAGAATGGGTAAATAATCATAAAGCTGGGCACATAAATACCGATGCTTCGTTGCTGCAACACTTTCATTTTGTCAACCCTGCATTTGTCTCATATATAGCTCTGCTTGCCCTAGCTCCCTGTGAAATAAACACTGTATTAGAAACCAAAATGGAATAAAGAAACCAAAATGGAATGAAGAAGCATCTCACTACAACTGTACCATGCATTGACTAATGTAGGCTGATGAAGAAGTAGACTCGAAAGAATTAATAGCTCTGCTTTCCCTGCTTGCCCTTTATCCCTTTAAAACCCCTATATATGTGTTTTCAAAGCCCCTATGGCAGAATGTGCCTATTCTGTATTTAAAGCCCCTATGGCAGAGTTTGCCTATTCTGTATTTAGAAGATTGTAAATTGTGCATTTCAATCCAATGTATTACAAAAGCACAAAGAGAAACAAAAGAATTTATTAAAGAGAAGGAATTTTCCAATTGCTGTGTTGTAAACACCTATTTCTTTGCTACATTCTGAGAACATGCAAACCGACATGTGAAGATATAGAACATGATATAGTGTTGTAGATGAACTTGTTTGGCATATATGAGATGCTATAGCAGCACAAAAAGCACAAAAGGATCTAATAAAGAGAAGGAATTTACCTCCAACTATATTGTTTAGCTTCAATATGCTTGCTGCCTTGGAGTGCTCCGCGGAGTGTCTAAATCACTGTACTCCACAGAGGGCAATGATGCAGGGCTGATGCCTAGATTAGCAAACTCTGCAAAAGAAAGACCAAAATATTTAGATCCAAAAGCTACTCAGGCATGTTCTTCATTTGTTTAGAGAGCTTCCATATCTTAAAACAGAAAAGCTCGGTTAAGCCCATTCCTTTCCTTAATATCAGCTGGTCCTGCTAAGACCACTCTTTAAAATGATCGAGCTCTACTAAAAACCATCGTTTCCACAAAAGCTCTCCTTGCGAAGATCTGGATCATGAAACATGATCTACAATCCCAAAATCATCTTGTGGCGTATATAGAAACAAATGCGAGCAATAACATCAGTATCCACAAAATAAAGATATGAATGCATGAGCCACCCATAAAAATAGAGATCGTCACGGGGAGCCAGGGCCCAATGTAGAACCCATCCGACTATTTTTTCCATTTTGCAAGAGCTCTAGAAAGCGACCACCTTTGTTATGACATTGCATCGATTCAAGACAAAGCACGCATTCCATGATGTGATATCCCTCTCGGGCATCTGTTCAAACAAGCGAGATGCTTCATTGAGGCAAATCCACATATCATCAATAAGCGAAAAGCACTGAATAAAGCATGGCAGTCCAGGAAACTTGATCCGAAGCAAATTTATTGGAGTAGCCGGAACTGTATGACCGGCATCTATGCATTCCTTGCGCCCCCAACCAATATCCAGCAAAAAATACTGGTTATCTGAGATCCGTGGCATCATGCGAGCTGGCATCGCCTACCGAATAGATCTGCGGAGATAGTCTTGAAAGAATACGTGTCTTCCAGGCCGCCACTTCCCCAGAATCTGATGATCCGCGTTTCACCACTCTGTTTTTTCAAAGGTTACCTCCCCTTTCGAAATCATACGAAGCCAACTTTCTGATTTTAGGATTACCGGAAATATTTCAGGCAGCTAAACTACCTCATAATCTTAGGAAATCACTAAAAAAAAATTCCAAAAACATTTTCTGCCAGGCCGGATAATCCCAAATTAACAAAGTAGATTTAAGATGGAAATCAATCTTGCAAAAGATAAAACCCTAAGTCAATAACTAGGATGCTTAAATTGATCTTGCACAAAAAACTATCTAGCAAAACTAGAATGATCCTCCATGAACAATTATTGGAGTTTAAGCCAAGCCAAAACAAATTCTAAAAATAGTTAAGTGTTCCTACTTTATCTAGAATGAGAATTGAACACAAGTTGCTGGCTTGAAAGGCAAAGGCTTTAACCAATAGACCACCAATACAATGGTTAATATAAATTTCATTTAATCTTACATAATGGATCAAATAAACTTGATAATTAGAAATGGAGATTGTCAAATAAATAAACTTGATTATTATTATTAAATTTTGGCTTGAAGCTATTAATTGTTAAGTTCCTGAATTGTGGTGTGAGGATATTGTTGGTTATGGAAGTCTGCAAGGTCCAAGACGTAAGGCTCCATAAAAAATGGGCAGTATATCGAGGAGGCATGGCATTAATTCTTGACCAGTGGCCTCTAGACCCCTTGTTTCCCATGTTCTAGGTGTTCTGATTTGCTTGATTGTTCCTGTTCTTGTTATTTCTCCAAATTTATGTCATGTCTTGTGATGGAGCATAGTCCTTGAGTTTCATTTGGGCTTAGGCCCTTTGCTCTGTACTATCTCACGCTCCAATCGGATCTTTGTGGACATTAAAATTTTATCTTTATCTTATTCGTAATGGTTAACATTTTTTTCCATTTCTTTTGAAGGATAGGAGTTGTATTTAAGGGTGGACATGCCATGAAAGTTGATCATTGCATTAGATGTACACAGAGAAGACTCTGTATATACAAGAATCCTGACCAATTTTTGCAAATATATGTTCTCTAAGAGTATCAATAGATGTATACATAAGAGACTTGGTGTATACAAGAACGTTGGCCAAATTTTAGCAAATTTTCTTGCTATTATATTGCCATAGTAGAATAGTTATGACAAGTAATGCCTCAAGGGCAATGCGAAAAGGAAAAAAAAAATAATCTTTCTATGGTATATATAATGGTATAAGGTATATATATTTTCGGAGAAAACGAATATTTTTAATGCAATTTCGTTGGGCTGATTCCATGGTTGCATCCATGGGATGCCAACATGTCAAAGAAGATTTCTATCTGGTCGATTTTGGCTATATAACTTATGTTTCCACAGTACTCCTGCTAGCAAATGCGAGAATCACTTTCTTGGCATGGAACAAAATTGAAGGTGAATAGAGGAGACTTTGGCGTGCTATGCAGAGAACATTGCAAAAGGAAGATTATGAAATGGAAAAGAAAACAATGAGAACTTATCTTCCTGTGCAGTTCTTGGGTACTTTACTGGTGGCTATTTAAATTTTTCTCGGTTCCGTGTTTGGTTATTTCGACTTTTGAAACGCGTCAATTTCCTCCTTTTCAGTCCATCAAGTTGCTGGCAAAAAACTTTGTTCTTATTATGTTTGAAAGTAGTGATGTAGTGGACTCTTTGGTATCAAGAGGGATTGATCCACTTGGTGGGGAATATACAATGTACCAGTATTATTCTCCTGGCTTTACACCAGATATGGTTCGTGCATTAAAGATGCCTTGCTGGTTCTCGTTACCTAACCTTCCTCCTGATCTAATGGATCATCAATTTCTAGTTGCAATTGCAACGGGGCTTGGGGTTCATATCTCACACTCCATCATGAATGGTCCAAGAATTTGTGTTTCTATGCCAGTGGGCTCGCCTTTACCAGATTGTATAGTTGTGAAGAGCGGGCCTTGGTATAAAGGCTGGATCTTAAGCTTCTGAATGGTCCAGAATTAGCCCGTCAGTTTCCTGATAAGGAGGCTTTTGTTAGTTTTCGTCGAGGTACTCGTGCGTCTCAGGCATCTGTTCAACATTCTTCCCAGGTCCAAGCTCCCATTGTTACTTCTTCATGTATTCATGATCAACCTTTGCCGGTTGCTTTGCATTCCTCGTCTATGGAAGATGCTCTACATACAGTTCCGGTGGTGTCACCCTTAGCACCATCAGCTGCAACTATAGTTCCTACTACTCTCCACGATGTTGCTTTTGCCTCTCATGCTTCTGAGATTGTTATGGCTGATGATCCTAATCTTCAGTGCGCTAAAGAGTCATGGCAACAGGTCAATTGGAAGAAGGCAGCGAGGAAGAAGTCTGTTATGTCATCTTACGAGGCTATCATGCCTCGTACTATTCAATGGCATGATAACTTGATGTCTGTTGATGATCATCTCGATGATGCAGAACATGATGATTGTGATGAAGCTATTAAACGCCTCAAGGTGGCATAAGGAGGATGATTATATTCTGTGTATAGATGGTTTTGCTTATTGGACTATTTCGTCCTCTAAGTCTTAAGTCCCATGTCACAGATCCCTTGTATGTATCTTGATTTTCCTTGATAATAGATTGTCGTCCTTCAAAAAAAAAAAGAAAGATTGAGAGCAACGAAAGGAACTATAGGAACAATCATATAGAAATTAGAAACGCTCATGTGTTAGGCCACAGTGCAAGGCAACTCTTCAAACTTGGAAATCCTTAAGGGAGACTAGGAATCAAGCAGTAAATCATATGCTAGAGTTGGCAAAAAGAAAGAGCAGATTCAATACAGAGGATACCAAATGGTAGTGCATGGAGTCCCTTTGGAAGCTGAATAAGAAGAACCTGAATCTTCTTTTTTATTTTGGGATGGGGTTGGGTACCCTGCCCTGGAACGCCGCATGTTACGTCGCATGCGGCGTTCCCCTTCCCGCTTGCGGGACGTGCGCTGGCAGCTTTCATCGGGGTTTTGAACTGGCGGATGTCTTTGAAAGTTTTGAATTGGCCGAGGTCTTTTAAATGCTGCCGCATCTCATTGCAACCTCACTCCCTACTCCCTGGCTCTTCTACGATTTTGGAGCTCACGTTTTTTCTTTCTTTGGTCTTCTGCGACGATTTTTATTGTGGTCTCTATGACTTTGGCTGTTATAATTTCTCAAGTTGGTTCGTGTATTGAATAGGAAATTGCATTTTGTTTCGTGTGAGTACCGAAATCTAAGCTCGATTCTTGCTGCTAAACTTGAAGGTTTTCTTTCTTCACCGATACTCAGAAACCCTCAAGCATACAGAGCAGGTAAACGCAGTAGGTAGAGCGCCTGTTTCTTTCTATATTTGCCGCCGGCCTGTAAAATGCTTAAGCTCTCTTGCTGCATCTAGGAACAAGTAATTGAAGAGGAATGTGGTTGCATTTTATTTGATGCAATGGTTGGATGGATGCAGGATGTCGCCAGCAAATTTTAACATTCTAGAGACTGGATCCCTTTTGCTCCAACTTATATGCAGATCTAAGTTTCCCTTGATGCACATGGTTATTTACAACTGCATATTTGCTTTTTTTTTTTTCTAGCTATTTGCCTTTCTATTGCTCTTCATTTATTTTGTACTTTTGTAACAGATGGAAGAAACGTTTTTGGGCTAATCGTGTATCCTATCTCAAATGCAGACGTCATGTTTCGGATTTCGGAGCTACATTCCAGTTGCTATGTGGTAAGCCACGTTTTTTTAGACGCTAATACCTTTCGGATTTCGGAGCTACATTCCAGTTGCTATGTGGTAAGCCACGTTTTTTTAGACGCTAATACCTGGAGATATCAGGTTTTCCTGAGCCATTCTAAATCCATGGATCAAGAGCATTTCTTAAACCATTTAATGAGATCTGATGATGTGGTACAGATCCACACATGATCCACACTTATGAAGTCCCCATAATTTCTTCTTCAGCCAGCAAAAGCAGATTTGGTTTGTAAGCTTTGGCCAAAGATACCATATAGATTTATGCATGAATTGTGTTCAATCCGACCTCTTTGTCCATATGCTTTTTTGTTGCTGCATGAGGCATTCCATAAATGCGAATGCGTGTCAGCCTGAATAAACTTTTTAGAATCATGCCAGTTTTCAGCTATTGTAACAAGAACCAAGAATCATTAACAACATTTTCAAATCTGTGTATATGTTTATGTGAAGATACAGATCTTAAGACTAGAGTTTTGTTTCATGTATCATTGTATGGATTAGCAACAAAATTTATGAAACTGTAAAATGAGCAGAGGTAATAAGCTACTTCTCACCTCTATTTTGTTCCCTATCTTCTATTTCTGCTATTCCTCAGGATTTTAATTTGATTTGCAGTTTGCTCAAGATAGGAAATGGTTAGATATTCATGAAATTCTTCTTGCTCATCAGTTATTGTTCTTGATCTGCAGAGGAGAAACTTGAATGTAGCGCAATGGTTGGATCAAGTAGCTTGGACCGAGTATTACGGCTTCATTATTTAGGTGTCAGGATGCATTGGATAAAGATACTAGATTGAGTTGGTACATTTTCTTGCTCTGGGTTTATTTTTAGATTTTGCAATGTCAAGGCAATTAAGCAGATGACTGTTTAAAAAGCACTATAATTGGCTCATCTCCCATCAGTTTTGGTTCATCTTCTAGCACTACAGGCTATCATTTTTTAGAGTTTTTTTTTCCCCTATTGTTAAAGGACGGGGCATGGATGGGATGTTTGCCAGTCTCCTGCTCAATTTTGAGCAGTCATGTATAATATTTCATATTTTCTCTTTTAACACATGACGTTCAAATGACATTGCTGGAGAGAGACCAAAATCTACGCAGCATTTGAAATGATCACAGAGAACTTTTTTTCCTTCAATGCAGAGGACCATTCCAGGACCATAGACCATTCCAGAACATTCCAGGTATGGTAATCATTATGCGATAGACAGTGCTAAGCTAAAGATAAAGGTTTCCATGAACTTCTGTAGTTAGGAGCATCCTACAAATACAGAGTGAGTAAAATGTCAAGCTAACGTTCAGTAAGAATTAGCTTAACGAGTCAGAGTACCATCATATGAGTTTGTAAGATCTGTGTCAAACTCGCTTTGATTCGTACACGTGGTTCCAAGAATAACTTAGTTGTGGTACAGTTGATGCCTTATGAATTTGAATGTGAAGGATTCATCGCAATGTATTACCTATCTGAAGTTATGCAACATATAATCTGGCAGTTCACTGCACATAATGATAACATGAAAACATTTACAATAATGCAGTAATGGAAGATGTGACTTGGTGATCAGGGTATGAACGTGTCTTCATATTACAATTATGAGCCTGTGATGCTGAAGTTTGTTAAATGAAAAAACATTTGTAGCAGATTATGGTAAGGCAAGATTATGGTAAGGCAAGGTCTGGCATTTCTCAAACATTTATAGGTAACTTATGTTGTGGATAAGATTTGAACTTTTGTATCTAGAAATGTAGCATGCTGTTGTAATTCTATGACTGACATCATTTGATATTCCTAAAAGGTAAAGACATAAATGGTCAGGCAGATCAACATGGAACCTTTCTATATACATAGCCTACATTTTTTGCAGATCTACTTACCTTCCGGGGATAGTCTTTACGACCACGGCTGCTTGAAAGCATCAGCCACATAGCTAAGATGTTCGTACAGGAGGGCCAAAATTTTCCAAGTTGGATAACACATGCGAGCAATTTATTTCTGTTGAGTACGGAACTAGACAACACAGGTCTATTCCATTGAGGAGATTACTGTTCATAGAGTATTTCTCTAAGGTTGAAAGGCATTTATTTCTGATGTCAGCTGGGATGCAACTACTAATATAACCATTTGCATTTGTGGGCTTAAGTTTATATGTTTCTTGGCTAGGTATATTTTAATTTGGCATGCAAAAGTAAGTACTATGTCCCGAAAACTTTTATCTTTTGAATTGTCTCTCTCTCTCTTAAATATCCAAGGGTATCTCTTTTTTAATAGTAAAAAATATCTAGATTTTGCACTGAAGTTGCCGCCTTCACTACTTGCTTCGTTATGGAGAAAGCAACTAACTGTGCAACATGGACGCTCTATGTATTTTTATCACAACTTTGTTTTACCCTAGACACTTTTATTAGAATGTTAATTCCTTGCAATATTATTGGGTCAATTAATTACTACCTAAGAGTTTTGTTGGTTAGCTTTCTTATGTCTATTCATGGGAATGTTCAAAACCAATGTTAGTGTTAAGAGTACCTAATGTTCAAAACCATGTATTATTATTATTGATCCGAAATCTCTTTAAATAATTACGATTTAAAAGGGAATATATGCTATGCTATGGGGATGGACAATTGAGTTAGAAAATTAATGAGAAATTATTTAACATGACTACATATGTCAACATGCTATTAATCATTCATCCACAATGGACTATGTTTTGAATGTTAATGGAAGTGGCAACTTGAAAGACCTTGGTTTATCTATTTTCTAGATTACATGTCAAATGTATTTGATCCCACATTTAAGGTTGTGGGTAGCCCTTAAATTTTAGAATTTATAGGTTTAGGTTACGAGGATTTATTTTATCATGAATTCTATAGAACTTAGAGGATGTAACATATCATCACACTAGGGTTAAGCCTTAGGGGCTTTGGTTTTTTGTTCGGGTTTAGTGTTTGTGTCTTCAGATAGAATATCAGAACTCGAGAGAGTCCTAAGATATAAAACACCAAGGGATGCTCTTATATGAATGGGGAGGTATTTCAATTTCTAAACAACTAGCATCTTCACTTTGGGGGTCCATACATATGTAGGGCCGTCGCTGCGATCACAGGTGAGTGAAAGACGTCTTTAGAGGATATGGAAGGTATGTTTTGTTTCTTCGCAGATTTCGCTACACATTGGGTATTTCATCCCGTTTGATTATTTTAGATACACCACTTGATCTACTTAAAAATAAATCTGCATCATCAGACAATCACACATCTATGATCACGAATTCTATAGAACTTAGAGGATGCAACATATCATCACACTATAGATCTAGGGTTAAGCCTTAGGGGCTTTGGTTTTGGTTCGGTTTAGTGTTTGTGTCTCTAGATAGAATATCATAACTCGAGAGAATCCTAAGATATAAAACACCAAGGGATGCTCTGACATGAATGGGGAGGTATTTCAGTTCCCAAATTGAGGGAGGTCCATACATATGTAGGGCCATCGATGGGATCACAGGTGAGTGAAAGAGGTCTATAGAGGATATGGAAGGTAGGTTTTGCAAACTTCGCTAAGCATTGAGTATTTCACCCCGTTTGATTATTTTAGATACACCACTTGATCTACTTAAAGATAAATCTGCATCATTAGACTATCACACATCTATGACTAATGCCCGGCATCGCCGGGCACACGTTTCTAGTGTGTATGTATGATAAGAAAATACTCAGGTGAGAATCATAACGGGAAGAGCATACCTGCAAGCAAGTCACATCTCAAAATCCATCATATACTGTCTAAGTGCCCTTTGATCCTTGGTTTTGATTTGAAGCAAAAAGAACAACTTACATTGACAAAACATTTGAAATGCATTATGATTTGAGACATCTAGTCATATGCATCTTGTCAGACTCGCATCACATTATTAACAATACAACAAAGAATAAACAAAGAATCGAATACCTAGATTTCGTAAATGGAAGACTTTTGAGCTTTATGTGGCCATGTATTAAATCCAATTTTTTTGCATCTTTTCTTTAAAAGGGTTAATCCAAACTTTGGATTCCTTTGATTTACTTTTGCAACAGAGTTTTCTCCTTCAGACAATCAACGAACTTCTTGAACAATCTGAAAAAGACATGCAAGCAAGTCAGTTACACTCGTTACAACAACGACACAATGACAGAAGCATCCAGGCAGCCTTTATAAGCCAAGAATATTTTATTCAATTTTTGGCAAGGAGCTTAAGTAGTTATTACCATCTTCATTCTAAATTCACAGCACAACGATACCTGTGGAAAGAAATGATAATATGGGCATGCTTAATGCATCAATGCTTTTACATAGTAAGGCCTTGTAAGAAATACCTTCCAAATACCAACAGACAACTTTTGCCCGCCTACATTTGCTGTAGCCAGCTATCAAATGAGTATTTTTGGAAATTTTGAGAGGGACGATCTGCAAGGCATAACATACAATCATTCCACTATCTCAAACACAAAGAGAGCTAAGGTGTTAGGAATTTACACTGTGCATGTGCATCCTTTCTCAAGATGGTTTTGCATAGCTCTGTTAAAACACATTGAACACACATTAGATGTCATCTAAAGCACATATCACCAAACCATCATAATCATTTCTCTCTCTGTCATATATCTTCTAGTTTCAAAATGCAAGATGGCAACGCAAAGGTCTTACAAAATGATACCCAGCTTTTTAATCTTATGCACTGCTTTTGGAGCAAGTTGCAAACAATTAATGCAGAATGGCCTTGATCAATGTATCACGCCATGAAATTTAGCCCACTTTGTGGCTCGAATCAAGTTACATGAACCAAGTGGGTTCGCCGGGCGTTTCCGGAGAAAATTAAGCAGGCGAACCCACGCAGTTGAGGGCGATGGCGTGGGCGTGGGGAGGCTGGCGGATCGTGTCTCCCGGGTTAAGCGACGCAACTTGAGTTGGTGCGAGGCTTGGCGAGCCTCGGCGGCTCTGGCCCGATTCTGGCCAGGACGGCTACGAGGCCGCTGGGCGAACCGAGGGCTGGCGATGCAGCAGCGCCCGGTACGAGGGGAGTGCGGCTCCAGGAGTGAGTTCTGATTACGCTGCCGGAGGTTCGGCAGAAGCGCCCGGTCTTGAGTCTGACACGTCTGGTGCAGAAGTGGCAGAGGCCCGGACATTTTGTCGGCGTCACCGGGTTCGTGAGCGTGAGCATATCGGGCCCATGGAATCGTGCCACTGCGGGATTATAACAATGGAAGCAAAATTTTTTTCTAGAGAATTTTTTGCGCTCGGCTCGGGCGCTCCTTGTGCGGTACGTAGAACGAGCTCCCCGGCAAGAAGAAGCTCCGAAGCAACTCCGTTGGATCGATTGAAGCGTGGCCATTTTGTTGGCTCCTTTGTTGGATCGATTGAGAACGTGGCTCCTTAGCCTGTTAAAACAAGTATTTCGCCTTCCTTTTTTCTTTGTTTGGAACGATTTTGAGTTGCATTGAAGCGATTTTGAGTCTTGTTTTGAGCTCCATTGACAAAATTATAAGTGTGCTTTCGTACAAGTGCATCTAGGTTCCCTATTGCCATCCCTATTGCTACTCTGCTTGGTGAGAGTTGCCCATCATAATAAAGTTTGTTTCCTTAAGTGGGCGCTTATTTATATTTGTTGAAGCTTATTTGTATTTGTTGAGCGTTGAACTTATTTTTATTTGTTGAAGCTTTCTTTTTTATTTATTTTTTAAAAGCTTCTCTTAGTCGACTCATAATCACCTGGAATTCAGATATCTATTTCAGAGCAATCTACATTTATCCGCCAAAGACCATGTCTCAGCCAGAGGCAGTTCCCGCAGTCGGCATGGATGAGCGTCCCTTGCCATTTGGCCTGCAGAGCGGCCATGTCCCCCCGCGCGACGGTAGCATTGTTGAATGGTACCCCAACCGCACAATCGTCTTATCCCGCTAGGTATGTTTTGTGTGCTTGTTAACCGTATTTGTTTTGTGACAGGGAATACCATGGCATTTGGTGCCTGGTGCGCAGGGTCACGTCTGTTGAGAGCGGTCGGGCCCACACCGTTGCCCAGCGGTGGATTTGCACAGCACCTGGGTGTACACACTTTGTGGATAGAAGTCGCCGCGACCGGATTTCCGGGATTGACCCGCGATGGGGCTTTGGGGCACCATCGAGCCACCATGCAGGATCAATGGTGGCCCACGCATTTTATTCCGGCCAAGGGGGTGCAACCCGCCAATGTGCGCGAGAGAGTGGTGTCCGAAGCGGGAGGGGCTGCAAAACGTCGAGAAGCTCCTGCAAAAGCTGCACGTATGATGGAGGCCGCGGCGAGACATAGAGAGGCGAGGAGACAAGGAGCAACAACGATGCGCCTACAGCATGTCCTTACCCCTGAGGCGGCCCTAGATGCCTTCCCTGAGGGGCCGGACGCTATGAGATGTTTGCACACAGCATGAGGGCATGGGCAGTCGCAATATCGCATCCTCATATGCTGAGTGTATCTCAGTCCCTCCGCTTGATCGGCTAGCCATAGATAACCGACGTCTGCGGCATCTTCCAACCCGGATGGCGTTGGGGTTATCGTGCAATGATTGGATAATGGAGTGAGCACCAAAGATGTCTCTTTGGATATGAGCGTGCTATAAGCGTCCCAAACTTCGGCTGCATGGAAAAAGAGAGGTTACGGCCAACACACGAGAGAGAGTTACACCCTTTTGTACTTACCAAGACTCCATCTTTCTTCGCACCGAGTTAGGATTGTGCCTCCGGCTGGCATCGTCCCGTCCGGAAAACCAATGAGATGAGACACTAGTGTGTACATCCTTATATTGACTTTGCACTGCAAGGTTTGAGTCTTCAAAACTTTCGAGTGTGACTCCAATGTAGTTTGTTGTGTCGACGTTGGCATGGTTGAACGGCCGTTTGTGTCTCTGCGCCATTTACCATCCCACGTCGCCCCATTCAACCGGGGCCAGTGATTCAAGTACCCTTGGATGATGTGGTTTTGTCCATAGAGAAGCTGAAATTGTGCCAGCTGGGCATTGTAGGCGTTGGCATTTGGCTCTGTCATCAACCGACGGCCGCAAAGGCCACGTCTTTCCTTAGCATCTCCCGGCCCGGCGGAAATGGATATTTTGCCGCGACGCCTTGGCGTGGAACCAACATGCAAGAACATTGCACGCAACCTTTTGCAAAACCGGGCTATTGTTACGAATGTGTTGATACAATCAATGCACGGTCAGCAGCATACCGCCATCTTCCCAACAATGTTAGCCTTCCCGACACAACCTCGGTGATAGCCCGTCTCTCTCACACCGTCCATGTCAATGGTGATTGACCTCGATCCGATTGTGCCCATTCGCCGAAGACAAGGCGTAGCGCTATCTTCAGGGCATGTCGTTGGTGCCCCTCGTCGGCCTCCACGCTGCATAGCATGTAAAACACTGGGTACCCCACACCCCCGGCAATCGGTACAACCGCTCCGTACAGGGGAAACTTCCACAGATTTGTACAGAAGGTTGAATCCATGGCCCAACCACCGCCAGCGCTCCATCTCACAGCAGCCTCCAACATCCTGTCATCTTGGATGACTAGGATCCATGGTCGGTCCAACGGCTCGGCAGCATGCGGATTCCAAGGCTGGTGAAAAATCACCTTCCCGGAGGCTTTCCAATCGTCAATCCCGCTCTCGAGGCTTTCCCAGTCCGTACCCAAACTCCCGCCTACGATGCATAAAATGATAAAATATTTACTTCAAATTCATTACTATTCGCAGCGAACTAATCATTCTCATAAATCTACAACAACGTCACTGTTCCATAGTAAAAGATTTATCAGTGGAGCTTACCGAGTATTCTCTGCCGGTAGGCCAATTGCCACACATCCTCCTGCGCCATCGTGAAGCGGTATGTGACTCTCTCAACTGGGCTCACCGTCGTACGTATTTGTGGTCCCCGTGCTCTTGCGATGTCCCACGCAGCACGGGTCATTCCAATACTTCTAAGCTCTAGTGCGACAGCCGCAAGGAGTTCAGGATGCACGGGCATGGACCAATCTTCCGCATTGGTGAAAGGATCATGGCCAGTGTGTTCGGTGCTAACGTATATCCGTGCACCATTTCCATTATCTTTCACTGTCCGCAAACGAAACAAGCAACCTCTGCGGTGGGACCGTCTGATTTGCCTATCCCCCCGGGTCCCTCTCCTGCGTGGTTGCCTCCATCGGTGGCAGGCATAGTCATCCACAATCTCGCCCGTCGCCCGCCGACGCGTTGATGTCCATGGACCAAACGGACACGATGAGTGGTTTGAAGCTCAATCACCCTTTGCTCGAGGAGGTCCACGGTGGTCTCCTCCGCGTAGTTGAAGTCGCTGTCCTTCATGGTGCGACCACTTTTGCACGTGCACACTTCCATGCATGCAGTTATGTATTCCTGTGGGATGCCATGGCGCCGCAGACCAATTTCCCATTCCTCTGAAATCTTTTCAAACGTGGCAGAGGGGGACCGATGGGTGCTTCCATTCAAGTGGCCCATGGCAACCAACTGGCTCCAAAACTCCACGTAAGGGACTAACTTATGAGGCCCAGTTGCGCGCCGGTACAACCAGCCGTTGGAGTCATCGTCAACTGCAAACTCCTCACAATATGCAGCCCATCGGTACATCAACCTGACATGGTGCTTTCGATGGGTGGCCTCCCCTTCTCTGCCGAGACCGGGGCAAGAGGGGATCAGCAACACTTATTTCGGCCGGGTGGGGAACATAGTGTTCCTCAGGGCACGCGACCTCATCAACCCATACACGGACTCGTTGAGGGCATAACCACCACGGGGGCAACGGAGCCATTGAACCGGGTCCGGTAGACACCGCCACTTCATGTACAAGCGGTTCTTGGGAATTTTGGCTGGGAGTAACCTCTGGAGCAACCTGACCAGGCGGGTTCCACCCGTCATCTACATTATCCCCGGTGTCCTCCTCCAACATTGTGTCATCCTCGTTGTCAGGAAGGTCATACTCACTATCATTTTCATCTGACATCTCACCGACCGAAGTCGCCGCTGACTACCTCGACCATTCTCCCCGCTATAGCAATCATGCGCTGCTCTAGCACCGGCGATCTCGAATAGATATCCGAGGTACAAATCGAACATGAACACAAGCCCGAGTACAAAGCTATAGATACATTGGGGTCTTCACAAAACACAAATATGAATTATAAAGCAACACATTATACTACTTGTTTCCCATTCATAAAAAATATTATACATTGTTTTTGTCCATTCTGAGGACTTGACAATTGGATGCAACGACTTGCATCATTATCTGCACATCCAACATTGTTTCATCCTTATTTGGCTCGGTGAGCCATTCTACCGATCGTTCCAGCAGGGAACGGACGCTAAAAGCAATCGAAGCTCCCTTTCACTCATCGTTGCAACGACGGTGAAAGGAGCGGGAGGAGTAGGGGGAAGAGGAGGAGGAGGAGGAGGAAGCGGGGGATTGCTGGAGATGTCCCTGGGAGGAAGAGGAGGAGGAGCATTACTGCTAGAAGGGACACAACGCGTGCAAACGGGTCTTCAACCGGCGGACCATTGTAACAAGATGGGCAAGAAGAATGGCAACAGTTTTCCACAGAAAATGACAATATCAAGCAATTTCCCTGCCATTTTTAGAATAAAACATTTTAACAAAATATGGACCAGAACAAGGAAAAAATTGCCCACCAAGCGGATAGAAACTCACTTGAGCGGATAGACGTTGCCGCGGAGATTGGCTTCAAGATCATTGGCCAACTGAACTTGAATCCGCCGAGCCACCGCTTCACATACAAACTCAAAGCCTCCGGCGTATGAATATATACTTCGAGAGGCCGCACTCAAAATTCATAGATTCCTTTTAAATTGAATTGCGGACCAAAGTTGGATTCAAAGAAGACCGAAAGTTGGATTTCCTCCACCAAACGGTCAGTCGGGCCGAGGGCCACGATTAAGCTGGGCGAACCCTTAGGGTGCCAGTGCACGCTATCGCCACCGACTTGCGACCATAATAGGGCTGTTATGCGAGGCCTGCCACCCTCGGATTCGCCTGGCGAACCCGTAGGGTGGCAGTGCACGCCTCGCCAGTCAGGTACCGCCATAATGGCCTCCCCGTGCACGGCCTGCCACCCGGATTCGCTGGGCGAACCCGGTAGGGTGGCCAGCACCCACCGACGCACCCCCCGCCATCATGCACGCCACCCCGGGATTCGCCTCGGGCGAACCCCGTAGGGTGGCCAGCAAAGACCGACGCCCACCGCGACGCTGCTGCAGAGGTAACCCGGGTTAGGGGTTCGCTTGGGCGAACCCGGCAGCAATGCCAAGTAAGCCGGCCGCCATAGCCACGTCTGCGACTTCGCTTGGGTTCGGGGTTCGCTTGGGCGAATTCTCAGGGTTCGCTTGGGCGAACCCAGTTGGATGGCCAACTTCCTTTCGGGTGCCATTCGAAGCACCGTGAAATTTGCAGTGTTAAGAATAGCCAACCAGTGAATGAATGTTTGTGAAGAGAATTCACACATGCATAAGATTCATATATGATATTGATGTACATCATAAATGATCAAATGCAGTGAGTTGCTTGGACTTTTGCTCCATAACTTCAGGTATCATATCTCCAGATGTAACCAGCAAGCCCAGAGATGTATGCCTCCAAAAGAAACAGAAATGATTTAAATAGAATCAATTTTCTATGCGCAGGAACAAGGCCCTATTTATACGTTGAGCATTGACCTACAAAAACAATTTATGTTCTCTTAGTTCGGCTGATGATCCACACATATTTTGAAAGGCAGGAGTTTGGATTTATTCAATAAGTGTGGATTGGGTTATGTCCTTAATGACATGTGACATCAATCATGTCAGCATCTGTTGTAATCACTATAAAGAATCTTGATAAGAAGAGCAAAGAAATACCTCGGTTAAACAATTTTCATGAATTTTCTGTGGAAGAACAAACTGCATGCAAGAAAAAAGCATTACATATAACTCCAAACTCCAAATGTCTGAAGGCCAAAACCACCAGAGCTATTGCGCCCACAGTACAAGTGATTCTGACTGATTTAGGGCAAATAAAAACCAAATCGTAACTTGAAGTGCCCCTTCCTTGCTTGTTGGAAAATAACCTAGCTCCTGGCAACGTTTCTGGCTTCCAAGTTTGTTAACCCCATTTTTTCGCCAGGCGTTATTCCCTGCCTACTATGGAACATCTGATGACTAATGGGTTATTCTTTTTTTCCAGGTTTCTCGCTCTAACCGTCTTGTCATTTACAGGGCCAGATTCGACTGTGGAAATTATATGTGTGTCAGTTCTGCGTGAACCAATTTTAGGATGGCACGTCGTAACTACCACTTGTCTTCTGATTCCATTGCAACATTTAGCAATTAGCAAAACACTCCTCCTAAAACCAAAAACACTGCCGCTTTAACTGCAAAACACTCGCTTAAGTGACAGGGGTGATCCCCTGGCTGTTAAAACTTGAATCAAGTGCCAGGCAAATCTTGCCGTAAATTCCTTAAAAAATTAGATCTTAAACGTTTATTTTGAATTGGCTTTAAACTGCCACTGCCGCAATGGAATCAGGGAGTTGTTGCCCTAAAAAAAGGGAGCCGGAAGTTGAGATATCAGAGAGAATTGCCGCTGCCGCATGTGGAATCTGGCCCACAGTGTCTGCAGTCCAGAAAGGCACCTGGACTTAGGACGGGCGACACTTACATCGGCTCCACAATAGGTGGTTCGCACTCGATGGGGACATCCTATTCCTGGCCTTCGGGCCATACTCATTGTACTCAGATACAATTTAGCAAATTATTGTTTATATTTCGGAGCATATATTAAGCATTTTTTCAGCTACCCGGGGGGCTCTTTATATTCAAGTTTTTTCAAAAGCTCAATGAGAACACCACTATCGGCCACTTAATTGTAGATCATAACCCATCCTAGGAATAGATGTTATTAACAGTCTATCCTAGTGCCTTCAAAAATTTGGTAAAAAGATCTTTTCATTTGGCTTCTGTATAGGTCATCTCGTCCACTTGAAAAAGAAGAAATCTCCTCATATTCAAAGGTCATGTTTGTTTTCATGCACAGGTTCTCATCCAGGTTCAATAAAAAATTGCCAAAGCATTTAGGTACTTATAAATTGATGGTGAAGTAAAGAGCCATATTTGGGAGTAGTACCTTCAGATTCACACTTACTCATGAGCTTTTGATCTCTCTTCACATCGTTTAGATGTTGTATTTGAATGATGTGGATTTTCTCCAATGGACATTTTTCTCCACTGATCCATTGAGTTCCTAGTCCCCATTATACTTCCTTTGTAACTTTCTTAAATAGTAAAGACTTGCATAAAGGGGGGAAACTAATATGCATTTTTTAGTATGCTCCTAGTTCTAGAGGCTTTGAACCTATTTCAATCCCAGGTCAAGCCCACCTGTGATCTTCATGACCAACCGAGAGTTGCCACAAGCTGAGTAGAAGCATTAACCTGAGCTAGTTGAATTGGACATCGACGAGACCGGTTTGCAAGTTATGGATCGTTCCCATGGTGAGGAGTCGTCAATAAAGCTTAGTCCCTTGAAATTGTGGTTAGGCTCCAGCTCTTTTGGCATGAATTGATAGTTCTGCTCACGGATAGTTAACTCAGCTACGTCACCGAGGAGTAAGCCTTGACGAGCACCTTATTGGGGGTAGTAATTATGGGCTCTTTTACTGGCACTATGGTGCCCAAGCCCTGTGTGACGTCCCCTGCTCGTATACGATGCCACACACGAATAGAACTGGAGTTCATCCCTCCTATCAGCACAAGCCCACTAACATGAGGTCGTCTACCTATCATCGGGCAAGAACCTGACGGGGAAGAATAGACGTGTCATTCACCCCGTCTCCCTCCGAATCTACCTAGATGCGGAAGTGCATAAACATAAGCACAAGCCATCACACCACATTCAAATACATAACCACCTCGAAGGGTGGGATCACCATAACAACATTGTATCCTAGTAGATACAACAACAACAACAACAACATCAACAAGGGAAAGTCCTACCTAGGCTCAGACTCATGGGGGTAGACTGACGACCAAGGGTCTCCAGAAATTATTGCAGATAGAGTTCATGGCAAATGGATTTGGCTGGCATAAGAACATGGTTGTTGGGTAGTCCACTCCTTCTGCCCCTCCTGTGCATACTTTGCTGATAGGCTGAAAAGTATTGGGGATATGACCGTAACCTGCGGGGTGCATAGTCAGAGGGACTACTCCTGGGTTGCATCTCCCCAGTCTCAATGAGGCAGAAGGGGATCACTCCCCTCCGAAGGTCCATGCCAACTATAGACGAGCTATAGAGAGCCATGACTCGTCTACGATTTGAACCCCACTGAGGCGACGCATCACTTAGGAGGTGTCGAGCCCATAGCTTGCCCTCACTAAGTGGCAAGCTATTAGCCCTAGTCCACAATGTTTCCCGGCCGTCGCTACGCACTAGAGGGATCAACTGTAGCTGGATAAGCCTTCTTTATCAGCCGGTATAACCCTGCCACCCACGGCCAGGCGGGCTCCTATGCACAAGCCGCATTTATTGGGTACTAATGGGCTAATCTAGAATCATCAACTAAAAAGCTCTGGGTCTCTACCCCCCTTCCCGCACAAGAGTTGCGCACAGAGCAATACAATATCATCCAATGAACTGAAATAACAAAGTAAAGATCTAATCTATTTGTCTAAACATATATGGTTATGATTCATTAATGGCTAAGGTTCTTAGGCTCTAAAGGTCATCTACAGCTAAGAACAGATGCAAATCCGGCCTAATGCCCATCGGGAAGCATGTGTTGCCTATCAGATAGTCTACTAACGCAATCCTTGGCTTACTCCTAGTCCTCGGAATGCATCCATGCTGCCGGAATGGGCTGAGATGCTGGAGTCTTGATGATCCGCGTCGGAACGTAAGCTTCACTGCTGCTGGGAGGTCGGAATGAGTCGGGCACTTGAGCAATGCATGCTCCTGAGGCTGGAACCGGAAAAGGGGGCACTTTTACGGTTCCTGCCTCTTTATACCCATGTTTTAGGGTTAGGGTCTAATGGGCTATATGGCTCATATGGGGTATTGCCATGTGGCAATATAGAATATATTCATATGTTGCATAACATGTGCAATATAATGGGTTCTAATGGTTGTGCCCTATGGTACAACCCTTTTACATTTGCTGTGACATGTACTAGTGACATGGTAATATAATATATGTACTTATATTGTATATTATACTGGAACGTCACACTCTGCCTCTGGCAATCATAATTGATTATACCTCACAGAGCTTGGGAGAGGCGGAAGGAAGTGGAACTCTAGCCTTATTGCAGATAACTTGCCCATCAATCAATAACATTATTGTCTTAGGAGGAAAGGCCCCAAGACTCAATATCCGAACTCCTTCCTAGATAGTATTTAACTTGTAAGCTAGGGCATATATTGGCTTACTCTGAAGATAAGACGGTCTAACCTTTTTCACTCACTCATTCTCTAGCTTACGTGTATCTTTCCTTGGATATTGCAGGGATCGGGCACATATCCTTCTCATCCACGTGGTTTATCCCCCGCATATGGGCTTGAGTGTGTCTCATGAGTGTTGGTATCCCTTTTTCAATCTTCATGTATCCGAGCCATATTATGTAATAATTACCATCAAAATGCTGACAAATCATTACTTAGTTCCAAAATTAAAAGACTTCTTTACACAGCATTCCTACGAAAGATGCCCAATTCGAAAGTTTAAAAGCAAATTTTTTGAAGTGCAAAGGTTATTTTGGGGTTCCCTATTTATTTCGAGTGTCAGATATCTGGGCATATTGCACTATCGTTATTGTTTTTTTTTTGGATCATTGGATCCAGGCATAGTTCCATGAATATGCCAAATGAAGGGTCGTGAAATTTACACATCAGCCCCACGTATAAGTTTGTGCACCCCATATATCTAAATACGTATATACATACATGGTATACTTGAATCCATACACATGAGAAATGAATATACTACCATTGTACATTTCACAGAACACAGATAAGAACAAATGAGAGTGAAGAACAGATAAGAGGAAATGAGAATGAAGACCACTGAGAACGTGACATAGCTCAAATAGAACTGCATTTTCACCAGAAGTTGGAGTCTTCTTCTGAACCTCTTATGAACCTCTACGGAAAAAAATTGAGCTTGATACACAGAGAAAAAGAGGAAGTTTTGAAGCACATTTGGAAAAAATAGTCAGAATCATTGAACCCAAAAGCAAAAGTGATTGCCCATCTGATTATCGCAAAGAAACAGAGCTCCTGGAAAAAGTTCGAGTGAAACTGGCTATGGCGGCATGGGCCGATTCGCATGAATCCAGAGGGGCACGACAAGGCATAAAAAATTTATTACACCCAACAGCTCAAAACTAAAACCCTTTGTCTGCATCTGCCCTGCTCTGGTAAGGCGGGAGCTGCCACAAAGGCGGAAGCTTGGCAGGTGCCCTTCTCAGCTTAATTCCTAGCTGTTCCTAGCTGTTGTTTCCCCTGCCTCGCCCCACCTCAGAAATAAATCCGGAAAATAGAAGCTGTTGTTTCCCTCTGCGTCCGGCTCCTCTGCTCCTCTGCTTCTTCCCGCTCCTCTGCTTCTTCCCGCTTCTTCTCCTCTGCTTCTCCCGCTTCTCTGCTTCTTCTTCTTCCCTGGTTTCTCAAATCCCTGGTATCAGCCGGCCACCATGCTCGAACGGCGGCCGCCACGAGTTTGCAACTCCCAAACATTAGCCAAGGTCCAATTTTTTTTACCAAAACCCTAACCCCTATTTTCCGCCAAACCATTAACAAAATCATAGTGAGAGATAATTTGCCAACCTTATCCAACAACTATATATTCCTTCCTTCGTAATGACTATCTTGGTTGGTTGTTTACATTTGTAAGCAGTTTTAGACAATACGAAAATATGAAAATTCCATTGTCGGGTTCTTCCCTTCGTGGCTGAGCACCTTTGAAAAGGCAATGCACCATGGTCGTGCTAGAAACGCAAGTTCAAAGCTGGTTGCTTCTGCTGTTTCTGGTAATAATTTCTAAAAACAATAACTAAGTCCGTGGAAACAAAGTGCTTACAATTTTGCTGTGTTTGCATGGCTTTATGAATTCAGGTATCAAGGAGCAACAACTCATTCTTAGGAATGATGGTAAGAAGATTTCTCGTCCTGCCCAGCAAGAGTTTTCTAAGAACGTACTGACAAGACAAAAAGAATTGAACGAAGCACTAGGCCGTTTACACAAAGGATCGGACCCTATAAGTATCAAAACTTATTCCAATCTACTGCATAAATGTGGTAATTTAAGAGCTATATCAGAAGGCAGGGCACTTCATAACCACATCATCATGAATGGGCTAGAACAAGATGTTCTTCTGGGTACCCTTATTGTGGGAATGTATGCCAAATGTGGGAGCCTGGAGGATGCACGAAAAGTTTTTAACGAAATGGGTTGTATACGGAATATGGTATCTTGGAATACTATGATTGCAGCTTATTCCCAAGCTGGGCATCTTAAGGAGGCTGTTCAACTTGTCGAGCAAATGCAGCAGGGAAATTTGAGGCCCAACAGAAACACCTTTATCACTATTCTCAAAGTATGTACTCAACCAGCAGCTCTATGCCATGGCAAGTTTATTCATGCTTGCATTAGAGAAAGTGAATATGATTATGATGTTGTACTAGCTAATGCTATTATCAACATGTATGGAAAGTGCGGCAATCTCGAGAACATGGCCAATGTATTCGAGAGAATGAATGTTCAGGATGTGGTTACCTGGACAGCAGCCATTGCTGCATACATCCAACAAGAGCATAGAGATAAGGCCATCAAACTTTTCAGGCATTTAAAATTGACTCGCATAAAGCCAAATAGGATAACTTTTGCAACTATTCTTACTGCATTTGATAGTCCTTGTTCACTAGCAAATGGCAAACTAGTTCATTCAGGAATTATCACAGTGGCAGCATTAGGCTTGGATAATTCTGTACAGAGTGCTCTTGTTGATATGTATGGCAGATGTGGAAGTTTGGATGATGCAGATGTGGTATTTGAGAATATGATTGAAATGAACCTAGCAGCTTGGAATGCTATTATTGCAGCATACGTGTTACATGAGCGTGCTGAAGATGTCTTCCAATTATTTAGGAACTTGCTTTTGCTAGGCATGGAGCCTGACAAGGTTACGTTTTGCAGCATTCTTAGTGCGTGCGGGAAGTTTGAATACCTCACAAAGGGCATGTTTATCCATTCATGCATCATTGATAGAGAAATGATTCCTGATGCTATGTTAGGGTGTTCACTTATTGACATGTACGGACGATGTGGAAGCATAGAATATGCATATTTGGTCTTTTATGATTTACCAAAATGCTCCGTTGTAACATGGATTGCCATAATTATAGCATATGCAGAAAATGGACATAAAAGAGCTGCCCTCCATCTCTTTCAGAAGTTGCACCAAGCAGGTGTAATCCCAGATACAATCACATTTGATGAATGTGCAGCCTCAGAATTTCTAGCAGAAGGCATTGCCATCCACTCAAAAGTGATTAAATGCGGACATGATCAAGATGTTGCCATTGTGGATGCGCTTAAAACTATTTATTGCAAACTTTGGCAATCTACTGCAGTTATTGACAAAATGTGTATCTGACATACTATCTCGTTGCAGCATGGATAGGCTATTCTCATAGCAAGGAGCTTTTCAACAAATGCGAGTTGCTTACTTGAGGCTGCAATCAGATTCGTGCTTGCTTTTGGTTGAGCATTTCTAGACATTTACGACTTTGTCATTCAGTTTTCAAATGTGCAGGGTATGGTTGTAAATTGGGGTGCTATGGCATGGAGAATCCATGAAGAATAAAGGATGTGAAAAGACAAAAGTGTGACATTTGATAGAATCCTGAAGACTAGACAAGTGACATACAGGACATAAGTCTCCCTATGCACAACCCCAAGCAGGTGAGTTCTCAATTCATTGTGGTTGCAGTACATAGCCATGCATTGGGAAGGTCATTGTGTCTTCTTCCCTGCAGTGCCTTGTGTGCAGCAGGCCCATATGTATTACCATCCCCATCTTTATAATAAGTGATTTGAAAAACATTGTCTTCCATCCACATTTCAATAATACAAGCTGACAATTGTCTGCTGTTCATCATTCATCTCAGAGAAGCTTCAGTCTACCACACTTAGCACTGCATTGTTTATGAGTGATAGCTCTCTAAGCTCCGGGTCCTGTAATCAGTATGCCTCCCTCTCCCTAATCTACAATGCGTCCTCCGTTTTTCTTTCAGGATGGGGGTTGCTTTAGTGCCTCCTCTTTTCAGCGAATAAAGGCACGAAAAGAATTGTATGCCCCTTTCTTTGATCCAGAGAGCACTGGAAAAGAAGAGGATTAATGTCATCCCAAGCTCCAAGTATCTTTCTCAACAGAAAGATGTAGAACTTGAAAGATGGATGGAGAATGCAGATGGCCTGCAACTTGATCTAAAATTGCACTTGAAATGTACTGACCCCCTTAATGCCTAAGCATGTTGGAGCGCCAATAAACACTATCAATCTGCTTAACCTGCCTCCAACTGATCGTGATTTTCAGCAATTAAGAATGGCAAAGAGTGTACGCGACTTTGCAATAACAATTTTTGGGTTGCCCCTAGGGGGGCAAACCCTCGCTTATGTGGGTTTGTGGGCATATCCAGGTATATGCCGGCATATGCCTAGGATATGCTGGTGACTGCTCCAAACTGGCTGCTGCCAGTAAACTGGCGGTCAGCCCTGTTCGAACCGCCTAATCGGCATGGAGTTTGATGTTGTGCTGTTATGAAGGAAGGAGATGGCAGGGGTCTTCCTACACCTTCTGTCATCGTGTTTTAGTTTACGTTCGCAGGAGCCAATCACAGGAGCAAATCGCAAGAGCAGATCAGGTTTTTTCTGTTTTGCCATGTCCTTCTTCATGTTTTTGCATCTTCCTCAGGAAGTCTTATTCCTTTTTCCAGTTTTTTTTTTCTTGATTCACCATATCCTAATCCTTTCCTTCGGTTTTGTAGCTATGTTTATGATTCTCCCACTTCTGGCTCGATGCCTGTGCACCATATCTGCACACCACAATGTCCAATAACTCTGTCATTTCCAGAGCCTCCATCAATATCTGCTTGAGGTTTTTATGCACTAGTTCCAGTGAAGTTGCTCTTTGGTGGACCTGTTAAACATTGTGAAGAGAACTATGGATTCTTGCCCTGTTCTGATAACATTCCTGGCAACCTCTTCCTCTTGCTAGTCTATGGATTGTTTCTGCTCAAAGCAGCACAGCTTCTTTCTGATGGAAGTGAGTTGCTGTTAACTGTTTTGAATCCTGGCATCATTGGAGGTCTCCTTCTACCCATTCTCGGCGCATTACCAGATGCACCTCATTCTCGTGTCTGGAATGGCTGCCAACCCAGAAGACGCCCAGTCACAGGTGCTGGTTGGAATGGGACTTCTTGCAGGATCAACAGTGATGTTGCTGACACTGCTGTGGGGATCATCTCTTATAGTTGGAAGGTGTGACATGTATGAGAACAATGGACAAATCGTGGCAAAGGATCGCACAATAACTAAATCATTCAGTCCATTTGGAACTGGAGTCACCACAGACATGCAAACAAGAAAAGCAGCCTGGATTATGATTGCAACTGTCTTGCCTTATCTCATAGCTCAAGTTCCTCATGCTTTTGGAAAGCGGTCTCTTGGGCATGGGTTTTGTATAGCAGCTTGTGCGCTTTCATTTGCGAGACTTCTCAGCTACTGCATTTATCAGGTAGCATCTCCTTGGATTCAACAATGGCATATATATTGGGCAAAGCACCATTGCATGAAATCACATCTTCTGCACCAAGTATCCCAGTATACACACCAACAGTCGTGGGGCAGTCTCTATCAAAGTGATGACGCCACCCCAAATAGAGATGTTCTTCTTAAAATATTTAAATTTTTTGATGCAAACAATGATCAATATCTTTCTGAGAACGAATTCAGAGGCCTGGTATTGGGACTAGGAATGAGATACTATTTACCAGAAGAGACAGAAGCTATGGATTAGCTAAGGGAATTTGATATATCTAGAGATGGCCTTATTTCAGAAGATGAATTTGTAGATGGAGTGGCCAAATGGATGAAATCAGTCCATTTGAGGAGTGTGAGCATGATAAATAAGCCCGAGTTTTGGGATCATGAAGCACAGAAAGCAGATTCAAAATTGCAGGCATTGTTGGAGGAATACAAAGGTGAAGGAGAAGATGAAGAGGATACAGAGGACGAAGCAGGAAGGCCAACTAAAAGACAGTTGGTTGTTAGGGCAACCATGTTGATTTTGGCTGGAGCTTTAATGGCAGGAGTATTTGCAGACCCTTTAGTAGATGCAATAGATAACTTTTCAAAGGCAAGCAAGATACCTTCATTCGTCATAGCATTTGTAGCAACTCCAATGGCCACAAATTCGAAGCGATATCTTCAATCCTGTTTGCTGCAAATAGGAGGAAACTTAATATATCCATGACGTATTCTCAGATTTATGGAGCTGTAACCATGAACAACACTCTTTGCGTGGGGATTTTTTTGGCCATTGTTGCGATCCGTAGACTGGAGTGGAACTTCTCATCTGAGGTTGCTACTATTGGTTTGGTGACAGTGATTATGGGAATAATTGGAGGTCAGAGAACAACATTTATTATTTTTGTATCCACTCTCCATAGCCCTTGTTGCTGTCCTTGACTACAAGCTTGGCTGGCAGTGATGAAAAGAATTGTTGGCTCTGAATTCAAAAAAAAAAAAATGTTTATGATTCAAAACCCAACTATACCATCGCTCTTGACATTTGTAAGAGGCTGTATATATGCACAGTATGGGATTTTCTCCTCCGCCTTCCACTATTTCTTGACGATTTCAAAGTCAAATGAATCATATAATAGCATCGTCATCCAGCAACAACAGGTTTTCCCTGCCTCTATACAAACAGGAGTGAGGCTTTTCAGGTCTTTTTAAGTGTCTCTTTTCTGAAATGAAATTGGCCCTATTTGCAAGATTCCGGATCAGGTTATTTGTGCGAGATTTGATACTTAATTTTTTTGCTTTTCTTCCATTTCATTGTTTGCGTTTCTATGCAGGTTAAAATGGAGAATGCTTTGTTGCTGCTCTTCAGAGGCATTCAGAAAATGATTCAGCTAACATTCAGGACAAATCCTTATTTGCAGATAAAAGTAAGAGTTGAAGTTATTGTTTAATGGTGCTTGATTTTTTAGATGCACATTGTCAAGCCTCCACATTTGGATTTCATTGCTTTAAATATTAGGATGCAGCAGCCCAAGGTGCAGATCAAGGTTAAGATGATGCAGATCAGGATATGATGATGGTTTGACACCTTTCTTATCTCTTTGTTGTGATAATTTGGATAACCTTTCTGATCTTTTTTTGTTATAATAAGATTTTAGCGAAAGTATGTTTGATTATACATCCATCATGAAGCTTTTTCAAGCTATTTTGATCTGATTTTCAAATGCCTTACGTTGACATCTAGAATTGCTTAAATGGCATAGATGTAAAATATTGACATGATTATACAATTGATATTATTATGCAATGCAGTTCACTTTTGCAGATCCATATGTAGTATGTCACTTAGCATCTAAAAATAAGGATATTTTTGTATATTTCAGACTGTAATATATATAACATGCATCTTATGATGAATATTTGGGTTTTAACTTCCAGATACTGCATGTTTTCAGAGATTGAGAAGCACGTTCACAACAAAGAGAACTACATAAGCATAAATGTCACCTCAAATATTATGTTCCAATTAAAGGTATGTAGTTGATACATTGTCTTATATAGATGCACATTTTACCAATCCATCAAGGCTTTGTGCCATCTTTAGTAAAGTAAAAGCAAATTCTGGCGATTCTAAGTTAGAATGTAGACCAAAATTAATATTGAAATGATAGAATATAGTAGTATTTGTTGTTTATCGAATGTAAAAAAGATGTCACAAGTTTGAAGGTGTTACATGTACCATTACCAGTTTTTGAGATTGGTTCACTTATTATAGCTATCAATTTAGCCATTTATTTTGGTCTCTAAACTTCCACATCAGACATATTCATGCATGATACCTTCATTTTGCAAGAGAAACAAGAGAATACTCTTCTCTGGGGTCTGTAGGCATAAATTAATTTGAACTCTTTGTTTGTATGATATATCAGGGAAGGGGGATTTTACTTGAAATAAGCTCTTAAAATATCTTAGCTGCAAAATGTTTATACGAATCTGTAGGAACTTTAGTTATTTTCTTCTTTCAGCATGTGGATCCTCCCAAAGAAACGAACACAACTAAGGTTAAAAGCAATGTGAAACTGCAGAAGAATTTGCTGGATGTGAGGATGGAAGAGAGTTATTGAGATTATTGCAGCATGTCTATGACACAACAGGGTGATAGAAGGCTCTATACAATAACATTCTTGCATTTTATTGAAATGAAAAGCTTGAAGATGCAGTCTTGAGTTCTGATAATTCAAGATGTGAACTGCACCACAATGAATAGTCTCGCTGATTCACCGGAGGATCTTGCCAGCTTGGATTGGGCTTCCAAAAGTTTATTTATTTTTCTATGTTACCATCGCACCTTTATTTGGGATGACAAGTGTGTTTATGACCACGCTATTCTTTGCTTTGACATGTTGTTCCACGAAGTTTGTAACTCGGGACTCACATAAGTAAAATATCCATCAAATTATTTGGCATTTGTGATGCTCTATTTTACCACATTACCAACAAAGGCTAGAAATATGATAATTTTTTGTTGTCAATGGTAAAGACTAAAGAATCATTAACTTCTAAAAAATTATTGTGCTCTAATGTTAATTTTGTATGAGAGCATTATATAATGGTGGTGTAATGCTGGTGTTGTGTATGTGCATGCCAAAAACAACCATGGCATAGTCAACTTATGCGACCTTTCCACTCATCGAGTTTCAATTATAGAAATTGGATAAGATTCAATTATAGAGACCAATCTATTGGTATGGAGCTATGTTTGGCATAATAAATACATAAAGACAATGTTGTTTTGCCCCCATGGCCAACATGGGATTAAAATATCTAAGGGTCACATTTTCAATTGGGCCTTCTCTCGCAAGTGACACTTGCAGTTGCACAGGAAAGGGTTTTTAAGAGTTTCTATATTAGGTGCACAAATGTTGACTTGGGTTTTTAAGAGGTAGCTACATTAGGATGTTTGTTTTAATCAGGATGGTTAGTGACAATTCATTTCTCATATACTTCAAATGGTACTGATATTTTAGGGATCAAGGGTGAAATTCTTGTTGAAAATAAGAATCAAGCATCGAGTATTGTATTGTTTTGAAGTAGCAATTTTGATTAATTGTAAAAACTGACTTTGAAGTATGATTTAAGCCACTTCACCCTCGGGTCACGGAAGGCAACCCTCTGTGCGTAGCACCTTGTTTAATTATAGTCAAGGTACCTGCCATTAGCTTCCTTTGTATTTTGTCAATAATCAGATAAAACGATGAACTACTAGTTAATAACCAGATAAGTCTACCAAAGTAACAGGTATTCTTAATGTTTTTCTTACTATCTCTCAGGCTTTTTTCTTGCAAGTATAGGGAAGGGTTGGCCTCTACTGTAAACGTGGAGGTCAGCCCTCCCCTAGTTTATAGATTAGAGTATGACCATAGGAGGCCATTACCCTACCTACGGATGGAGGTAGACTTTTTTATATAGTTACTTAAAGACATGCTATCTCATTGAGAGTTTATAAAGTAAGATTTTAGTTCACATCCATGAGATAAGTCCAATCACATTATACTAGAGTATAATCTTTAGACCATGTAACATGTAGGTGTCTCTAAATGGAATAAATTCAATAGTTTACCACTTGTTTATGATTGATATTTGCTCGATACCATGTATCTCACTACCCACTTGACGTGTCTACTTGATAGGGGATAAGCCATCCTTATAATGATAAAGCTGATTATATTCTAAATTCCTATAGTACATGACAGGTTACATACCGTGAATTGGATATGGTTTTTTACAGTGCATTTATGGATGTAGTTGAATTATAGGCTCTGAATACATCAGTATACTTGATATTCTACCTAACTATACGAAACTAGCAAAGATATACACGTTATAGTGATAGGGAAGGATTTTCAGCGCTTGTTCTTTAGGTTTACTTGAAGGTAGCTGGGCCGCTTGGGAAAGCTTCATGGGTAAGTTTACAGTCAACTTTCTCTTCTTAAATAAGTGCAAATAGATGGCCACGATCTTTGGCCTAATTCCGATAGCAGAATGGATGCTAGAAAGGGTGCAAACTTTATGATCTGCTAGATATTTGGCATGCTGCAACAGAGACGTACTGAAAAGACTCTCTGGGTTTACAAAGTTCCTGGGCTTTTGCCTTTTAGGTTTTACGTCATAAGGAATAAAATGGCAGATTATGACACAGATGGTATGTTCTTCAATTCCAACTCTGAGAGTGAGGAAATACTGAATGGATACTTAGAAGAATGGTTGGAACTCTGCCTAGATAAACTAGACTCGAGTGATCCAACGTTTACTAAAGAGGTTTTTTTGAGATGGGACAGAAACGAGGAAAATCTGACGCTCATGGAGGCAATAAGCAATTTAGTTATGGTGCAAAGATGCCTAAGACAGATCTTTCACATCCCATAAGTGCTGCTAAAGCGTTTGTTCCTAAAACACAGCCTGAAAATGATTATGAGTCCGAACAAGAAGAAATACAGGTAATTTTGATGTCTCCTTTAATAAAATAATATTAGTTGTGGGAGAGTAACACAATCGGAAGAAGATTACAAGGTTTATATGAAATGGTATAAGAAAGCCTTAGGGCTCATGTTTGATATTGAAATTCATTATTTACTCTTTTTACTTGTGAATATTATAATTTTTATTCTAGCAATGCTTGGACAACTGGTACAAGGGGTAACAGGCTATAAGCTGAGATTACCCAAGGTACCTTTTGGCCCTTGCAATGTCACCCGTAAACTTGCTAACATTGTATTAAATGGCTGCAGGTACGGGTAATCTCTTCCCTTTGTGCTTTATGTTGTCCTTGCTGCTCTTATGTGGCGAATTTGAGGGTATAAAACGTGAAGACAAAGGGGAAACTAGCAAAGTTGTTCTTATATCCAAGTTGATTGAATGATTATCTTTAAGAGAACATCAGGTAACAAGTTTTAATTTCTTAGCTTTATAGCTACTATTACAGATTTGTTTCGCAGTCTTGTTAAGTTTTCAATCAAAGCATAGGGCCTTATTTTGCTACTTAAAGGCTGGCTGCATTTTTGGATAAGAAAGTTAAAAGCCATCAGTATTTGGCTCGTGTTGTTATGGGAAACAATATTATGCTTAGATTCAGGTTATGTAAAACAATGAACTACTAGTAGCGTAAATTATGAGCATTTGAATTCTGATATAGCCTGTATATTGTGTTCAGCAAGTCAAAGGGGGTCCATAGCTGCCATAATGTGTCCCATAACTTGTCCCAGAACACTGTGTCAAAAGCTTTTGCAAAATCCATGAAACAACAATACAGGTTTTACCGGCGATTCCTGCTATTCTCAATCAGTGTGTGCAGAGTGAAGATATGATCAATGGTGGAATGCCCGGGCCGGAAGCATGCATGTGTCAGAGCATGCACCTCTGCCTCTTCTGCCCATATCATAAGTCGCTGCTCAAGGACGCCAGCCAACAGTTTTGCAAAGAGAGAGCTGACCATAATAGTGCGATAGTTAGCTAGGCATTGAGGGCCACCTGCCTTGTATATGGGCACAACTCTACTAGTGGTCCATTACGGAGGGAAGCCTTCTTGCAATGCTTTATTGAATAGTGTCGTGAGGACAGGCACCATTGGAGGCCCAGTCCATTTCAGAAGTTCTGCCTGCATGCCATCTAAATCTGTTGCCTTCCCATTAGCTAGGCATTGCAGGCCCATGATGACATCCCCTTCTGTGATGACTGGTTCTCTGCGAGGTATCTGGCTTTCTTGTTCTTGAGGAAAGAGCGGTATTGACTGATGGCCTGTGGGCGGAAGGTGGGATCAGTGACTTGCTGGAGTCCACTTTTGATCTCCTGACATTCATCATCGAACCATCTGTTGCGGAAGAAGGTGGTAGCAGCCGAGGTCCTCAATGAGTGGCCTCTCCCAAAGCATCTTTCAGCGGCTGTCAGAAGCAGGTGAGTCAGCTAGGCAGATTGCTGTTGGTGTGGGGAGCTACAGTAGTCCTGCCAGATCATGCTCAAGCAGCTCGGCATAGGTCTTTGCACGGTCGTAATCCAGGTGCAGCCGGGGCACCTGGAGCGTTGAGGCAATGTATGCACGAGGAGCCTGCGAATTTACATGCAAAAAAGGGGGCTGGTGGTCTGAGTCCACTTTCTCGTCCCGAGTGTTTGTTCCAATGCAAAAATGGGTAACCAGGTGCGGATCCTATTCCTCTACCAGCACGTAATCCACCACACTAGAGCCACCCCCTTGGTTCTCCTATCTATAAGTGCAGCAGCTGGAAGATGACCATTGTGCCAACTCATTACAAATAGCCAGGTCAAAGATACTAACCAGCAACAACAACGCATGCCATAGCGTAAGATATGGTTGTCATCTGATATCCTTGACGAAGCCACCTCTGCGGGGTTCAACTGCAAGACGTCCTCTGCCAGGGGCTCAAATTTCGGGACCTGCTCGGCTCCAGTGCGTGCATTAAAGTCTCCAAGCAGCATGAACCTTGCCAAACTGTTTATGCTGATGTATGTCGTCATATAGATCGACATAGGGCTCCAATCTATCCACACCCGAAGGAGTGTTATAGAAGTTGCTCTCGGCATGTGGAAAGTAGCATACTGCTACAAAGACGATGATGTCACTGTCATGCTGCACGCGCACCCACAAGTAGCGATTGTACCTGTCTGTTTTGTGCAGCGAGACTGACTGCACCAAGGTTGCATGATAGTAGCAGGCTACCCCCCATGCCCTCGCTTGCCTGTGCAGTCATTGAACACCGAGAAAAGCAGATAGCCTGGGAGGTCCGGCAGTCTGTGCCTTACATGTTCTCATGTTTCCATGAGGAAAATGATATCCATATCTGGTGCAATAGAGTTGAGACTCTCCCCTTTCTGTCAAGGGAAGCCCCAATAGTTCCAAGATACCATAAGGAGGCACAGTTCCTATTTGTTGGCATTTGACGTAGATGCACGCTGATCTGTGCCGGCAGCAATTGCTGGAACAGTTGGAGCAGCGGGAGCAAGAGGTGCAACAGGGGTACCAGGGGAGCTTGCGGCAAACTGTGGTGGGAGTAGTAGGAGTGGCAGCAGAAGGGGCAGCTCCTGTAATGGTAGCAAAAGGGCCCCTGGTTGCTGTAGCAGCTTGACATATTGCATAGGTGACCTCAGCAGGTGCCAGCCTAAAAATGCGAAGCTTGCCTCAGACCAATCCTGCAGCGCCCCCTCGACGGTAGACATCCCCGACTTGAGCCAACTCATGCCTGTGGGACTCCTATTGCGTCGGAGTAAGATCCTGGTCAACATACATGGTGGTCCCCTTCAATTGCGTACGTTGACGCAAAATTGCCATACCCACTCGTGTGTCTGCAACCGTGAAGGTGACAACGCATGGGTGATCTGTGCGTTGAGGCCTAAGGCAGCTTGTTCGGACAATTTGGACTGTGGTCTGAAATGCCATGCGAGATAGGAACTGATCTTGGAGGCGCCTTGGTGAGATCCTCTCCTGCTTCCTCTGGGAGTCCACGCACCACCACATTGTGACGTCGCCGGACCTACTCTTGCTGCTCACTGAGTCGGGGGACAACATTGGTTGTGCCAACAAATGACTATTATCTGGGGTGTGTGGGCTGTTCACAGCAAGGGGGGTGTAGTGCTCGAGATGGAGCAGGTGTTGTCTGTTTCCATGGTTGGCGCCTTGCAGGCTGCTGGGCATGTGGGCTTGTCTGGCCCCGTGTTGCAGCCTCTGCTACCTGAAGTTGGGAGCCTAGCTCCTGTTGAAATTTCTGCTGCCTGGCCAGCTCATTCGTGCATTGCCATAATTGTTCATGGACCTCGACATGGAGGCTCTTGTCTTGCTGGGCAACGGTTGCCTGGAGCTCCTGTATCTCCCCATCTTGTGTCTCAGTAGGGTTCTCAGCTATGTCTGGCTCGCTTCGAAGGCAGCTCGGACGTTCCACATTGTGGTGGCAGCCCCCTTAACTTCTGACTGGAGGCGGGAGATGGTTGCCACTGTATCCTGCTCAGCACACTGCCTGTCATGTGCCATGATCTCTACGGTGGTGAGGAGGAAATCAATGCGAGCTCGCAAGTCAGCAAGACCCTGCTTTTCATGTTGCCTCTCAAAGTGTGCCAAGCGAATCCCGTCTTCTAACTACTGCATGCGGGTTTCCGTCTCTGCAATCTGTTGCCTCTCCGCTGCCAACTGCCTTTTGAGCACGTGGAACACCGAAGATTGGATCTCTTTTGCCAGGCCTGCAATCCAGGTCCTGTTGCTCTCAATTCTTGCCTCCATTTGTTTCAAGGCCTTTGTCTGCGCCTGCGCTTAGTGCATCGTCGGGCCTGAGTAGTATTCATCCGTCTCTCGGGTCGCTCTCATAGATTGGGCCTTCGCCCGGGTCTCTTTCCTCATGGAAAATGTTTCTCCCTTACCCTTGCTATCCGATCGGGCCGTTTTCGCGATAGTCCCTCCCCCTGGTTCTCCCAGGCAGGCTGGGGCTGGCGCAGGGGCTGGGGTTGGGCTTGAGGGATGTCATTGTTCTAATGGGCTAGAGAGAGAAAGTGGTCCAGAGGTTTGTTAGCATATGCTCTATTTATATATTCTATTTATATGCAATAAGACTAGGGTTCCACTTTTGTATGCCTCTCTCTCAAGGAAGTGAAGTGGGCTCAAATGTATCACACTCAAGGTGGGACTTATGGGTTTGGAGGCTGAAGCACCTACATCAAAGCCCATAGTACTACCCCAGAGTCTAGGGATCTCAGTGTGTAGTGAGTGCAGATTACACATCTAGTTGACTGGGGAGCAAGAGTTACAGAATGGAAGTCCCATCCTCCTTTGCATCAAAGCCAGGTTACAATCCGCAATGAGGTCACTTAATAAAGCACATGCCTTCTAAGTTGGGAGCGCTTGGCGTCATCCCGCCGCTCAATTATGGTATTCCCAGATCTAATGAGGCAATATCAATAATATCCTCATTTTTGGGCTAGATCTTGCATAAAGTAATACTTATACTTCTAACCATGTGGTACCGAGACAACATGTGGGCTTGATTTGGCACCCAAATAGGCTCAATAGCCTGCTAATATTAGGAGCATACTACTAATGCATAATACTACTAACCAGGGACTCTAGAGTATACTTTCAAATGCGTGCAAGATGATCAGCAATTCTTGACAAGCATCCATCCCAAACATTAGAAACTCATACGAAAGGGACCCATAAATTTAGTTAGCTATAGATTCATCATATTGGAGGATTAACTATCCAGTAATTGTTTGGAAATCCATATCAAAGTGGCTGTAGGCTAGCTGGATGCAAAGTTGGAGGAACAACGAGATAAAAGTGAATGATTGACAATGATGAAGATATATACAGAAGGGGATGGCTTATAACAGAACCATTTATGGTCATAAAATGTTTGATATTGGGACCTCGTATCTCCATTAGGGGGTTGATAACAGAGTCTCTGTAGCCATCGAATGGCTGACAGAGGACACGTATCACCAACATGGGGAGTATTACATATTTACTCAACATTAGAGACATTATTTGCTATGAGTGCATTGAACATATTTTACTTTTTCAATACAATTGTATAATATGGTTCAACTTAATTTTGCAATGCAACTCAGTATTAGCTACTATTATTTCATTGCATCAACAACAACTACCATGTTGGTCCAAAGAACAAATGTTTAAGGATTACATCAAAACCCATACAAACAGACACACATGCTTACGTGCATCCAACATTGCCTTAATTTACTAAAAAGAATAGATTGCTCCTCTCCGTGACTTTAGCTTATGACTTCTATTTTGCACAATTTGCAAACTCAAAATAAAGGCAAAAACATATAAATTGAGGGCTTATAAATGAGAATATACATTTCTTATGGCGTACCACATTCATGAGCATCCCGTAGGACATATGCAATCTTCTAATTATTTTAGCAAGGCTTGAGAAGAAAATCTCATAAAACTCTATAATTTGTTGGAACCATATTGATCTTACGGAGGCTACACCAACCAAAGTTGTTATGACAGAATCTGTAGGGCCATAACGTGTGCCAACTCTATGGACCATTCATATATATAAGGTGCATATAAACAATTCCTGTACTTGTGCATGGCAACGTCCTGCACGTTTAAGGAAGAAAATTTGACGGTTGTTTGCATGGTTACTTTAAGAGTTTAAATAGGATGCCCAATGCTCATGTATAAGACATGTCATCAAGAGAAGGTTAATCCTGCAAATTATGGAAAACAAGCCTCGAGGTCATTATTTCTTGTGATCTGCTCGAGGGAAAGATTAACCTTCTCTTAAACACATGTCTTATACATGAGCATTAGGCATCCTTTTTAAACTCTTGAAGTAACCACACAAATAACAGTGGATTTTTCTTCCTTAAATGTGCATGATGTTGCCATGCACAAGTAGAGGAATGACGGAGAGGGTTATTTCTCGTGATCTATGAGAGGGGAGGATTGACCTCTATAACCCATAGGGCTAGAAAATTATCTTTGTAAGAAAACTTGAACGCTAGATCCTCGTAAACATATATTTGAAGCTCGACAAAACAAGCAACCATCCTTTCAATATCTGTAGATAGTAGAATACAATCTTTCCTAGATTTTGCTAGTTCTAAGATTGACGATCTTTTCCAGGAGTATATTTTGCATAAGAATTGATTGAATAGATCAACAAGAAGCAGATAAGACCAACAATTCCTGCCTTTTCTGATTTATCTTGAACTACAGGAGACACCTCAACAGCAGGAGACGCGTTCTCAGTTGCAATAGCATGTGCTACAACACTAGAATTCACAATAGGTGATACTTTCTGATCATCTGTGATACTATTACTAGAACTACAAGCATTCAACTTCTGCTCATCTGTGATGCTACTACGACTAGAATGAATCAAAGAAGAAGCATTACTACGTGCCGAACAATCCATCTCATCAACTCGATTCAATTCCTCCTTATAAATAGCATCGAAAGTTCTTCTACCATTTCCATCAAATGGATTTGTCACCACATCTATTGCACACTTGGCTGACAGATCAACAGTCTTATTATACCTGCAAAAAAACATGTCAGAAACAAAGACAGAATATCCAACAAAAAGGCAAGCAATTAAATTACCTGTGGTATGCTTCAAAAGTTCGCTGCCCCGTAATTCTCATGCCAACAGATTGTGGAACTCCAACTCTTATCATTCTAAATATAACAGTTGTATGCCTAGATTTCCTAGAAAATTTACCCTCAATTCTAATAGTAGCTAACATATATTTCACCCAAGAAGCAAGTGTTCTTGCACTAACTCTATTAGTAGAATTATACCACTGAACAGACTTGTAATTCTGAATGGCCTGTATAAAGCAAAATCTCACAATGTTTCCCTCTTTATCAGACTTCCCCGCGGCCAAATATCTCTCAAGTTGTTTGTATGTTAAGACAATGTCGGAATCATAGCATCTGCATAGCATTCTGAACTGCTCTTCCTGATAGTGATTCATGTCCACATCATAATTCTTGCTTAATCTCTCATTATACTCAAGGAAATCTTTATTCTTTTGACCAACTAGAAAGTCGATTATCAGCAACTGATACAACTCATTCTGCCCTCGAATAGCAAACCTACCTACACAATAATACAAAAGACTCCTTTGCAGACCTCTAGCATAAGTAACCTGATGATCCATATCTGCTAATAGTGCTACTTCATTAGCAAAGGTAATCTCATCTACCTTTTTTCCGTTTTTGCCAGACACCTGGAGTCTTCCTGGATCTTCTCATGCTAGCTATACAAGCTAATTGTGCTCGCTCAAAAATATGACTCTTCCTCTTCTCAATTGCACTTTGGGCTATCCTTATTTCATTATGCCTTCTTATCATGCCCCCAAACTTCCTGAATATATCCTACAATCTGCAAATCAATCAGAAAGTTAGAAAGTAAACAAATAAAAAACCTAAATAAGAAAGTTAATAACCAGAACTTACGATTCAGGGGGATAAAATTGCCCATTATTCTTGGTAACCTGCAACATGAACTGTTCCAGCAACCCAGCAAACTGTTAGAGATCCATCTCCTCAATTCTGACCTCAATACTAAATTCCTATATACTCCCTCCAAAGGTCAGACCATTTTCTAACCCATTGTATCTTTGCTGCAGACTTAGAAATACCACCAGCATTAACCTCCCTTTGGAGCTGAAAGCTCAACAAATGGCACTCTAGAACCATTACAAGTCACTGTAGGATTTCTTACAGGCACTACAACTGTGTTAAGCATGCTAGAATTATGGGCATCTTTCATACATTTTAAGATCCCATTCTCTCCAAATTCATTGACCAAATCTGACTCAAAGTCGGACAGACCTAAGCTAGCAGACTCAGCTGCAACAAAACTGCCAAAAGAAGGCAGATTAGGTAAAACATTTGCAGGAGCTACATTCTCTGCAAAAGATTGTACGCTTGCATGTCCATGGCATCTTCAGTTATCATCGAAATCACAGCTATTGCTTCGCTATCCTCATGCATAGTACTGTAGTATCCTCAAGAATGTGTTGATCTTCCAGAATACCGAACCTAGGCGCATTCATTCCTATAAGCCTCATCTCATCATAACTCCGTGCTCGAAGCACAAAATCACCACCTAAGAAGCAAAAGAATATGAAAAAGAAAATATATCCTCTGCATTTAGCCATCCCGCACCTCCAGACCAAAGAAAATCAGCTGCAAAAGCAAAAGAACAAGTCATTAGGATAAAAAATGAAGAAAATAAAGACAAGAACAGGAACATACTTACTAAGAATACCTAAAACTCGTCAAAAAGCCAGAAAACTCGCACAGAAGCTTGAAAAGTCGGAAAAGAAGCTCGAGAACTCAAGAAAAATCTATTGAAAGTCCGCAACAACCTCCAGAACTCGTCAAGAACCTGTAGAACTCGGCAACAACCTCAGAAAACTTGGCAAGAGCCGTCGCCACACCACCTGCAAGCGAGATTTATCAACATGCAACAAAATCTAACAAAAAACATAAAAATGGCAACAAAATCTAACAAAAAACATAAAAATGGCTCGATGATCACCTTTACAACATCCTAGCGCCCTCAAAATTCATGCAGCACCATAAAAAAACGTCTAAAAATGCCCCAGCAGCTTCGAAAATGGTCTGGCGCCATTTAGAATGCCATAGCCAGTTTGCAAAGCCAGAAGAGAGAGAAAATGCTTCGTCTAAGGTTTATCAATAGAAATTTCCATGTCATCGCCAGTTGGATGCCATGTCAGAAAAATTGACAGTTGTATATTCACGTTACAGGTATGGCGCGATGTCAATGATTCTGAGGTGTCAAGTGTCGCCTCTGCGCGTCATTCTGCAGGGTCAAGTGTCGCCTCGCGACGCCGGAGGGCGACACTTGACCCCGCAGAATCGTAGACGTCACGCCATTCTTGTATACGAAAGTTGGCCTAATTTTAACTTCGAGGCATACACCTTAGCGTAACATCAAGGATAGCATCTAAGTCATTGAGCCCTTAACCAATATCGTAAGTGGGTCGCATTCTTTTCTAGGGTTGCATTTTGGATGCAACCACATCTCTGCTCCAATTTTAGGGAATGTTAATCTGCCAGATCCTTTTGTATAACCGTCTCAATAGTTCAAGAACAATTCAAAAGTCTTAGAGAATGACAACAACATTAGTCATAAAGCATAAAGCGCTCCCACTTATGATATTGCAAGGGTAATGCAAGTGGTTCTTGTTTCCTGGTTGCAAACCGGGAATCAAGTCCCAATTGCATTGCCCTTAATAATAACACAATAAGGTTTGGCTCCCTAATTCCACATTTAAGTGGAGAATGACGCAATTGGGGCCCATACTTCCCGCCAACAAAAAAAAAACGGTCAGATTGCCGGTCTGTAGACATCCGGCTGGAAAGTTCTACTTTCGCACTGCTCCAAATTCCTGGATCGCTTAGAAGCTACAGGTGCAATTGCTTGCTGCTGATAAGTAATATTCAAAATTTCTCAAATCCAGTTCATAAGCAATTCTTCAATTGAATTAGTATTCTAAGCAAGCCTTGATGGGCCTTACAAGTTGCAGCAATTCAAAGAAAGGTGAATTTCAATCACCCAATGCACTGTGATTCTATAGCTTGATATATAGAAACTAGGAAGGTGAGCCATGGCGGATTCAAATGGAACGGATAGGATGGCAGGCAAGCATAGAGATCCTTATGAAGTTTTGGGTATCCAACGCGATGCCACAGACCAGCAAATTAAAACTGCTTATCGCAAAATGGCTCTCAAGTATGTTTATCTTTTACTTTTAAGCTTTACTCATTTACAAGATGCGAGAGTATTTTCGTTGATCTTGGCTCAATGGTTGCAGGTTGCATCCAGATAAGAACCCTAATAGTTCAGAAGCAGTGGGGTTATTTAACGAGGTAACATATGCATACGGAATCCTCTCAGACCCGAACAAGCGGAGGCAATATGACTCTGTTGGATTTGAGGTAACTGAAAACTGCTGTTTGTTTTCCTTATTTATCTCCTCATTTGATCATAGAGAACCAAAATATAAAACTTGTCAGGGCATGGACCTCGACCCTGATGGTTTGGGCATGGAACTTGATCTCTCAAGTTTGAATGCCGTAAATACCATGTTTGCAGCATTATTCAGGTAGGCCGCTTCGCCTTTGTCATGGATCTCTTCCTTTGAGGAAATTAGTTTGTTTGATGGATCTCTTATATTTTCAGCAAGTTGGGGGTTCCCATAAAGACAGCAGTTTCAGCAAACGTGCTGGAAGATGCTCTTAATGGGACCGCGACCATTCGCCCTTTGTCTTTGGGTCAACCTGTGCATGATAAGGTTGCTTGTTAATACAAAATTTTCTGTATAGTCTAGTGTGCATTACTATGTCATGTGCCAAGTTTCAGGTGGAGAAACAACATGCTCATTTTTATAGCATAAGCATATCGAATCACCAGGCACAATCTGGAGTTATAATACGTGCCATATCTGCTGCCCAAAACAAACTCAAAGTAAGTGAGCTACTCGAACTTTTAACGCAGGCTGTTGCAAATGAAGCTGAAGCTTTATGATTTTGTTGCTATTCAGTTGCTGTATTTTGAGCCTGAAGGTAATGGACTTGGATTAGCTGTGCAGGTAATTTGCTCTTTTGACGTCTTTGTAGTGTGTACTCTTTTCTCTCTTTTGAGGATTTATTGTAGTCCTACTTATGAGATGAAACCATGGAGATTTTGGTCTCGCATTATCATGTGGAATATATCCTTGTGAAATGGGAGAAGCCTAAGTTTGGCAAACAAGAGGCTACCTTAGTCCTGCTGCCTGCATATGTCATATCTGCATTCCTGTGAATTATCCTCTGGAGTTGAACATAAGAATAACTTTATGTCAAACCTAATTTGCCTCTTCCCAGGCTCTTTTGCAAGTTGAGCATAAGAATAACTTTATGTGAAAGCTGATTTGCCTCTTCCCAGGCTCTTTTGCAATCGGCATTCCTTTTCTTTGAACAACCTTTTCATAAGCTGGGTGAACAACCTTTCCCTGTGTTAAAAGTCGTCCATCCAGTGTGGTGATGGTAGCCATATAGCCCATGGAAGGCTGACCTTTGTGGTAACCACCAGGCCATTTGCATCTCATTTCGAAAACCTCGTGTTATCTTTCATCAATGACAAGAACTAGATCAGCAGGAACAATGTTTGCTTGTTCATTACTCTTCTTAAGAAATTAGTGAGTGCCGGGTAGATATTGCTGCAGGTTTCCTTACTTCAAGAAATGCATGGGGGCACACAATCTAAAAGTTCTTCCCTAACACAAATCCTGCGCACAGTCCGAAGAAGAATGGTATTTATATGTGCGTTTTGCATTGGATATGTTTCTTCATACATGTCAAGTAGATTGGCCAAAATGTTCAAAGACTAGCAGCTGCAAGCTGGATACATTGGTCAATTATGGTACAAAAGATAGAACAGAGATGGAGTATTCCATTTCTATAAAATGCTTTTAAAGATTATACTCAAGAACAACAGTATGAGCTTTTCAAATGGCAAAATATCATTTTCACATTAGTTGGTGCTGCGTCTCATGGGAAATCATGAATACATATTATATGTCAAGAAAGTCTCTTTGATTATTCCGAGATTCTGACATGTTGATCCCAAAAACATATTACAGGAGGATAGTATGAAAGCTGGAAAACTTGCTATTGCTGGGATGTATTTCTTGCATTTCCAAGTATATCGGCTTGATCCTACCATCAATGCAGTAAGTTTAAATTATGTGTTGTGGGAAAGTAGGACTGTAATTTTTTTTTACTAAACTTAATACCTCATGCAGCTGGCTATGGCAAAGGATCAAGATGCAGCACTTTTTAGAAGATTGGACGGTTTTCAGCCATGTGAGATGTCTGAGCTTAAGCCAGGAACTCATGTTTTTGCAGTGTACGGTGAGCTTTACATGATTATGCATGGCAAACAATGAAGATTGGCATTTTTAAACTTAACACACCTGGGTGCCTTAGGTGACAACTTTTTCAAGAGCACCAGTTACACGGTTGAGGCCATGTGTGCCGATAATTGTAAAGAAGTCACAGAAAAACTAAAAGCAGTGGAACAGCAGATTTTAGAGAAACGTAATGAGTTGCATCAGTTTGAAACAGAATACAGAGAGGTAGTCTTTCTTTGGCCTTCTATGCTATAGATTTCTATGCTTATCATTATATGTTTTTCAGATTCTCGCCCGTTTCAATGCTGTGACAGCTCGCTACATGCAGGAAAAGCAAGCGGTACGTTCTTCCCTGTGCTTACATTCCAGATCTATTCAAATTCTTGGGTTTTTTAATTGTTGATTGCTACGCGTGCACTTAGGTGGATGATCTGTTGAAAGAACGAGAGAAAGCCCAGGAATCATTTTCTGGAAGTGCAACTGCAAGGAAGAATTATGGACCTGCATCTTTTGATGGTTCTGGTGATGCCAAAGATGAAAGCATTTCACCGAATGAAACGCAAATGCCTGCAAAGTCAAAGGACAAGAAAAGGAAGTGGTTTAATATCAAAGCTGACAAAAAATGATTGGGTTTTTAATCCTGTAAATGTATCATATGTAATATAATATACATATTCAGAAATAAAGACCTAATTGTGAGATGCTTTTTGGATAGTTAAGAAACTAGTACAAAACAAGCAAGCCAATTTATTACCGTAAACCCAACAATTGTAATGATTCAGTGACCTAGATTAGCTACATAAACTTATAGTAAGTTGCAAATGAAAAGTTAAAACATGTATTTACTTTTCATTAATCCTCATCTGTTTATGGGAATTTGCTTAAGTAAAAATGCAAGCAGTATTTACATAGTAAGGCATAATGTGCCATTGCAACTGATAAGCTGGCTAGCGTTTTGAGTGAGCGCTGGGACATTCTTTCAACTTCTAAATGAGACCTTTTCACGCAGCCCATGCAAGCTTCCTTGGTCGAGATAAAACTAAACTGCAGCAGCCCCAAACTAGTGGCTGGCGTCTCTATTTTCTTCAAAAAAGTTGACTAGGTAGCAGCATCAAACCTGCCCATATGCAATAAGCTACATATAGCATGAATATTCTAGTGCCAAGCTTATGTTCATTTCTTTTGGACACATAATACCTAGCACTCCATTACGTTTCTCACTCTTATTCATGCTCTCTAGTATAAGTCTATGGGCTTCAATAAATTCTTGAGCTATGGACTTCGGCAAATGCATTCTTGTTAGAGAATCTGGCATCATTCTAGACCCGTAGCTAGATTCTATAATTCCTTCACAGATTCGTTTTTGCCATCTCAACGTGAATCATTTTAGTGATTGTTCATTCTTGTCGATCTGCAAGGGCGGCAAGGATTGGCGAAAAGTTTGCTGGAGATTTGCAGGGCAACAAAGTGTTTTAATTAATGCAACATGAATAATGTCGATGAATAATGTACTAGGTAATCTTATTTTGGGGCTTTATATGCAGTAGCTTTATGCCCCGTAAATTCGAGACAACCCCTCTAGATGAGGTGGCCCAAGAGGGTGGAGTCGGGGAGCCATCAAAATGAAATGAAATTACCTTATGTAATGCCCTATACTTTCGGATTATATTTGCTGATGTGACATTTTTTGTTGACCTCCTTTTTTCTTGCAATGGAACTACGTCCGGCTATAAGATATTGGCAATTGAATGCACGCGCTATAGCGACGCTCAAGTCTTGTAGCACTCAAGGCCATAGCAAATTCCTTTTTTTTAGGTAAATCGAAATCGAAGGAGACTGGTGTTGGACACTGCGCGGGTGTTGGAAATATGACATGCAAGGAATAAAGTGACACAACAAGACAAAGAGAACGAGATAGAAAGAACACAAGGTAATCCCAAAGCAATAATAATTTATGAAGAGAGCATGCTCTTATATACAATGAGGGCTAAAAGGCAAAAGCCCCTTTTAGCTCCTTGAGTCAAATATAGACAAAGAGCCAAGATTGTCACGTGTATAAATAGGACACGTTCCAACATCCCCCCTACAAACTTGGTCTCTTTGTAAAACAAATAAGCAGCATGTGTCTTCGAGGGTGAGATCAAATGCACAATGTATCATGTATGTCCCCCCTGCAGAGTTGATCTCTAGCTCGAGTAAAAAAAACCTTTGTGGGAATCAAAGGAAAAAACCCGAGCACAACTAGCACGCTCATGCGGCTTTAGCAATCTTTTCATCATAAGCCTTCTTGTGACAAGTCTCCTCAGTATGATTAGTTTTATGACAATAATGACATTTGTCACGATCAGGGTGATAAAAACAATCTACTGCAGAATGATTTGTTTTACCACAATGAGGGCACGGAACACGTGACATGGCAACACGACTTCAGAGTTATGGCGAAAATGTCTATCAATAGCAACATTGGCTAGTTCTGATGGCTCTTCTCGGTCTTTGAGCCGCTGAGAATGATCAAATAAAGATAGGCATATATTATCAAAATCAGGATTGTCTTTTTCAGCTAAAACAACCACAATTGTTTCAAATTCAGGTGGCATGGATCGTAACAACATAGCAGGTAATTTGTCAGATAGAACAGGTTCACCAGCTGCAGCTAACTGTTCTACCAAGGATTTAAACTTATCAATATGGTCTTGTAAGGACTCAGAAATCTGATACTTAAGTGCAGCGAGTTGATGGCCGATATGAATACGCTCATTCATAGTCTTTTTCTGATATAATTTTTCAATATATGCCCACATATCATGACTACTAGAATATGAAACAACATCCAGAATCAACGAATCTTTTAAAGCAGATAAAAGCTATCGTTTGGCAACAGCATTCTTTTTGTCCCAGACCTGAGTGTTAACAATCCATTGATCATACTCAGCTCCTGTCATGATTTTGGCACCAGCAGCATTCACTGGTTGCTCTGGACGAAGGCAAGAACCGTCTACAATGTTAAGTAAATCATCACCTTCAAAAAGTAAGGTCATTTTAATTTTCCAAATAGGAAATCCAGTTCCATCAACCTGTAGGATATCCACTGATCACAACATTAGATAATGACGTTGTCATGCCTGTTCTTTCCTGTGAAGAATGGCAGAAGATAATCAGCTTAAAAAAAAAATAGTAATTATCATAAAAGTATTAAGCATATGAAAGCTTTGCTCCATTACTTTTATAGGTTTTGATAAATCACATGGCTTTGCCATGATGTTTCAATTTAACCTTTATATTTTGATAAATCACATGGCTTTTCCATGATGTTTCAAGGTTTTGATAAATCACATGGCTTTGCCATGATGTTTTAATTTAACCTTTATATTTTGATAAATCACATGGCTTTTCCATGATGTTTCAATTTGACCTTTATATTTTGATAAATCACACGGCTTTTCCGTGATGTTTCAATTTAACCACATGACTTTCTATGGTTCTCAATAAATCACATGGATTTTCCATGATGTTTTGAAAGAACCTCATGACTTTTCATACTTTGCAAACATATGAGAATATCGCTCCATTGCTTTATATAACTTTCATGAAAGATTTATAATTCATTTATCATGCATATGAGAAATATCATATCATTACTTTCACATGTTCCTTCATGGTCATTTTAGAAATAATAAGCTCTTTTATCATGCATACACAACCTATATGACGAGGCGTTTATAAGCATGGATTACACTATTAACCTTTTACTGCTTTTCAAAAGTAAGCAGATGATAATTTCTCTTATGTGTGAATGATACTACGAAACATATCTAATAAAACAAAACACAAAAGTAAGCAAAGAAGGAACTAATAAAACCTATTTAGGGATCTAAAAGAACAAATTAATAAAACATATCTAGGGATCTAAAAATAACAAACTAATAAAACATGTCTAGGGATCTAAAAGAACAAATTAATAAAACATATCTAGGGATCTAACAATACCGCTTTTCTTATATAGTTTAAAAACATGATTAGTTATTAAACTTTCATAACTCAAAAAGTACCTAATCTTTTCCATTAAACTAGACTCTTTACTCTTTCCAGAAAGCCTTAGATCACACAAAACTGGGTTATATCGAGAAAGTTATGACCTTCATAAACTAACATAAATCAATTTTCTTTCAACCATGATTCTACTTCTAATTCCCTTTCTCAATATATGAAGCGACGCCATTACCTGCGTATTACCTTTTAACAGAAGCTTTGTCAATACTTTTGTTCCTGCAAAAGTTTGCCGTCAATTCCTTGCAGTATCTATGAACTCGAACCTGGCTCTGATACCATGTTGGAAATATGACATGCAAGGAATAAAGTGACACAACAAGACAAAGAGAACGAGATAGAAAGAACACAAGGTAATCCCAAAGCAATAATAATTTATGAAGAGAGCATGCTCTTATATACAATGAGGGCTAAAAGGCAAAAGCCCCTTTTAGCTCCTTGAGTCAAATATAGACAAAGAGCCAAGATTGTCACGTGTATAAATAGGACACGTTCCAACAGCGGGATCTTTAGGTAAATTGACCAGTTTAGGCTCCTTCTTCCTAAACAAGTAGGTTGGCTTTGATTCTAATGGAATGCCTAGATTCTTGCTTGCATTTTCTTTCCAGAATGATTCTTGAAGAACAGTAGAAGAATAGTTTGATCTAAGATTTTGTGAAGGATTTTATTTTTTTAGAAGGATAAAGAATTTTTCATTTATAAGTAAACTGATGCAAAGCCCTATAGTAGATAGACACGCTCCTGAACAAGTTTGAAGGGGGATAGCTACAAAGCCCTTTTAAGTTGCGGAGCCAAGCATTTTATTTAGCATCAGGATGGTGTCCATCTGGAAGCGCAGAAGATTGTGTATCTTTCAGCGTTTGGATATTCCTCCTGCAGTTCTCCTCCAGGATGCACAAGCTAGAATCGCTAAGGCCTATCATTGCTCTTCGCTTGCTCCTGCCAAGCAACAGTTGATATTTAAGTCCTATTTGAGTGTGTTGTCTTATGCTTAGGCTGGTGGTTCTACTCAGTGGATCATGATTATCCTCTGAGATTTTATTCCCACCTCTGCATTTGTATTTTGCTTTTGGCTTGGAGTTTCAATAAAGTTTGTCGTTCTTCACAAAAAAAAAAAGAAGCCCTTTTAAGATAAATGTAGATGCCTTCTTTTTAAGGTGGTAGCTTGATGAATGTCTCCCAAACAAGCCATAGAAAAGATTTCACTCAGGGAGGGAGAAGTTTTATCCACACACCTCTCCAAACTTCCTTCAACTATGTGAATGGGTGAGCACCTCGAAGGTTTGATTTGCACAGAAAGGATTTTAAATACGATTGTTCTATTCCTATTGAGAAATTACAACTTACTCAATGATATGCTCGCACGGTTTATTCTCCGTAGATCCCTGCTTCCTGGAAATTCCTCGAATTTCCAGTGAAAGTTCTTTTTGGGTATTTTTTAGGCAAGGGTTTCCTGGCGGCGCCGCTTACAGTGCCCAGCGCCAAGACCTACGCGAAGATCACCGGAGTAGACCTCCGGACCTCCGCCATCGCGAAATAGAGAGGAGAGAAAAAAAAAAAGGGGAGGGGGGATGCACGGAATTTCCAGGAAGCAGGGGATTACGGCTGGGAGCCGCCCCCTTTCCGGGGTTTCTGGCTGGAAACCGGCAGCGGCGACGGAATTTCCAGGAAGCAGGGGATTACGGCTGGGAGCCGCCCCCTTTTCGGGGTTTCCGGCTGGAAACCGACAGCGGCGCCGCTGCCGGTTTCCAGCCGGAAACCCTTCAAAGGTGGCAGTTCCCTAGCACATATACGTGCTTCACTTTTCTAATATTATTGATCTTCTTTTGAAATATTCGTCTTTATTTTGCTATCTTGTAGGTTAAGGAGAAAAAGAGTGACAAATTATATCCTCATCAAGGCAAGTAATGTGTTTTAAACGTTGATCTTCTATTATTTCAGATTCTAACTTAGTTATGTTTATGTTTAGGTGTTTAAGGGCATTGAGAGAATTGTTTGAAGGGCACAAGAGAAGAAAGTAGGTGAACCTGGAGTTTGTGAATATCTCTAACATCCGCCGCTGCCGGTTTCCAGCCGGAAACCCTTCAAAGGTGGCGGTTCCCTAGCACATATACGTGCTTCACTTTTCTAATATTATTGATCTTCTTTTGAAATATTCATCTTTATTCACTACAAGAGGATGGGGGGTATAGTGTCAACCCTTGTGACAAGCCATATGTCCAGTGACAACTTTGTGTCGAATGCTATTATCTTGACACAACGTGTTTGTATTGTGTCAAAATTGTGTCTAGTGCATAGCGTCAAAAATTTCGTCAAAAGAATGACCTCCTTTTTGTCAACTTTTTAGCGCAACTTAAGTAGGTTATTGCAACAACTTTTGAACAATATTATAGCAAAGTTGTGGCAACCTTTTCTTAAGACTTATGACAAAATGTTATCCAAAATTTCATCTAATATTTTGACGGAATTTTGAGGAGGATTTGTCAATTTTATATTGCAATTTGAGGTGGTTGTTGTAACAAAATTTAAGCAATATTATAACTAAGTCACTACAACATTTGCCTAATACTTTTATACATCATTATAGATATAGTATTGCACCAAGGGATATTACTTCAAAGAATCCAAGAATGATTTGGATACTCGAACAATAGTCAGTTGGAGGGGAAGATAATGGTGAAGGGTACTTGGCAACATGAAGGAGCAAAGTGATCAGGAAGATAATGCAATGCTCAACATCAAATGATCTATACCATAATAGTTATAGCAATAAGATTGACAATGCTGATTAATCATATCACATATCAATTTGTTCACTTAGATCATGCTCAATGTCCTCCACCTCGTCATCATCTAGATATAGACGAAGAGCCAAACCACTAATTGCTTCAGAATGATCATGTACATGTCCCGCAATTTCTTCATCTTCAATATAATCCTCATCATGACCACGAATATGGATTGGCGAATTGAATGGAGATCGAAGCACATAAGTTGCTTCTTTATCAACTTCCTCTCTTTGTGAATGTGCCAACGATGATTCTAAAGGAACATGTTCATCAGTATCATCCTCAAGCAAATCTTCTCCCAAATATGCACTCTCCTCTTCAATGTTGATACCAATATCTGCCAGTTCTCCATCTTCTGCTTCATGCAACAATGGGTCATCATCAACATCATTAACAATACCCATAACACCCTCACCCTCACCACCACCACCACCACCACCATCAAAATCATCATCATCAGCAACATCGACATGAATGCCGCCGCTGCCATCAAAATCATCATCAACCTCAGTATGAATATCATGAGAGAGCTCTTCCACGTTATTTTCATCTACGGATAAAGCAATTATCGTCGTCGCGCCATGTTGACAATGTCGACCAATCCACCGGTTTGTGTCATTAGGATTCTCATGGATAAATATCTGCTCAACCTGACTTGGAAAGACAAAAGGTTCTTTCATCTCAGGCAATACCTTTGAAGAATCCACTTCTGGAAATCGTGATGGATGAGTCCTAACTGTCTTGCCACGACCTCTGTATACAACTTTGAACCATCGTGCCTTGAAAACATTTACATGAAAGCTACGATAATCCAACTCAATAATGTCTGTCAGGATTCCCATGTAATTCAGGCTACTCTCCAGAAGATTGTGATCCCTGTTGCTAGATTGACTTTTTTGTTCAAATTCTGAGCTGATACCTGAATCAAATGTAACTCTACGCTTATCCACATTGTTTATGCGAAAATGCTGCCCATATGCCCACATTGAAGTATAGAATCGCGCCTAGAACAAAATAATGATGATGAGTAATGTAGTATAAAAAGAATGGAACTTTGAATCAAAGATTTCTAATACCTTTCTACTACAACCAAGTGCAAGCTCATAATCATCATCTGGAATAACTTGACCACAATCTTTAGCTTCGTCCATACAAGCCAATAACCATGCATTATTCATTACATCTGGAATAGATTGTCTTGTTGATCGCTCTGTTGACCTTCTTCGTGCATCCTCCTTAGCAGTTTCATGCAAGTCCCTCCATGGTTGTAAACTTGCAGTATTATTAAGAACAAATGTGTTTACTGCAAGAAGCATGTCATCACTCAGACTTCGTTCTACACCATTACCCTGTAATACTTCTGATGTAATTTCCTTGGGTTCTTCTTTCTCCCACAATTTTGGACCATCAGGATGGCAAGATGTGGTGGCATCGTTTAGATAAAATAGCGTTTCTTGTATAAGATGACCTTCAGCCATGCAACCCTCTGGTTTTGCCATTTGACGAACAAAATTTTTGAGCACCTTCATGTAGCGCTCTAGAAAAAACATCCATCTACTAGGAGCAGGTCCTGCCAACCTTATCTCGTTTGGAATATGTATCATCAGATGTACCTGTGTATATAAGCACATTATTTGAACTTATAGTTGATAGAAGTAACATAATTGCATAGAATTTGTTTAGTAGTACCTGAAGGTCAAAAAAACTAGTGGGAAATTCCTTTTCGATGTCACAAAGCAGTATAATCACTTCCTCCTCTACTTTTGATATCTCAGCCACTTCAATCTCTTTGGAAGAGACCCACCTTGCAAATTTACCCAATCGATATATAATGCTCCTTACTTGTGGAGTCAAGAAATCCCCTATAACACATGGAAGTATATGCTGGAAAGTCCACGACGTATAAGTGCATATGTTAAAATATAATTTTTTCATAAGAAACTAGAGCATATAAATCAAAAGTACCTGAAGAAACTTGTGCCAATCATGGGATTTTAATCCAATGAGACTGCCTTTTTTAGTAAATGCCTTTCGCAAAGAGGCTCCATATCCAGTTGGTGTGCGTATCTTTGATATCCTTTTGTTTACCTCAAAAACTTGTTTTTTCCCTAGAACCCATGCACCTTGTTTCCATGTGAGGGTTTTCCTGCCTTTCTTCTCAATCGGCCAATATTTCTTTTTTATTTTTTGCTCTTTCAGATCCATCCTAGCAGCCAATGTTTCCCGTTCTCCTGTTATATGCTGCCAAAGAGAATGTGCGACATTTTTGAAGATGTGCATGGGATCAAGTAAGTGCACCAACTCCAAGTCACTCCAATAATCCAACCTATAGAATATGGATAACCTCTTCATTCCTGGCGGAAGATTTGCATTTGCATCTTCATAACTAGTCAAGTAATTCACATTGGGATTCATCTCCTTCCAAGCATCCAACCAATCCTTAGGTGTCCATCTCGTTGGCTTCGTGGTCTCATCGGATCCACGTGTAGGATGGCCCTCTGCCAAGTACTTTTTATGTCCAACATATATTTGCTTCTTCAGATGTTTTGACCTATAAGATGTTAAGCTAGTCCCACAAGAAGGACATCCATATGCACCACTTGTTTGTAGACCTACAATCTCAACAAAAGGTTAATTCAAATAACATCTAAGGTTTTTTACGATTTTGCATTATAGTACATCATACCTGAAGCTTCTGTAAAACCTGGATAGTCATGAAGAGTAAAGCATAGCATCCCATGGAACGTAAAGTCATGTGGAGTTTTAGAAATGTCATACATATGTACTCCCTTCCATAGAATCTCAAGTTCTTCCACCAAAGGTTCTAAGTAGACATCCATGTTTTTTACTTTATATTTTCCTGCAATATCCCATTCCATACTTAATACAAGCAATAAAAACTAAGTTTTACATACACATACATACCTGGAATAATCAAAGTCAACATGATATGGCCAGGTTTTGTAGCCATCCATGGTGGAATGTTATAATTTATAACTGCCACAGGCCACACAGTATGAGAGGATGACATAGATCCCCATGGGCAAACACCATCAATCCCTAGCCCAAGTCTAACGTTGCGGGGTTCCAATGCAAATATAGGCCACTTTTCCTCTATCTGCTTCCACAAAGCCCCATCTGCAGGGGTTCTCATCTGTCCATCTCTACTTCGATGTCGTGCATGATAGTCCATGAAATCTGCTAGTGTGGGCGATCGGAAAATATGTCGAAGTCGAGGGATTATAGGCATATGACGTAATACCTTTCGTGCCACTTTTGTCTTTCTGCCTTCCTCGTAGCGCGCTTCCTTACACTTCGGACATGATTGATCATTTGCATAGTCTTTACGAAATAGAATACAATCATTAACACATGCATGCACGACGTTATACTCTAGTCCAAATGAACGCAATAGCTCCCTAGCCTCCCTCCTAGATTTTGGAAGACAATGCCCATCTGGTAATATTCTATCAAGCAAACTATAGAAAAGGCAAATAAGCATATAGAAATAAACTTCTATTAATGCTCCAATGACTTGCATTTACATACCTGAAAAGTTCAGAAACACTATTGTTGCTCCAACCAACTTTGTGTTGGAGATTGAGAATAAGCATGCAAGCAGCAAGGCGAGAAACACGAGCGTTTGGAAACAGTGGCGTGCTTGCCTCATTGTGAAGATATGTTGCTTTCTCCCTGTGCGAGTTATCATCTTTGTTACTCGTATTCTCACCATCATCACTTTCGCCACCATTGGTTTGTTCATTTATCGGAAAGAAATTTGTGATGGTATCATGAATCACATCCTCACCCGCGAAAGCACTGTGTGAGCCAGACACTTCATCTGAGGACTACATGGACCAAATAGAATACAATTAGAAGTAAATAACAAAACAAGCAAATATATTAAAAAGATAATTCATAAATGGCAAAGGCAAATAATGGAACATAACCAAGAATTGAAGTTTTAAACAGTACAAAAAATATTTTGTTTACTATATATGCACTTACAATAGATAAAAAACTTATGGAACCCTGAATGAAAACATTGCTCCCTAGAATAAAGCAACTCTATCGGATCATTCTTGCATGATATTATAATGGTCTAGGGTTATATTATTGATGACTCAATATTACCGACATGGTTTAGTATAAGAAATCATAGAAAACAACTCTAAACTCTATACTAAACGTAAAAGTGATAAAGAAGGCAAAAAGAAGATTCCTAAGTGGCAACACCAAATGGGCAGATAACCAAACATGGGTGTATACATAAATAGAACTAATAGTAAAAATAATTTTTTTTTGATGTAGGACACACTTACAATATTTGCTTCATGTTCGAGGTCTTTTTCTTCATCAGGTTGCAAAGGTCGACTTCGAGATACACCAAACTCTGCTTCATGCTGTTGTCGAACGCGATAGGAAAGATTAGTCCTGCCATTACATTTGTTGCACCAACAACTGTGCCGATGGAGATAGAAGGCTTCAGTCGGGTCTCTCCTAGCTTTTTTTCTCTGTCTTTGACGAGATACTGAAGATGAATTTGATGAGGGCGAAGAAGAAGATGACTTGCGGCGTGGCAAGCAATCATCCCCACTATTATAGCTGCTACTCTCAGAGGCTGACATATTTAGAGCATTTGTATGTTCAACATATGATGGATCTACATATAAAACCGCAAAACATTTGAGTTTTTGGAAAAATTCATCCAGGCAAGTTAAAACCACAAGCCAGTGCATTTGCATTCCCTACTGAAGATAAAAGAGGCAGTACATATTCACCTTTAACCTTTTTCTTATGACTATTGCAACCTAAACTAAAATATATGACATTAACTATTTCGTATGACCTATGCAACAGAAAATATATGCAATGACTAGTTTTATTTACCGCGTAACAAAAATGGATCGAATTTCTTCTTGTTGGCGCGGGAATGATGTGAATCTTGGCACTACTCTCGCCAGTCTTCATATATCTTCACATTTCGATGCATTGCTCTCAGGTTGGCGACGCATTGCTCTCAGATTTGCGCTTGCACCCAGTCTTCATTCTTCAAGAGTAAGTTCCCGTTGCATCTGATAAGCTTCTTACTTACTTTCTATTTTTGGAATTTGCTCATTTAAGAGTGTTTGTGGGCTTTATTTGTATCGTTTCATTTAGAGTTTTTTTTTCTTCCCCCCTTTAGTGTCTGCAAGCGGAGCTGATAAAGGCAAAGGTCGGGAGGAGTCCAGTGAAGAGAAATTGACGAATTTCCTAGCCAATGTTCCACAAGACATCTTGTGTGCCTTGATGGCAGAACTGGAAAATAGGGTGCGAAGAAATCATGAAGGCGATGACTCAGGTAGATCGTTCGGGCCATCAATGAAAGAAAAGGAGAAAAATCAAATGGAAATGGTGCCAAGGAGAGGTCGATCTAATTTGCATTCTTAGATCTTTTAATTTCTTGGTTGCAAATGTCTTGGAGATTTCTTGGTTGCAAATGATGCAGCTCCTCGGAATTTATTCATGCTCTTTATTTATGCTCTTTCTCTTGTGCTCTTCATGTTCGGGTTTATATTTTTTAGCATCCCTTTTTTTTCCGCTCGTCCAGTCTTTCTTTCTTAAGGCTTTAATGATTGATAAAGATTTGCTCCAAGTTAATGGAGAATTGTTTCAATGTGTAATTACGCAAGTTAGAAACCAAGATCTTTCAAAGGGATCAAGATGGTCTCGTCCTTCTTGTCCATGCTTGCGAGATCCTCAAAAAGGAAATGCAATATCAGCATGGATGTGCACTCAATGAAATATAAGTTTCACTCCTCAATTTCCTCCATGCCCGGAATTATTCTCTTCTAGATGAAAGCTTCAAGAGGATACATACGTTTGAGGTGGAACAAGGCTTTTCTATTATTAACACTTTAGAACATAGTCGTCAACATGATTGGCTTAATTGTTAAGCACAACATTTTCTTAAGCAGGATATCACTTTAACCTAATGTCTTATCTGCTAGAGCCAAATAGAATAAATAAACTCTCCTTAGTTTTAGCATTGATACATTCCATTTAATGAAAATTTTGAGCTTCCTAAAAAAACGAGTTCCCTTTATTTGTTCCTTTGTATGCATGTATTTCCGGTAACAAGGTATGATATGTCCCTTGTTTGCCATGCATGTATTTCATGTCTAACAAGGTATGATATGATATCCTGTAATAAATGTTTGTTTAAGGTAGTATCGTTGATGCTTTTTAATGATATAATTGCGTGTCATTGAAACGCCACCAATCTACTAATTCTTCAAATAATTGTGTTGAAACATCCGCACAAGGAGCCCGCAAAATTCAAAGAAGCAATCATCATTACAAACAGCACGTGGTGCTTAGTTGCTCGTCTTCCTCTGACGATGAATGTGATGATATATCCGACCAAGATGATCCTAAGACCGACAATGACGCCTTAAAGGAGATTGATCTTTCCTACAATGTCCAATTTAGGAAGTTATCAAGGTCTCGTATGTGCAAAAAACTTAGTTTATGTTAGTCTTATCGTTATTATTTTGACACTTGTCATCTCTATTGTTGTCAAACCTGCAGGTTTGTTTTCATAGAGGAGAATTGCTAATGGATGAAGCAGGGCGTGAGTTCGACCAGAAAGCATCAGATGCATTGAAGACTTATTGTAGGGAGGTTGACAAGCTTTTTAGGGAGATTAAGCCACGACACTTGCAAAGAACTTTGAAGTACATCCATGAACAATTTGGTGATGGGCTATGCGAGGTGGACATCATCAGATTCTTGAAGAAGCGTTGGAGACATTGGAGGTTAGAGATTTCTATAAGCTTTAAAAGGTTATATCAATTGCATCTTATAATTCTTTGTCTTATAATATCTCCGTTTTAATCCTTAGTGTGCGACAAGTATCTATGTTCTCTAAGTGTCTCCGTACAGCCCCAATCTTACAGCCCCACGTTATCGATCATATTTAAAATGCCCGCAAGGATCCAATTATCAATGACTCCTCAGACATGTAAATCCTCCTTAAGTCATTGCAGCCCTACGAGGAATTTAGGTCTGTTCTCACTGAACCTTTGTACGCCCTTGCAGAGGCTCTTAAAAAAGAAAGCACCATTGGACTTTCTTCCAGCATCATTGGACTTGGAATATGGTCCCATTATGGCGGTCAAGAAAATCCAATTCATGCCTTATCTTCAAAGTAGACGTGTGCATGCAATTTCTACAATGCAAAGAACTTCGTTATAAATATATGCCATTTTACTAAACATGCATTTCTACGTCATATAAGCTATCACACCTCTGTAACAAAACCACATACAACTTCAAAACTCGAGCAATCTTCCCTAAACGTTTTGTTGGAATATGAAACTCCTTTATGTAGCATACACTTGTTAAAAAGGATTGCTAAAGCAATTTGTCTCCACTCTTGCTGAATTTTATCTTACCAGAAACTCTTTTTATATAATCACACTAATAGTAGTATTAGTTAATGATGTGTTCATAATGAGCACGAAATCTGAACTTTGCCTTTTTTCTCTGAATTTGGCTTCTATTATTGTTCTGCGATGGCATTTTTCATCCAAAGCTCCACTATATCAGTATAAAATTTCTCCACATGCATACACGATCATGTCTAGTAAGTCTGGTTTCAGGAGTAGATGCATCTAGCATAACTAACTTCTATGCTGCCAGGAGGATTTGGTAAGCCTTTAGCCAAACCATTTTAGAGTTTGGCATTCCTGTCATTAGAAAAACAGGAGCCTAATCTGCAGAAATGTTTAACAGGAGCATTCATTGCGCTTTCTCGTTTCATACTCATTCACCCGGAAGCCTGTTAGACTAATGTTCACTTCTGTAGTGTTAGTTCATAAAAGCAAATAGGCAAAAATCTCAGCTGCCTTCCTGCCTGGAGCAGCTATTTTATTGTTGCATTGAATGCCAATTCCCCTAAGTCGCACATTTCTATATTATTGAGCTATTTTATTGTTGCATTGAATGCTACAGCCATAAAAGTCAGATCTATCTGATCACCATCCTCATTGCGGTTGCAATACCATGCCTGGGATTGAAAACCTATAGATCACCTTTTCTGTTTACCTTCCTTTTGTTCCTTCTTAGCTTTTTGTTCTGTTTTAAAATCAATCTCCTCCTCCTTGTAACATGTTGGTAGATATACCTAGTTCCATAAGAAAGAGATGCACATAGAATAGATGGCATCACCTTCCTCCTGTGTACCCCAGTTTTAAACGTGGGCTCAGGGTCTGCTCCTCTTTGGCTTTCCATAACTCCACTGTCATGATCTTCCATTCGCTCTGTGTTTTCATCTGCAACTGGAAAAGCTTCATCGTTACATTCTTGCATTTGTACTCTATTCAAGTCTATGTCTGCAATTAACCTTTCTGCTTCTGGCTCCATTATTGGAGCTTCTTCCACTTGGGCAGCAAGCGATCCCTTTCATTTTGTTGCTAAAGGAAGAGAATATCTTCAATTCCTAAATGTTCAACGTATTCCTTCTACGTTAAATAAAGACCAATAGAACCACTGCAGATGCTTTGCCAGCTGTATAACACTTAAGAAAGTAAACATTTAAAGGATTATGGGTAGTAATTGGTGTGGTTAAGTCTTCATGAATCTTCAACTATAAGAAAAGACAGCTTTCCTTCCTGTCATAGACTGCAGGATAAAGCACTTTAAGGTTTAAAGATGAAAGTGCCATACTTATGTCATCAATTTTGCGGAAGCGAAAAAATGGTGTTTGCATTCATCCCCCGCTTTGTCTCTATTTCGGGATGATCTTTGGTGCTAACGATGTTTAATAGGCTCTTCTTTTTGGATTTGGTTAACACGATGTATGGCGAATCGGACGAATGATAACCCCTTGGATGCTAAGAAACAAAGGCATTATCATATGGAACTGCAAGCTTGAGGTTGAAGGCAAACCCGGACTAGGGGTAGGGCACGTGAATAAAGAGTTTATGAAATGTGCGACTTAGGGGGAAGTGGAATTAAAAGAACACTTTATCTTTGTGTCCAGCATAGTATGGAAGGTACCACTATCTTTTCAGATCCCAACTACTTTGAGGCAGCTCATGAGCTTTCCGGACCGAAGTGCCTTGCTTTTATATATATGAACTCATCAAGCTCGGAAGAAATGTCCTCAAACAAAAAAGAAGGCTGATTCTTAATCAAAGCAAACAAGGTCTTGACTTTTTAGCTGATCCGGCACCATCAAACGAAAATAGGAAAAGGAAGTCAAAAGGGTCCACTTCCGCTTGGGAATCATAATCGAAAAGGGCCAAAAGTTTAAGAAAGGACAGCCCGAAGAAGAAAAAGGGACAATAGGCATGTACAAAGCATCACGAGGCTCCTATAAGTAGATGTATTTAAAGTTGTAAATTCGAATCATAGATAAAACTTTATTTGCTAAGTTTTAGGCGTTCTTTTTCTTGCTTTCTTGTATCCACTATAATCATGTTACATTATTTCATATTTCAGGGATAACCTTCGCAGAAAGGTCCGCACCAACAATGCACCCAAACCAATGCATGTAGATGAAGAGAGTTGGAAAAGGTTTGTCGAACTTTGTGGGAAGACATATCAGGCCAAATAGATCACGACATCAAACGCAAGAAGCAAACAACGAGCTGGTTCAGGAGGGATCATGTCAATAAAGTCAAAATTTGTAAGTGATTTCCTAATTAGAGAGTGGGAATTACCATGTAGTTAATGAAATATTTCATTCAATTCAATTAATCATCAAAGACATGAAATCAATGTATTCATTTTTGTAATTAATGAAATGCAGTTTCAAGATTGGGGGTCCATGCCTACAAATGATCTGATACAAGAAATAATTACAAAAGGGGGATATGAAGCCTTTAGGAAAAGGATGATTGCGAAAGGGTTTGTGCCAAAAAAGGTAAGTTTACCTTTTTATGGGTTTAAATATATCAAAATTTTAAGAGCTGCAATATACTATAGCATAAGGCATTGGACTATATAAGAGGATCAAGCCCAGGGATAATTTTCAAGACGAAATCCAAGAAGGAGATAGAAGTTATGAACAAAGTAAGTGTATGTAGATTGTTATTTTATAGTCAATTTGAATTTACATTAATCTCACAGATGTATCTTATAAATGTAGAACACATGCTACATTGATAAGAAGTCCGATAAGGAAAAGGTATGAAGTGCCAAATTTGATTCATGTTATTCACCTTTGTTCAAATAGATCTAACTTCTGATTTGTCAAATTAGGAAGAGGACAATGATGAAGCCAACCAAAATGAGGTCGAAGGCGATAGAAATGATCTTGAGAATGGAGAGGATTGAAGTTTGTTTTTTGCATTAATTTGAAATTTTAAGTTCTTTGTTTATGAAATTTAAAGTTCTTTATTGACTTTTGAGAAAGGAGGCAATGAAACTTGTCATTGCATATGACTAGTATCTCCTTGATGTATGAACTCCATATTTAATGAGAAAAATTGCTCATGTTCACTTCAAGTTATCTCACTTTCATTTTGCAAAGAAATGAGAAAGTTGCTTTGATGTTGTACATAAACTAGTTAGAAAAAAGTGAATACAAACCTGTTGCAAGTATTATAGAATTTTTGCAAATAGAGCCTTTAATTTGACGAAGATACTTTGAATGCTGTTCCTGCCACATTTATGACACAAAATCCCATATTGTTTTGTACACACAAATTAGTCCCCTTGGTTTTAAATTGACAAAACGGGTGCATTATATTTATTACTATCTTGTCATAATGTTGACATTTGTTGTGATACAAAGGTCACTTCCTCATTGATATTATGTTGACTAAAAGTGTAGGAGGACTTTGCTATAATCTTGCCATAGATCGACACAAAAAAAGTACAATACAAGATTGACACAAAGGCCATTAAAATATCAACAATATTGGTGACAATATATCAACACTAAATTGCTATAATAGGTGATACTTTAGCGTTGTTAATCTTAGTGTTGTAAACTTGTTGAAAAGTCTATTTGTGTCAACATTTATGACTACATTCTATGTCATAATCTTGATGCAATGCTTGTCACCCAAGTGACAAATGATGACGACAAGTATAGTGTCAAGTTTGTCACAAACTATAGGAGTATTGGAAGTTCCGTTTGTGTCAAGTTTTTTACGGCTATATTTGACAATAATAGTACCCTCCTCTTGTAGTGATTTTGCTATCTTGTAGGTTAAGGAGAAAAAAGAGTGACAAATTATATCCTCATCAAGGCAAGTAATGTGTTTTAAACGTTGGTCTTCTATTATTTGATTCTAACTTAGTTATGTTTATGTTTAGGTGTTTAAGGGTGAGAGAATTGTTTGAAGGGCAAGAGAAGAAAGTAGGTGAACCTGGAGTTTGTGAATATCTCTAACATCCTCACATACCCAATTTTCTCTCAAAGTCATTAGGCATTAATCTATACTAGGAGCGTGTGCGGCGATGCTCTTCTGCATTATCTAACATGTGAAATGGGTATCATGTGTTGTAGGCGGATTAAGACGTTGAAGATGTAATTGTATCCATAGCTTTTATGATTTAGAGTTTAGAGTTTAGGAATGCTGGGCATTAGCCATGGGTGTGGGGAATGGGTACAATTAATGGAAGCATAGGGTGAAACAAAATGAGTGGATGCATATTAGATTTATACAGCACAATACAAAACTGCATCAGCTGCTATGCAACCAATCTCCCTCAACATATTCATTGTTTGGATCGGTTGTTCCATGCACCCTTATCAACTTCATTGCCAAGCTCTGAAAGCAACTCACAAACTGGTTAAAGGTTTATGATCTTATATGAACATCATAAATTTACAAATTCGTTGATGAGAATGATATAAACTTCTGATATGTATATGTTTCCGCTTCCATTCTTCTCGATAACAATCTGCCAATGAATGTGGTATATTGGCCATTTCAATTGCTATAACCCAAAGAGGCATACTTTACAACTTGATAATTGTCTAGTACTTGAAGATTTCATTTTATACTACTTAAAGACTGACGTTTAATCAGATGAAGTCGAAAAGTACCAATTAGGGAATTACATATACTTTTTTCAACCATATTTACATTTGTAAAAATGAACAAACAATATTGTCCAAATTCATTTTAAAATTCACCTTAAAAAACAAAACGGTAGTTTTCACCTTATAAAATTTAAGCATTATAACCAGTGTTTCACCTTATAAAATATACAAATTATATGATCAATCAAAATGTTGGCAACAAAGATTATGCCCTCGTTAGTCCCATCCATATGATAGGGTTAATATAGACCTAGTAACGCATGATTATCTGAAAACAACTATCATCCATGAGAAAGAGCATTGGTGAAAATTTTGCCACCTGCAGGAGAACATAGTCATGGTCATCTCCAGAGTTCGCGAGAGTTTCATGAGAGATACCATCTTTCTTTGCATCCTAAGTCTGGTGAAAAGGAACTAAAAGCGACACTTCTTTAGCTTCTTTAGCTAATCTTTTTCTCGTCATATATTTCAAAACTCCAATATCACACATTATATCTTGTTGACAAAGTATAAACTTGTCGAGCGAATGTGTAAACCATGAGATATTTCTAATGCCGAAGACAATACATGGTCTCGGAAAATTAACGCCATAGTACACATGTGCACTGAATTTGAGGACGAATCTAGCAACTCCAAGGCATGTATCTCTCTAAGACTAACTCTGTAATGCAATATGCTAATGGAACATGGCAAAGTTTAAATTGGGGAAAAGGGGCCAAGCATCACGCAAGGCAATAGGAATTATATGGTATAAGGAACAATTTACATGAGACAAACGTTGCAAGAAATGCTCAGTACTTTTAGATAAATAAATTGAAAATTTTGTTATTAGTTTTAAGTAGGCTTTTATATGCCTTATGCAAAGAAATAACTGGCTTTAAAGGTACTGCAAGGTCAAAATCCTTGTTCATCGAAACAAAGAAGTGACAACTCTCAAAAATGCATTCAGGAAAGTTGGGAAATGGGAGGAGGCAATTGTTACGTTTTAGGAAAGCATAAAGTATGCTGAGTCATTGGAAGTTTCACCATTGCAAACTCTTTGTGACCGTGTTGTATCAATCTTCCAAAAAATATTGAGTAACGCATCTGAGATGAGCTGCCAGCAGAATTCCTTTGGTACTTGATGTTGTCCTAAACTATGCAAGAGCATAGAGAAATAAATACATGCAATAAAGTGCAATGTATTAAGCAGAAGAAATAGATCATTTACCTGTTCAAAATTATGCAAGAGCAAAGAGAATCAGTTTGTAGTCCTCCTTTCAAACCATATGCACATAAGCCTTGGTTGGAACTTGCTTCAAAACCTCTTTATATTCTCAGATGGTGGAGTTAATGAGAACTTGAATTTGTAGAATGTCTGTGATCTAATGCTCCAAGACAATCCTTGAGTTTAGAACATAATGAAAAATCAATAAAACAAAATAGAGATTACCTATAAAAATTTCAGATTTCAAGTCCACACATACCATCTAGGATTCTTTGGATATCCCAAATTCATTTTCCCTCAACATAAAATTGTGTATGTACTCCTGGCAATAGCCTCTGTAGAAGAACTTGGCAATAGCTTCTGTAGAAGATTTGTTATCGTACAGATGGCATAAGTAAACAGCAATGGTGATAAAAAATTATCACTTCCCTTAGGAATACATAAAAAGACCATGCACATGCTTATGCTACTTACATTGCATAGGAAGAATGGAACAAAACTACCACGTTGGACCTCCCATGCCTGAAGAGATTGCTAGGCACAAAAACATTTTTGCTTTCAGCGCCAAATATTACATATCTCTCCATTCAAATAGTTGATCTAGTAGTGCATTGCTCTCATGCACTTGGAGAAATAGAGAACCACAGTAAAGAAACACAAATCTTTGATGCAAGACTATCTTACCATTTAGAATCACAGAAGACATGCAAGAAGAAGCAAAGACATTCTAAATTATTCAAAATTTACTTACATTAATGTCCTGTTGTAGTCCTATGCAAGGAGTACAAAGCTCTTGCATTTTCTAATATACAGGATATTATGCATTGTTGTTTTCTCTTTGTTATTTTGGACACCACCTCCACTCCAAGCATGCACTAACGGATCAAATAGGGTATAGAATAGCAAAGGACTTACATAATGAGGCTTATGTGCACATTGCAAACAAATCATTATGATTGCACACCTCTCGAGATAAGATGGTACAAAAAAACCGGCGTTGGTGTTCCTTTGAGAAAAGATCTGCTCAACCTTGTGAAGCCCCACATCAGCCTCAATCTAACTCACATCCTAAGCCCGGCAAGAGACTGTGATGTTTGCTCCCCGCTTTGGAGGAGAAGAGCAACGATTCCAAGCCATGGAATAATTTAAGGGCTAAACTTAGCTATTTGGCGATTTTTAGCACATTTTCAAAAAAATAATTGGCTAAAGTAAATGGAAAAAATTGGAAAAAATAGTAATTTTAGCTTAACTTTTCTGGATCAGCACCAACCCTGGAGTTTTTTAATAACGCTAGAAAGTACGAGTGAAATTTTTGTAGTGTTTAGCTAAATCATAAAACTTTTAGAATGAATTTCGGGCTAGTTTAGCTAACATCATTCTAGTGAAAATATATGACTAGTAGTTTAGTTTCTAGCATTATGAATTAATTTGAGTCCTAGACTTTACTAAACATTATTTTAGAATGTTTTCACAAAGAAAATGACTAAAATAAGTGGAATATATTGAAAAAAAAATAGTAATTTGGTTTAATATTTTTAGTTGGCCCACACCATAGAAATTTTTTGGGATGATGTTTGGCAACGCTAGAAAGTATGAGAGGAAAAATGTATAGAGTTTAGCTAAGCCACGAGAAAGTTTTGGGATTAATATCGAAAGCAAGTTTATGAAGTCATTCGCTAATAAGAAATATCACGACTAGTAATTTATTCTCTGCACGTAGCTTTTGCTTTTAAGGTGAGATACATGCCAAAAGCTCAAAGCCGAAGGTAAAAGCTATTGGATAAGGCCTCACATCCAAATTTGAAGACCTCCAATATCACTAAGAAACAAAAATCACCGAATGCAAGAATGGCAGAGAGTAGGCACCAATGCCTTTAGAGTTCACCTTCCGTTGAAGCCACCACGCTTGAAAAATGGAAAGGAGGTAACAAATGCAATGCATAAATGGTGTTACCTTCCAAGAACACTCCGTAGAAGAGAATGACCTTTTCCGTAAGGTTGAATCCTAAAACAAAACCACTAAGAATTAGTTCTAGCAACAGAGCATCTGATTTTTGTTCTACTCACAAGATGAGGATCTGCAAATCAATCCATCCACGCCAATTCAGAAGCCAAAGTGAGATGGAGCAAATATCATAGAGCAAGACGTTACCTCGAACCTTGAATGCACCTGACATGTCCGACTCCAAATCCACACAATAGCTTGATAGGCATCTTATTTTCGAGAGGCATTGAGCGAAAACCAAACATTGTTTGCTTTATGATCATGTGAACCCAAGGATGCCAGATTTTTCCATTAGATTGTAGCTTTGCCGCATGTCATCTCCATTTGTATATACATTTTGCACAAACCAAATCTTATCAACCTAGTTATAGCCGAGCTTCAACATTTACTACGTGTCGCCCTTCTTGAGATCCAACTTGCATGCCAAAGTACTTCTTTACTAAAGAAAACTGGAAGCTTCTCATCCCCAGAGCATATCGCCAATGCGCCAAAACCATCCCGCGACCGCCATAGCCATGCCACAATACCTCAATCCTCTATTACGAAAATGCAAAACTCCTCTACATGAGAATTCAAAATTGGCATTGAATGCGTAACCCGCCCCCAGAAGGGCGAAGAACGCCAGATAAGCATCTTGATGATGGGCGTTCCTTTGAACGGAACCCAACATGCTCCCAAATAAAAAAGAAGATGGTCAAGAAGACTAGGGCTAGTGGTGATTATGACAAGGTTTAAAAAGAAAGCACCTCTAATCAATTTTTTTGATGAGAAAGAAATCTTATCTGATATTTATCATCAAATTACATATGCATCAGAATGTATTAAAAGGTTGGAATACTATAGTTTAACTAGATTTGGGTTCATGGGTGTAAAGGAGATGCACGATGTTAAGGATTGTGATCGTAGTAGAAACAAATGAAGAGGTTGAACTTGTGAAATATGGTAAGTGGATCAACAAAAATTAATTGTCAACGGATACAAAAGTGGATGATCGCCATTTTGTAATAAGGCTATCCAGACTTGTGAAAAACATTTCATCCTTGCATATAAACAATGCATTTGTCATTTACCTGCAAAGGAAAGGGACTCAGAACCAAGGCCATTGCTTCTTCAACCAATATGAAAGGACTGAAGCATAATAAGGTTTTGATTACCTGTTATTTGTTTCATTAGTACTTGTTTTGATATTTTTGTTTGTTAGATTCTTTTATGTTGACATTAGTTGATTGAAATTCCCTATCAAAGTAGAAGACGATGGTTTGCTCCGAAGCCCGTAAATAAAAGATCTGCAATAAATCTAGTAGGTGTCCTTGGTATCTGATTGGTTGTTGCAGAATATGTACCTCGGCTCCAGATAAATAAATATTGTAGAACATAGGTCTGTACCAGCATATGAACAATAAGTTAAATCTGCTTTAGCATTCTTTTTAATCCTTTTTTCTATGGTACTAGATTTGTTCGTATATATAAAGGTGCACTTTCTAGTATGCACTTTCATATTTATTTTAATCTTATTATTATTTGTCTTGCATTTAAATTGTTCTTTGAAAAGCATCTTCGTGAATCATCTAGTAGTATCTTGGTTGAAGTATGTATGAATGTAACCAAAGCTCCAGCTATATTTCTACATATGTCGAGCTTGATGGTAAAAGAAAATCACTTATTGTTGCAAAAAAATCTAACATAAATTTAGTAGCTATTGTAACTGCACTTACTTCTGATTCAATAATTCATTGCGTAGATAATATTGGCCAATTACTTCCACGCCCAAGTTTTGAGGCAGATGAAGATTATGATGGTCCATTCTATAGAGAAATTGTCAAAAGCTTTTCTCGATATGGTGAGGGTAATTGGAAGGCTTAATGGGCCAATTGTTAATTGTCAAGGTGGTTTAAGAATTGTACCTTCAACTTTGGTATTAATATTAATTGTCATGAACCTACACAAAAAATGGAAGATACTTGGAAAATATGTGAGAAATATGCAAAAGAATACATTGGAAAACTGATGTACTTGATACAATAGTGCAGAATATAAGAGCTTGAGCTAGATTTTGACAAGAAATGAGGTGCCTCTATATATGTCTAGATCAATGGTCATGATCGGCGTCACTCCAACATATGAGATTGCACCAAATGTCGCATATGCATATAGGTATGGAATGTTTTCAAAACCTTTTTGAAAACAACTATCCATATGAGGAAGATGCAAGAGGATATCTTCAAGAAATACTGGTAGTCAATTGACAAAGGCATATAGCTTGCAACTAGAAAAGTTTCCAATTCAAACCCCTCACATGCAACTACCTTTTGCATCCTGCTTGAGGACCATTTTGTAAGTTCAAATAAATACTCATATGGTTGTCACACCATCCTCTCTTAGTAATGCGGCGATGAGTTTTTGGAATTGGGGCGAAGTATTTAGACTTGGCTTATCCGAAAGTAACGCCAATGGAACTCCCCATTTTTAAGGAGCATTAGTCACATTCTCTGCAGGTTCGTTCGGTTTGGTCACTTGAAGAATATCCTTCCCAATCGATGAAAGTAATACAATCAGCGGCAGAAGAAACGCATTGGGACAAGGCATTAGACTTTTCTTGAGGGATCCAAAACGATACTTGATTACAAAATCAAGGAGAGATAATACTGAGTATGCTACCATGCACAAGCATGTTGAGTACCGAAAGCCCTGAAAATATTCCAGATTTAGATGATCGGTATAAATCTGTGACCTTATGAGGGATTCTTCAAGAAAACCAATCCTCGAAAAGAATCAACTATCACCAAAAAGTTCCTTGTTATAAATTGAATAATTGATTTGGCTGACCTAGAAGTTTGAGATTGATAGGCAATGCGGCTGCAATTCATAATCATCCCTCTCTGCAATAAGATAACGCCAAGAGAAAAAATTAGAGGCATCTGCTCGGCGATATATGGATGCAAAAGAATAGATTCAAATGACATGTAATAGGTTATTGGGTAAGAAATTAACATAAGTATTGACCTTCTAAGGAATAATAACATGGAATTATAGTTGTAGATGTCGGTTTTCTAAAGTAAAGTGGTGGACCAAAGAAGTAGGGCTTCTCTCTAAAGATAGGGAAGAGATTTGAGTAGAGAATAGCATAAGATATTGATCATCCCAGAGAAGATATTCTTTCTACCTTGGACCTTTAAGTTGGAAATAGATTTAATATCTAGATATGTTCTAATTTTAGAAAAGGCAAATAGTATAACAAAGAAAAATGTTGAAATATCATAACCGGCAAGCAATCATTAGAATGGAGTGATACTTGAGTATTACGGAAAGCTCTGGAGTCTAGTTTCTAATTGAGTTGGCAAATCCCGTAACTTTTTTTTTTGAAGAGTATACTATTATTATTATAGGATGGTACAATATACAAGTGAGTCCCCTAATAGGACGTATAAGAGGTTACATCATAATTGCTTGACCATTGAGCCTTAGGTGTATGTACTCTGGAAACACTTTCTCTTCTTCCCACATGTAGATACTATAGGGAAATATCACCATCTTCTCCCAGGCCCAGTGTTCTATAGGATAGGCATATGCGTTCCACACACCATAAGCTAAAGGACCGAAGTTTCTTAGTTACCAAAGAGTACGTTCCCCATTATCAAGTGGACCCTCATCTTGTGACCATGACATTTGAAGTAGCTATAAAATCCCCGCAATTTGCCAACCCCGTCCGTATCTTTATTGTATGCCACCCACATCTTTCTATGGTGGGATAAGGCCATAAGAGCCACTTCCATGTTGAAGATGTTCTTTAACTTAGTTATTTGAAGTTATCACGCCCCCTAATGCCACATCACATCGGTGTCTCCATATCACCCAAAGTGCCACATTTACCATGGAGGCGGTAGAATGATGCGACGACTGCCTTCGATAAGTAGTTCGCCGGCCAGCAAGATGAACCAAATCAATCCCTAGAATCGGGAGACCCAAACACCCCATTCATGGATCATGGGACAAAAAAAGATGCTCGAGAGATTCCGAGTGGCATCCCGCAGGGCACATATCATCGGGCCACAATCCCTTTATTTAAGAAACACTTCTTTAGTAATCGGTGACCCCCTTGAAGGCAGATCCACCTAAAGAATTGAAGCTTCTTAGAGCAGATAGATTTCCAAGAGTTAGCTAGAAGAGACTTAGCGAACTATTGTTTTATTACCCCCCCTCATTTACGCTATTAATGGAGTTCGACACCACACAAGGCAATTTATAAATCCCTACAACAATTGTACTTTTTCTTTTCCTCGCACACCACCATGCCTCTTCGTAGACCCGCACACCCGCAGCTTTTTGACATTTCTCAGATCTCTTGCGGCACCTTTCTATCTCCTTCCCCACTGTATAACTTACGGTTAAGAAGATATCACAAAAAAGGTGGACATGGGTCAAATAAGACTACTTCAAGATCCTTTGGTGGGTTAACCGGAGCCAAGCCTGGGATTCGTGGATGGCTTGTATTGATTTACTTGTTGAGTCTTTGAAAATTCTATTTTAACCCAAGTTTTAATGTTTCTTTCTAGATTTTTCATATGGTGTGTGTTTTCTTTTAGATTATACCTCGTTGAAGTGCTTTTCCGTTTTCCTTAAAATTCATGTTTTGTTGTTGTGATTTGTATGCCCATAAAAGGAATAATTGTAATGAGATAAGAATTAATTGTTTAAACGAACCCCCCTTTATGCGATCTTTGGATCGATGCCGATCCGAAGAACGCCGAGCATACCGGGTGATTGGTATGTAAGCGTATATTGCATCAAGAAGATATGCGGAGGACCGTGGTGTGAGGGATTGATCATCCCCGGATAATATTAACTCCATGAAGTCGTGTTGTGATGATGTGTTTGTTTCTTCCCTTGCTTGGTGAAGAAGGTGATGGTTACCCATTTAATCCTTCCTTGGACAAACCCCATCTCTCATTTCTTATTTTTACTGAGATAGAGTTGATACAAAGCGAGGGAGGCGGGGAGATAGCAAAAAATGTCAAGCATAGATCTTATATAGTTTGAAATGGCCACGGGTATTGGGTTAAAGATCATTGTTACTGAAGTTCCCGTGACAAATGAAAGATATTTATTATTTGAGTCCCAATAATTTTTTCCTTGTTTGATTTCAACTACTAAACGCGCGAGGAGCGTTTCATTTTGGTATCAGAGCTAGAGTTCCTGATCATAACCATTATTGGTCATTGGGCCAAAGAAAGTTGGTTATCGGGCCATGACAATGAGAAGTCATTAATATTGGAGTTATGGAAACCAAGAAGGAAGAAACTTCTTGGGGAAGTTATGTGGCCTAGAGATATCTAGCCTTGAAAAAGGGAGAGTTTAAATTTAGTTTCTATGTCCCAAACCTAGTTCATGAACTTGACATTAGGAATAGTTCAAGTTAATTTATCGTAATGGTAAGGTTAGCTAGGTCAATCAAGACAGTCCAAAAAAAAGCATTACATGTGAATATCTCCGATAATATAAAAAAAAAGAATCAATGTAAGGCTTAGAATGAATAATTTTATTGAATATGTTTGGACTTGACTTGCATATGTGGGCCGATTCCTAGCTTGGTTAAGGTGTAATTCCCCCATTGTTTGTTAGAAATCTAACAAACTTGCTAAAAGGTAACTTAAGATTATCCCCGAAGGAGGAGATGATAATGCGACGACGGTTTCATAAGAAACGGAAAGCATATAAATCAAAAGTACACGAAGAAACTTGTATTGCCAATCAATGGAGTTTAATCCAATGAAATTTGCCTTTTAGTAAATGCCTTTTGCATAAAGAATCCACATATCAGTTAGTTAATGTATCTTTGATATCCTTTGTTTACCTCAAACTTGTTTTTCCCTAAACCCATGCAACCTGTTTCCATGTGAGGGTTTTCCGCCTTTCTTCTCAATCGGCCAATATTTCTTTTTATTTTTTGCTCTTCGGATCCATCCTAGCGACCAATGTTTCCCGCTCTCTGTTATATCTTTTGCCAAAGAGAATGTGTCGCGACATTTTTGAAGATGTGCATGGGATCAAAATGGTGCACCAACTCCAAGTCACTCCAATAATCCAACCTATAGAATATGGATAACCTCTTCATTCCTTGGCCGGAAGATTTGCATTTGCATCTTCATAACTAGTCAAGTAATTCACATTGGGATTCATCTCCTTCCAAGCATCCAACCAATCCTTAGGTGTCCATCTCGTTGGCTTCGTGGTCTCATCGGATCCACGTGTAGGATGGCCCTCTGCCAAGTACTTTTTATGTCCAACATATATTTGCTTCTTCAGATGTTTTGACCTATAAGATGTTAAGCTAGTCCCACAAGAAGGACATCCATATGCACCACTTGTTTGTAGACCTACAATCTCAACAAAAGGTTAATTCAAATAACATCTAAGGTTTTTTACGATTTTGCATTATAGTACATCATACCTGAAGCTTCTGTAAAACCTGGATAGTCATGAAGAGTAAAGCATAGCATCCCATGGAACGTAAAGTCATGTGGAGTTTTAGAAATGTCATACATATGTACTCCCTTCCATAGAATCTCAAGTTCTTCCACCAAAGGTTCTAAGTAGACATCCATGTTTTTTACTTTATATTTTCCTGCAATATCCCATTCCATACTTAATACAAGCAATAAAAACTAAGTTTTACATACACATACATACCTGGAATAATCAAAGTCAACATGATATGGCCAGGTTTTGTAGCCATCCATGGTGGAATGTTATAATTTATAATTGCCACGAGCCACCTGAGTATCTTGAGGATGACATAGATCCCCATGGGCAAACACCATCAATCCCTAGCCCAAGTCTAACGTTAAGGGGTTCCAATGCAAATATAGGCCACTTTTCCTCTATCGCTTCCACAAAGCCCCATCTGCGGGGGTTCTCATCATCCATCTCTACTTCGATGTCGTGCATGATAGTCCATGAAATCACGTGGTGGGCGATCGGAAAATATGTCGAAGTCGAGGGATTATAGGCATATGGCGTAATACCTTTAAATGCCACTTTTGTCTTTTTCGCCTTCCTGAAGTAGCTTCCTTACACTTCGGACATGATTGATCATTTGCATAGTCTTTGAGAAATAGAATACAATCATTAACACATGCATGCACGACGTTATACTCTAGTCCAAATGAACGCAATAGCTCCCTAGCCTCCCTCCTAGATTTTGGAAGACAATGCCCATCCGGTAATATTCTATCAAGCAAACTATAGAAAAGGCAAATAAGCATATAGAAATAAACTTCTATTAATGCTCCAATGACTTGCATTTACATACACGAAAAGTTCGAAACACTATTGTTGCTCCAACCAACTTTGTGTTGGAGATTGAGAATAAGCATGCAAGCGGCAAGGAGAAACACGAAATGGAAAACAAGGCGTGCTTGCCTCATTGTGAAGATATGTTGCTTTCTCCCTCAGGCGAGTTATCATCTTTGTTACTCATTATTCTCACCATCATCACTTTTAGCCACCATTGGTTTGTTCATTTATCGGAAAGAAATTTGTGATGGTATCATGAATCACATCCTCACCCGCGAAAGCACTGTGTGAGCCAGACACTTCATCTGAGGACTACATGGACCAAATAGAATACAATTAGAAGTAAATAACAAAACAAGCAAATATATTAAAAAGATAATTCATAAATGGCAAAGGCAAATAATGGAACATAACCAAGAATTGAAGTTTTAAACAGTACAAAAAATATTTTGTTTACTATATATGCACTTACAATAGATAAAAAAACTTATGGAACCCTGAATGAAAACATTGCTCCCTAGAATAAAGCAACTCTATCGGATCATTCTTGCATGATATTATAATGGTCTAGGGTTATATTATTGATGACTCAATATTACCGACATGGTTTAGTATAAGAAATCATAGAAAACGACTCTAAACTCTATACTAGACGTTTATAATTCATCGAAACCCACAATATCCCACAATATCGACACCCACAAAAATATGTAAAAGTGATAACGAAGGCAAAAAGACGATTCCTAAGTGGCAACACCAAATGAGCAGATAACCAAACATGGGTGTACACATAAATAAAACTAATAGTAAAAATAATTTTTTTTGATGTAGGACACACTTACAATATTTGCTTCATGTTCGAGGTCATTTTCTTCATCAGGTTGCAAAGGTCGACTTCGAGATACACCAAACTCTGCTTCATGCTGTTGTCGAACGCGATAGGAAAGACTAGTCCTGCCATTACATTTGTTGCACCAACAACTGCGCCGATGGAGGTAGAAGGCTTCAGTCGGGTCTCTCCTAGCTTTTTTTCTCTGTCTTTGACGAGATACTGAAGATGAATTTGATGAGGGCGAAGAAGAAGATGACTTGCGGCGTGGCAAGCAATCATCCCCACTATTATAGCTGCTACTCTCAGACACTGACATATTTAGAGCATTTGTATGTTCAACATATGATGGATCTACATATAAAACCGCAAAACATTTGAGTTTTTGAAAAAATTCATCCAGGCAAGTTAAAACTACAAGCCAGTGCATTTGCATTCCCTATTGAAGATAAAATAGGCAGTACATATTCAACTTTAACCTTTTTCTTATGACTATTGCAACCTAAAATATATGACATTAACTATTTTCTTATGACCTAGGACCCATGCAACAGAAAATATATGCAATGACTAGTTCGATCAAACCAACAAAATTTACCGCGTAACAAAAATGGATCGAATTTCTTGTTGGCGCGGGAATGATGTGAATCTTGGCACTACTCTCGCCAGTCTTCATATCTTCACATTTCGATGCATTGCTTTCAGGTTCGCGACGCATTGCTCTCAGATTTGCGCTTGTACCCAGCCTTCATTCTTCAAGAGTAAGTTCCCGTTGCATCTGATAAGCTTCTTACTTACTTTCTATTTTTGGGATTTGCTCATTTAAGAGTGTTTGTGGGCTTTATTTGTATCGTTTCATTTAGACTTTTTTTTTCTTCCCCCCTTTAGTGTCTGCAAGCGGAGCTGATAAAGGCAAAGGTCGGGAGGAGTCCAGTGAAGAGAAATTGACGAATTTCCTAGCCAATGTTCCACAAGACATCTTGTGTGCCTTGATGGCAGAACTGGAAAATAGGGTGCGAAGAAATCATGAAGGCCATGACTCAGGTACATCGTTCGGGCCATCAATGAAAGAAAAGGAGAAAAATCAAATGGAAATGGTGCCGAAGGAGAGGTCAGATCTAATTTGCATTCTTAGATCTTTTTAATTTCTTGGTTGCAAATGTCTTGGAGAGATTTCTTGGTTGCAAATGATGCAGCTCCTCAGAATTTATTCATGCTCTTTATTTATGCTCTTTCTCTTGTGCTCTTCATGTTCAGGTTTATATTTTTTAGCATCCCTTTTTCCGCTCGTCCAGTCTTCTTTCTTAAGGCTTTAATGATTGATAAAGATTTGCTCCAGTCCTCGCCTTTGTTTCAATGTGTAATTCTGCAAGTGCTGCACTGCTGGTTTCCAAGGGATCAAGATGCTGTCCTTCTTGTCCATGCTTGCAGATCCTCAAAAGGAAATGCAATAATCAGCATGGATGTGCACTCTGAAATATAAGTTTCACTCCTCAATTTCCTCCATGCCCGGGGCCAATTCTCTTCTCTGCTTGAGAAGCTTCAAGCAGGCTGCTACGTTTGAGGGACTGGAACAAGGCTTTTCTATTATTAACACTCTGTAACATAGTCAGGACATGATTGGCTTAATTGTTAAGCACAACATTTTCTTAAACAGATATCTGTATAACCTAATGTCTTATCTGTCTACTTCGTTAGCATATGACTGGCTCTCCTTAGTTTTAGCATTGATACATTCCATTTCTGTAAAATTTTGAGCTTCCTAGCGTAGAGTTCCCTTCCTACTGTCCTTTGTATGCATGTATTTCCTGGTAACAAGGTATGATATGTCCCTTGTATGCATGTATTTCCTGGTAACAAGGTATGATATGATATCCTTCTGCGCAGCTGAGCAGTATCGTGATGCTTTTTAATGATATAATTGCAGGTCATTGAAACGCCGCCAATCTACTAATTCTTCAAATAATTGTGCTGAAACATCTGCACAAGGAGCCCGCAGAAATTCAAAGAAGCAATCTGTCATTACAAACAGGCACGTGGTGCTTAGTTGCTCGTCTTCCTCTGACGATGAATGTGATGATATATCTGACCAAGATGATCCTAAGACTGACAATGACGCCTTAAAGGAGATTGATCTTTCCTACAATGTCCAATTTAGGAAGTTATCAAGGTCTCAGGTATGTGCAAAACTTAGTTTATGTTAGTCTTATCGTTATTATTTTGACACTTGTCATCTCTATTGTTGTCAAACTGCTGCAGGTTTGTTTTCATAGAGGAGAATTGCTAATGGATGAAGCAGGGCGTGAGTTCGACCAGAAAGCATCAGATGCATTGAAGACTTATTGTAGGGAGGTTGACAAGCTTTTTAGGGAGATTAAGCCACGACACTTGCAAAGAACTTTGAAGTACATCCATGAACAATTTGGTGATGGGCTATGCGAGGTGGACATCATCAGATTCTTGAAGAAGCGTTGGAGACATTGGAGGTTAGAGATTTCTATAAGCTTTAAAAGGTTATATCAATTGCATCTTATAATTCTTTGTCTTATAATATCTCTGTTTTAATCCTTAGTGTCTGACAAGTATCTATGTTCTAAGTGTCTGTGCAACCCAATCTTCTGCACCCACGTATCAGTCATATTTAAAATGCCCGCAAGGATCCAATTATCAATGACTCCTCAGACATGTAAATCCTCCTTAAGTCATTGCAGCCCTACGAGGAATTTAGGTCTGTTCTCACTGAACCTTTGTACGCTGCAGAGGCTCTTAAAAAAGAAAGCACCATTGGACTTTCTTCCAGCATCATTGGACTTGGAATATGGTCCCATTATGGCGGTCAAGAAAATCCAATTCATGCCTTATCTTCAAAGTAGACGTGTGCATGCAATTTCTACAATGCAAAGAACTTCGTTATAAATATATTCCATTTTACTAGACATGCATTTCTACGTCATATAAGCTATCACACCTCTGTAACAAAACCACATACAACTTCAAAACTCAAGCAATCTTCCCTAAACGTTTTGTTGGAATATGAAACTCCTTTATGTAGCATACACTTGTTAAAAAGGATTGCTAAAGCAATTTGTCTCCACTCTTGCTGAATTTTATCTTACCAGATAAACTCTTTTTATATAATCACACTAATAGTAGTATTAGTTAATGATGTGTTCATAATGAGCACGAAATCTGAACTTTGCCTTTTTTCTCTGAATTTGGCTTCTATTATTGTTCTGCGATGGCATTTTTCATCCAAAGCTCCACTATATCAGTATAAAATTTCTCCACATGCATACACGATCATGTCTAGTAAGTCTGGTTTTCAGGAGTAGATGCATCTAGCATAACTAACTTCTATGTTTGCCGGAGGATTTGGTAAGCCTTTAGCCAAACCATTTTAGAGTTTGGCATTCACATTTAGAAAAAAATTTCTCCACAGGGAGCCTAATCTGCTTTCTCGATGTTTAATGTTTGGTTCATTAAAAGCAGATAGGCATTCATTCATTGCGCTTTTTGTTGTTGTTTCATACTCATTCACCCTAAGCCTGTTAGACTAATGTTCACTATGTAGTGTTAGTTCATAAAAGCAAATAGGCAAAAATCTCAATCTTTGCCTTCTGCACCGAGCAGCTATTTTATTGTTGCATTGAATGCCAATTCCCCTAAGTCGCACATTTCTATATTATTGAGCTATTTTATTGTTGCATTGAATGCTAAACAACCATAAAAGTCGGATCTATCGATCACCATCCTCATTGCGGTTTGCAATACCATGCCTGGATTGAAAACCTATAGATCACCTTTTCGCTTTTACCTTCCTTTTGTTCCTTCTTAGCTTTTTGTTTCTGTTTTAAAATCAATCTCCTCCTCCTTGTAACATGTTGGTAGATATACCTAGTTCCATAAGAAAGAGATGCACATAGAATAGATGGCATCACCTTCCTCCTGTACCCCAGTTTTAAACGTGGGCTCGGGGTCTGCTCCTCTTTGGCTTTCCATAACTCCAATCTGTCATGATCTTCCATTAAACTCTGTGTTTTCATCTCCGCAAATGGAAAAGCTTCATCGTTACATTCTTGCATTTGTACTCTATTCAAGTCTATGTCTGCAATTAACCTTTCTGCTTCTGGCTCCATTATTGGAGCTTCTTCCACTTGGGCAGCAAGCGATCCCTTTCATTTTGTTGCTAAAGGAAGAGAATATCTTCAATTCCTAAATGTTCAACGTATTCCTTCTACGTTAAATAAAGACCAATAGAACCACTGCAGATGCTTTGCCAGCTGTATAACACTTAAGAAAGTAAACATTTAAAGGATTATGGGTAGTAATTGGTGTGGTTAAGTCTTCATGAATCTTCAACTATAAGAAAAGACAGCTTTCCTTCCTGTCATAGACTGCAGGATAAAGCACTTTAAGGTTTAAAGATGAAAGTGCCATACTTATGTCATCACTGGCCAGAGCAGAAAAAATGGTGTTTGCATTCAGTCCCCCCGCAGTCTCTATTTCCGGATGATGCTGGTGCTAACGATGTTTAATAGGCTCTTCTTTTTTGGATTTGGTTAACACAGTAACTGAACTGGACGAATGATCCCCTTGGATGCTAAGAAACAGGCATTATCATATGGAACTGCAAGCTTGAGGTTGAAGCTGACCAGACTAGGGGTAGGGCACGTGAATAAAGAGTTTATGAAATGTGCGACTTAGGGGAAGTGGAATTAAAAGAACACTTTATCTTTGTGTCCAGCATAGTATGGAAGGTACCACTATCTTTTCAGGATCCCAACTACTTTGAGGCAGCTCATGAGCTTTCCAGACCAGAAGTGCCTTGCTTTTATATATATGAACTCATCAAGCTCAGAAGAAATGTCCTCAAACAAAAAGAAGCTGATTCAGAATCAAAGCAAACAGTGCTGACTTTAGCTGATCCGGCACCATCAAACAGAAATAGGAAAAGGAAGTCAAAAGGGTCCACTTCCGCTAGGGGGGAATCATAATCAGAAAGGGCCAAAAAGTTTAAGAAAGGACAGCCCTGAAAGAAGAAAAGGGACAATAGGCATGTACAAAGCATCACAGGCTCCTATAAGTAGATGTATTTAAAGTTGTAAATTCCAGAATCATAGATAAGCTTTATTTGCTAAGTTTTAGACGTTCTTTTTCTTGCTTTCTTGTATCCACTATAATCATGTTACATTATTTCATATTTCAGGGATAACCTTCGCAGAAAGGTCCGCACCAACAATGCACCCAAACCAATGCATGTAGATGAAGAGAGTTGGAAAAGGTTTGTCGAACTTTGTGGGAAGACATATCAGCGCCAAATAGATGCAGCATCCAAACGCAAGAAGCAACAACGAGCTGGTTCAGGAGGGATCATGTCAATAAAGTCAAAATTTGTAAGTGATTTCCTAATTAGAGAGTGGGAATTACCATGTAGTTAATGAAATATTTCATTCAATTCAATTAATCATCAAAGACATGAAATCAATGTATTCATTTTTGTAATTAATGAAATGCAGTTTCAAGATTGGGGGTCCATGCCTACAAATGATCTGATACAAGAAATAATTACAAAAGGGGGATATGAAGCCTTTAGGAAAAGGATGATTGCGAAAGGGTTTGTGCCAAAAAAGGTAAGTTTACCTTTTTATGGGTTTAAATATATCAAAATTTTAAGAGCTGCAATATACTATAGCATAAGGCATTGGACTATATAAGAGGATCAAGCCCAGGGATAATTTTCAAGACGAAATCCAAGAAGGAGATAGAAGTTATGAACAAAGTAAGTGTATGTAGATTGTTATTTTATAGTCAATTTGAATTTACATTAATCTCACAGATGTATCTTATAAATGTAGAACACATGCTACATTGATAGCGAGTCTGATAAGGAAAAGGTATGAAGTGCCAAATTTGATTCATGTTATTCACCTTTGTTCAAATAGATCTAACTTCTGATTTGTCAAATTAGGAAGAGGACAATGATGAAGCCAACCAAAATGAGGTCGAAGGCGATAGAAATGATCTTGAGAATGGAGAGGATTGAAGTTTGTTTTTTGCATTAATTTGAAATTTTAAGTTCTTTGTTTATGAAATTTAAAGTTCTTTATTGACTTTTGAGAAAGGAGGCAATGAAACTTGTCATTGCATATGACTAGTATCTCCTTGATGTATGAACTCCATATTTAATGAGAAAAATTGCTCATGTTCACTTCCAAGTTATCTCACTTTCATTTTGCAGCAAATGAGAAAGTTGCTTTGACGAAATGTTGTACATAAACTAGTTAGAAAAAGTGAATACAAACTGTTGCAAGTATTATAGAATTTTGCAAATAGAGCCTTTAATTTGACGAAGATACTTTGGTACTGTTCCTGCCACATTTATGACACAAAATCCCATATTGTTTTGTACACACAAATTAGTCCCCTTGGTTTTTAAATTGACAAAACGGGTGCATTATATTTATTACTATCTTGTCATAATGTTGACATTTGTTGTGATACAAAGGTCACTTCCTCATTGATATTATGTTGACTAAAAGTGTAGGAGGACTTTGCTATAATCTTGCCATAGATCCTGACACAAAGTACAATACAAGATTGACACAAAGGCCATTAAAATATCAACAATATTGGTGACAATATATCAACACTAAATTGCTATAATAGGTGATACTGCGTTGTTAATCTTAGTGTTGTAAACTTGTTGAAAAGTCTATTTGTGTCAACATTTATGACTACATTCTATGTCATAATCTTGATGCAATGCTTGTCACCCAAGTGACAAATGATGACGACAAGTATAGTGTCAAGTTTGTCACAGCTATAGGAGTATTGGAAGTTCCGTTTGTGTCAAGTTTTTCGACGCTATATTTGACAATAATAGTACCCTCCTCTTGTAGTGATTTTGCTATCTTGTAGGTTAAGGAGAAAAAGAGTGACAAATTATATCCTCATCAAGGCAAGTAATGTGTTTTAAACGTTGGTCTTCTATTATTTCAGATTCTAACTTAGTTATGTTTATGTTTAGGTGTTTAAGGGTGAGAGAATTGTTTGAAGGGCACAAGAGAAGAAAGTAGGTGAACCTGGAGTTTGTGAATATCTCTAACATCCTCACATACCCAATTTTCTCTCAAAGTCATTAGGCATTAATCTATACTAGGAACGTGTGCCCGGCGATGCCGGGCATTATCTGTGAACATGTGAAATGGGTATCATGTGTTGTAGGCGGATTAAGACGTTGAAGATGTAATTGTATCCATAGCTTTTATGATTTAGAGTTTAGAGTTTAGGAATGCTGGGCATTAGCCATGGGTGTGGGGAATGGGTACAATTAATGGAAGCATAGGGTGAAACAAAATGAGTGGATGCATATTAGATTTATACAGCACAATACAAAACTGCATCAGCTGCTATGCAACCAATCTCCCTCAGCATATTCATTGTTTGGATCGGTTGTTCCATGCACCCTTATCAACTTCATTGCCAAGCTCTGAAAGCAACTCACAAACTGGTTAAAGGTTTATGATCTTATATGAACATCATAAATTTACAAATTCGTTGATGAGAATGATATAAACTTCTGATATGTATATGTTTCCGCTTCCATTCTTCTCGATAACAATCTGCCAATGAATGTGGTATATTGGCCATTTCAATTGCTATAACCCAAAGAGGCATACTTTACAACTTGATAATTGTCTAGTACTTGAAGATTTCATTTTATACTACTTAAAGACTGACGTTTAATCAGATGAAGTCGAAAAGTACCAATTAGGGAATTACATATACTTTTTTCAACCATATTTACATTTGTAAAAAATGAACAAACAATATTGTCCAAATTCATTTTAAAATTCACCTTAAAAAACAAAACGGCGTTTTCACCTTATAAAATTTCGCATTATAACCGTGTTTTCACCTTATAAAATATACAGTATATGACTGTCAAAATGTTGGCAACAGTTATGCCCTCAGTTCGTCCCATCCATATGATAGGGTTAATATAGACCTAGTAACGCAGATTATGCAGAAACAACTATCATCCACAGAAAGAGCATTGGTGAAAATTTTGCCACTGCAGGAGAACATAGTCATGGTCATCTGCAGAGTTGCAGAGTTTCAGCAGAGATACCATCTTTGCTGCATCCTAAGTCTGTGAAAGGAACTAAAGCAGCACTTCTTTAGCTTCTTTAGCTAATCTTTTCTGTCATATATTTCTGAAACTCCAATATCACACATTATATCTTGTTGACAAAGTATAAACTTGTCAGAACAGAAACCATACAGATATTTCTAATGCCGCAAGACAATACATGGTCTCAGGAAAATTAACGCCATAGTACACATGTGCACTGAATTTGAGGACGAATCTAGCAACTCCAAGGCATGTATCTGTCTAAGACTAACTCTGTAATGCAATATGCTAATGGAACATGGCAAAGTTTAAATTGGGGAAAAGGGGGCCAAGCATCTGCAAGGCAATAGGAATTATATGGTATAAGGAACAATTTACATGAGACAAACGTTGCAAGAAATGCTCAGTACTTTTAGATAAATAAATTGAAAATTTTGTTATTAGTTTTAAGTAGGCTTTTATATGCCTTATGCAAAGAAATAACTGGCTTTAAAGGTACTGCAAGGTCAAAATCCTTGTTCATCGAAACAAAGAAGTGACAACTCTCAAAAATGCATTCAGGAAAGTTGGGAAATGGGAGGAGGCAATTGTTACGTTTTAGGAAAGCATAAAGTATGCTGAGTCATTGGAAGTTTCACCATTGCAAACTCTTTGTGACCGTGTTGTATCAATCTTCCAAAAAATATTGAGTAACGCATCTGAGATGAGCTGCCAGCAGAATTCCTTTGGTACTTGATGTTGTCCTAAACTATGCAAGAGCATAGAGAAATAAATACATGCAATAAAGTGCAATGTATTAAGCAGAAGAAATAGATCATTTACCTGTTCAAAATTATGCAAGAGCAAAGAGAATCAGTTTGTAGTCCTCCTTTCAAACCATATGCACATAAGCCTTGGTTGGAACTTGCTTCAAAACCTCTTTATATTCTCAGATGGTGGAGTTAATGAGAACTTGAATTTGTAGAATGTGCAGGATCTAATGCTCCAAGACAATCCTTGAGTTTAGAACATAATGAAAAATCAATAAAACGAAATAGAGATTACCTATAAAAATTTCGTATTTCAAGTCCACCTGTACCATCTAGGATTGCTGGATATCTGAAATTCATTTTCCCTCAACATAAAATTGTGTATGTACTCCTGGCAATAGCTTCTGTAGAAGAACTTGGCAATAGCTTCTGTAGAAGATTTGTTATCGTACAGATGGCATAAGTAAACAGCAATGGTGATAAAAAATTATCACTTCCCTTAGGAATACATAAAAAGACCATGCACATGCTTATGCTACTTACATTGCATAGGAAGAATGGAACAAAACTACCACGTTGGACCTCCCATGCCTGAAGAGATTGCTAGGCACAAAAACATTTTTGCTTTCAGCGCCAAATATTACATATCTCTCCATTCAAATAGTTGATCTAGTAGTGCATTGCTCTCATGCACTTCAGAGAAATAGAGAACCTGTAGTAAAGAAACACAAATGCTGATGCAAGACTATCTTACCATTTAGAATCACAGAAGACATGCAAGAAGAAGCAAAGACATTCTAAATTATTCAAAATTTACTTACATTAATGTCCTGTTGTAGTCCTATGCAAGGAGTACAAAGCTCTTGCATTTTCTAATATACAGGATATTATGCATTGTTGTTTTCTCTTTGTTATTTTGGACACCACCTCCACTCCAAGCATGCACTAACGGATCAAATAGGGTATAGAATAGCAAAGGACTTACATAATGAGGCTTATGTGCACATTGCAAACAAATCATTATGATTGCACACCTCTGAGATAAGATGGTACAAAACTGGCGTTGGTGTTCCTTTGAGAGAAAGATCTGTTCAACCTTGTGAAGCCTGTCATCAGCCTCAATCTAACTCACATCCTAAGCCGGCGGCACCTGTGATGCTGCTCCTGTTTGGAGGAGAAGAGCAACGATTCCAAGCCATGGAATAATTTAAGGGCTAAACTTAGCTATTTGGCGATTTTTTAGCACATTTTCAAAAATAATTGGCTAAAGTAAATGGAAAAAATTGGAAAAAAATAGTAATTTTAGCTTAACTTTTCTCGGGACTGCACCAACCCTGGAGCTCTTTAGCCAAACGCTAGAAAGTACGAGCGTGAAATTTTGTAGTGTTTAGCTAAATCATAGAAACTTTTAGAATGAATTTCGGGCTAGTTTAGCTAACATCATTCTAGTGAAATATATGACTAGTAGTTTAGTTTCTAGCATTATGAATTAATTTGAGTCCTAGACTTTACTAAACATTATTTTAGAATGTTTTCACAAAGAAAATGACTAAAATAAGTGGAATATATTGAAAAAAAGTATAGCAATTTGGTTTAATATTTTTAGTTGGCCACACCATAGAAATTTTTGGGATGATGTTTGGCAACGCTAGAAAGTATGAGAGGAAAAATGTATAGAGTTTAGCTAAGCCACAGAAAGTTTTGGGATTAATATCGAGCAAGTTTAGCTGAAGTCATTCTGGCTAATAAGAAATATGCGACTAGTAATTTATTCCCTGCCAGCGCTTTGCTTTTAAGGTGAGATACATGCCAAAAGCTCAAAGCCGAAAGGTAAACTGCTGGATAAGGCCTCACATCCAAATTTGAAGACCTCCAATATCACTAAGAAACAAAAATCACCGAATGCAAGAATGGCAAGAGAGAGTAGGCACCAATGCCTTTAGAGTTCACCTTCTGTTGAAGCCACTGGCGCTCTTGAAAAAATGGAAAGGAGGTAACAAATGCAATGCATAAATGGTGTTACCTTCCAAGAACACTCCAGAAGCAAGAGAATGACCTTTTCCAGAAGGTTGAATCCTAAAACAAAACCACTAAGAATTAGTTCTAGCAGCAGAGCATTCAGATTTTTTGTTCTACTCACAGTATGAGGATCTGCCAGCTCAATATCCACTGACGCAATTCAGAAGCGCCAAAGTGAGATGGAGCAAATATCATAGAGCAAGACGTTACCTCGAACCTTGAATGCACACAACATGTCCAGCTCCAAATCCACACAATAGCTTGATAGGCATCTTATTTTCGAGAGGCATTGAGAGCGAACCAAACATTGTTTGCTTTATGATCATGTGAACCCAAGGATGCCAGATTTTTCCATTAGATTGTGCTTGCCGCATGTCATCTCCATTTGTATATACATTTTGCACAAACCAAATCTTATCAACCTAGTTATAGCCGGAGCTTCAACATTTACTTCTGTGTCGCTCTTCAGATCCAACTTGCATGCCAAAGTACTTCTTTACTAAAGAAACTGGAAGCTTCTCATCCCTGTAGCATCGCCAATCGCCAAAAACCATCCCGCACCGCCATAGCCATGCCACAATACCTCAATCCTCTATTACGAAAATGCAAAACTCCTCTACCGCGAGAATTCAAAATTGGCATTGAATGCGGGCAACCGGCGTCCCGCAAGGGCAGAAGGGAACGCTGCATGCGGCGTAAGATGCGGCGTTCCCTTGGAACGGAACCCAACATGCTCCCAAAATAAAAAAGAAGATGGTCAAGAAGACTAGGGCTAGTGGTGATTATGACAGGTTTAAAAAGAAAGCACCTCTAATCAATTTTTTTGATGAGAAAGAAATCTTATCTGATATTTATCATCAAATTACATATGCATCAGAATGTATTAAAAGGTTGGAATACTATAGTTTAACTAGATTTGGGTTCATGGGTGTAAAGGAGATGCACGATGTTAAGGATTGTGATCTGTAGTAGAAACAAATGAAGAGGTTGAACTTGTGAAATATGGTAAGTGGATCAACAAGAATTAATTGTCAACGGATACAAAAGTGGATGATCGTCATTTTTGTAAGGCTATCCAGACTTGTGAAAAACATTTCATCCTTGCATATAAACAATGCATTTGTCATTTACCTGCAAAGGAAAGGGACTCAGAACCAAGGCCATTGCTTCTTCAACCAATATGAAAGGACTGAAGCATAATAAGGTTTTGATTACCTGTCATTTGTTTCATTAGTACTTGTTTTGATATTTTTTGTTTGTTAGATTCGGTATGTTGACATTAGTTGATTGAAATTCCCCTATCAAAGTAGCTGAAGACGATGGTTTTGCTCGAAGCCCAGAAATAAAGATCTGCAATAAATCTAGTAGGGTGTCCTTGGTATCTAGATTGGTTGTTGCAGATGTACCTGCCGAAGTCGGCATAAATATTGTAGAACATAGGTCTGTACCAGCATATGAACAATAAGTTAAATCTGCTTTAGCATTCTTTTTAATCCTTTTTTCTATGGTACTAGATTTGTTCGTATATATAAAGGTGCACTTTCTAGTATGCACTTTCATATTTATTTTAATCTTATTATTATTTGTGCAGACGAAATTGCTGAAAAAGCAGTATCTTCGTGAATCATCTAGTAGTATACTGGTTGAAGTATGTATGAATGTAACCAAAGCTCCAGCTATATTTCTACATATGTCAGAGCTTGATGGTAAAGAAAATCAGCGCATTGTTGCAAAAAAAATCTAACATAAATTTAGTAGCTATTGTAACTGCACTTACTACAGATTCAATACCTGTTGCAGATAATATTGGCCAATTACTTCCACGTCCAAGTTTTGAGGCAGATGAAGATTATGATGGTCCATTCTATAGAGAAATTGTCAAAAGCTTTTCAGATATGGTGAGGGTAATTGGAAGGCTTAATGGGCCAATTGTTAATTGTCAAGGTGGGTTCAGTAATTGTACCTTCAACTTTGGTATTAATATTAATTGTCATGAACCTACACAAAAAAATGGAAGATACTGGAAAAATATGTGAGAAATATGCAAAGAATACATTGGAAAACTGGATGTACTTGATACAATAGTGCAGAATATAAGAGCTTGAGCTAGATTTTGACAAGAATGAGGTGCCTCTATATATGTCTAGATCAATGGTCATGATCGCGTCACTCCAACATATGAGATTGCACCAAATGTCGCACATGCATATAGGTACTGGAATGTTTCAAAACCTTTTGAAAACAACTATCCATATGAGGAAGATGCAAGAGGATATCTTCAAGAAATACAGGTAGTCCAATTGACAAAGGCATATAGCTTGCAACTAGAAAGTTTCCAATTCAAACCCTGCTGCATGCAACTACCTTTTGCATCCGTGTGAGGACCATTTTTGTAAGTTCAAATAAATACTCATATGGTTGTCACACCATCCTCTCTTAGTACGGCGATGAGTTTTTGGAATTGGGGCCGAAGTATTTAGACTTGGCTTATCCGAGTAACGTCAATGGAACTCCCCATTTTTTAAGGAGCATTAGTCACATTCTCTGCAGGTTCGAAGGTTTGGTCACTTGAAGAATATCCTTCCCAATCGACAAAGTAATACAATCACTGACGAAGAAACTGCATTGGGACAAGGCATTAGACTTTTCTTGGAGGGATCCAAAACGATACTTGATTACAAAATCAAGGAGAGATAATACTTGAGTATGCTACCATGCCTGGCGACAGTTGAGTACTCGAGCAGACTGAAAATATTCCAGATTTAGATGATCGGTATAAACTGTGACCTTATGAGGGATTCTTCAAGAAAACGTCTTCAATCCTCGAAAGAATCAACTATCACCAAAAGTTCCTTGTTATAAATTGAATAATTGATTTCGGCAGCCTAGAAGTTTCGAGATTGATAGGCAATCGGCTGCAATTCATAATCATCCCTCTCCTGCAATAAGATACTGCCAAGAGAAAAATTAGAGGCATCTGCTTCGACGATATATGGATGCAAAGAAATAGATTCAAATGACATGTAATAGGTTATTGGGTAAGAAATTAACATAAGTATTGACCTTCGGAAGGAATAATAACATGGAATTATAGTTGTAGATGTCAGTTTCCTAAGTAGCGAGTGGTGGACCAAAGAAGTAGGGCTTCTCTCTAAAGATAGGGAAGAGATTTGAGTAGAGAATAGCATAAGATATTGATCATCGAATAGAGAAGATATTCTTTCTACCTTGGACCTTTAAGTTGGAAATAGATTTAATATCTAGATATGTTCTAATTTTAGAAAAGGCAAATAGTATAACAAAGAAAAAATGTTGAAATATCATAACTGGCAAGCAATCATTAGAATGGAGTGATACTTGAGTATTCTGGAAAGCTCTCGGAGTCTAGTTTCAGAATTGAGTTGGCAGCACTCGTAACTTTTTTTTTTTTTTTGAAGGTAAGAGTATACTATTATTATTATAGGATGGTACAATATACAGTGAGTCCCCTTAATAGGACAGATAAGAGGTTACATCATAATTGCTTGACCATTGAGCCTTAGGTGTATGTACTACTGGAAACACTTTCTCTTCTTCCCCACATGTAGATACTATAGGGAAATATCACCATCTTCTCCACAGAGGCAGGTTCTATAGGATAGGCATAGCACGTTTCCACACACCATAAGCTAAAGGACCGAAGTTTCTTAGTTACCAAGAGTACGTTCCCCATTATCAAGTGGACCCTCATCTTGTGACCACTGACATTTGAAGTAGCTATAAAATCCCTGCAATTTGCCAACCCTGTCCAGATCTTTATTGTATGCCACCCACATCTTTCTATGGTGGGATAAGGCCATAAGAGCCACTTCCATGTTGAAGATGTTCTTTAACTTAGTTACTGAAGTTATCTGCCCCCCTAATGCCACATCACATCGGTGTCTCCATATCACCCAAAGTGCCACATTTACCATGGAGGCGAAGAATGATGCACGTATCTGCTCGATAAGTAGTTACGCCGGGCAAGATGAACCAAATCAATCCCTAGAATCGGGGAGACCCAACACGAATTCATGGATCATGGGACAAAAAAAAGATGCCCGAGAGATTCACGTGAGTGGCATCCCGAGGGGGCACATATCATCAATCCACAATCCCTTTATTTAAGAAACACTTCTTTAGTAATCGAGACCCCCTTGAAGCGCAGTCCACCTAAAGAATTGAAGCTTCTTAGAGCAGATAGATTTCCAAGAGTTAGCTAGAAGAGACTTCGCAACTATTGCTGTTACCCCCAGCCTCATTTCTGCTATTAATGGAGTTCCGACACCACACAAGGCACGATAAATACTGGCCACACTGTACTTTTCTTTCCCTGCACACCACCATGCCTCTTCAGGACCCGGCACACCTGCACAGTTTTTGACATTTCTCAGGATCTCTTGCAGCACCTTTCTATCTCCTTCCCCCACTCGTAACTTACGGTTAAGAAGATATCACAAAAAAGGTGGACATGGGTCAAATAAGACTGCACTTCGAAGATCCTTTGGTGGGTTAACTGGAGCTGGAAGCCTTGGGATTCGTGATGGCTTGTATTGATTTACTTGTTGGAGTCTTTGAAAATTCTATTTTAACCCAAGTTTTAATGTTTCTTTCTAGATTTTTCATATGGTGTGTGTTTTCTTTTTAGATTATACCTCGTTGAAGTGCTTTTCCGTTTTTCCTTAAAATTCATGTTTTGTTGTTGTGATTTGTATGCCCATAAAAGGAATAATTGTAATGAGATAAGAATTAATTGCTTAAACGAACCCGCCCCTTTGTCGATGCTGGATCCAGGCAGAAGAACGTCGAGCATACCAGGTGATTGGTATGTAAGCGTATATTGCATCACGAAGGATATGCGGGTGGACCGTGTGAGGGATTGATCATCCCTGGATAATATTAACTGATGAAGTCGTGTTGTGATGATGTGTTTGTTTCTTCCCAGATTGCTTGGTGAAGGTGATGGTTACCCATTTAATCCTTCCTTGGACAAACCCCATCTCTCATTTCTTATTTTTTACAGATAGAGTTGATACAAGCGAGGGAGGCAGGAGAGATAGCAGAAAAAATGTCAAGCATAGATCTTATATAGTTTGAAATGTGGCCTGGGTATTGGGTTAAAGATCATTGTTACTGAAGTTCCCGTGACAAATGAAAGATATTTATTATTTGAGTCCCAATAATTTTTCCTTGTTTGATTTCAACTACTAAACGCGCGAGGAGCGTTTCATTTTGGTATCAGAGCTAGAGTTCCTGATCATAACCATTATTGGTCATTGGGCCAAAGAAAGTTGGTTATCGGGCCATGACAATGAGAAGTCATTAATATTGGAGTTATGGGAAACCAAGAAGGAAGAAACTTCTTGGGGAAGTTATGTAGCCGAGATATCTAGCCTTGAAAAAGGGAGAGTTTAAAATTTAGTTTCTATGTCCCAAACCTAGTTCATGAACTTGACATTAGGAATAGTTCAAGTTAATTTATCGTAATGGTAAGGTTAGTTTAGTCAACTCTGAAGACAAGTCCAAAAAAAGCATTATGTATGTGAATATTCTGATAATATAAAAAAGAATCAATGTAAGGCTTGTGAATGAATAATTTTTATTGAATATGCTTGGACTTGACTTATGTGCTGATTCCTAGCTTATTAAGGTGTACCCTGATTGTTTGTTAGAAATCTAACAAACTTGCTAAAAGGTAACTTAAGATTATCCTGGAAGGAGGAGATGATAATGCGACGCGACGGTGCAGATGTTAAGCCAGATATTGCAAGAAGTTCAACAACAACTTGGTTTACTCCAAAATCAAATGCCTGCTGCCAAAGATTAAAAAATGGATGAAATAAATAAAATTCTTTGTAATATCAAACAAGAAAGGATTACGGGGAAGGATGTTATGGGAGATGACGTAGACATATGGTTCAATAATATTTGAATTCTATTTTAGTGTAAAGAAGATGTCTGCGAGGCAAAAAACTGTCATTGTGGACTTGTTGCTCACCAGTTTTGCCAAGATTTGGTGGGATGACTATAAGAAAATACACAAGCTCACTTTTGGTGATATTGATTGGGATGTGTTTCAAAAAGCTTTTCAGTTGCATTACCTGCCTGTGGGATACAAGTTGGCAAAGGTGCATGATTTCTTGAACTTGGTACAAACAAAATCAGTTGAAGACTATACAATTAAGTTTCAACAATTGCAGCCGTATGGATCTCTATTTGAGCTAGAACAATTAGCAGATAAGTATATCAAGGGTTTGAAGCCGGAGCTGTCTGTTTTAATTGGAGGTGTTACATACTCTAATTTGGGTGAAGTAATTAGGGCTTTCAAATATAAGGAGGAAGTAATGAACGCAACATGGAAGAAACATACAAATGATAGTTTCGATTGGACTCAGTTTGATAATCATCGACAAAGAGTTGATGATAGTTTGACTTTGAAAAGTATCAATGGCTGGCAAGGCCAATTTGAAGAAGAAAAGTTAAGGAAGAAATTGTTTCGAGAATGCAAGTTTCCATTATATTCTTATACCCAATAACCTTTTAAGTGTGTTACATTCTCTCATATGGAAATTTACCCATGTCCTCATAGGGAGAACTCATCATCAAACCCAACCACACTTACCAAAGTTGGTCCAAAATTCTATGTCAAAGTAACTTGGATTAGCTACGTCCAAGAGGACTCTTTTGTAGAATTGTAAAAACAAATTTGTAACTTGCACTCATCCTCTGTTTCCTGTCCCTTGAACTTTCCTCTCGTAAGTCTTTTATACCCCTAGCACTTACAAATACTCCAATTGTGGTATGGTAAGCAAAATATCCCTCAAAAACATAGCACTTTTTTATTGTATTTCTCCTCCTTTAGATTTGTCAAACTTCCTTCATACTATTGTTTAGCTTCCAAGATTAGGCTCTGATTGGCATCATACTACATCCTTAATCAAGAATTTAATGGAATATTCTCAAACTTACCTGATACACGAATCATACTAGTCTGGCCTGCAGGTTGATTCCCATCAGTAACTGCATGTACACGCATGGGCTCTTGAACTACATCTCCAATGGTAATTGCTCACAAGCATACATGGATTGCTTGCCTCAGTTGTCCTCTGAAGAATTTCCATCTTGCGGATTCGATATTTCATAAGCAATCCTACGTTCTTGTAACTTCTGAGGACAATCCCTTATTTGTTGACCCACTTGAGTATTGACCTTAGGAAGGATTAATAACATGGAAATTATAGTTGTATATGTCAGTTTCCTATGTAGCGAGTGGTGGAGCAAAGAAGAAGGGCTTCTTTCCAAAGGTAGGGAAGATACTTGAGTAGAGAGTAGCATAAGATATTGATCCTAGAATAGGGAAGATATTCTGGCTGTCTTGGACCTTTAAGCTGGAAATAGATTTAATATCTAGATATATTCTAATTTTAGAAAAGAAAGATAGTATAAAAAAGGGCAAACTTTAAAACGTCATAACTCGACAAGAAGGTATTGGAATGGAGCGATCTTGAGTATTTTGAAAAGCCCTCGGAGTCTAGTTTCAGAATTGGAGTGGCACCACTCGTAACTCCTTACGTTAAGGAGATAACACAGAAAAGGTGGACATGGGTCAAATAAGGCTGCACTTGGAAGATCCTATGGTGGGTTAACCAGAGCTGAAAGCCTTGGGATCTGTGATGGCTTGTGTTGAGAGCATTGTAGGAGACTTCAGATACCTGCAGACCAATATCTGGGAGCATTGTAGAGATTTGATGCCTGCCTTCCCATGCCACATGTCCTCAAGGAACAAGTTCAACATTTTCCTCATCTACCTGCCCTGGAGGTTCAATGGGCGGGAAGTAATCATTACAAGTTGTTCCCGCCCTGAATTACTGGCCAAATTTTGGAGTTCGGCTTAAATACCCCTCCCCCCTTCCCACCCACTCGGCTTTTCATGCCTCTTAGTCCCCAACCCGCTCATTTGATTTGCTCGTACGAGCCGGCCTCTCAGTCCCTTTTAGTTCTTTGAATACATTCAATTCATCCCCCGTACGTAAGAGTTTTCTTGACTTGTGTTTAACATGTTGTAATTCACTTCTCGATTTCTTCAAATAATGACTAGCTCTATCACAGTTGAGAATTGAGTACGATTGCTTCCATATACTTTTTGCTAGCTTCATTACTATTCAACCGCCACTAAGATGTCCTCACCGAGTGAACAAAAGCAAGAGAATGTTATTTCATCACATTGGAAGCATATTATTATTGGATTTGAGTTTAGAGGGGAAGCATACATCCAAATGAGACATTTATATATACCATCAGACATGGGAAAAGAGAAAATTAGATCTCGACAGAATTTTCCTGAGCTACGGGCCAATTATGAGTTTCAATCTGTCTTTCATTCTTTCTCTTTGAAATCAAATAATTAGGTTCTTTTTCTGGTATCTCAAGGTTCTGTATTTCCAAGTGCTGGATTTGGAGCCATTGAGCTCCATAACAAGCATGTTTCGTGCTTTCTATTATGACATTAGTTCCTTGCTATGATTGTTGATCAAATGCTGGATCACCGAGCTTAGGCTCAAGGTAGGAGTGTTAGGACAAGTCATCAGACTTTCCTTGGAGGAATCCAGGATGGCACTTGATCAGGAATCAAGGAGAGATAATACTTGAGTATGCCACCATGCCCAACGGGAGTTGAACACTTGAATAGACTGAAAATATTTCAGATTTTGATGATCGGTATAGACTATGGCCTTAAAAGGGGATTCTTCAAGGAAACGTCTCCACCCCTCAAAAGAATAACTACCGTTCCACTCCTCGAAATAATCAACTAGCACCAAAAGTTCCTTGCTATAAATTGGATAATTGATTTCTGCAGCTTGGAACTTTCGAGAATGATGGGCAGTCGGACAGAGTTCATGGTCATCCCTCTCATGTTGCAAGATACTACTAAAAGCAAAATTAAAAGCATCTGCTTCAACAATATATGGATGCAAAGGATCTGTATAAGCAAGAACTAGTGTCGTGGTAAAAGCATGCTTCAAGATGCTGAAGTTACTTACTTACCTCATGTCGAATGGGGATTCTTTGGATAGTCTCCCGTCTCTTCATGTATCGCTTCACTATACTTTTTCTATCTTGACATCCCTTGATTTAGAGCATAAAAGGACAGATACAACTCCACAAACATGTACATGTATGACATCATTCCAAAAATGCAGAGCCTCATCCATATCTGAGTGAGTATCTGTCTTCATCTCTGCAACCCTATATGCAGATTTAGGGCTCTAATATCTAAGCCATGATCTTGCTCATCTTTTTGATGATGGGGTTCCTGTTTCACTGTATATTTCTATGGAGAAGTTTGCACTCCCAGCTTCACATGACATCTGGCATGTGACTGTAAGTCCACTGCCATTGAAATTTTCACTAAGACATCCACTATCTTCATAGAATTCTGATTATTATGGTCAGTAACCGAGGTGGGAACTAATTAAAAGAGATGTTCCCATCCCAAAGTAGACATTGTCATAGATGTGTCAGTCAAGCATCCCTCAGAATGCATACTCTGAACATGATCATATAGTGTAGGCAACAAATGTTGAACCTGAAAATCTAGAGCATGAATAAGATAATGTTGCTTCTATGTATCACTCTATCTACCTCTGGATATCTATTTGTCTCTAATAGCCCCCTAGAAGGTCCACTATCATCTAAGCTATGCACTGGGGATCTAATTTTTTTTGCAGTATTAAGTCCGCTATATCTTCCAATAATGACCATTAGGGACAAGTAATTTAAATGGAAAACTACCCACCAATGTCTAGGTGCTACTATGAAGCTGGATTCTGGAATGGGTGAGTGCTTTAAGGGAATTATCTTTAGATACATTTTTTTGTATCAGCTTTGTGCCAATGTCCTTATTGCTATGTCTTCTTTCCATAATGAGGCACCGAGCATGTGAACTCACTATAGCAAATTGAAATGGGCAAAGGCTAAATCAGGGATACCTTAACATCAGATCTAGTCCAAGTCAATATGAAAAAATATGAAATCAAATGAACCCACAGATCCTACAAGAACTCGTCAAAACCCTACCAAGTCCGACCAAAAAAGTGCTCCATTCGCAAACAGATTTGTAACCTGTATGGAAGTTGATGTAATGATCCCAAAGCTGAATCAAAAGACTACCATCTAAGTGTTGATCTAAATGAATTCTTGCTTCAAGCATACTGTTACTTTATTTTTTAAATTATCTAACTATTATATAATAGATGTTTGTGTGAGTGAGAGAGAGGTTAAATATAGCACGCACAACTTGGTTTTCATGTGGTAATTTTTGCAATTGTAGATGTAGAACTTGCTACAATCAAATTTCTCGTCCTCAGCCACAACCTCTTCTGGAGTAGCATGCCTATTATGTGATGTGCACCAGTATTGTGCATTGGTCATTTCTCCAATGTAAACTTTGAATTTCCTGTTGTATCTTGAATGTGTTAGTTCTCAGCAAAGTCAATAACTGACACTATGGTGTCCCTAGGAAAAGTGGCTAAGCACTGCCTAAACTGTGTAGCCTGCCACCTAGAGTCATAGTTATGGGGGATGAACTCTTTCAAAACTTTCTTGGCATTTGTTAAAACATCTGCTGTTGAAGTTGACTTGTACACAAGCTTCACAATAGGTTTTGGTGCCACTATGAAACCACCATTGCCATCAGGTTATGATTCATAAACCTGCAAATGAAACATAGGTAAGCAATTAACATTTCAAACATCAAATAGGCAAGAAAGACACTCACCGTATCAAAAGTCTTTCAATTAACCATGTGACCTAAAGTCCTGCTTAGTTCTTTTGGACACACGGGTAAATTTGATGGGCCACACTTTTCACATGACAATAGCAGGCATTTGTGGTCATGCCACTCATCTGCAATATCTTTAGTACAAATCAATGTGGAGCATGGCACATAGAACAAGACAAGTCCATTGGTGGTGGCTCTACATCAAAAGAGGTTGTAAAAGGACGAGGGAAGGGCAAGCCTATTCTCTCTCACATATCCAATTTTCTCAACCATGGATGTTGAAATTCAAAGGTTCTACAATCTAGAGGATGTCGACTCAATTTCAGATGACATAGTATGCAACGTGGATAGGATAGAATTGCACGAAAGGTGCACCGTGAAAAAAGCAAGCAAAGCAAACGTGCCAAAAAAAAAAAGGAATGTAAAAGATAGACGACCCTAGCACCACATATAGGGTCACACTCTAGTAAGTCAAACCCCTTTGCATTTTGAACTGTAGAAAGCATTGGCGGAAGGCAAGAAATTACCTCCGTTATAACATTCAGCAATAATGCTCAAACTTGGGATATGTACGCCCCTTGGTGAGCCCAAACTCCATATATACTGTAGGAATTCCAACTCAATTTGTATATGATAACTACTGACTAGTCATCTGGGTCTTAGCCTTTGAGTCTTTTTGCCAAATTCTTTCCCTTTAGACTCTAGCTGTTATGTTGATCTTTTCTTATCTTTTATTGCATTATTCTCATGCTTGCAAGTTTGACAGCGTAAAAGTGCATCATTGATAAAATCAAATCTAATACCTTGGTATTGGGTGAAAAATATAGCTCAACATTTATTTCCTCAGACTTGTCTGGTACTGCTTGCTGCTTACACAGGGGGGTCGTTTATTTTTTTCATATTTGTTTTGTGCTACAGGATGTCAAATTCAGTGCAGATTGATTGAAGACTTTTCACAAGCCATGTGCACCACGTTTCGTACAGGGGTTATCGTCTATTCAGTGCATATTCAAACACCGCGTAGAGCAGATAATATAAAGCAGAGCTGTCATCTGTCGTGGTTCTAGGTTGCAGATCTCAAGAAGCAAAACCCAGTACGCATTGTTCAATCTTGAGCTGCTACTATGGCGGTCATTCACAAAATCATCAAGGAAGACAGACATCCTCTATGGCTAGTAGATGCCATTATTCTGT